>CM073143.1:21499265-22099265 GCA_037039145.1 Fundulus diaphanus | reverse complement strand
GTTGATTTGACCACGCATAATATTTTTATATATCTCTCTGATGTTTTTTTTCAGCCTAGTAATGGCTTGCTTCACTGATGCACTGATGCTTGCTTCATATTGAAGATTAACAGCAACAATATGCAAAATGCAAATATCACACTTGAAATGAACTCTGGACGTTTCATCTGCTCCTTATAAATGGGATAATGAGGGAGGAGCACACACCGGGCCCTGGAACAGCTGAGACACGTGGTTGTAATTCCTACACCGTTCACCTGATTTGGATGTAAATACCTTCAAATTAAAATTGAAAGTCTGCAGTTTAAGCACATCTTGGTTGTTTTATTTCAAATCTACTGTGCTGGCTGATAGAGCCAAGATGATAAGAATTGAGTTGGTGTCCCAACATTTATGGACCTGACTGCATATCGACATAATTGACATAAGACAGTAGTGGAACCAATGCTAAGCAAGCCTTAGTCCCAGTTTACCACTGGAACTCGCTGTGAAAAATCTCCAAGTAGAAGGAAAACATCTTTGAGCACTTGAACAGCCTGACACTGAGTACACCAACAACAATTAGATTGTAGAGCTCTGTAACGGACTGACAACCTGCCCAGGGTGTACCCTGCCTCCTGCCTAATGACCACTGGAGATAGGCACTGCCCCCCCTGGATGGATATTGCAGGGCTGAAGCCACCCTTCTAAATATCAGTTCAATCTGAAAAACTCACAGAGAAAGAAATGGCAATTAGAAGGATTTTATTGATACAATATTTTAAGTCTTTGGCGCTCAGACCTCGGCAGGAACATTAATGCTGAATTATACTTTAATATGCATAAGTAGATGTATGAGAACAGGGATGTTCCCCCAGGTCTGAAACTGGTGGTGGAGTGGAGATAGAAGAAGTTTGTTCAGTCCATATGATGATCTGTTTAAGATAGATGTCCAACTTGATAAACACAGGTTTCCATGATATGTCCATGATGAGCAAGCTTGAAGCGACTGTGGAGAGGAAAAACTCCCCTTTGGGAAGAAACCTCTGGCAGAACCGGGCCCAACATGGTGGTCTTCTGCCGGACCAATAACTGGCGATAGGGAGTGATGAAGACTGAAGGGAGAAAACACTCTGATGGGTTGAGGATGGAGGAACGTCTTGGAAGCTAGATGAACTCAGCTATGATGGTGGAGAAGGGGTTGGGGGTGGGTTGAATCGGACATCTGATTCGAAATCCAACATGCAATCCGTTTGCGCTTGCTGGTTAGCAGGCTGAGACGTGGATTTGAAGTTGCTTTTAAGATGAGCGCGGGATGCTGGTTGGCTTCATGGAGGTGCGGTTCGTAGCTGATTGGCTCACATCAGAGGCGTATCGGACTCTGATTGAATGGAGGCTGGTGATGAGTTTCTTCGATTGAACTTGCGCCTCAGCTTCATCTCACAGTGACACTCTGTCTGTCTTTTATGGAGTTCAGTATCCCAACAGAGTTACTCTAGCTTTTATCTAGTGTTCATTTCTCAGCCCAAACAGCAGCAATCTGTCCTGCTTTGGGGATCTCTTTCTGTGGCAACAATCTGACTTTAATGGGCTCGTAAACCCGGAGCCCCTTAGTTTGGTGAGGGCCGCCTCAATAATGATCAGATGGCTTTATTGGCCCAAAGACTGAGGCGGCAGACCGTCAGGGGCCTTGTTATAGGCCTGATTTATCCTCAAACCCCCCTGAGTGTCATCTCCATCAGTCCACCTCCATCTTTGGAGCCAGAGTGCTTTACTGTTTGGGTTGCACAGCGGGGTTTGTATCTTAGTGAGGGGCCTCTGTAGATGCCCCCGCCATTTTCTACCATCCCTCTACCCGTCCTCACTCTAATGGGGCTTCAAACACAGTACGGTGGGTTTATGTCTGTTCTTACCTAATTGATCTGCTTTGTGATCCTCCTCGCTTTTTACCTCTGACCACTGACATCAGTCACATTTTAATTAGGCACTTATGGCTTCACTAAACAGCGTTGTTGATCTGGTAAAAGATCTGTCCACTGTGTGGGTTTTAGGCAGTCAAAATATTAAATGAGCTTTGACTAAATCCCCAGTTGGGTGTTCTTCTGCATATAAATGCAGACAAAAGATTGTCCCCGTTTGTGTGTTGGAAAACAGGTCTAGACTAAAATGCGTACTTTTAAATTGGGACCAAATAAAAGTTTGAACAAAAAAGAAATGCTTGTTTGAATCTAAAGCAATAATGTTATTTTTTTATTATACATACATACATACATACATACATACATACATACATACATACATACATACATACATACATACATACATACATACATACATACATACATACATACATACATACATATGACATTTTAGATTACATTAAACATCCGTCTGGTAAAAACTCTGTCAAACCTTGTCAAAAGAACATTGTAGCTTTTAACGATGCAGATTCTGTATGTAAGTGGAAACTAATCCTATATTGTTAATTTATTACTGTACAATAAATTAGAATATGCTGGAGATAGGCATCAGCACCCCTCGCGACCCCACAAGCAACAAGCTTGACGGAAAATGGATGGAAATGAAAAATACACTTTTTTCAAAGTGTAAAAATTATGAATTATGTGGATTCATTACAAAGTAATACATTTTTAGTGCTTATTTTTGTTAATTTTGTGGACTCCTACAGTTAATAAAACCCCTAACTTCTGTTTCTCAGAAAGTTTTTATGTCAGAAGACCAATAAAAATTTATTTAAGACAGAAATCTTGAACTGCTCAGAAAGTATGTCCATGTGCCCCCGCATGAATTACTGGATCAGCGTGGCATGCATGTAGTCAGCCTGTGGTTCTGCTGAGGTGTTAATGTAGCCCAAGTTGTTTTAATGCCGACCTTCAGCTTGTCTGCAGTGTTAGTCCTGGTGTCTCTAGTCATCTTCACGATGCCCCAAAGATTCTCTGAGGCTTTTAGGTCATCTCGGTTTGTTTGCTAGTCAAGCTCAGTGGTCTGTCATTAAATCAGATTTTGGTAATATTTGGACTGCTGGAAAATGATCAGATGGCTTTATTTACCCAAAGACTGAGGCGGCAGACTGTCAGGGGTCTTGTTATAGGCCTGATTTATCCAACATCGCTATAAAGCTTTTGAGCAGAGGAAAACATAAACTGGTCTAAAATCAGCTGGTAGATGGCTGCTCTGTCTTTTGACTTAATAAAACGCACTGAGCCAACACCAGCAGATACTTCAAGCTGCTTGGATTCTGTGTCCACTATTCTTCCCGACTCTGGATCCATTATTTCCAAATTATTCCTGTTTCTGCTATTCCTGTACAATTTAATCAGATCTTCTTTCCACTCAACTTTCCATTGAAATGCTAGTTTACAGCACAATAAGCTTTTTTACCATTGATCTGTTATGTATTTCGTTCCTTCTTGATGTCTTTCCGATAACTGCTTGGTTGTGTGGGCCAAACATAAAATATTTTTGAGAAATCATGTTTTATAATATATTTTCTGAAGAAAACAAAGACTTCAGTAAAAAGACAATTACAAACTTTTTGTAGTTTTCTTTTTCCTAATTTTTCTTTTCTTTTCTTGAGCCTTAAATACATGTGTAATAAATGTTTGAATTTAACGTTTTGATTTGAATATTTGAAAGAAATAAACATCAATTATATATTCATCGGTAGATGAGGATTTGCAGAAGTTGTTGGATTGAACCATTTTTCCTTAAATTTGCTCTGAGTGGTAACTTATGTTCATTTAAATTATTTTTTATACATTTTTGAACACTTAGCTATTTATTTTTTTCCTGTTTCTATGCCTATGGGATTTTTATGGTGGACAGTTAAGGTCCCAAAGGGCCACATAAGTAATGATCATTGCTTTTTAAGGCAGGATCATTGGCTGAACTCGATTATTTCAAAATATTAAGCTCTAAAGAGGATTTTAATCAGATGTTGGAAACGGTAGTCAATGGAACTGAACAATAAAATCCAACTTGCTGTACTGTCAGCTGAAACCTAATATTATATTGCCTTAAATATTGTTTTAGAAATTGTAAATTACAAAGAAAAGATGTGTAAGTTAGTGGATTTAACTGTATGTTTAGTCTAACAATGTTAATTTTAAGATGTAATCCCTGTGAACAGCAGGCCGTTCTTCATAAACAGCCCTTTAACCTTTGACTTTAATAATTAAATACCTAAAGAGTAATGCTTTAGGAAATTAGAAGTTGATGGTATTACTTCCAGCTCTCTGTGAGTTTTAGTATGTTGGAAACTATTATGGTTCAAATATAAGCATCCACTGCTGTGAGAGGCCATCTAAAAATGTTTTATTTAAATTCAGAGCATCTATACATCACAGCTGGAAAATGACAATGACCAAATATCACAAATTAAAATGTGCTTTGAATATTATTGATGTGCACAGTGATATTGATATAAGTTGTGCAGCCCTGACTGAAGTCCATCTATTATTTAAAAGCTCTGCATTCTTTATTGATCTTTCTTTTTTGCATGAGCCAACATTAGCTCCCACACAACTGTGCTAATGCAGCTGCCCAAAGACACTACAGCAGTAGCTTTCACAACGAAAGCTGGTTTTTCAACATAAATGGAGCATATTTGGATTTGTGCATCATAAACACCTTTTGGATTTTTATTGAGTACCACAGACCAGTCCAGGGCATCTAAACTGCCAGATGTGGCCTGAAAACTGTAAAATGCCCAGGTCGGCTGGAGGGGTATAAATTAAATAATAACACTTGTTTAGGAGTCACAGTTCTTTTCTACAGCGAAAATTGACAAATGCCTAATGGCACATTTTGTTCCTCACATATTAAATAGAAAGTCCCTTACTGAAGCAAAGGCAAGAAAGCAAACCACTGTTGCCTAGAGAACACCCTCAGGTTAACACAATAGGTTAGTGTTATTCAGTGGGTATATGCAGTTTAACTAAAAAATATTGCAGAAACTGTCACCCAGTTTGAACAAAACATAAATAGTGATCACAGGTCAAACAAAGATGTCAAACACATCACTCACCTGTCGTAAAAGTACTTAAATGCTACGTATATGTTTATTGGGGTTTATTGGTTTGCAGTGGATTTAAGAGCAGCTGAATGTATGACCATTTCGCTTTTTTTTTTTTTTTTTTTTTCTTTTTTTTTCCCCAGTGTCCTGTCTAGCACTATGGCAATAGGAATTGATATCTCAATGCCAGATGGAGCTCGACAGATTTTGCTTTTACAAGTGGAGCAAACAGCTTTCGCCATAGTGCTCCACTTGATTTATGCTTGTAAATAGCTTTATTATGATTCCTGCAAGGAGAATTTCAAATTATATGGACATGACAATGGGAGAGTAAAGGAAGAACAAAAAGTGAAAGAAAAGAAAAAAAAAAAGAGTAGAGGTGAAAGTAAGAGGAGATAAAAGGAAGAGAATGATAAAATGTCCTCTGTCTGCTCCATCACCTGGAAAGAGACACAAAAAGAACTGCACAACCAACAGACATAAAGCAACAGATACACTCGAATAACACCTAGGTGCCATTGCTAAATCATATATATTATTATGTAAGCTGACATGTGTAATTTGATATTTGAAAAAAGAACGTGACACAACATAAATAAATAAATAAATTATAAGATTACTGTATATAAGTGAACACTTAATACCTGGGACCCAGCACCAGTGGGAGATGTGAAAGTGCACTAGTTTAGGTGAAGATTATCCAGAAATAGCTTGATAGTGATTGTGGAGAACCAAAGACCCACCTTCCCCGAGCACAGAGGCAGGCGTCAGGGGACCCGTAGCCCCGGACTCCCAAAGGGGTCCCTAAAGCAGGTCGCCCAGGAGGGGCCGACACAGGATATCTGCAACCCCCCCCCCAAGGAAGGAGCAGAGACGACCCCGAGGAAATCCCCCAGCCACCGCAATGCCGACGCCCTCAAGAGCCGCGGAGACGAGCCCGTGGGCTCCGCCGGCAGCCAGCCCCGCTGAAGTGGTCCCGGCCATGGGCCCTGAGGGCCAGAGGCCCCAGGGGCGCCCCGCCCCCGTGACGAGGGCCCCGGCCGCCCCCCGGGGGGCCCGGCCCCGCGAAGAGGCCGCCAGGAGCGGGCCGGCGCACGCCCGGGAACCCGCCCCAAACCCGAAGCCAACTAACGCGCCAGGGGGCCAAGGCGCCCGCCAACGAAGTGGAGGAGGGCAGGACGTGGGGGGATGGGCTCCGCACCTATCGGAGACTTGAGATGTTCTTGGGAGAGGGAGCGGACCACACCCATACCTGGAAAAAAAAAAAAAAAAAAAAAAAAAAAAACTCATTCACCCCATCCCTCCCTTGTGCCCCACTCGCCACACACACAAAAAAAAAAAAAAAAAGACGCTGTACACACATTCCCACATAACACTCACATCCAACACTGACCAAAGGGGGGGGGGTCACCCCAAATCGACTATACGACTGCTTGTGCCCGACCCCCGGCCCCGGCCCCCGACCAGACGCCCCCCGGACCGGGCCCCCCCAAGAGGGCGGGCCAACACGACCCGCACGAGCCACCCGGCCAGAGCCCCCCCCTCCCCCTAAATACCTAATAAACCCACTCCCTCCCCCCACCTTACCCTTGCCATCCCTGCCCCCCATCCCCTGGGGGGTGCGGAGGCATCAGCCCCAGACCTGGTAGGCCGCTGACCGCACACCGCAGCCCCCCGCCAAGACCCCGGACACAGTGGCCCGCACCTCCTCCAGGCCCCAGACTCCTTGCCTCCATCGGAGAACGGGGGTGTGCAGAAGACCCCGACCCTCCCTACGCCTGCTCAAATGTTGTGTTGTTGCATGTTGTTCTCAAGTGCGTTTAAAAACTGGGAGCGCCGAAGGGGATGCACGGCAAAGCCCACCCCCCTTTCGGAAGGTAGCTGTTGCCAGCGCACCCCCTCCGTGTGACTGCCCAGAGCCCTCAATGTCTAAGTGGGAGAGGAGGTGAAGGGAGCCGTCCGAGGTGAGGCCCACACAACATAAGCCCCCTCCCAGACGTCTTCCCCCCACCATGCCTATATGAGTGTGTGATGTGAAAAATGTTTGAAGTGAAAGTGTCTAAGATGCAAAATAAAATTGGGGAGAGGGGCGTCACCAGAAAGTGGCAACCTCCAGTAACGCCCCCTCCCTCATGACCTACATGTGTGGCGGCGTGATGGAGCAGGCAGAGGGAGGAGTCCGGGGATGGGGAGCAAATGACTGGGAAGCCAACCCAGGGAGCCAGCTCCCCTACTGACTCCAATAGGCACCCCCGCTCCCCGAAAGCCCCACCTAGAGAAGGGGGCCTCGCCAGCGGCACCACCGTAGCCCGGGGGCCAGGGAGAGGCCGCAGGGCCCGCCAGCCAACCACCCACCAGGACCAACACCTAAGCCCCCCCCAGCCCACCCACCAAGCCTACTTAAACTAAATAAATAAATAAATAAATAAAAACATAAATAATAATAATAATAATAATAATAATAATAATAATAAGAGGGGGGGACCCTGGCCAGCCGGCCCGCACGAGCCACCCCAACCCCACCCCCCAGGTGAAACCCGCACCGGAAGACGACACGGACCAGGACCGGGACAGGGGGCCGGACACAAGCCCACCAGAACGTCAACCCCCCCCAACCCCCCCCCCCCCACCCGTGGATTTAGTCCCTCCCCAACATTAACGTTCAAACAACTCACCATACATTCGACAGTAGACATCCAGGCTGGGTAGATCCCTACTCCCCCTCCTTTCCCCCTCCCCCCACTGGCAGAGTGCCTTTCCAATAAAGGAGAAGAGCATCTGCCCAGAGGTGTTAATGACCATGCCCCCCTACCAGCCCAACGGGCCCCGAGGCCCCCCAGCGCACCAGAGGCCCCGTGCAGGGGCGGACACCCGGGCGCGCGCCGGCCCACACCAAAAGCGGCACACCCCCCGGAACCGGAACCCCCGAGGCCCCGCCGGGGCCCGCGCCCGAGGGCGGCGCGCCCCAGGGACCCCAGACCCCCAGACCCACCCCGGCCCCACCCAGCGGCAGCACAGCCACCAGATCAGTAACCCACGTCCGTCAACACGCAGCTCCCAAAGAGCGCCGCAAGCGGCTGCTGTAGGCCACCCGTAGGCCTCCCAAACTCCTCCCAGATGGGGGCAACAGACCCCGGAGCCGGATCCACCAGGCGCCCTACTCCAAGTGCCCCCAGGGCCCCAGGAACCCCTCCATCCAGCCACTGCGCCCTGCAGGAAGCAACCCACCGCCCCCTATTCCACTAAGTGATGGTGTTGATCAGAGGAGCCCAAAAAGACCAATCAGATGTGGAAGCAGATGCTGTCTCTAGATTAATATGATCCAACAAAAGGTCTCTATACTGATTGATACTGAGATTTTGTTTACTTTTCCAATTCATGAGGATAGTTTTCTTTGCGATGCATAAAGCAGTAAAAACCATGTAAACTATTTCTTTTTTCAGAGGACTTTCCTCAAAATTACAGAGCAGGCAAACTGATGGGGATGGTGTAATCTTACAGCTCAAGCACCTTGATAAGTCCTTACATATCTGTGTCCAGAACCTCTGGACTGGTGTGCATAACCATAACGCATGAAAATAATTATCAGGATGATTGCCTATGCAGTGTGGGCAGATATTAGATTGTGCCAGACCCATCTTGAATAATCTTTGTCCTGTGTAATGTACTCTGTGAAGGATTTTGTATTGTATTAGTTGTAAGTTGGTGTTTCTAGTCAATTTGAAAGTTCTTAGACATGTCTGAGCCCAGAAATTTTGTTCAAAGGTGCCTGATAAATCTTTTTCCCACTTCATTATAGGAAGAGATATCGAATCATCTATTTTAGTCAGTGTCCTGTATGATTTAGACAGTAGTTTGGGGGGGGTTAATTCTAAGAACTCTATTATATTAGTTGGGACTTGTAAACCACCATTAATATGCTTATATTTATTTTTAATTATAGATTTAAGTTGCTCATATTCCAAGAATTTATTTTTACTAATGCCATATTGCATATTTAGTTTAGCAAAATTGATGAACTCGGTTCCGTCAAGTAGATGTTCCAGATATTTAATACCTTTATTCTTCCAGTATGTAAAGTTTATCATTTTATTATTTTGTAGGATATCAGGGTTATTCCAGATAGGTGTACGACTGCATGGGATAAGGGATGACTTTGTCATTTTGAGGAACTCCCACCATGCTGTCAGAGTAGAACTAATGTTGATATATTTGAAGCATGTATGCCGTTTTATATTTGAGCTTATAAACGGCAGATCTGAAATCATGATATTATTGCACATTTCCTGTTCTATATCTAACCAAGGCTCATCTAAAAGACTATTTTTTATCCATTTAGAGATGTATTGTAGCCTATTTGCTAAGTAATAGTTATGGAAGTTAGGCAGATCTAATCCTCCCCTGTCTTTAGTCTTCTGTATTGTCTTTAAGCTAATACGTGGGGGTTTGTCTTTCCAAAGAAATCTAGAAATGGCAGAGTCTAGAGATTTAAACCAGTCAGATGATGGTTTATTGGGGATCATTGAAAATAAATAATTAATTCTAGGTAGGACCATCATTTTTATTGAAGCTACCCTACCCATAAGTGTTATTGGAAGCGATTTCCATCTTTCAAGGTCCTCTTCTATCCTGTTTAAAAGTGGGGCATGGTTAAGTTTAAGTAAATCTGTTAATTTATTCGACACAGTAATACCTAAATATTTAATATTTCCTGATTGCATTTGTAAATTTAGGGAGTTTTCGAGAGAGCAATTAATTGACAGTACCGTAGATTTAGACCAGTTTAACGAGTAATCTGATACTTTGGAGAAAGATTCTAGTATTCTAATTACTTGTAAAAGAGAGTTATTTGAATGCTGGAGATAAAGTAATACATCATCCGCGTACAGACTAATCTTGTGCTCTATTTTCATGCATTTTATACCTTTTACAGCTTTTGTTTGTCTGATTGTTGCTGCTAGAGGTTCTATAAAGATGGCAAAAAGTGATGGAGAAAGAGGGCATCCTTGCCTGGTGCCCCTCTGTAGACAAAAACTGGAAGATATTTGATTATTTGTCCTGACACAGGCTGTTGGAGAATTGTATAGAATTTTTAACCAGTTTATGAAGAAATCGCCAAAACCGAATTTATGAAGAGTAGCGAATAAAAATTTCCAATTTACTCTATCAAATGCTTTTTCTGCGTCTAAAGACAATATATTGGTTTTAATGTTTTTACTGTAGGAATAATCAATTAAATTAAGTAATCGGCGTGTATTTGTGGATGACTGCCTTCCTCTGATGAAACCAGTTTGATCTGGATGTATTATGAGAGGAGTTACTTTGTCTAATCTTTTTGCTAAAGCTTTACAGATTATCTTAATATCCACATTAATTAAGGATATGGGACGATAACTAGTGGGCAACACAGGATCTTTGTCTGGCTTGAGCAGAAGGCTGATGGTGGCAGAGTTCATATTAGCTGGAAATCTACCTTTTTCCTGTATTTCCTGCAACATTCTGTGGAACGTTGGGGCTAGAATATTCCAGAACTCTTTATAAAACTCAGTGGGGAATCCATCTGGACCTGGAGCCTTTTTATTAGGCATGCTTTTAAGAGCTTCCTGGGTTTCAGCTGTTGTCAGCGGGGAATCCAGTGTCATTCTTTGGTTATCTGATAATTTAGGAAGTGTAATTTTATCCAGAAATTGCTTAATATCCTTCTCTGATGGATTTATCTGTGGTGTGTATAAAGATTTATAGAAATCGCGGAAGGTATTATTTATACACTCTGGTTCACTTACTGTATTACCAGTTGAATCTGTAACTGCAAATATAGTAGTTTTCTCCTTATTTATTTTAAGCTGATTAGCTAGAAAGCTTCCTGACTTATTGCCATGTTCAAAATTTTCTATTCGGAGCCTTTGTATTAGAAATCTATTTTGCTTTTCAATATAGTAGTTTAGTTCTAATTTTACTTCACGGATTTTACCTAACTTCCCTTCTTCTTGAGATAAATCTAGTAACTTAAGTTTCTCTTCTAATTCCTGAATCTTTTTGTTTTCTTTTTTCTTTTTATGAGATGAGAAAGAAATTATTTTACCTCTCATCACTGCTTTTCCAGCTTCCCACAATATCGATGCCGATGTACCTGGTTGATCATTGTATTCTAAGTATGAAGCCCACTGTTCTTTAATGAATTTTATAAATTCTTCATCTTTAAGCAGTGATGTATTAAATCTCCAGCTTTTGTTTTGTGTGGTTATTTTTTTATTAATTAAGGTGAGAGTAACAGGAGCGTGATCACTGATAGCAATAGGATGAATTACCGTCTCTGAAACGACCGACAGCAGTGAGCTACTTATAAGAAAGTAGTCCAGACGAGAGTACGAATGGTGAACATTTGAGAAAAAAGTGTATTCTTTACTAATAGGATGAAGAGAACGCCATGCATCGCAAAGACCAAAATCACTCATGTATTGTTTGACTACATTTACTGACTGCCAACTACGCTGAGTCCCTGTTTTATTCAACCTGTCTATATCGTTATTTAAACCAAAGTTGAAGTCACCTCCTATAATTAGTGAACAATCCCCGTGTTTTGAAAGTGCAAGGAAGAATTGGTGGAAAAAAGAGGGGTCATCAACATTTGGACTATATATACTGACAATACATAGCTTCTGGTTATGGATAGCTATTTTAATTATTATGTATCTACCTTCAGGATCTATAGTTTTATCTAATATTTTAAAACTAACGCTTTTGTGGATTAAGATTGCTACACCTCTCTGTCTAGAGTTATAGCAGGCCGCAAACACATTAGGGAACTCAGGTGAGTTAAGCTCACTTGCATTTGTAGCTGATTTGTGGGTTTCTTGCAATAATACAACATCTGCCTTTAATCTAGTAAGCTGGTTAATGATCTTCATTTTTTTCTCTCTGGTGCCAGCCCCATGCACATTCCATGTCGCAAACTTTACATTCGCCATAGATGTGAGTGAGAAGTTAGAAGATGCATGCCCTTGAGAAAATAGTCATACATAGACCCAGGTAGCATCATATGATGTGCTTGTGATTGACTGATGTTCAGGAAAGAAGCAGACAGATAAGATAGAAATACACAAAAAAATAAAAAAGTGCAAAGAGTAAGAGAGTGTGTAAAGGGATAAACCATAGCCCGTGCCTTCTGTACCCAACCGTGAACACCAACCATACCAACGTGCTCTTTAGCTGTGCGTGTATTTAATTTATCACCGTGTACCGATCTGTGCGTCTTATTTATTTATTTATATTATTTATTTATTTTAAATCATTGAAACATGCTTTAAGTCCACCTGTGGTGTAACTAATAAAGCCAAGGGGTGATCTTCTGATCCCTGAACAACTGTCCATTAATATAAAGTCTGTCAACCGATATGGTGGCTTTAACGCCGTCCATCATGTATTTCTTCCTGATTGGGAACAGCACTCGCCTGCGATCTAGGATTTCCTTAGGAAACTGATCATTAACACTAAAGTCTGTCCCTCTCAGTTCCCTGCCGCAACTTCTAACGAATTATTTTTGTTTATAATGCTCAAATTTAGCTATGATCGGGCGAGGACGGGTTTTGTCGGGTTTCTTACCTCCGAGCCGGTGGACTCGATGAAAAGTGATGTTTTTTACCTGATCCGCCGGGATTTTAAGCTTCTGCTGGAGAAAGTTCCGGACCGTTTCTTCTGCTATCTCTCCCTGCTGCTCCTGAATGCCTGCAAAGACGAGATTATCTCTCATACTTCGCGACTGTATGTCCAGAATGGATTCCTTCATTTTCTTATTTTCGCCGGAAAGCTGGATAATCCCTTCGGTCAGCTCCGTAACCTTCCCCCTCAGCGCGTCGTTCTCGGCGGCCATAGCTGTTAGCTGGGCTTGGCTAAACTCCACCGACTCCCTGAGGGACTGAAACTCCTTGTGTAGAACCTCTACCAAGGCGAGACGCGCATCAAGGCTGGTAAGCTTCTTGTCGATGGATTCCAAGATGTCGCTGAAGTTCCTGTCTGGGGATAAAGTGGAAGAAGAAGCACTGGTGGAATTAGAACGCGTGCGCTTAAGTGACGGTGTGCTAGCAGCTGTAGGCTTCTGGGCCTTCCCCATCACGATGCTATCAAAACACTCGTCCAGGTAGCACTCCAGGCTCGTCACGGTCTCTTCGTCCAGTTTGTTCCCTCGTAGAAAATAAGACAGTTGTAAATGTTTGGGCTTTAACTTTGTATTATTTTTAGTTATTGGTTCGTTCTTACCTTAGCTTGTTTGATTTGAATTACATGAACGCCTCCATTTTACTTACGCACAGCTCTCGCGAGATCTCAGCCGCTCATCTCCGCCTCCGTCTTTAAATACAAGCTTTAAATACAAGCACCGTTTGTTGTCTACTGCCCCTGTATTGCTGGAAAACTTTTAGCTGCTGCTAAATAAAATAATATTCTTTGTTTTTATTGCCTTGCATTTTGTGCATTGCTTTGGTGTGGATTGCTTTAGTTTTTACTAAATTTGCCTCTAGTTTCATAATTTCTACTCATTGTTCTGTTGTTGTCGCTAAACAACATGTAATTAAGACTTGTCTGTTTCCTTCTCAAGATGAGTTGTGACTGAGATCTGTGTGCTGACTGTGACATCTTAAATTTGTGCAAATAGTTGCAGCATTATTACTCTTACATCTTCTTTGTAATATTTGTCCAATATGGACTAGTACTACTTAACCTTAAAGCTCAACTTCCCTCTGTCTCTTTTCTACCCCTCCTCCAGGTTTGGATGTCAGTGGGGCTGGTGCCTAGAAACTTAGTATTGTGTAAATGATTAACTAGAGACAATATCTTACAGAATATTTTTTTTCCAATTTGAAAATACTTTGCCACTACACATTTGGACACATCTTGGTCATTCAATGGCTTTTCCTTATTTTTATTGCTTTTTACAAAACCGTCAAAACTGTGAAGGAAAAAGTACATAGTTATGTAGCAAGCAAAAAGTTGTGAAATAACTCACATCTTTTTATATTTTAGACTCTTCAAATGCGGGTTTGTAAAGAATTTAAATTTGCATACAAGGCTGATGCACAAAATAATTTTCCTAGAATTTGAACGTATAACCGTTTCTTTTTGACGTGACCCTGACCATGATTTAAAAATCCCTCCTGTTTTGGACGTTTGACCCCCTGACGTTAATGCATTCAGAGTTTTGTGTTCCGTGCTGCAATATTTTCAATGTAAGGTTTGACCCGGCCCCTTCATCTAAAACTCCTACAGCCCGATTTACAGCAGCACTGTGATTACGGTCAGAATGGAAGTGGAAGCAGCTGTTAACCTTGTTCCCCGAGAAAATCAAGCGAGTTCACCTTGTTCCTCCCACTGCTGTCACCCTGTGCACATGGGGGAGTCATCTCAGCGATCAAAATAGAGTTGCTCGTCTTCTCTCTTTTATTCATGGCGCTTTAGAGACCAAAAGCGTGGCCAAAATGGAGGACTTTAATACACAAATGTGAGCCACAAAAAAAAAAAAAGAAAGAGTTTGATCTGGGAAGGTGACACATAATTTCAATCTGTCTCCATCGGAACAACACAATATTTGAGGAGTAGTTGAAATAATTTTCCTGGCAGCCCACTGGCCAGATCTTTGTGGATTTTCTCCACTCAGACGAGGCTGATCGAAGCTTAGTTAACATTGACTGAACAAACCGAACGGCCTTAAAATCCAAATTCTCAGAAATCTGTATGTGATTAGATGAGTATCTGGCTTCTATTTTTATTTATGTGGCTCAGCTCAATTTAGATCAGGAGTATTTTAGTGGCTACATGGTGTTTGTGGCTGTTTCCTATCCTTGTTGTTCCAACCTGACGTTTGCTACAGAGAAAGAGAAATGTAACACTTTTATTTGCAGCCGCTCTGATCAGTTCATCCGTGTCCTCAGTGATCCAGCTTGTTCTCTGCACGCTGTTACACTGCTGGTCTCATCAGGTGAAAACTGCCTCCTCCGCAGTTTCAATATGCAAATACAAGGAACACTTTTCTCTGCCACCCGCCTCCCCCTCAGTGTGAAGGATTAAATATTCATGATCTCCATGATTACACTGCATTACACTGAAAGGATATTCAGAAGCGAGCCTTCAGTGCACACTGCCATATTGCCTTAAACCGGTGAGGTTTAGGGCACTGTCAGTGGATTAGTGTCTGCTGGTGATTATTTAGGGGACACATTAACACCAGATTTGGTGGCTGTGTCAGAATGAGGGAATACTGTTAAAAGCACAGCATATGGTGCTGATTTTAGAGAGGTTGGATTAGAGTTACGGCTCCCTTGGGTCCCACTAACATCTATTATTGATGTTATAGAGGATTTGATAGCCACTCGGCCTATATTTTTTTATGTGCAGGTTTGTTTTTCTATTTATCTTTAATATTTTAAGGGTTTTACACGATTTTCTTGTACATTCTGTGTCACTTCTATTTAAATTTTTGTTATGGTCTCCGTTTGCTTGTTTCTTATTTTGCTTCTATTTACCGTATTTTTCGGACCATAATTAACATGTCTCTGTGTCTTTGTCCCCATATAAGGCGTACCGGATTATAAGGCGCACTAAATATTCTTCATAAGTGTGTAATATCACTCCGCCCCTTCACGTACATGGCCCACTATCAGTCTCGGTCAGGAGGACAGAGTAATTGGACTACACTGCCCTGTTTCTAACATTGGGCCAAAATAAGCCGGAACTTTTATATTTAATTAACTTACTACGTTTATTGTTGCTAGCGCGTACTCCGAGCGCGAGCTGCCTAAAGGCTCCCACATACTCGGGTGTACTGTGCGCATACTGTGAGCTGTGCGGACTCCGCGCTGACTTTCCACAGACGTTTTATCCTCCATAGTCGAGCGTACTGTTACCTACATTTCTTGTGGCAAATTCCTACAATTCCCACACTTTCTGCTAGTGGGACGAAGCGGCGGAACGGATGGTAAAATGTGTGATTAGCTGGCTGAGCACCTAGAGCCGTTTTTATCCAGCAGGCTCCCACCTGTCAGTGAGAACAGAGAGGGACTGTGATGCTGCGCGTCCTTACGACCGCCAAATACCGCGAGAATTCAGTTTGCAGACAAGGCTAATCTCTATCCATATTAGAAATGGGTAACCCTCAATCTTTGTTGCATTACATTATCCTTTTAGCATGTTTTAGAAAATATGTAGGATGTGTTATTGAATGCTCTTTTCAAGGTAAGGTCTATGTCAGAACTGCTACTGAATTTAGTCAGACTTGGGCCCAATCCCAATCCCTTCACATCCGCCCTTGTGTCCTTCAACTGCACGTTCCCGCTGATGGGTTCGAGTGCGTTGTGTGTCCCAATTCTCCAGATTGGTCTTTCGCCCCGATCCCCTTTACGGCCTCGCTCCACACTTCGGCCAAGCGCACGTCAACACAGTTTTTTTTAAGTATATTAACCACAATCCATTGCTGCATGCAATGTTTTTACCAATATGGCGATGTTTAGCCATATTGCCAACATATTTTAACAACCAAATATGTTGTGCAGTTACTTTTCAATGTAAAAAGACCTATACTCTACATTTAAAATTGCACTGCCACCTTAAATATATGATCACCAATTTACATTTGTTAAAACCCTATGGTACTTATTTTATATATCATAATTTCACTTTTTTTCTTTTTCTATAACAAGTAAAAAGTGTTCCCTGAATAGTAGCAGCCGATCAAGTTTTATTCTGTCTGTTTTGTTGAATTTGTTTGACATATACAAGTTAAAATGTATGAAAGCAGCAAGTAATGTTTTGCATGTGTATTTGTTTCCAAAAAAACAACCAACCAGTTATGTCTCCCGTCTGCTGTGGTGATGTTCTTTACCCCACAGCAGCTGTTGAAGCTGAAAGAAGTACAATAAACAAATATTTGTGAAAAAATATCAAATGTCTTTGTTTTCTTTTGTTACAGAAAATAAGTAAAAAAATAAAATAATGTCACAACAAGGTGCTGTAATTGATTATAGACACACAAAATACATTTTTTTGTAATTTTAGATCTGTTTTGGGTTTAGGTTTTAACATTATTTTCCATAAATTTTCTTATTTGAAGCAATACCCGCTTAGCTATGCGTGGTCTTCTTAAATTTCTGTTCATGCGTTTTATTCCCTATAAAACAATTACTGGTTGCGATTTTAATTATTGTTGGCAGTAAAGATTGCAAAAATATTGACTCAAGTCATTTTTGATGTTGCAGTCATGGTACAGAGGTTCAAGGCTAAGACATAACCCATACTGTCCCAATCCTCCACTTTTTGCACGCTTGTAACCTGCACACTCGAACCCTTATGTGCACTTCAACCAAGTACACACTTCATACAGGGACGTAGGGTGTAGTGCGAGTATTGGTGCTGGGCCTTGGGTTAGTCGACTCCTCCGAGAGAAAAAGTTCAACTGAAGAACTACATACTGTCTTACTTCTTACTAAGAAATAAGTCTCAACACAGATACAGGGTGTCAAACTTAAATCACTCACCTTCATGTCCAGGGCTCATTATTATAGCTATACAACTTACTTTATCCTAAAAATAGGTAATCCACTTTAAAAAGTAGGAACATTGTCTAAAAAAAGAGGTAAATATTGCAAATATTTGCTTTAAACAAAAACTCCTTATCATTCACATGTGTTCCAGGTTTGGCGGGGCACCCTCGCTAGGATGCGATACCGGCGGATGCGTGCTGCCCTCATCATCCTGCGGGCCTACCGACGCTACAAGGTCAAGTCCTACATCCGCGAGGTCAACCGCCGCTTCAAAAATCTGCGCTCCATGAAAGACCATGGCAGACACGTGAAGTGGCCAACACCTCCCAAAGTCCTGCGCAAGTTTGAAGAGGCATTGAAGAGCATCTACAACAGGTATTTGGTCTGGACAACAAGAGATGCACCAGTCAGAGCTGATTTTCAATTTCTGGTTTTGGTAAAGCTTTTCCGGTACCAGTGCTAATTTGAATCAAATAAGATTTCACGTTAAAAGCAATAATTTCCACTGTTCAGAGCATTTCTTACTGCTATTAGCAGTTATTAGTTATTTATAAAAGGAGCAGAAATGACGTCAATGTGTATGTGTAAAACAGGGTTTTACTGTTTTAACACAAAGACAGATGATTATCATTTAAGATGTTTTTATGTCAATGATCAGCTCTTTGTGTATTCACTAAAAAAGTAGACTATTGACTTAAAAGGGGACATATCATGCAAAATCCACTTTTTTAGCCCTTAAATACATTTTGTTGTGTACTTGAAGTCTGCAGGATTGCAGAAATTTCTAAATAAGCTGCATAGATATATTTATCTGAAGAACTGAAGAGCATGATATGTTCCCCTTTAAAATTGAGGTTTCTATAAGGCTGCCAACAAATCCAACATTTTTCACAGGTTTCTTTTAGCTGCTGAAGTCTGGTCTGGGTCAGTTCACTTCCTCATTATTATTTTGACAAAACATTTTCAAGTGGGTATGAACTGACGTAATGTGGTAAACTGCACCATTTCTTACCAAAAAACATGGGACTATGAAAGTACAAAGTGGTGAAAGAAAGTATTTTAATTTAATCTAAACAAGTCCTCTCATAAACAGTACTACTGTCCTTTACAGTGATTACACTTAAATAATAATAATTAAAATAAGCTTACCTTTGTGTAAATATTATTGTGTGAACCACAGCCCTCCCCACCCTCTGTCATTTTAATGTTTGTGGATGCAGAGAGAGCAACCTTCCTGTCAAAGCCTTTTATATGATTTAGCTTAAAGTTTAAATTTTTACAGATATTATGTTGAGTTCAAATTAAAAACTGTTACAACTCGTCCCACTGGCAGAAATTGTACATCATTAGAAACCAACACACTGTGGCTGCTGCTTTGCTGATGCTCCTTTGGGACACATCTCACAGACTTTATATTGAGTCTGTGGATTACTACAAACTTCTTATAGGTAAATTTAATCCTCCTTCAGAGTATAACTGCTGTGAAATAATCAGGAGTTATGGTTGTAATCCTGACTCTAGGTCAGTTCTTTTTTCCTCTCTGCTCCAGACGTTACACTGATACGTCTGGAGCTGATACAGACTTCAGGACACTGAATTAATTTACTGTGTCTCTGTTGCCCCTTTCCCTGAGGTTCAGAGAGACTTAAGCTATAAAGCAGCGGTTCCCAAACTTTTTGAGCCGCGCACCCCCTTCCGTGTCCCAACCGGGTTGACACACCCCCAATCTTCAAAAAAAAAAAAGAGCAAAAATTTGCAGTTGCAGTTACATCTCAACCATCATAACAGTTATGGAAATAAAATTAGAACACAATTTGAATTAAAAGTTACACACAACATCCACAAAAGAATCCTGAGGATTTTCAGGTGCATCGGTGGATCAGCCTGAAGCCAGAGAAAGATCGGTCATAGCTCCACAACCTGAAGCAGAGACCATCCAGGTGGATTCACAGACTAAACTCTGATAACCTACCTGTGCGTGTTCTCTCTTCTCTCAGTTTATTTATTTCATGTAGCAGCTTCTAAATCTGAGTCTGACTCACAATTTACGCCGCAAAATACAAACACGAAGAAGTTTGATTTGATTTGAGTCCGATGACGAGGGAGCCAGAGGGAGAGAACTGGTAGAGCGGCACAGAGTAACAATAACAGAGCGCTCCGTAAAGATGTTATTAATCAGAGAAATAAAAAGTTATTTTCTGATTGTTTCACAAAGGTTACATCCAGCAGGTAAACACGGCCATAGCAACACACCTCAGCTCCCTGCAGCCCCACCTACGGTTGCTGGTTTCCCTGTTTCTGTCTGAATACGCTAAAACTGTATGGTTAAAATGAACTGCGCCTGTCTGAATCTCAATGAAAATTATTACAGCTCTGTGCGTGAGCATAGTCAAGAAACCGCGTCTACCACCAATTTTACCAGCAGCAGCAGCAGCAGCGGTGTGGGCGTGACATACGCGTCGGTGTTTGTAGCGTTTCAGAGTCATGGCACCATGGCAGCGCTGTTTGCAGGCGCTGCGCTATTGATAGAGAGACCAAGTCACTCAATTTAATCTTGCAAATAAAACTCTCGGCCCAAATTAAATTTTTCCTCTGCTGACTTAAAGACATAAAGTCAGGAGAGAGAAAGAGACATTTTCTGATTCTCGCTCGTTTTCTTCTCCCGGATCCGTTGCGATTCTCTCCTCTGTTGCCTCTGATTCCTCTCTCTCTCTTGGTTCCTCTCCTCCTCCATCACTAACCTTAGATGTCTCACCTGCATGACAGTTTCCCTGATTTCAGACAATTGAGCATATTCGCGAGAATGATTGAAGCAGACGCCACAAGCCAGGTGTGCATATACAGCACAATGCGTATATCTCACCTTAAAATGAAGCGTAGAAGATTTCTTCTAAAGAAATACATTTTTGTGTGAATACTGTAATGTTCCGTTATGACATCCAAGCACCAGACCGAGGTTTTGTTGCTAACACTTTATTTTAGGACGAACAGAACGGGACAGCTTTCACCCCGCCATTCCCTCCAACCACTACTCCTCCCCCTGGAAGCCACACATTTCTTCCGGTATAAACCCAAAACAACCTAACTTAAAGAAACAGTACAACAGTACTTAGAAATAAAGTGTAATATGGATTTAAAGCCTATAAATCAAAGCCCTTTATTTAGAGAACTGGAACTCTTTTTCTCTCTTCCATTCAAAATGTATCCTAGTTGCATATTTCTACAAATTTTTGAAAAACAATAGTTGGCTTTTTATAACCACTGTCTTTAAAAAAAGTATTACTGCTGTATTGGTCTGATTTCCCTGTTTTAGTTACATCCTGAACTTGTTATGGAGCAGTGGGTGTTGATCTCTGTCCCCAGATCATTCATGCTGAAAGCAACGACACTACGTCCCGCCGGGAGGTCATCATCGAGTATCTGCAGCAGAATGCATGATAAAACTCCAGTCTGAGGCATCTTTATGATCCTTATTGTACCGTGGCTAACAGTTACCTGGAGCAACTGAAATTAATTCAACTAAAAAATAATCTCTAATACTCATAGAATGAAGGGAGGTCTTTTTTTGGAGACTTGAAACCTGAAGCTTAATTTGCTTCTTTACAAAGAAAATCTCCCTGTAAACAACACTTAGCCCGGAGTGTTACTAACCACCAGATGTGTCCCGTTTCAAGAAGCTTACATGTTTCCTCTGGCTTCAGGCTCTAGCTGGGTATTGATTTTATTTCTCCTCCATCAAAGACTCATCTCTGCCTTTCATCCTTTTGTCAGTTTTTTTTTCCACCCTGAAGGTGGCCAAAGTTCGAAGATAGCCCTCCTTTAGAGTTATGTTGGCTGTCAGGATTTGTGAGTGAAAAGGCATCAAAAGATTGCGTAGTACAGCTGGTGTCCACTAACCCTTCTACAGCATGGAGGCTTTGAGCAGAGTCCTTG
This sequence comes from Fundulus diaphanus, assembly GCA_037039145.1. Classification (NCBI taxonomy): domain Eukaryota; kingdom Metazoa; phylum Chordata; class Actinopteri; order Cyprinodontiformes; family Fundulidae; genus Fundulus; species Fundulus diaphanus. The sequence continues at coordinate 22,077,791 of CM073143.1, read as the reverse complement.
GTGGAGAACCCCTTTTTTTCCTCTTATGTTATTGCTCTTTATGAATGCTTTTGGATGTTTCCTTCAGATGGTGGGCCTGGACCAAGATCAAAGGCCTCTCTCCTGAGGAGACGCTGCAGGTCAGGGCCAAGGTAGCCAGTCTGGAGGCCCTGAAGGGCCAGAGGGCTGACTTGGGCATACAGAGAGCCTGGGAGGGAAACTATGTGGTGAGTAGGTGAAGGAAAGCCGATTGGACAAATTGTTCAGCGCGATAAAGAGCATAAACAAACAATATTTAACTCTGCCAATACATGACATTTGTTTGCTTTTTTAATGCACTGATTGAATGATAATTACATTTTTTGCACGTTACTAAGATAATTTTGATAATACATGGTTGTTGGCAGCGGATATTCAGCAAAATATACCTAGACAGTAGCAGAAGCTTAAAAAAAAAAAATCAACAGCAGAGTGCTTAATCTTTACATGATGTTTATTTTCTTTAATACACTTAAGTATTTCTTACGATTTTTATTCATTTAGCCTTAACTATGAATTAAATTAACTGAGAAATCTGGAATTTTGAGACTGGAGAAGTCTAAAAAGTTAAAGTTGGGAATTGATGCGAATCTCAATAGGAAGAGTAGTCATCCTGCATTGCAAAGGTTGTAGGTTCAATTTCAGCTCCCCGCCTAACAAAAAAAAGATTTTACCAGGGTTGTATCTACTGTGTTGGTGTTGAATATGTGCTTCATTGTGAGTGCGTTTGGGTGTATGTCGGTTCTTTACGTGGTCAGTAAAACATAAAAGACCTACACAGATTCAGTCTTTTTACCGTTTATTTTTATCTGCCATGCTGTTTTGCACCAATCTCATCCAAACTTTGTCACCTACTGAGCTTTGTGATTTGCTTCATACTGTTTTTATCTGCTCTCTGTTTTGTGTTTGACAGAAGCGTGACAGCCCTGACACCGCTTCATCCTTCACACTTGTTTCCAGCGAGCTGCAGCGGAAGGACAAGTTCATGAGAGTTTTGTTCTCCTGCAACGTGAGAAAGGTAGAAGGCTGTAACATCATTGGCCCTCAGCTCCCCACATTTACCCACAGCATGTGTGCACAGCTATAAAACCTTCTAGTTGAGAGCAGCATCTCCCTCCAGGGTGTAGAGGTTATCATGTTTGCCAGCTCATGACTTATCTCTGGGGGATGACTAACGAGGAGCTTTGTCTTTCCCAGATCAACCGTTTTCACAAGGCGGAGGACCGGGCTTTGCTCATCACTGACCGACACCTGTATAAGATGGACCCCCTGAGGCAGTATAAACCCATGAAGAGCATCCCCCTCTACAACGTATGACTCCCCCCCTCCCCCCTTTTTTTACTGCCTCTTTTTAAAGCACACAGAGAGTAGTGAACAAAGAAATAGCTGAGCAATGTTCTGGGTTAGAGATGATCTTCTGTGCTCTTATTTAACACATGCAGAGGATAGAAACCTCATAAAATATGGACAGTAAAAGCAAGCTAGCAATGATCATTAATAACTAGTTATTTTAATTTTTTTATTTTTAAACGTGTCCTGTCTGGCAGTGTAGCATTTAAGGATTGCTGCCTTAATGCCAAATGGAGCCCAACAGATTAACTTTCACAAGTGGAGCATTACTGATTTCGCCATAGTGCTCCGCTTGATATAGATGCAAAAAAACTTTATTATATATTATTTTGGGATTATGTCAAGTTCAGTGGACACAGAAATGGAAAGGTAAAAGACAAAGAAAAGGAAGAGAAAAAGGTGAGACAAAACAGTAAAAGGGAGAAAAGGTGACCAAAATAGATCAGAGGAAAAAGAGAGAACAAGATAGCATCCTCAGAGTCTGCTTCTACACCTGCAAAGAGAAATATAAAAAAGAACAGCTAGTTAACAGTGTACCAGCATGTTTTTTATTATGCTTTTATAGGATAGTATAGTAGTATATCGTTGTCAGGTGGAAAGAAAATAATGCGTGTTTATTTACATTTTCTTCATGTATGAAACTGTAGTGTGGGATGCATTTACATTCACCCCCCCTGAGTCAGCCCTGTGTAGGACAACCTTTTGCTGCATTTACACTTGCAAGTCTTTAAATGTGTCCCTAACCAGCTTTGTTGATGCTAGCCCAGGCTCCGTCACCGTGGATGGAGAGTTTCTGTCAACATCAATTTGCCATAGATACTCAGATAGATTTAGCTGTGAACTTTGACTAGACCATTCTAACACATACATATGCTGGCTATTATGGCCCTTAGCCTTTCATGCGTTTGCAGTTTTGGCGATTTCATTTGCAACTTTCTTCTGGTATGAACAGGTACCGTCTACTGCAGGACATAGTACTACACGTTTGTTGATTCATACCAACCAGGGGAATGTTTCACTGCACATCATCTCCTTTTTCTACTGTCTTTGTTTGCTCTGACTTTTCAAAACAAAACTACTTAATAATGGGTTCACCCAACAGAAGAGGCAGAAATGCACTAAAGTTAGAAAATATTACAAAATTAGAGCGAAAAAAAGTTGGTTGTTTGGTCCTTGGGAGCCAATTATCCTTGATTAATTGCACAACCCTACTATAATTAGCATACTTTGTGACCTTTTTGAATTTGAAAGAACATTTTGAATGACAGTCAATCAAGAAAAGCAAACTCCAACTTAGCTTTGTAGTTGATTTTTAACTTGGTGGGAAAGGAGAAAAGGAAACCACATTTTATTATCCAGTACAATGACATAAATGCTCCTTGCACATTTATTTCTGCAACACTGACCTGTAGGTCAGCAGGAAAAATATGACGGAGGAGAAATGTGCAAGACATTAATCTCCGAGGCAGAGGCAGACCTCTACCGTCTGCTGGAATAAGTGAGATATGAGACCGGTGTGCCCTGACAGCTGTGACGAGACACCGCAGTGTTCAGTCTGACAAAATGACAAGAAGGAATTACAGAGCTGGAAAGTGGAAACCCGAATCCTTTATCCGAGCATCTGGAAGGGAGATATGGGGATTGAGTTGAGACAGATGGTGTCAGAAAAGACGAGTAGCAGGAGTTAACGGGGTTTTTAGTTATTGTTCATTCAGGGACAAACTGTCCCAAACACTGGCTCTGAACTCAGTCTACATGCAGAAGGCACACAGGCAGCCATCAGCATAACTCTATGACACAGCAAGAGCATGACAAGATACACAAAGCTCAAAATATTGAGAAACCATTTCTGTTTTTTTTTTTTTTTATCGCCAAGGCTCTGACCCGTCAATAACAATTTTATCTGTTTTCTTTTATTTCTTTAATAAGGTTAAAGTACAGCAAAATGTTTTTTTTTCCTGATTGATTAAAATGTTAACCACCTTAAGCATAAGGCATTTATAGAAAAAAAACATGACTATTTAGAAAATTGCCCAAAATTTCGGAACCGTCTGACTTTGTATCACTGAAAATCTACAAATACGCTGAAATCCTCCAGCTTTTTGGACAGAGATGTATCTAAATAAAACTCAACTGATCATATTTAGAAACACCTCAGTGACGCTGAAAAAAGCTCAGGATCGACCTCTACGCTGACTGGTGTTGCTGTTATTAGTGTGACCTGGCTGTGCTTATAAGTGACATGCTCACTGGCCAAGAAATATGGGGCTTTAGTGTCCAACCAGCCAATCAGTGCTGAGTGTGAAGTTGGTCATTTCCGGTCAGCACATGAGTCCTTGGTGCATCATTAACCTACAGGAAATAATGACAAAATAGGAAAAATGTGATTTATTTATTTAGGTCAATCTTTAAAAGAAATTGCAAAACCATGTTTTTTTCCCCACTAATGTAGTTAACTAAAAATAATTTCTCTTCTTTTTGTCTGAACTTCTTTTAAGTTACTAGCTATGAAAAGTTCCTGGCCACTATAGTTAATATTTTTAGTTTTGCCACAAGAATGTTTTACTTTTACAGATCTGTAGAATGACCCTGATATTAAACAAAGTCCATAGCAGTTGTTCAGAAGAAACTAAATGCAGCAACCTAATTAATCAGCTCCGTCTTGGCTATCTATTTTCTTATTCAAAATTAAATTAAACCCAGTTGGCGATATGCATAAAAGATTTTCATCACCATGCTTTACTGACCGAAAGATCAAACATCAAACAAAGCTAAAATGAATTTTGAACAGAAAGAGAGTTCCATTAAATCCAAATGTGAGCGCAAACCTCTGTCCCAGCCTTTTAAAGCCACTGGTGGTGGGATGTGGGAGAAACATACTGGTTCTAGTTGTAATTTTAGATCCATTAACAGCTTTTGCTTCCAGTCTTTCTGTTTAACCTGTCAACATCAGTTCTAGCCTCAGAAAACTGGCACTACAGTAGCAGCGACTCCTTGCACCACCAGAACAAAGGACTGCTTTCATCAGTTAAAACGTTTTAGGGATCACAATTAGCATTTAGAATGAGTCTGTTAGCTTCCCTAACATGAGGCAAATGGAAACGTTAAGCCTCAGCATCGGGTTAAAGGTGAAGCAGCAGGAAGAACATGAGCTCAGTGACTTTCTAGTTGAAATTTGGTGACATTTATTCAGATACTCCCTAAAGGTCTGTACAGTTTCCACAAGAAACGGGAAATGTGTTATTGTACTCGTGGTGGCAAGAACAAAAACAAAGTTCTTTCTGTCTTTAAATATTCACAAGAACTCAAAAAAGATCCTCCGAGATCCTTCCCACTCACCTAGACACTTAAGAGAAACAAAAATAGGTGGAAAATAAAAAACAATGACTTAAATTTTTAAAAACTTGAAACATTGTTTTTTTTATAACAATGGTACCTTTGTGTACAAAAATAAACAATCAGGTAATCAAGACTCTTCAAAACAACAAACAAGATGAAATGGGTTCATCTCATAGTATATTAATCAGATTTCTGTACCCGTTCGTTATCACTAAACCCGCAAAATACAGATCCCAACTTTGAAATTTTTACCCAAATGTACTTTTAGCTTTGTTCTTTTCATGTACTCTGTTAAAAAGTTGATTATAGTAAGAAAATCTGTTTAAACTCAAACCAAGTCAAATTTCTTTGAGTTGGTTTCAGAACTTGCAAGCATTAATAATCAACCACAATGTAAAGTGTCTTCCATGTTATGACCTTGATACAATCAACCATCCACTGTTTCAACACGCTGGCTCACAAGGAGGGATTGCTCCAAAGTTAACACCTCTATGCTTTTCAATGGTTTTCATAGATAACTTTTTACCACCTGACATTATAGAACTATTTTTATTATAACGGTATTATAACTGCTTGACTAGGATTGAATTGTAATGAGTTCAAATGTTTGACTGGATTGTATAAAATGTATATTTCAATGTAACTTTGTCTCGTGAATTGCCTTGAGCTGCCACTTGTTGTGAATTGGCTGTATTTAAATCCCCTGAACTGAGCTGAATTTAATTGTTACATCACTGCCTTTGTGTTAACAAAGCGGCCAAACCTTTTCACACAGTAAGAGTCGAGCTGAAAGGGTAAGGGAGTCATTCAAGGTGAAAAAGTGCTGATGTGGGAGGGAGTGAAAAGGACTGAGAGTAGGAATAGATAGAGATGTAGGCTGGGAGCTGGCGCAGCGTGACATGGAGCTATCGATCAGAAAAGGTCAAATAAAGGGGAAAGCAGTTAGCTGGTTGTTGATTAGCACTGATAGGCCAACAGCACAGCATCCCCTCGGCTGCCCTACAGCGAGTATTTACTGCAGCTCCTGAGGGGCAAAGTAAAGACACGGCTGGGCTAATAGATGAGTAATAAGGTTGTGAGTAATCCAACAACTGTCTACCTAATGATTTATATACCAGTTAATACCTGTTGGTTGAGGTTAAATGTAATAGTCTAGAAGAAATATCCCTTTTCAATCAGCAGTTTTTGTTGCCTCTTTTTGACATATTTTCTTATTATTTAACTCTTTTTTTTTTATCTTTTTTTTCTATCCTGTCACCCCCTCCTCTCTAAGCTCCCCTTCTAATTCCAACTTCCCCCCTATATCTCCCTGCTGTCTTCCTGTTGTTGTCATGCCAACTTCCCGGGAGACAGCGTTGTCATGGTTACAAAGCATAGAGAGGATCAGCTGATGTCTGATGTTGCTCATGTATGTGTACTAATCAGACTCCTGTATGCTCTTTCTTTCCCTTGTTATTGTTGTTGTTGTTTGTTTCTTCTGATGAAATTATCCACCCCCCCCCCCCCAAAAAAAAAAAGCCTAACCTGCCATGACTAAAACATGTAGCTGGATGCAGCAGAGCTTACGTTGTAATCAATCCACTGCAGAGGCCATTTGCAGAGCCTCATGTACTGCACAAAGATGCATGTCTCTCTGTTGCTGTCAGTTTATCAGCATGAATGGCTGCTAAACCTGGCTCATTATATTGAAATAATTTAATCACTGACTTTTAGGTCTGTTTGGGACTGCTGGCTTCTGTGTTGGTTACATAACCAATAAGGTTAATCAGGGAAAACCCACTATTCAAATTATGTCCTTGTAGCATCCATGAAGCAGAGCACTTTAGACCAGAGAGCTCTTTTTAAAATAGCTGTCTAGTTCTGCCTGCTTGCTTTTTTTTCTGGAAAAAATAACACTGTGTTCTCACTTATAGTCTAACAAAAATGGCTATTGTGCTTTCCCCCCCAAGATTTAAGCAAGCACCTCTCAAAATAATTTCTATAAAAGCGTTTAAATAAATTCAGATGCTGTTGCAGTAGTGTATATCACTCTGAACATTTTAGAAAATCCAACTTTTAATTTTAATGTAGTTCTTTGTAATTTAGTTTTTGTGTTGGGGTAGGGAATACACACTACAAAAAAGTTATTTAATAACATAATCAATGCCACAGTTATTCACACTCATGCTATCAAATAAATGCAACCAAAGCATTTTTATTTTCTAATTTGATCAGAGGGATAAGGAACATTTAAATAGAAATCTTTGAATTTCAGGAGGATAACGGGTAGAAGAAAAAAGCTACTCACCTAAACTTGCCTAATCACAGTGTTAAAAAAGTTTAAACAACTGAACCTAGGACCTGAATGAGGAAGTTCATTTATTGCTATTATGCAGTGAAGAAGATGGTAGGAGAGGTAAAATGAACATTTTAAAACTTACTGTTGGAGAACTGCAGCAAGTGGTTTCATATTAGGGACCGTAAGTCTCCATAAACAATGGACACAATCTGTGCCATCTGGTCGGTAGGTTTTTCTGTCCTACCATTACAAAAATAAGCTGGTGGAGTTTGCAATAAGCCCTCCTTACATGCTGCTTTGGTCAGATGACACGGACAAAATTAGCTTTGCTGGAACACCCTGGATGGGTTTCTTGTGAAATAGAGTATAAATGTGGAGAAACAATTCATGCTGACCATTGAGCGTTGAGCACTATGGACACTCTTCTCCTCCATTTTCCCTAGAAACTTTGTTGGAGATGTGGGAGAGAAATCAGGAATTGAACAAAATCTACATCAGAACTTCACAACACCAGATACACATGAATTCCTTTTATTAACTGGAGGTTTTCTTGTTTCTATTGTATAAATATGAGCTCAAAATCTCCGCAGATTGTTGGAAGAATTTTCAAAAAATTATTTTGCATATTTGATATTTTTCAAAAGTGTTTAGTGAAAGATGTAGAAAGGGGTTTTATTTAAGTGATGTTGCTGAGTCTGAGATATGTGAGACCTTCATCGAGGGTCTACACTTATCAGTCCAATGCAGAGGACATCTTGATGGAGTTTGACAACATTTGAAAAATTTGTTTGGTCGGATTTATGACTGATGCTTTAGCAGAAGAAAGTTTCCTATAGATTAAACAGATTACAACCTACAGATTAGTTTTGGAAACACCTTTTGGGAATTTAAATGAGACAAGAAAATGAATATAGATGGATCATCATTCAACTCATAAGAACATAAATTGTCATTTTGATCAAGTGAACCTTTACTATAAATGTAGTAGTAGTAGTAATGATAATAATAATAATACATTTTATATGTATAGCGCTTTTCTAAAAACTCAGACACTACAAGAATCCAGTAAAATTACAGAAAGGACAGCTAAGTACATCAAACAATATAAAAGAAGAGGACAAAAATTACTTAAAATATACTTAAATAAACAAGACGGGAAAGCATAAAAACCAGACCTTAATCGTACATTAAAAGCTATTCTAAAAAGGTGAGTTTGAGATATGGTTTGAATGTGGATAGGTCTGATGTGTTTGGGAAGAGAGTTCCAGAGGGTGGGAGCAGCTGTGGAGAAGACTCTATCTCCCCAGGAGCGGCGCTTGGTTCTGAGTGGTATAGACAGGAGGTTAGCATCGGAGGAGCGAAGGCTGCGGGAAGGAGTGGGACGGTGGAGGGGCTGCAGAGGCTGGAGAGGTAGCATTGTGCTTGGTTATGGAGGACTTTGTGTGTAAGAAGAAGCATCTTGAAATGGATGCGTTGAGGGACAGGGAGCCAATGGCGGTTCTGGAGAACTGGGGTGGTGTGATCACAGGAGCGGGTATGGGTGAGCAGGCGAGCAGCAGAGTTTTGTATGTGCTGGAGTTTATTGAGGATTTTGGATGATGAACCATAAAGAATACTGTTACAAGTCTGGAGGAAATGAAGGCATGGACTTCAGCCGAGAAGGGAAATGATGGGTGGAGACGAACAATATTTTTTAGATGAAAAAATGCAGTTCTTGTGATGTGGTTTATGTGCCGTTCAAAGGAGAGATTGCTGTTGAAGATGGCTACAAGGTTGCAGATGTGATTGGAAGGGGACAAAGTGGTATTGTCAATGGTGAGACTGAAGTTTTTGGTGGTTTTGGTAAGGGATTTGGGACCCATGATGATTTCTGATTTGTCGCAGTTGCGTTTAAGGAACCGTGAGTCCATCTGTGATTTTATCCCGGTGAGGCAACTGGTCAGGGTGGAGTGAGTTCCACTTGTAATGGATTTGGTGGAGATGTAGAGTTGGACATCATCGGCATAGCAGTGAAAGTGAAGACCATGGCTATGTATGATGGAACCAAGGGGTACCGTGTACAGGAAGAAGAGTAGAGAGCCAAGCACCGAACCCTGTGGGATGCCTTTTGAGAGAAGCGCAGTGGAGGAGGTGCAGTTATTGATGCTGATGGTATGGTGTTGAAGGCTGTAGTGAGGTCTAAGAGGAGAAGAATGCTGAGATGACCAGAATCTGAGGAAAGGAGATCATTGGTGACTTTGAGGAGGGCAGTTTTTGTCCTGTGACCTGAACGGAAGCCAGACTGAAATGGTTAATATAAGTCATTGGAAGTGAGGTGGGTTTTGAGTTGATTGGCAACAGCACATTCTAATATTTTAAACAGAAAGAGGAGGTTGGAAATGGGCCGGAAGTTGCTCATATTGTCAGGGTTTAGTTCAGACTGTTTGAGGATGGGGGTCACAGCTGCCAGTTTGAGAGTTTGAGGGACCGAACCAGAGTAAAGGGAGGAGTTGATGATGTCAGTGATAAGGGGGAAATGACAGGGAGACGGTCCTTTACAAACTTGGATGGGATTGGGGCACAAGTGGAGCTTTGCATGCCTGAAAAGATTTTCGGCGGCTCCACTGGGATCACAGGAGAGAACTGAGATACAGGCTGAATGCTGGACAGTGGAAAATCACATGGGGTGGGGGTTTGAGATGATGGTGGCAGTAGTCGGATTACTGTAAATAGTGTCTATTGCACTTATTGACTGTGAAGGAGTTGGAGATGTTATCACTGGGTTTAAGTAGTTTGTTTACTGTGGAGAAAAGAGCCTTGGGGTTAGACTAGCCAGCGTATAGGTGGACCAAGCTGAGTTAAGAGCATCTTTGTATTGGAGAAGGTAGTTGGTGTAGACTTGGTGATGGACAGTTAATCCATTTTTCTTGTAGAGTCTTTGTAGCTGCCGCTTCCGGAATTTCATTTGGTGGAGTTCAGTGGTGTACCAGGGAGCAGAATGCCTGAAAGTGAATGTGATCGCATTTTTGTGATTGACCTATTGTTATAAAACAGAAAAGCCTGGCTCTTGGCTTTAGTTTATCATTATTTCACATTTTTATGTTTGAAGTCATGTGTGTCTTTTTGATTCTTGTTGTGCTGATGGTATGCGCCTGTTTCTGCCTGTCTTCCTGTGATGGAGAACATGTCCTGCAGCGAGGAATTCTGTTGATGGATGGTAATGTACCTGACTTTCTGCCCTGTGGCTATTTCCTTAACGCTCACTGCCTGTAGATCATCTTACATGGATGGATGAAGAGAGAAATAAATTCATGAGGAAAAGACAAAGCAGGTAGAGGGGAGATAAAAGCACCCAGAGCAGAGGAAGGGGAGCTAATGAGACGTAAAGCTGAGCTCCTTTTCCCTCTGAGAAGTGTTTTCCTGTGAAGATATTGGCTTCTTCCTGTAGTTTCTACAACAAAGCAGGGGTTCCTCCTTTAACTTGGCTTATCTCCACTGGTATGTGCTTTGGGGTTTCTAATTAGTGAAGTAAGATGGGTCCTTTGGGATTCTGATCAATAAATCTATGCCTGCACTTGCTGACGTTTTTTGAGAAAAAGCCTTCACATTCATTACCACACACCACAGAGTGCCTCTTTTTTAAGTGATAATGATACACCCATAAGATAATGTCCAAACTGAACTAATCCTTCAGTGTGTGTGGTATTTATTTGTTGCATTCCAGACATTATTTCACAATCCTGGTGGTTCAGAAACAGGATATAATGTGAATTGGGTTCATTATGAATTAAGCATTGATAATGTAGTCTGGTAGCACTGCTAGAAAAGGAACAAAAATATATCGGGGAGTACTATCTGACAGGAGGGTGAAAGTCATTACTTTTAAAGAGATTTCTATGTTCTCTACATAACATGCAGACTTAGTTGTTCCATGATGATTAAAACTGTGGGAAAACAGTGACGGTAAATAAAATGTGCTGTGAGTAGCAGTTTGAGTCCAACAGAAAGCTAAGAAATAAAGTTACCAATGTAAATATAACATCATACACCATGAAATCAAAGTGCTTCAGACAACATGCAGCTTCTGGATACATGTATAGACCAACAAAAACGAGACATTTAATTTTTAAATTCTGATCATCTGAACCTACAGATCACTGCTCAGAGCTGATCAAAACAAAATTGGCCCACTTTGATTACAGCAGGTTGTGTAGTCCATCTCCACTTACTCTTTATGTTTTCTATACACATGTTTTGTAATAGTATCTTTTTATGTATTATATGTGCCTAAGATTGCCTACTACTGTCTTGTTCTGGTGTCTCTTTAAAGGGTTTGGACATATTCAATACAACATGGAGCTTCTTGGTTAGACAGCATTTTTTATATTTTGGCCAATCTAGAAATCACAATCATTTATACACCTATTGCATTTGAAAATAACCTATTTGGTTAAGGAATTGTTCTGTTTGCTGATAGAGCATAATAATAGCTGTTTACAGCCTCTGACAGCCTCTGACAGATTCTTCCATGTGAGCTTTAGATCTCCACAGCTCCCCCAGAGCAACCATTGATCCCTTGACTGCTTCTCATATTAATGCTGTCCTTGTCAGCCCGTCAGCTTTGGATTTGCAGTTCTTCCATGGGACTTATAGCACTTTTCTATTTTCAAATGATGCATTGACCAGAGCTCTGAGAGGTATTCAAAGCATGGGATACTATTTTATAACCTTACCCTGCTTTGCACTTCTCCTCAGCTTTGCAACTGAACTGTCTGTTGTGTGCCTTGGTCTTCATTATGCTGTTTACTGTAATGTTCTCTAACAAACGTTTGAGGCCTTCATTGAACAGCTGGATTTATACCGAGTGATTTTTTTTTTTAAAGTCAATTTGGTGCACTGCATGTTATTTAGGAGTGTTAAAGTAAAGAGGTTGATTATAAATATACACCTTGCTATTCAGATTTGTGTTAGTACAATACTTTAGAACATAAAGGATAGTTTTCCTTTCACTCTACAATCATTTGTCACATTATGTCAATGAGTGAGAGTCAAGGTACACCCTGGACAGGTCGCCAGTCCCCACAGTAACATAGAGACACGCAAGAAAGACAACCATTTATGCAATTTAGAACAGCCAGTTAACCTAAGATTGATGGGGTTTTTTAGACGGCGGAAGGAAACTGAAGTTCACAGAAAATCCTGTTACTCATTTTCACACAGAAAAGATCCGGCCAGGATTTTAACTTTACATCAGTTCCCTGCAAGGCAACAGTTGCAGCAACTTCTTCACCATGAGGCCCTCATGTGTGTCCCATTCTCACTGAATCAATAATTTTTTGTTTTATGTTATGGGGGAAACAATGTTTTTCACATCAGTTTTTGTTTTTCAGGACCCAGTCACGTGTGCTTAGATGTGTGCCATCTTTAGCTCAACTCTTTTAACCTGTGTTGATTTATACATATATTTTCTTTCTTTTTATTTGTGCGCCTCTGTAGGAGTTGCTTCTCCATACTTATTTTTTCCTCTGTTTAATCGGGTTGATCCTCTGTGCTTGTGTGTTGCAGGTGACGGGACTGAGCGTGTCGCCTGGGAAGGATCAGCTGGTCGTGTTTCACACCAAGGACAGCCGGGATCTCGTGGTGTGCCTGCAGGGCATGGTGCCTGCCACTGAGAGCCGCATCGGGGAGCTGGTTGGCACCCTGCTCAGTCATTTCAAAAGGTTAGCAAATTGGGGGAGGGGGGTGAGTGGTAATAAGTAGTGGGCAACAGTTATTTGTAAGAAGCAGGATATATTTTGTGTTTGTGTCTTAAACATTGAAAAGAACCTTGTAGGTGACACGAGGTTAAGCCAGATTCTTGTCTCCCTCTGCACAACATTTAGCACATTGTCCCCACTTAAACCTGCCACGCTTCATTTAACTTGATTTACGGCATCACTGCAGCAGGAGTCTTGGCATACAAACTGAAAGCATTCTCTGTTTGTTGCCTAAATGAAAGTGAGCAGCATTGTGGCTTATGTGTGATGTTGACTGAGGGGACCTCAGGAGGAAGGATGATGGGGCAGTAAGAGGAGACTGTAATGTTCACACAATGTGAACTCTGACCGCTCTTTTCAGGACACCAGTATAACAAAATGGATTTTATTATTGTCTATAGCTAAAGGGAGAACAGAGTGTATTTGATTTGTTAAACAGTCATATTTTCTCACTACATAAAGGAGATTAGAGCTACATATCGACACAGTAGCTCTGTTGCCTTGCAGCAAGACAGTCCTGGTGTCTTTCTGTATGGAGATAGGCACCAGCCCCCCGTGACCTATAAAGCTATAGTTGATAAAGCCTGTTCAGAAACATTTTTTTTGTTATACTGGGTAAAATTGTCCTTCCATCCTAAAAGTAGTCAATACATTATGTATTCACAAAAAGGAGGTTAAAAAAAATTCTCTGCTGGAGCTGCAGGCCTGTAAAAACTTACAGATCTTTGCCATTCGGTCCAAAAGGCATGGATTTGTCAGAGTTTTGTTCCTGCTCTAACCCATAGACGTTAGTTCCAGGGTTACCTTCATATCTATTGGTTGTCCCACATGCCCATCATTCATACACACGTAACGACAGTGTGTATGTGCTTTCCTTCTGAGTTTCCGCTTGCTGGCTGCGCATGCGCACTTCTAGCATTTATGTATACAGTTAGCTTAGCAGCCGGGTTAGCAGTTAGCTGTTCATTGTAGCTTAACTGCTCTCACCATAGACTTTGAACATGACTGAGAGTCATAACAAGTGAACCGCGTTCGTTTTCATGAGAAGAAGAGGAAGGCCTCAGTAGAAAGAAATAAGACCACAGTAGATTTGGGAGATTTTTTTTCTCGTACCCCACAGACATCATATACATAGACGCCTTGTCGGGCGGGCTCTGCCTATGCTGCGGATGCGTCAGAGCGTCTGCCATGTTGAATGTGGCAAATCTGCAATTAGACTCAGTCACTTAAACAGTATCAGAGGGAGTTTAATCTCAGAACATACTTTATATTTGTAATATTTTTATTTTTGTAATATTACAAGTTTACTTTCGTATCCCTTTGGCTTCATTCTCCTGACTTTATACTCGTAAAGAATAAAAATAATTAAAATAATCTAACCTGGCCCTATTACTCCAGGACTGAAATAGTTCTGCAAACTGTGACTATTCTGGAAATGTCCCCCCCCCCCTTAATTCTCATAATATGATGTTTTTCTCATAATATTAGCCCTTTTGTCTTTTTTTTTTTACTTTATTGTCCTAGGACTTTTTTTCTCATATTAGTAATTTTCTCTTTAATACTCCCCCAAAACGTCTGTTCCTAATCTGTGACTATACCAGAACTTAAAAGGTTCACGACGTTTACTACAAAAGAACTTAACTTCTTTCTGCCACATACAATATGGCGGTGACGTTGACGTACGAACCCACGCCCAACAAGGCGTCTAAATATATGATGTCTATGGCGTACCCCCTGAAGAGTGGAAGAGCAAAGTAAGACGGTCTTGGCTGATTTTCTTATAATGGTAGAAACATATTACATTTTTTTGAAATTTTTGTTCTGTGTTTAAACAAATGTTCAAGCTGATCTGATCTGTTCTGTCTTTCCCAAGCCCTTTTTGCAGTTTACACTTTATTTTAAATAATAATTTAAAATTAGCAGCAGTCTACATTTGCAACCTTCTGACAACTTTGTTTTTCGGCACCTTCACTCCCTTCGAGTCATGCTCACATAGCAAAAACTTAGACCCTGAAGATGTGCCACTGTGAGTGCAAATTAGCTGCTCAGCCTTGATGTGTTTGTGGGGAAAAAAACAGCATTTTTCCAATGCCCTGTCACTAGGCACTTTACCAACATGTGAATCCCTTGTGTTGTTAAAAATATTATGAGATGCTCACAGAGTGCAATTATTATTGTGATAATGCTAATGCATAATGTTAAACCTTACCCATATCTATCTTTATCAGTGGCTTGCTTATAGTTTTGTTGCAACCAGAAGACTTTGTTTTTTGTGTTTCCTTTTAGAAGATATCATTTAAATTATTTTTAGAATAGAATTACATTTTTTGGAAATATTATTGATTCACACTCTTCGCCTATTTCAGGCTTGACAAAAAGGAGACTGCTCTCTCTGGCCTGTATTTGAATCTCTGCCTAAAGCCAGGGAGTTCAGGTGTCTTGGTGTTTTGCTCAGTATTGGTGGAGGGGTGGAGCAGAGGATTTGTCAGTGGATGGAATAGTGATGCTTCAATCTGTTGTGAGGCTGGAGGAGCTTGATTAAAATGTGAAGCTTTCAATTTATTGGTTCGTCTACATCCCAACCTTCACTCACGTTCATGAAATACGGATCCCGACCGAAAGAAGGGGATCCAAGACACAAGAGGCTGGTTTGAGCCTGTATAAGATTAAGAACTCTAAATTATTTCACTCTATTCAACCACACCCTATTTTTTCATCAAAAAGTACACGTTTAAAAAAAAAAAAAAAAAAAAAATATATATATATATATATATATATATATATATATATATATATATATAATTACAGATTAAAGCTCATACTACTACTAGATATTTAATAGAGTAAATAATTTTCTTTTTCTGTTAAAAGAGCTGTGTCCCCACTGGTTTACTTTATGAAAAGTGATTAGTTGATCCATCAGTGGTTCCTTAGAGAAGTTCTCTGACCCATTTGGACCTTTATCCCTATTTAAACCCAGAGCTTTATTTGATAAATCAGACTGAATTTGATCAAATAGCAGATTTAAAGTAATTTGAAGTACCCATATCTGGCATTTCTACTCCATTTTGTTTTGTGAACTGTCCTTTTGGCCTAACATGATTTAATTTAGAGCTTAGTACTAATAAATACGAAGAATGCTTTGATTGTGGGAGAGTAGACTGTAATAACCAAATCCTCAAACGTGTGCAGAAGTGTTTTATTGTGAAAGCTCTCTCTGATCGCTCCTGGGTGCTCCACTGACTGCATAATCCTGTTTATTAAAGCAGTTTGGTGATATTTGTTGCCAAGTCAAAGTTCATAGTTTGGAAACATTAAATGACCTTTAGAAACTCTACACTTCAATTAATGAAGACCAATTGAATTCAGTTAATTTATATTTTCCACTCCCAATAAATGTAATCTCACTTGATTTTATAAAACAAACTGGCCTGAATAATATCCAGAAACATGTATTCAAATAAGCTCCACACAATCCAGCCAAATTCAGAAACATTGAAGTTCAATCACATGTGATCCTATTAGATCCTGATTATTTCACAGTGCTGTCAAATTCAGTTTGTCATGTCAGTCAGTAGAACGTTGTAAGATAGCTCAGACATTGACTTTGCAGTAATCTTTGCATCTGCCGACCGTGCTCTTGTAACTTTTACATGGCCTACCACTTTGGAAAGGATAGCTGAGTTGCTATCATTTCCAACTATTTTGTTGAAATACCAGTAAGAGTTTACTGTTGAATCTTCTAGTGAGGAAACTTCATGACTGGAGCTACTGCACAGATGACATATTATCACAGTACAACACTGCAATTCACGGACCCATGCATATTTGCTGGATTGTGCACACCAGTGGCCATGGAAGTCATTGGAACACCTGAATTCATTTATTTGAATGGGGAAGTAAAGGAAAGTTTATTTATAAAGCTCTGCTGATTAAATACATTTGGTAATATACCCAGTATACCGCTATACCAATAACTGGTATAGTTTACATTTACATTTCCTGTTGTTATTATTGAACAGTTACAGTTTGAACAGAAACATGAATGTGTGTTGGGGGATGCTTTCACATCTGTTTGTTTGTAGCTGCATGTGAAGCTCAGTGTGTGCGTGAGGAAGGTGTGAGATTGCTCCATCACTGCCATTCTGAGCCAGGGATTAGGAAGGCCTCCAATGAGCCTTGTGTAATGACCCTCCATGTGTTTTACATTCAGACTCATCCATCACTGTGAAGCTCTGACAGAACAAAGGCAACACCAGCATAGGGAGAGCGATGTGTGTGTGTGTGTCTAATTTATCTTAGTGTTTTCTGCCTATGGGGGAATTCGTGTAGGTCAGTCTGCATATGATTACTTATATATCTGATACTGTAGGTTGTTTTTAGCGCCGTCCTCCCTCTGCAGCTCCTCGTATATGTGGCATTAACTTTTATCTGTCCTACAACACGATCCACAGAAGGCAATATGCACAGTAGCAGATAGACAGAGGGGCAGCTTACAGCAGCAACAAAGCAGCACTTTATCCTAGTGGAGTGCCAACAATGCCATTTGAACTTCCTTATGATTCTACTATTTTTTGGTAGAAAAGTCTGACTTATATTCTGTCTTCAGAAATTTGGATTTTACGTACAACTGAAAGTGGGTTTGATTTAGCAACAGCATCCAGCTTTAAGTTATCTGTTCCACATCCTGCTGCCTCTAACTGAAGTGACTCAAAGATTTCTGCAGCCCTTTCATAAGAGAATAACCCTCTTATCAGCCTTGACGCACCAGTTGTCTGCAGAAATTCAGGAATAGTCTGTTCTTATTTTGCATTAAAAAGGATGGAAAAGGATTCCCATTCCTTCAGATTCCCTCCTCCTCTCTCCATACCCATTTTATGCTTTGATTCTGCATGCCTATTTTTAACTACATCCCCCTTTTGTTATCACTTGGGCTTTTAACAGAGCCCCTTCAGCCCCTATCCTTCTCCGCCTCTTGTTCACACTGTCTCGTCTCCTCCTAACTCCCACTTTCTTCGTTTCTGGCAAGGAGGCAATTAAATATTTAAAGCTGTGCTGCTGCTGAGCACTAAATTTAGACGAGACAGAGACAACCCATTCCTCTTTTCTTTTTTAAAAATGTTTTCATTTATTTCAGACATTTTCCAATAAATAAATGAATAGGCACTCAATGCTGTTTTGTAAAACATTAGGAAAACCATTGATTATTTTCTCCTTTTTCACTATATATATATATATATATATATATATATATATATATATATATATATATATATATATATATATATATATATATATATATAAATAGAAAGCAGTAAGGCCAACGTATGTCTTATATATTATAGGCACATATTTTGTACATATAAGTCTTTACTCAGAATATAATTACAGAGAGCAGATTTTTTTCTGGAGAATTTATAAGCATGAAAACCTATTGCCAGCATAACTGAGTGCTTTAGACGGTTTAACAGGTGACCCACCAAAAACCAAAGGAAGACAGAAATGTTTGATAAATGTAAAGGACACACTATTCTTAATTGCCTTGAGTTTCTGGTTGACTTGGAAAACTTTTATCTCATTCAGTTTTTCATGGATAGTTTAATTTTATATCTGAGTCACTTCTGCATCTCACACTTCCCTCCCTCCGCTGAGCCAAAATGTAAAAATAGCTTTTTATTGAATTATTCATCCTCAACCCCAATTCTCACAGGTGGAAGGCTGCAACTTGTCTCCCCACTAGAGGCAACCTATTTATCCAGAAATATTCTTTTCATCTAAAATCAAGAAAAATCAAACATGCTGAAAGGTGACATTAGTTATGTACAGATCATGTTGTTCAAGCTGTGTCGAGTACAGTTGATCATCTTGTTCTCACTCTCTTTCTTTGGCACTGTATGTCAGTCACCACCTAAAAACTAAGTTGTCTGGAGACCTACATACTAGATTTCCTAGTTGTCCGGATTTCTGCAGATTTCCAGTTAGTCTTTGGTGTGTTTAGGCAGCAGAGAAGGGTTTCAGATAAAAGTAGAGATCGGTTTGCTCCTCCGATGAGTACTGTCACTAAAAATAAATGTAAATAATCTGGAAATGTGTGCAATTTAAATTAACCAGTTTACAGGTTATAAGTATTGGAAAATAGACACTATCCCCATGGTGTTAAAGTTCCATCTGCCAGTCATCATGTACATCTATCCTTCCAACCATCAGTCTGTCATTCATCTTATCACCTTATATATTGGTTGTCCCACATGCCAATCATTGTGGCGAGCTCACATAACGCCAATGTCTCTGTTCGTTCCTTGTTAGTTTGCTATTTCTGCGCATGCGCACTTCCAGTATTTATATATCCGCATAGCTTCGGTGTTAGCCGTTCATTGTAGCGCCGCTGCTCACATACATTAAAAATCACAGTGAGTCGCAAGAAGCAAACTGTCTTACAAGTTTATGAGAAGCAGAGGAAAGCCTCAGGAAAGGTATTTGAGAAATTCTTTCACGCGATCCCCCTGTGGAGCGTAAGAGCAGGTAGGATGGTCTTGCGCATGCGCAGTTGTTCAAAAAGGGACGTTGGCGTTTCTAACCTTCATTTCTGGAAAAATCGTCCACGCTACCTTTAACTCAAATTTCCAAAAGGCTGATAACGTTTCCAAATCCAGCATGTTCTATAACAGACACAAGTCTTGCTCACTCACAGCATGAATTTATTTTACAATGGCTACCTACATCTCTCTGCTTCTACATACTTCATTTTGAACACTTCACTGATTCTGAAAATGACAAATTTTTAGTCTTCTGTTAGTAAAAGCATAGTAACCACCTGACAGGGTAGTAAAAAAATCAAGGATTTTGTTACTATGCTTGAACCCTTGACTACATCCCCTTTATATATTAATTCATTCATTCATTCGTTCATTTTTTCCACGCACAGAGCAAATTGGAGAATTCAAGTCACAAATTCATTGCATCGATTCATGGCTTCTTTCTCTTCCCTCTAACCTCCTCCACGATCTTCATCACTTACATTCTTCCTCTCCATCACCCTTCTTGTTTCTCCCACCTGATTTTATGATTCAGAACCCATCTGCAAACCTTTGCACATGCCTTGATTGATTGGACAAAGTGATATGGTCATATTCTGCTCTAATACCTCACCGGCCAAAGACATCAAGATTTAAATAGCCCAAAATGTCAGCTTTCAACACTGCAGGAGAGACTAGCGAAGTGTTAGTGGGAACTGAGGGAGAAAGACTGAAAGTGTTAGGGAACTAGGAGGAAGGAAAGAGATGAAGAAATTAGTTACCAGTAAATGATCTCAGGGGCAGAGAAACAAAACAGACGAGGATGTCCGTACTTTCAGCCCCTGGTTTTAAATCCGTTTTTCTTGATTCCGTAATCACTTTAGCATGACATTCAGGGATGTCATTATTCGATTAGCTGGATTAGATTATCTGTAGATAAGCTATATAGTGTTTTATTAATAACTTTTCCTTCAATGTGTGGTGAATGTTACACAAATAATTAGCTTTATGCCTTTTCAGATTTCTGTTTAAACATTTAAATGATTTTTTTTGTCCAAATTTGGCCGTTTCCAACCATCAAATTGTAATTTAATCATCACCCTATTTTAAAAGGATGCATGATATAGACATAGTTTTCGTTTTTAGGCTTCATTTGGAAATTATAGTTTTCCTATAGAAAACCATTTCACAGCTCATTTAAGTCAACAAACATTTGTAAACAAATATTTATCAATTTGTACAATCTCTGTAACTTTTTGTCAAATACAAATAGCTTTTCCAAAAGTAGATATGTAAGGTCTTAAATACATTTCCATGACTTCTATATTCAACTCCTAAAAATTGATTTTGATAGATGTCAGATGTCATTTGAATAGCTTTAGTGTTGGAGCTTGATTTAAGGCTATCTAAAGAAATTGTAACTGATGACAGAATACAGAAAAATTGGATTGTTGTTGCAAGCATTTAACCAGAATCAGGATCAACTTTATTTTGCTAAGTCTAAGAGTACAAGCAAGGAAATTGACTTTGCATTCCAGTGCTTGCATCGTGCAAAGAAACAGGCAGATAAGTAACGGTAAGTAGACAGTAACTACAATCCATACAAAAAAAAAAAACATTTTCAGGGGGCAAAACATGTGGATACACTGTTTCAGCTGACACATATGAACATATGAAACATACTAATTTCCCTCTCAACTTTCTTCCGACTAAGTTGAGAGGGTTGTTTTTATGTTTTTAATGCTGTTAGTCCTGTGCCAGCTGCACAGTTCCTGTGGACAGGCCTCTTCTTAAAAAAAAACACACCTTGGCCCCTTGACTTTATCCAGTTGTAGACTCATTCTCACTTGCCCTTTATCTCCATGGTTTTAGGAAAAGAAATGTATTTGTCCAGCTACAACTAGTTTAGAAGACAAGAGCCCGTTTTCCATTACAAGTCCCAGGATTTAAAGCCCCAGCCCTTGGTTTCCCGGAGTTCACCAAAGTCTGGGGCTTTTAGATCTGTCGTGTTTCCCTTAGCTAGGAGCCATTTATGTAAAACAGCACCAATGACATATGAGAAGTTGTGAGGAAAAACTGCAGTACCATTCCAGTCCAGCGAGTGGCGCCGCAAAGAAGAGCGGTCAAACAGATAAAGGAAGAGAAGTTGTATCCATATCCTGCCACTCATGCTGCCACTCATCCGGACTTTGGAGAAACAGGATGGAGAACGCACAACTGATGGCGTTACTTCTCCTTATAGCCCCTTTTACACTGGCCCTACCTATGCAGGGATCTGAATTAAATACAGCATCCCCGTCTGCGTCTAGAAAGCTAAAGTGTGTTTTATCTTTTGTCTCCCTCAGATATAGTTCATGGTTTGTAAATAGTAAAATAGTTCACAGTCCACCAACTTAAGTTTACATGAAAAGTCAATCTTACGGAAATGTGTGTTTTTTGTGCACAAAGAAAATGAAAGGACTCAGTTTGATCATCAGTACTAAAAGATCAGTCAAATTACAGAACTGTGGCAAAACAGTATGTATTTAACTTTAAACGGCGAAAAAACATCCAGTCAAGATTTTAACATTTGATATCTGGTACATGCTGATATTCACCACCAATGTTTTTCTTTAAATCACATCATAGCCCTGAGTCTGACTTATTTAAAGTGCATAACAACATTGCTATGTCTGTTGATGCAAAGTTCCCTGTTGTTCTGGTTTGGTTAGACCTCACTGCCTCCTTTAAAACAGTTGATCACTCTGATTTTCTGTCTCCTTTAAACTACTTGGCTAGTATTTGTGGCACAGGTCTGCATTGGTTTATCTAACCTCCCCAAATTCTCCTCTGTCCAGCGGTGTGCCACAAGGCTCTATTGTTGGCCCTCTTATTTTTACTCTTTATATGCTGCCTCTTGGATCAGGTGCTACTCATCACAAGCTGTTCTTTCATCTGTAAATCAGATTTACCCTTTTTTTAAGCCAGGACACAATAATATTTGTCACTTTTTCCTTAACTTCATCCCCGCTGTCAAGCAGTGGCTTATTCAAAATATTCTATTTTTAAATGAAGAAAAGACTGAATGCATTTTATTTGGTGACATCAACTTCCATTGATGTTGGTTCTCTGATTCCTAAATTAAACAGTTCTCTTAAGAACCTAGGAGTATTTGACAAATATGTCTAATTCCATAAGCAAATTGACTTTAAAATTAAACTTTTATCATTTCATAAAATGCACAACATCAACACGTCAGATTCTTCTTCTGATTTGGTTACGTCTTCTGGCCGGAGTTAAGCCGTTTCTAAATCATCCCTATTTGCAAAAGGACATTCATGAGATTTATCAGCTCCAGAATTGATTATTGCATTTCCCTTTATTTTGGTCTCTCAAAGTCATCCCTGAATAAATTAAATAACATAAAGAAATTCTTCATTAATCAAGTAAATAATGATTTGAAACCCTGAATTACAGCTCAATGACACCACATTACGCAAATTAACATGTATCAGATGTTTTTGCCTTTTCACTTGAAATTGTTGGCAACACTGGGTTTCACGCAGCAGAATTATTTGGATAATAAAAGAGAAACTACAGTCATTTGTGATTTTTTTTTTTTTTTGTTTAATGATTTAGGAGCTTCTTTTTATGTCTCTTTCTGAGGAGGTACCTTCATCAAGACTTACTCCATCATCATCGCCATGTTTCCTGTTCTGCAATTTTCCTTGCAGTTCAGAGACTAAGAACTGCCTTCTGTTGGCTGTATTGTCTCACAACTATTCAAACTTAAACACAATGAAAGCAGGAGGGCAGGGGTCTCTTATCAGTGTTAGAAATGGATGGGCCTGTTTATATAAAAGGAACATAAATGGGTCTTTAGAGTGCTAACTATACTTAAGACTCTTATTGTAAAGGCTTGTTCTGGCTGTCCATCACTCTGCTACAGTAACAATAGTCCCAGAAATCTGGCAAGATGGTAACAAATTAAAATGACAAGTCAGACTCTTCTGAAGACTGCAAACATCTGTGTCATAGTCAACTTAGAAGGCATTAGCTGTCAATATGCTGGGCACATAGGAGTCTTTTTTTTTGTTTTGTTTTTTACTTTGGGCATGGTGTGAAGACAATCATGGTCAAAAGGTGTCTTCAGTTATAATGTACAAAATACAGCTGCATTTAACACCTGTTCCTTTTTGGGGGTTGAGTTATCCCCACTTTAATATAACTGTCCCGTCTGTAAACACTTCATCCTCACTTGAAGGTAATTTATTAAGCTAAAGGAAAAAGAAGAAGAATATAAAATTGATCTGTTTGAGTATAGAACTGGAATGGACAAAATGGGTCCTAAAGATGACCACATGATGTCTTTCTTTACTTTGGCAGATTGTCAACATGCTCTAATCCTACAAAGTCTAAAATCTCCCAATCTGGTGCTCTGATGTGATTATATTTTGCTGGTGTTATGATCTGGCACGGTGTTTGAAATTGAACTAAACGGAGTTGATTCAAATTTAATGTTTTAATCCAGTGTTTGTTGCTTTGGTTAAATTTTTCTCACTCAGCTACTGCAGAATCCTGTATTATGTTAATACACACATTACAGCACATAACTCCATCTTCAATGCATTCATAATTTCCCTTATAGTAGATCGCTATCAGTGACTAAATATTTACTAAACAAAGAAATCACCAAGTTGAAGGGGTAAAAGGTAAAAACATTTCAATAAAAACAAGGCTATATGCTGATATTTTGGAGGTTTTTTTGCTGCAGAAAGGGATTCTCATTTAAGCAAAAATCTGCTGTTGTGTTAAATGTGCAGCTGAAGGTTTTTTGATCTAACTAAAGGCGACATGACAATTGTTTATAACTGCTTGATGAAAGGACGATGAGAGGGAGGTGGCAGAGAGAAGTGATGTGGAAAGCAGACAGAGAGAAGGAGACAATCTGCCTTTGCCATCCTCTTCCAAGGTCACCCTTTCTGCTGAATCAAATATTTCACTCTGATAGAAGTGGGCATCTCTCTCCTCCTCCTTTTCTCCATCCCTCCTCATTTTCCTCCTCCTCCATCCTTCACTTGTTTCACTGCTGCTGCTTCCCCTCCCCCTCTTGTTTTTCACTTCACATTCCTTTTCTCCTCCTCACCACCACCGTCCTCCCACTCTCTCTGCCTCCCTCCTTTCTGGGGCGCTGCGGATGCAGTTCCCATAGCAACCATTGGATCCATGCTTGTCTGGATGTGATCCATTAATAACCCCGCTGGCTGCGGATAATACCGGCGCATCTTGTGTTCGACCACAGACGGAGCAAAAAAGGCAGAGACGCATGCTAACAGGACCAAAATGTTCGAAACAGAAATAGGGTAAATAACGTAGGAAAAGATGAAGTTTGCTTTATCCTAAATTTAGCTTTACTCCCTAGACAATTAAAGCCGCACATTAGATTTAAGTACATCCTTTCCTATCTAGTCTCCTTATGATTCCAAATAGAAATGTCTTAAATTATCTTAATTTGTTGTTTCAGTGAATAATTTTCCAATTTAAATGTGAGTTTTCCAGATTTTTAAAAGCGCAAAGCTTTTACAGCCATTCCTGTTTTGACCATCAGCATAATGCTAGAGCATCTTATTTTCGCTGTCTTATGTCACAAATTGCAAGTGATTTTTATACATGGAGACTGAGACTCTTTTGGATTCTGTGTGTTTATCTCTGTTGCTCATCATATTGGCAACATGCTGCAGCCAGAGGGAGGACGCCGGGTAGGTGGACTGATAAATGGCAGGTGGCCAAGCCAGAATGCTTGTGTTTTTGTGACTGAGAACGTGTTTTTATCTCTGCAGGCCGTGCAAGTACACGTCAGAGATAATGCTTACAGGTTTAGGAATGTGCGGTTTGTTTTAGATGCTGTGTATGAATGAAAGAGGATGGGTGTGTGACGGGGTAGATTTGACCTACTTTTTCACTGCGGAGGACCGGGTCCACAGAGATCCAGACAGCTTCCTTCTCGCCCCACCTCTTTCTTTATCTCACCCACAAGGACAAAAACAATTAGCTGGGTGTTCTGCAGACCTGCCAGGTCTAATGATAGTAACACATTTTGTTTTTAGATGTGGCTCTTTTACCAGGTGTTTGGATCTAATTAGCACCTTTTTTTATTGTGAGCTACTGATGAGACACTTATCTGACTTTCCCACATTTAATTTTTTTGGTTGTATCAAAATATAATTGTACATTTACTTTATTTATTAAAATGGCTTAAAGTGGTTAAAGATCTCAGTTCCAGCCATTTACTTCCAAAGTGGGCATAGTTAATAAAAAAAAACTTTTTCTTCAAACATTCAAATACTTTGGGGCATTAAAGTTATTTTATGTACAATAGTCTGTCAGGAAGGTTTTTCAGACAATAACTGAGGTCTTTGATCCATCTTTAATGGAGGCCTTTGTCAGACGTTTAGCACAGCAGCCTTCTGTCATCTGTTTTCCTCTCTTGAATTAACCTACAGCTCTGTTAGGGGCAAATAGTGCAAAATGCTCTTAAAAAATTCCAGATGTTCACAAATACATTTAGGTTTAGGTAACATAAAATACTCAGTTTTATCCTAAACCAGAAATTTTAGGTTTAAGGAGCCCAGACCCCAATATGAGCTTAAGCCACCCCAAAACTGTAGGTTTCAGTAATAGGCAACCAAAATCCAACTTGTTAGGCTCACATACTGCAAACTTGACATAAATACCCCAGAGTATGCTTGCCTTCTTATGTCAACTATTTATTTATCAGCATTTTACTTAAATTTTAAGTTTCCAAATCAGAGAAATGTACTCCCTGAACCTTTCCTTCTAGGCATTAAATGCTAAACACCGCTTGGCACGTCTCATTCGTTAATTGCATAATGAGTTTCCTCTGCAGTGAATCAGACACTAATTGCAAACAGATCACAACCGTAAATTAAATGAGAGGCTCTGCAGAAATTAGCTGCCATAGATTTGGCACACATTGTCTTAGGGCTATTGCATAATTTCCTCTTTATTTAGCATATATATATATATATATATATATATATATATATATATATATATATATATATATATATATATATATATATATATATATATATATATATATATATATATGTGCTGTAGACAATTAAGCAGATTATCTGGTATTTTTCTTTGCATTGGGTCAAGGAGAAAAAAGGCCTTTTAGATGTTTTATTTAGTGGTGGTTGTTGGAGCCAGGACCGACCAGTTTGTTAGTGTACAGGGTTGTCCATCTATTGATCTTTGCTGTAATAAATCCCCCACATGAACACCCTGCTTTCCTGTAGGAGCTTTGCTCTTGCTTGTCTGAATAAATGGAGCCTCTGCTCTTGCTTCTAGATCACCTGATTCATAGTGTATAAAAGCCATAGTTGGGTGCTGTACCACTGAGACAGTACAGTACCTGTGACCTCTATATTTACTCTAAAGTACTCCCCCACCCCCACGTTTCACCCAGCAACAGCACCACACCCCCCACTATCAGGCCAGTTCTTATTACCTTCAGCACAGGATTGTTCCCCTCCATCTCTACCTTTGTGCCCTCTCCCTTTGCTGATGTAGACCTCCTTCCTCCTCATTTTATTATTTTTTACCTGTATTCAATCTTTCTGCTTTCTTGTCCTCTTTCAACTGTCAATCTTAATTGTCTTTCATAACACTTTTTCAGTGCACTTCCACATGCTTCTTTATGCCAGTTTGCTTTTCATCTTTTCTTTAAAATTTGTCAAGCTGTTGCAACATTTCTTTTACTATTGGGTGGCATACACGTCATCAGAAGGGACAGGGAGTCTTTTGAGTAAATTGATGGTAGTAAGTCCTGGAGGGAAACCTGCAAGAAGCCCCAAAAGACTTGAGAATGAGGCAGAGGTTCCTCTTCCAGCAGAACAATGACTCCAAGCCTACAGGCAGAGCTGCAATGAAGAGTTTTAGATTGAAGCAGACTCATGTTAAAATGGCCCACAGTCCAGACCTACAGTAAGTCCAGTTGAGAACATGTGGCAAGACTTGAAAATGAATGTTAAGAGAAACTATCCTTTCAGTTTAACTGAGCCTGAGCTGTTTTGTGAAGATGATGAATGGGCCAAAACTGCCATCAGTCAAAGAGCTTCCTAGTGCAGGGAAGACCCTGGCTGCTTTTAACAACTCCCCACAATCTGAAACGTGCCTTTTTATTTATTTTTATTTTTTTAAGGTCAAAGCCGTGAATCCGATATTTTCTTTTTCTCACGCAATGATTCATTCAGGGCATTTAAACTCTCAGAGCTCCTGAAAGAAAACTAATTATGACCTGACGAGTTTTATTTCAAGAGATGAAACTTTGATTAGACATTGATTGGCTTTAATGAAGAAAACTGGAAACGTGACCACTTCACGAGAGAGCACTCACCCTTCGTTAATAAAGACTTAAAGGAGGCCACCTGTCTTTTATCTGCTTTGACTCAGTGTGAGTCAGTGTATTGATTTACTTAATATGTTTTAAGTTAACCCCTCTGGCCCTTCAGATTCTTGAGTGTCCTTTCGAAAAGGCCAAAGACACAGCTGATTGGTGAATAAGATTTAGCTCAGTGCTTTTGAGGTTTTAACAGGAGTAAAGGTCCAACCGTGTTGACCTTGTCGGGAATATGAGCCTGGCTGAACCACCTGCTGTGTAGATATTATGGCTCTCTAGTGTGTGTTAGCTACCACCGTCTCTGGAGCAGCAACACAGTCCTCCAGGGTCCCAGAGGCCTTTGAATTTAGAATTTACGTTACTAATTCATCTCCCACTGATCCCTTAAACAGTTGAAATCCTGAGGTGAGAAGTGTGTTCTTTTGTTTGAAGGGGACAGACTGGGAGTACTGGACTCATAGCAGCTTAAGCAAGAATATTCACTGATCCAAACTATTCGTTACCTGTCCTGTGGGAATAAGAGTAGTGAATCTGATGATGCCAAATGGAGCACCTTCTAGTATTTTGCATATTTTGACAATTTATCCATCCTCTACTGTCCTTAGTGTTGCATTCAGGGGTTAATGAGCCAGATTTTAATAAGGAGCAACACAGAGGGTTGAGGGGAGCTTTGATATATCAATAACATATGAAACCATTCAACAGATCACTAATTCCATATATTGTTAGATAAGAAGTTGTGTTTTGATTTTTCCATTTCCACATTATGGATTGAGTGCTATGAGATGTTCAAAGTGTAAAATACATTTGTACTGAAATCAAATTACACACAAGGGGACTTGAGTAATTATGTGACCTCTGATGGCCTTTGGTTGCATAGGATTTAATTTGAGGATATCAAAGTAAAGGGACCTAAATACATTTTTGAATCTTTAGAGTTTTATGTGTAAAAAATATTTGAAACCATGTCACATTTTGCTTGTGCTTCACATTTATGCACAGCTTTGTGTTGGTTGGTCATATAAAACCTGGATAAATAATGGTAAAGATTTACTAAAAGCCCAAGAGCTTAAAAAAAAAACTTCACACTACACTAAAATATTCATATTTTTGTCCATTTTGAAGTTTTTGTTGGCCTTTGGCAACTTTTGATTGTCAGCGTTTATATTCCCTAACTGCAGCAGTCCAGATCTTGCTCACTGTGCAGAAAAATGAGACTCACTGAGCATATTAAGAAGCAGGGCTCTTTTTGCCTTGATCTATTTTTGTGTATGATAAAACTTTATATTACGAGTCATGTACGTTCTGAGCTAATCTCTCCTAAGAGCACAGTGATGTTGGAGTTTGTTTTGAATACATACATGATGAGTATTTATTATTCATTTATCTCAGTCTTGTACAAAGGCATCATGCTTGCTCAGTTGTGTTTAAGGTAAGGTACATTCAGTCCTTTTCTCCCAATGTTGTTGTTATTAACCTACTTGGCAACGCTGCTGTTTTGTGTTCATTATTTTTAGTCTGTAAAAGATGAGTGGAGGGAACTCTAATAGGATGGGGAATAAAGACAAAAGCAGTTTCTGATGCCTTGACTTGTTTTAGTTTCACAGCAAAGTCACTTTTGAAAATCTTAACGTTTAATTTGTTTCGCTTGCTTAAAGAAATATATTTTTTACGACTTTCCTTTTTTATTGTTTTCAGGCTTGAGCCTGTGACATTTATGTTTGTTTCCATGTTCAAAACCAAGAAATATGTTTTTAAAAGTCATTACAACTGGTGTTTTAAATGCAACTGTTTGGACACCCAACAAACTAACCAGTGTGTTCCTGATTGTGACAAAAATATAATTAAAAAAATGCTTCATTTCTGGCAGCATTGAGGTAGAGGTTGAAATTAGGGCTTGACGATATAGAAAAAAAGCTTATCGAAAAAATGCATATTGATCGATATCGATAATTATTGAAAATATTTAAAACCATATTTTATGTGCAGCTCTGCCTGGACATTTTATGATATTGCTAAATGATTTAATTTTAATAAAGAACACAAACACAGAATTCCAATTAAATCTTTATTTAACCAACTTTTTTAACCATAACAGAATTTTGTTTAAAGAAAAATAACTTGAGACCTGAGTTATGTTATTAAATAATGACAAAGAATAAACTAAAGTGACCAGTAAAATGACCAAAATAAATATACCAAGTAAATAAATAAAATAGCCTATTTAGGTGGGAATAGTACACTAGTTACTTCTCAGGTTTTATAATTGAGAGGCTGACGCAAGGCTGAGGTCCGAGGTTGTGGAGTGTAAGGACACAGATTGCAGCTCATTTTGCACTGATTCCTGGCACTCGTTGCACAATTTAGGGCGCGCTGTTAGAGGAACTTGCGTCCCGGAACTTTATATCGCGGATCAAGAGTGGCGAGTATTTGTTTGAAGCCAGGTTTTTCAACTGCAGTCAACAGCATCATATCCATCACTATGAAGCATTTTACTGCAAGCGTGATGTCCTTATGCCGCTTGGACGCTTTTTCATTTTCTCACAAAGAAGGGAGCGCAGTTTAGCTGCTATACCTGCTTTGTTTTGGAAGAACTTCCAGAAGATTCCCACGAAGACTCGCAGCAGCGCGGGGCTGACACAGCTTACGTGATGAAACAAGTTGGTTGCGTTACCAGACTTCGTTTTTACCGGTTCCTTGCAAGTTTTACAAATCACTGGTTTATTTCTGTCAAACTGGCGAACTAGTAAAACCCCGTTTTGGGACTGTTTCCTCCGTCGCTCCTTGCTGCGACATATTCACATGCTCTGTGTTGTGGTTTGAGAGAGCGGCGCTTTGTGACGGCGTGCCTGGGTCCGCGATTACGATTGGTCGGGAGGAAGTAGTGACTGTAGCATCAACTAATATGATAGGCTGAAAGGAAGGAAGGAAAACTCTCTATAGAACTTTTATCGACTCTATTTTTTCCTATCGCGCCACACGTCTATCGATCGATATATATTGTTATTGAATTATCGTCCAGCCCTAGTTGAAATTTCTGCCCGGCACCTTGAGCAACATTATGTGTACAGGCTTCAGCACTCTCCCCCCCTACCGTAATCAGAACAGCCTTCATAATGACATCAAGCCGTGAAATGATTGTACAAGGCTCACTTTTCTGCACTTACACTAAGTTTTTGTCTCACTTGTGAGGTCATTGTTAAAACTTGGTCCTGAGAAGAGAATCTGCTATGCCAAATATTAAATATTCATCAGCTAGCATGCAGCAGGATTGTTTTGGAAAAGCACTAATTGATTTAAGGTAATCTGCAGATATTTTTGCTCTGACAAATAACACATAAATGGTAAAAATTGCTGTAAAAAAATATTAATACTCGTAATCAACAACTGCTGTTGCCTGAAAGATCTAGATGTAGACTTCCTGCGAAGCTATCCCACCTTGCCATCCTCTTCTCTCATGCTTGGCTTTTTCTAACCCTTAAATCTAATTTTCCTGTTGTTTCATATTTTTGGAGCACAACACTTTTCCCACAGAGGCTGATTTTTGTGGATCTGCAGAAATTCACCCTCATAATATAACTGCTTTGTTGTTGTTAAGACCATAAGTAAAAAGTATTTGGCTGTTCTTCATTGGTTTTGAACAGTAATACAAATTGATTATAATGGGTATGAGCAGGTCAGAGCTTTACAAAATTGGTCCTCGCAAATTGGCCTAAAAATCTCTGGTTTACTTCTAGTAAAACGTTATACTTTTAAAGGGTTACGGGGTAGTAGTCGTACATTATTGCTAAAATCTCCTCATTGACTGATTTAAACTCATGCAATATACTTTCAGTTTTCATTTCTTTTGAACTTCTTTCTTCTTTTGCATTTCTTTATTTACACATGACATCTTCAAAACTGCACAGCTCTAAGGCAGAGTCTAATTAGAGAGCTGCATTCAAACAGTCTCTCGGGCACTTTTCACAGCGTGAACCCCTCCAAATTGTAGCCACATTTAACGGAGGCAGACAACGTTTTTGCAGTTTTCATCCACCAAGCTGCTTTGAATCAGGTTCTCTTGTTTTATGATGATCAGGGACAAGAACTGTTCCACCTGTTTGCTGCTCTGGATTATTTTTAGTTTGTATGTAGGTGTGAGTTTGTGCTGCTGAGTGCATGGTGCCATTTGTTCCTCAATGTGAATGCAGCACAGAGAAGGATGTGAGACACGCAATGCAGCCATGTGAGACAAAGAAGGTGTGATGGTGAGAGGAGCAAGTTTCTTTGTGTCAGCTCTAGTGTTGATTATATTTCTAAGTAACGGAAAGAGGGAGGATAGGATATTAAAAAAGATGAATGGAATACACAAAGCATGAGCAGACAGCAATGAGCTTCCTTAGCATTCTGACGCTTAGGTAGAAAATCTACGAGTCGTCTGCAGAAAAACAGAAAAAGAGGACATTTGCATTTTCAAAAACTTTCTAGAACATCTGGAGAACATCTTTAGGACTGCAGCATGTGTACAAACATCTCAGAAATCTCAAGCCTGAAAGCATTTCATTTTCTTGAACAGCAAATAGGCTTAAATCGGAGGCAACCAGACTTTAATCGCTCAGTTTTTCTGGTGGCTTGCACTTTTGCTCAGGTGCAGGCAACCGGAACTGACAAAGACTCCTGGAAAGGTGTCGAAACATTTTCAGAAAAACTGAGAAAAAGCCCGGTTGCCTCCAATTTAAGCCTGTTTGCTGTTGCGATGACCAACTGAGAATTTGCAGGATGCATGTTGCACGTTTCCTTGAACAAATACAGCTACTAAGCAAAAGAGATTTCTGTAATGAAATAAAATGAAACCAGGTCTAGATGTCAGGAAATTATAAAATTAATTAAACCTGTTTATTAATTGCCCGAGGCAACATTAAAAGCAGCACAGCAAGGGCTTGGTAGTACTTCTGAATTCAGTAACATGCGGGACAAATTGAAAAATGCAATCCGAACTTGCTTTTGTTCGCTTTATTTTGCAGGGCAGCTGCAGGCGTACTCAATTATTAACTACATTTGACACAGACAAAAGAAACTGATCTAGTTTATATACCAAAATATGTGTAATCAGTTCAATCAAGTCTAACTCTACACACAGATGTAAAGTAAGTTGCATATGTTACAATTTGATCCCACTTATAAACATTGCAATCAATGTCTGTTTACTATGCAAATTGGTAAAAATGTTCTAAGGAAACCTAGAACACAGAAGCACTGTTCCAGGGGTACTTTCTATGTTAAAGAATCAGAGTTGATCACAGCAATAGCTCTTTCAGTGGTTTAATCTAGGACAGAAACACAGCTTTATACATAAACTTTACGCCGGTAGTAAAGTCTTTGGGATTAAAATAAAACCGAGTAGATGCAGTAAACCGCAGCAATACCTCTTTCAATTGCTATATCTAAGAGAGAGACGAGGGTTAAAACATAAAGATAGGGTCAAGTATATCGTCTGTAAAAACAGAACATGAGGTTATTAGCGATAATAGCCAGTCGATCACTCCCTCTAAGACGCTATCACAATTAAACAAAAATGCTGGACCAGATGTAAAACTAAACAGAACAGGGTTAATGGCAGCCATATTGCAGACAATGCATAATCAGAGAGTAGTAGGAGTAGTAGGTGAGAAATCTGGTCAGAATGTCCTCCCCCAGCCTGATGAAGTCACCAGCTTTAACATTAGACAGTATGATTCACATGCCACCTTCACATCGCCACATGCAGCTGTACTGGACATTTTTAATTTTATGCCATATTAAACAAAGCCTTATCCCATGCTGCCAATCACATGATACTTTCAACATCAAAATAGTCAAGAGTGTGCTGGCATCTTGGTGCATGCTGGATGAGGCTCTATATTCATTTAGGGCCGTTTACTTGTGGGAACCATGCATGGAAAACGTCAAACAAGAACATAAATAGAATCCTAACAGGTATAGTTGTGAAGCTTATCTTTGTCCTAGTTGTTTTTTTTGTTTGTTTTTTTTTGCTGCAACTATGCCATCCACGTTCTATTTGGTTATCGTCGGAGTCTAATTCAATTCAATTTTATTTATGTAGCGCCAATTTATGATGCATGTCATCTCAAGGCACTTTCCAAAGTCAAATGCAATCAGATTATACAGATTGGTCAAAAAGTTTCCTATCTAAACCCGGTAGATTGCATCAAGTCTTGACAATGAGCAATGACTCCTCATGAAAGAGCCACAGGGACAGTAGTCTGCATTGTCCATGGCTTTGCAGCAATCCCTCATACTAATCAACCATGAAGCGACAGTGGAAAGGAAAACTCCCCTTTAACGGGAAGGAAAAACCTCCAGCAGAACCAGGCTCAGTGAGAACAGTGATCTGCCTCGACCAACTGGGGGTTAGAGAAGACAGAAACACAAAAAGCACAGAAGCACACATTGATCCAGGAATTCTTTCTATGTTCAATCAATCTTTATTTATCAACTACAATTTATATGGTAATACTGTAATAACGGATGATCTGCCTCCCCTGGATGATGTCATAGCTAACAGAATGCCAGACCAAGTGTACCTACTATGAAGAAAAAATGACCGAGAACAAAAAGTTAAAAGCTGAAATAACAAACAATTCAAATTGGAGAACAGTAGGAGAGCTCAACAGAGAACTCCAGCAGCCTAAGCCTATAGCAGTATAACTACATAGATAACCCAAGGTAACCTAAGCCAAGGTAACCTAAGCCACTAACTATAATCTTTGTCAAAAAGGAAAGTTTTAAGCCTAGTCTTAAAAGTAGACAGGGTGTCTGCCTCAAGGCCCAAAACTGGGAGTTGGTTCCACAGGAGAGGAGCCTGATAGCTAAAGGATCTGCCTCCCATTCTACTTTTAGAGACTCTAGGAACCACCAGC
Source organism: Fundulus diaphanus (assembly GCA_037039145.1). Taxonomy (NCBI): domain Eukaryota; kingdom Metazoa; phylum Chordata; class Actinopteri; order Cyprinodontiformes; family Fundulidae; genus Fundulus; species Fundulus diaphanus. The sequence goes on along the minus strand of CM073143.1, from coordinate 22,043,250 downwards.
AGACCTGCAGTCTGAGAGCGAAGTGCTCTGTTAGGAACATCCGGGGTAATCAGAGCTCTGATATATGATGGAGCTTGATTATAAAGGGCTTTATGCGTGAGAAGGAGAACTTTAAACTCTATTCTTGATTTAACAGAAAGCCAATGAAGGGAAGCTAAAATAGGAAAAATATGACCTCTTGATAATTGTCATCAGAACTCTTGCTGCAGCATTTTGAATCTGCTTTAGGCTTTGAACTGCATTTTGTGGACTTCCTGATAGTAAATAATTACAATAGTCCAGCCTTGAAGTAACAAATGCATTGACTAGTTTTTCAGCGTCGCTCCTGGACAGAATATTTCTAATTTTGGCGATATTCCTGAGGTGAAAAAAGGAAACTCTAAAACCTGTTTAATATGGGATTTAAATGACATGTCTTGGTCAAAAATACACCAAGATGTTTTACTTTATTACCAGATGCCAATTTAATGCCATCCAGATTAAGTGATTGATTAAGACGTTTATTTTTTCAAGACTCTGGTCCAAAGATTACAACTTCTGTCTTGTCAGAATTTAAAAGCAGGAAATTTAAAGTCATCCAGGTTTTGATGTCATCAAGACATGCCTATATTCGAAGTAATTGATTGGATTCATCAGGACTTATGGATAAAAATAGCTGAGTGTCATCAGCATAACAGTGGAAATGAATCTCATGCTGTCTGATAATTTAGCCAATTGGAAGCATATCTGGAGTAAAGAGAATTGGCCCAAGGACTGAACCCTGTGGTACTCCACAAGTGGCCCTAGAGTTTGACAGATTCCAGTTTGTTCGTGTTAATAATAAATCTTCTTCAGACAGATAAGATTTCAACCAGCCTAATGCTTTCCCCTTAATTCCTACAGTATGTTGAAGTCGTTCTAGAAGAATATTGTGATCAACTGTATCAAATGCAGTATTGAGATCTAACAGGACAAGTACAGACACAACTCCATTATCAGAGGCCATGCGAATATCATTAGTGACCTTCACCAGAGGTCTAACGTTGGCCCAAATCAGTATGGTTGAAATAATTTTAACTAGAATTCTCGTGCTCTCAGATCTTCTTCCCCTGAATCATGATGCTCAGAGGAAAAAGTCCAAAAACCCTGAATGAAAATGATTCAGAATCAATGTGAAAATGTGGTAATATTCACACGTTATACAGTTATTAAAATCACAAGCGTCTCTGACTAGTAACTTGTTAATATTGTGGTTTAGCTGATCCTGATTTGTTCATCTGCACAAAAAGCCTGGATAGAAGCCTGGCTGTCCATTAGTCTGAAGGCAGCACGGTTCTTTCTGCGCAGCTCACTATCCAGATCTTACTTGATGGTGTCTGAACCCACAAAGATACACTGTCTGAAGCACATACTGAACATGTGTGCTGTTCTCTTTTTATTCTGTCATTTTGATCAGTTGCCTTAAAAGCTAAGCTATTGACAGAAGGACCTGAGACCTTGTGTACCCGAGACGCAGGTCTGTGTTGAAGATTTCAAAGATAGATTTTTTTGATGGAATCGGTGCAGGGTGGTTTCCAATTTTTCATTCCCACATGTCATCTCACCCAGAAATGGGGAAATATTTCACTTGGATCAGAGGAAAATTCAGCTTTCCAGAGTGCCATCACTTCCTCCCCACCTGCTGCACTCATATATTTTTTAGCAGCTGTCAGCTTAGGGGACATTCAGGTACGCTGTTAGAGGGATGACTCAGAAGACGGGTTGGATGGTTTAACAGACGCTGGGTGGTTCTGGTTTTTCAACCCGAAAATAGCCTCTACTGCATTTCATCCCTCTTCCACTGCCCTTGCTTTTTAAATCCGAACATTTTAATTTAAACATTTTCAAATTGTATTTACCCACAAATTCCAACCCCTCCCCTACACTAGATAGATTTGAAATAAAATAGGCACAGGACAGGGCAGTAGATATAGATGTGATCATTCATACTTGATGCTAATTTGAATTCACATTAAAGAAAGTAAATTTTTCTTTGCTGGTGCCAAATGCCGGATGTCATTTCATGATCCTGTGCTGAAAGCAAACAGACCAAACTCAAGGACCACTTTAATGTTCAGCAACATAATGGAAGGAAAGGTAAAATGCAAAGGACAAGGGGGAAAAGGCTTTGTTGACTCAGAAGGTCACAGAGTTTCCTTGACCACTTTATCTCTAAATTTAACATTTGATAAATATGTCGGTAAAGGTCCTCCAGATATGATCAAACTTTGATTCGGTGTGTAACAGCAAGACTTTCTGCTTTCCCTTTTTGTTTCATCTAAATACTTCCTTGATCATTTGAGTTTTTGGCTGAATCCCACATCCAAGGGTTACTCTTTACCCTCCCCCTGGCTTATCTCTTGGCGCTTTATTCAGGTTGAGGTTACAATATCCCACTCATAAGTAAGAGACTGATTCAAAGAGCAAATTCATAATTATTTGTTGTTTCTTTCTTTTATATAACATACTTGACTTAATAGGCCTGCAGGTGTATTGCAAATACTTAGCAATCCTGCATCAGAAGGGTTTTTATGTTCATTCTGAATGAACACACACATAATGCCAAATGCACCCTAGTGGATGTCAATCTACTTTAAGACACAAGTCATTATGATAGAACATGGCGTTTTATGGTACTGTTTCCAATGTATCTTGTAGGAAAGTTGAGTGGATGGAAAAAAAATGTGGCAGAAAAACAAACATAAGCAACAACGATAAGCCTCGATTTTGTCTAAATAAAATGCTTCCCTCTGCTGAAAAGCTTTATGCAGCTGCTGATTTCATTTTTCCACCACGACTTGGCACCCATCCACACAGGCAACAGTACAGATACTGTACCTACCGTACTTTAATGATCTTGGCATCACTGCCTAACCTGCCCCCAAACTGGCCTGTCAACATGAGAAACAATAGAAACAACAATGCACATAAGCTGAAAGCCACTATTAAAATATGCTGGGCTCCCTTAACAACTCCGCAGAATCACAATCTGATAATATCCACGCCACTCCGTATTGATGCAGTAATTCATGCAAAAAGACTCCTGAACAAGAACTGTCCAGCGTAATTTTCTATTGAAAATATGCCTAAGCGTGCCCCATATACAGACGCCTTAGACCTCGAAGCAGCGGTCTCAGGTTCGACCTTTGCCGCATGTCTTTCCCCCCTCTTTCTCAGCCCCCCTTCCTGTCAGCCTACTTTAATTAAAGGCCACTAGTGCCACAGAATTTTTTTTTTAAATATGCCTAAGCCATTTCTAAATGGTTCATTGATGTCTGGGCTAAATTTGGTAGATATGGAATTCAAACATTAAGCAGAAGTCTAAATGTGGGCCTGTTTTAACCAAAATTGACTAGCACACAGCAAAGGAAGGGGGAAAAAGAGAAAGCAGGATTGTCAGCTCTGTTGCTCACTGGGTGTGAGGGCATGCATTTTACACAATATGGACATACTTATCAGACTGCCCACCTTTGTGTTTTGAAATTCTTTTTATTGGTCTCATCTGACAGTCAAACTTCCTTAGAAACTAATTTTTGGATTTTCATTAGCTGTGAGCTTTCCATGATATTTTAATTTGAGCTGCACCAGTATGTACAAATCTTGAACACCCTTGAAGCGTACCAATAAAAGTAGAAATAACTTTAAGAATAATTTCATTTTCTCCCCCTCCTCTCTCTCCTGCCTCCTTCTGTTCACACAAAGAGGAGCTACCTTTGGGGAAAAAAGTGACCTTGCACTCAGGTGGCTTGAAGGGCAAAGACGGAGACATGCAACGGATGGGGGGCAGGGGTATGGAGTAAAGGAAAGAATTGATTTTCCAGTGAGAGAGGCCATCCAATGATGGACCAAGTCTGCCCTCGGGGGAGCTTCGGCTGCCTCTCGCCGACTCTGGGCAGCAAAGGCCAGCCAGTAAACTTAAAACTAAACCGATCGTGTTTTCTTTCACTTAAGAGACCAAAGTGTTGGCGCCATTTCTTTAAAACAGGCCTTTGTATATTTTGGATCAGAGATATGTGTCAGTTCGGTGAGGCTGCTTTGATGGAATCCTTTCAGTGTTTTTCGACATTCACACAAAGCTCAGCGCAGCCGTTCCCGCCGGCTTTCCAGCCGCACAGTGAGACCGACCGAGATGAGAGATGGACGGAAGAACAGAGAGATCGCAGCGCACTCACACGAGCAGTATCGCTGGCTGGCTGGCAGCCATGACAGATGGGGGAGTTGGGTTCATGGGGTGGGGGGGTTGCCATGGAAACCAGCATCGGCGCTACCCTGAGCCTTTCCACCCTGGATAAGCCGAGCTGCACATGCTCTGCAGAGGAGTGTAGCGTGGGCAGAACGAGTCTTATTTATTCCTCTTGTTTACAATGTTGATGTTGTGCAACAAGTCAGCTTCAGCGGGTTCATGACAAAAATTCAGACATTAGATTGAAGTGGCGCAGGACGGGAGGGACCAGTGAATCTGTTTGCATGATTAGTAACTGTGTCACCAGGAAAGTGTGTCGGAAAGGACATTTGACCGTACAGAATCGGATGCATATTTATTTATCATGCTTCCAACCCTCCGGCCCCAGCAGCTTTGTATTTACATCACTTCCTCCTCCCACTCTTTCTCAACCAGAGAGCAATTATCACACAGTCATCTTCTCGGTCTCCATCACATTAACAGTATCTCACATTTCTGTCTCCCTCCGCAGCCCCACAGTTTCAGCCCATTTTATTCTCACTGGCTGAGGCCCTCCATCGATCCTGTTTAAGAGCAAATGAGGCAAAGCCCCAGTTCACCTAGAGAGGGTCTAACTGGATCTGACAGCCTCTAAAAGCCCCGCCGCCGCTGCTCTCTGGTCCAGAAACACCGAATGGGTCATTCCTTCCACAGCTCTCCTGCATGATTTCTTCACTTGTTTGTCTTCATTTTCTCATCCTCTCTTTTCAAGCACCCTGTCTACAACACTCTTCATAAATGCGGCTGTTTTCTCTTACACAACCATGCAGCGTTTGATCATTTGCACTTACGTACGCCCACACGTTCTGTTTAAACAACGTCTGAAGTTAGGACCTCTTCTGATGGACGATAAGAGGTTTCTAATAACTCCCTGAATCTTTACGATTTCCTGTATCCTAATTCAAGACAAATTCATCGTTACGTCCCTGATTGTTTCATCTATTTAAACATTTTTTCATATCATAGAGTACATTTTTGATTAATTCCTCATGTCTTGTAATTTTTCTGTGTTCTTGGTCAATAGTTGTTCAGGCTTGCCGAAAGTCCTTTGAAGTCTTTTTTTTTTTTTTAGGTCTGATAAAAAAGTTTTCCCATTTCTCTCAACATACAATGAAACATTTCCAATTTCACAGCAGCTGATGTTGGTGTTCTAATATATTAGATCCGTGTTTGAATAAAATAGTTTGAGCCGCCCTTCATTACGGTACTTTATATATCCTGTATTTGTCTAAGGAGACATTAGTGAGCTTTCCTACTGTTGAGGGATCCCACTTCTCAGCCTCCCTCGTAAATTTTATTCCAGGGTGTTTAAAGATGTTTTGCTGCACTAATTTATTTCTGTTGGACAAACTGTTGGCAGGCTTATTTTTAGTCAGCCAGTGCATTTATGGAAATTATTATTGTTATCTTTATGTTTGTTTTTTTCAGTCATGTTATAAATTGGTCATAAATTCTGTCAGAGACAATGGGAGGAGAGGATGGAAAGATATAGTCCCTCATAAAAGTAAAAGTATTCAGTTTGCTTGAACCTTTCCACATTTTGTCACATTAAAATCACAAACTTCAATGTATGTTATTGTGATTTTATGTCATAGACCCACACACAATGGTAAATAATGGTGAAGAGTAAAACAATATATGCAGGGCTTTCAGACCTGTTGGCATCAATTTTTCTTCAGCCGTCTTGAGCCAGTAACTTGTAGAACTATCTTTTGCTGCTATTTGGTCAAAGATAAATCAGGCTTCTGAAAAGGTATTTCTTTATGGAAGGTTTTTTAGGGTGGTGTGCAAAGATGTTTTTTCCATATTGGTCAGAAAGTTCAATGATGGTCTCATCTGACCAGAGCCCTTTTAATGTGTTTGCTATGTTCTCTACTACCTTTAAACAAACCTTTTAATGACCAATATCTTCCAACAATGAAGGGGCAACAATTTCTTCTTGCCCCTTCTCTATAAGGGCCAAATTTGTGGAGTGCACAACTAATAGCTTTCCTATTGAGAGATTCTCCCACCTAAACTATTAATCTCTGCAGCTTCTCCAACAATGGGCTTCTTGGCCACTTCTCTAATTAATGTTTCTATTTCTTTTATCTAAGAATAATCTGAACAGAGCTCTGTGAGATATTAATAGTTTAGAATTTTTTTTTTTTTTTACCTAAAACTGCTTTAAAGATTTTCACAACTTCATAAGAACAACTGGATTTGTTCTGTAATCCAGTTACACACAGATGGGCTCTATTTACTAACCTAAATGACATCAGAAGGCAATTGGTTGCACAAGATTTCATTTTTGGGTACCAGAGAAAAAGAGTTGAAAATCATCTATTGCTTTCTTTCCACTTCACAATTCTCCACCATTCTTTTGTGTTTCCGTTACATAAACCCCCCCAAATATATTGAAGTTTGTGGTTCTAAGTGTCAAAATTTAAATAGGATTATGGTGTGGGAATACTTTTATAAGCCATTGTGTGAATGGATAGATTTTACTTTGCGCTAATCAGCATTTATTCCTGTTCTTAGACAATTTCTCTAAATCAATCTGAGACTTTCACTGTATATAGCTTCATTCTTAGGAATAACAGTTTGGGGTTTTCTCCACTGCTGCTGTAAAAATGACAAAGGGATGTTTCTGAGTGAGACAGATTACTCAGTTTGTGTGTATGATGATGATTTATTGTGTGTGTGTGTGTGTGTGTGTGTGTGTGTGTGTGTGTGTGTGTGTGTGTGTGTGTGTGTGTGTGTGTGTGTGTGTGTGTGATAAATGTATGCCACAGTTGTGATTAAGATGCGGCTTGTGTCAGAGAGAGTGGGTGAAACCATAATTTATAGCCTAAACAGCATCTGGGTTTTGCGCAGGTTTTTATCTGCAGGATTTTGTTTTCAATGGATTATGGTGTTAAAATTAGCGTGGGATCCCTCTTCTCAGCCTCCATTGAGAAGCTTTGCTCTTTAAGGTGTGGATTGAATAGTACACATGAAATCTGTTGCACTTTTGCTTCTGAATGTGTCAATTAATGTGGTTTGGAAATTTGAGTTGAAGACCTTTTGGACGCCTCCCGTTGGACATTATCTGATACAACCCAGAACTCTTGCATCATCCATCAGTTTAGAGCTCCATGAAGCTCAAATCATCTCAAGATGGTTTCTTAAACATAACAATGAGTCCAAGGGAGATGTCACATTTGGGATGTGGTGAAAAGGGAGATTCTCATCATGAATGCAGAGCTGACAAATCAGTGGGATACTTTTATGTCAAGACGGACTGAAATCTCTGACGATTGGTCGAAGCTTTGCCAAAAAGAATTAAATAAGTTTTAAAAGCAAAATGGGTTCAGATTGTTACTAGGAAGGTGTAACCTAATACGGAATACCTTTGGATAACCACGAAGAATCTGGAGAATCCTTTTCAGTTTGCAGTTTGCTGTTGCCTTTTATTTTCCTGCTCCGATCTCAGATTAGACCGACACAAAAGATTGAAAACTATAACTGGGCCAAAATATGACAACTTCAATGAGATGTGTGTACGTTACTATTACAGTGAGAACAGGCAAAAAGCCATTTACTCCAGTCCTTCATGCTCGGTGTAGTGCATATTGTAAATGCTTGTCTTCTTGGACCCCACTGAGTTAAATATATGGGTGACGATCGGGATCCTACAGGTGATGACTGGAGTTGCCAAACTTTGAATGTTTATTTTGGAATGTTTCAGTCTTTAAATAATTCAATATTTTTCTTTCCATACTTTATAAGTATTAATGTCTCATTTTATTATCCTGTTCGTAGTGAGAAGAGGAAGCTGCAGGTGAACATTGCGAGCCCCATCCAGTGCAGCATGAACGGACGAAAGTGCACGATCGTCGTCGAGCCAAAGATCAACCAGTCACATCCGGACTTCACCAAGAGCCGAGCCGGTTACATCCTGGCTGTTCCTGGAAACTAGTACGGGCCAAAAGAGGAAAGGTGTAATAACCGATTTTAAACCTTCCCAAGATTATAATGCATATTATGTCATGATTGGCAGAGCTGCTTTTGTTGTGACAAAGTAGCTCTGCCATTGGATTGATTCTTTAAACTAAGCCAAATTTGTCCTTTTTTACTGGCAGCGTTGTTGAAAAAGGCATATCAGTTGAACCAATTAAAAGGAATATGCACTTAATTATTTACCAAAGGGGAATTGTTGCTGTTTGAGTTGATTACCTTTGTGCAATATTTAGTTCATTGCATAGTGATTAGTGTTATTGTAAGTGAGAACATATTATCTACGACCTGTTCTCAGAACCACCGTTGTTGCATAATACCTGCAAAATCCAAAGGTTTTACGGGAATTTATGATCCCTGAAGCTGGAGGAGTTAATCGGCTCAAACGGGAACCCTTGAAAAATGAAGAATATGGGGATCATATCTGCATTAATGTGTACCATTTGTGTAGACTTTGCCGACCAAAAGGAAATAATGAAGAACCTGGAATGTCTGCTTTACTTATGTTTATGGGTGCATCATGAAACGGGGCCAAAGAATGTGTTGAGCATATTCTTAACAAACAATCCTGCTATATAAAGCATGTCAAAATCGAATAACCCACATGTTGCTATCTATGCAAATATAGTTTTACAACACTGTAATTCAGCAAAGATCAGGACATGTGCTTCATTTAGTCTTTAAAGGAATGCTTGGCAAAACCTGGATAGCAGATAGCAAATAAATTAACCAAACTATTTCAGTTCATATTCTCTGTAGCTATGAAACTCCATGCTTTGGTTTGGTAACAGTGTTGCTGGCCAACTGTTTACTGCAATCTCTCGTTAACCCAAACCGAGTTTGACTTCCGGCCTTTGTGTTCAGTGAAGACCATAATGACTTGCAGGGGTTCTCAAGCATGACAAACCCCCCTTTTAAATAAAGAAGGAAATCATGTTTAAGTGTGACTGAAGATGCAGGTTATCTTTTCTAACTCTTTTCGTTAGTAAAGCTCAGTAGCTCTGAGCTTTATGCTACTTGTTTGGAAACCCAAATAACACAAGCCACATAATTTCAGTTTGGTGTGTTTTCCACAAGGTGCGAGTTGTGCTAAAGTCATCACTGCTTTTGGTGTTAGCAATTACAGAATGTGTTGTTCTCTGTTTTTGCAAAAAGAATCTGTCAGCACTGAATGTCACGAAGCAGAACTTTCACGTTTTAAGATGTGGCTTTCATTGTACATCCGATGAGTGAAATAAGAAGCATGCGGTGCAAAGTTCAAAACCATAAAAAAAAATCACAAGAAATCCAGAGTTTGCAGTAACGTGATGTCAGTTAAAAGCCCCGAGCCTTTTACAGTCATAGTTACATACTCATTAGCAATAACATTTAAATCTGTTCTCAGTTTAAACCGACAAATCAGAGATTTTGGGCTCAAAATATCCTAACCCAATCATTAGATTAAATATGTATTCCTGATATTTTTGCTTAAATGTTTGAAAACTAAAATATTTTCTAAGAAAATCATTCTAGTAGATGTTCTGGGGCTTTCATTAAAGCATTTGGTTAACTTCTTTGTTCCAGCTTAGTTAACATGCTAACCATAATATGTTTGCTGAAAAGCTAGCTGCTAATGTAAAAGCTACCTTGTAATTTTTTCCTTTATTTGATCTAATATGATATTAACCTCCATCCACTGACACAAAAAGAAGAATAAAATATATTTTAGCTACTCTAGTCAACTTTAGCCTAATCATTATTAATATTTAAGTGCTACATTTGCTGTGTTATGGTTTGGTGCTGTGAAAGGACTGAAAAGTTGATTTGAATTCTGTTCACGATGCTTCTGTAGCTTAGGAGAGAGTTAATTATACGAGAGGCAGACAATTATGTTGAGTTTGAAATCAGTCCTTTTCTGCTGTTTTTATTGTTTTATTCATTGTCCTCATATTAAACCTTAAGTATTCTCAATTATAAAAAATAAGACATTTTCAGCATGTGCAGTTCCTTAAAGCTTTGTCACACTTTCTATTAATGATGATTCTGAAAGTTGCTGAAAAGATCCCGAACATCTCCAAAAATGTACACTTCATCAGCTGTTTCTTTAAATAAGAAGGAACGTCTCCCCAAACTCCATCTGCTGCTGAACAATGTCTGCACAGCTGGGTGTAGGAGGATTAAATGTGTTGCTGGATGTTTTAATGTGAATATCAAAAATGACAAAAACTAGCAACAGACACCAAATGTTGTTTGGCGAATACTACACACCCAAAGTGCTTATTATGTTTATTCTAGAATAAAAGCATCCTTTTTTGCTTCACAACAGGAAGGAGAAGTTGTTTAGTGATTGTTTAGGCCCCTGCAGCACAGTCGCCTAACTGGGTGTTGTATGACGGTGTTTTTTGAGCTTCGTACCTTTTTAAAGAATCATATGTATTCTGCTTCACTGTTGGCTAATGAATCTTTTTGAGACGTGAAAAGAACGGTGGTGAAAATTGAGTGTTTATCAGGGAAGCGGTGAAGGTTTTGCTTGGCTTCAAAGGAGTGTGTCTCTGTATGTGTGTGGACTATAACAGTGCAGCTCTGCATGCCCCGCAGGGGGGGGGCAATCTCCCACAGGGTTTTCCTTTTTTCCCTCCTCCTTGCTCGACTCTTCTCTGCTCATCATTAGGAAGGACTTTGTGTCATTTCTTACTTCAGCACTTCTCTTCAGGCCAAAGAGGGGTTGGTGAGCGGAGCCTCGTTTTTGCTTCCTCTGCTTCTTCTATTTCCCTCATTGCATGTCTCCACCCTACTCCTCCTCGTTAAATTACTTGGCCGTACTGTCCTGCGGGTCATTGAAGGATTGTTTTTGTTTGTTTTGTGTCTTTTTTTCCTGCTATTCTTTACTGACAGTTTTCAAGTAAAACAAAGCAAAACCACTTTTAAGATGGTTCAGAAGGAAAGTGAATACCCCAAAGCACTCTCTCGAGTAATGCAAGCTAGAGCTGCACAGTATATCACACATTTATCATCAGTCGTATCATCAGCGTCATGGGGAATTGCTTGGAATGCAGTAAATATTAGCTTATTGTACGAGTACATTCATCTATTTGGTTATGTTTTACTTAACAAAAAACTTCGAGAAACTGTTCAAAACAAATTTGACTGCTCACTACCTGAAGTCTGTTGCTGCGAAGCTAAAGCAAAAAACTGTAGACCTACATATTTCATTATTTATCACTAGTCCTGTCTTCGTTGACATTCGTCTGTATTATTGTATTTTATGCATTTTGGAAATATGCCAAGCTTCCAGCAAAAACTAAAAAACAAAAAAAAACTCTACAGTACTGTGCAAATGTTAGTCATTCCTAATTTATTTTTTCTTTCATTTTCTGTAAGGCGCAATCTGTTGCAATCCTTCAGAATGGTCCCAATCAATAGTTCTTGAAGCTTTCTAAAGGTCTGATGATGTTTTTGCTCTTGATTTTTCTGCTTTGTCACTTAAAATGTTATATTTTAGGCACTCGTACTACCATGTAGCAGTCACAAAAACACAATTCCTCCCAATTTCTTGTCCTTAATCTGTTAAAAACATAGACGGGTAGACATTGTAATAGACAGCAAATACTTTTTTGCCTTGACATGATGATTCCCTAATAACTGTGGCCTGAAAACTTGGCATACAAGCGATCAGTGAAGAAAGGATGTATGGAAGACTTGTGTCAGATTTTCTTGACAAGATTTTCATCTACTGTTCATCTTGAAATATTTGTTCTTTTTTTTGTCCCGCACTTGTACACTTCCAATTTTTTTTATGCACACAGCACGATTAGCTGGCACTGTCTGGTACAACAACCAGAGAGAAAGTTACCAAAAAGCAGCCAAAACCCAAGGAAACCTTTTTGAAAGACCTTCGAAAGACCCAAAAAACGTTTAGGGGTTACAAGAAAGTTCCAAGATTTGGAGACAAATTGTAACTGATTACAGGCTCTTTGAAAATTATACACAGTACTTCCTCAAAATAATACAATAGCAACAACTGTGGGGTATACTTTCTCCACTTTACAGACGCTCAGGCTTAAAAGTAAAAAAAAACACCATCTAAGCTGTAGATTGGACTGGGTTTACCATTCTTGCTGCCATTAGAGCAAATTAAAAAAAGACTATAGCAGTAATGTTTTTGAATCTGCAATTGCCAACTTGCTGTTATGATGCAAAATCTGTAAAAGAAACTCCCCAGGTAATACTGACTACCCAAAGTAGTTTCCTAACAATACCATACATTATGATGCATGCAGTAAATTATTATTTGAATTTGCAGCTTGGCAGATTTATTTTTATTGTATTTTTGGTGTGAAAAATGAACCATTTTTGACATGCTGTTGATATTCAAATAAAGTTCAAAATCATCTTATTTCTAATAATCCCTTTATACATGAGTCTAAATATGAATGGCAGCATTTGTGCCATTATGTCCTTCACCTTACTGTGATCTATTGTTTTTTTGACCCAACCTCATCTAACACAGCTCTGTTTCACCCCCATCCATGTCAGCCAAATTGTCAATGATTATGTCTTCTCTTTGTAATTCCTGCTCAGTGGCTTTAAGTTAAAGCTGTTTATGCACCTTTCCTACAATATGTGCCTAATTAAATGTTTATATTTTGTAATATTTCCATACTGCATATATTAAAAAAATAATATCACAAATAAAACTAAAGGGAAATATTGTAATTCTGTGTTGTGCATATATTTTTTTGTATAATTCAGGTTTGACTGTTTATGATGTCCCGTAATGATATTGCATTAATCAGTTTATTAATAAATATATTTGCTTCAGCAGCAGCTTCTGAGTGTCTGTAGCCATTATTCAACGTAAAGCCTAATGTTACATTCATGTAAAAGTCTTTCAAGGCCAGCTGCTCTTTCTGATGTATAAGGCCTAATCCACCTAAAAACAGCTGATTCATCCAGAAGATGGCAAAAAAGCCAACAATCAGCAGATAACTCTGCAGGGGTTTATAATCCGCTAACTGATGAATGACTGTGTGGGATGCCTATTTCCTTTCAGTAAAGTGAATGGGGAAGAACCTGATGCTCGAATGGATAAGTGATGGTCTGTATAAATTGCTCTGGAAATTTTATAAAGAAAATCCCATTTTCAGTCAAATTTAAGTAGTACTATTTCAAGGAATTGAACAAAACCATTTTGACAACCTTTTTAGCAGACATAAAAAATAAGCTACTTTGATTATCACAGTGATTTTGTTGTATATGTTAAGACATAATGCACATAAAATGGTCTAGTCTTTACTTATAATTTCTTTTTAATTCTACCTCAAATGTACAAAATCACACCACAGATAAAATGAAAAACAAGTGTCTGAAGTGTATAAAGCTAACCTTGCTAATCTTTACCTAGTAACATTCTGTTAAACCTAATCGGCTATACATTTAAAATATTAGCTTACCATGCTAAGCTAACAGGTCATGTTTGACTTGCTATCAAAAGAATTAGCTAGCCAGGCTAACCTTTATCTTGTGCCGCTCAGCCAACCACTAGCTATATAGTTATGTTAACTAGCAGCTAACCATACCATCCTAAACTGATCGAGTGCTACGTAACTAATAGAAAACCACGCTGACCCCTTACTGGTCAGGTGCTCCTAGCTTAAAGGCATAGCTCTCAACTCTCACGCATTGACCGTGTGACACACGCATTTCATCAATTGCACACCCTCACACGCATTACTTTGAAAATCTCAATCTTACCATCAAAATCTCACTCTTGAAACGCACGCGTCCGGACGCTTCGCGTCATGGCGGAACCAATTTGCGGTACAATGGTTTCCGCACGTCCAGTAGTAGAGGGAACACAGCTGCAAGGACCGCCGCCGCGCAAACAAGGTTCCCTCATCCAAAGTGAAACACTTTTACGGTTCGTGTTGCGTGCGAATTAAATGATAAGTCGTCATGTTTTATTAGTTTGAAATAATTCAAATTGCCTAATAATTTCTGTCGCCATTACTGTCCTTCTTTATCGAATGATAGTGACCCTCTTGAATCGACCAACAGCATCTCCCCCCCCCCCCCCCCCATAGTTCCAGGTATAGTGTAAGTGTAAGTTCCAGGATTTTGCAGACGTCTGCTCCCTCTGGTGACACCAGTGTTGTGCATGGGAGAAGGAGTCTGCCGCTACGACTGTACAGGTCTTTTGTTCAGAGACGTAATGTCTTCTGAAGTAAGAACGTTCTAAATATTGAAGTTAGCCTGTGTTCTCTTGCTAATGTATCGGACTAAGCTCAGCAAAGTCCAGGTGAAGGAGAGTTCGCAGCACGTCACACTCTCTCATGTATTCCTAGAGGATTTGGCCTGAATCACTCTCTCATGAACACTGGTAGACAGAGCATAGCTCCTTTTACATGTTGGGTAATTGTAAGGGCATGTATGGGAAAGAAAAAATATTAAACTTCAAAACTTGCATTATGCAGCTTTAAAATAACTACTTTTTCTTATTTCTCTAGGAAGTGGCCCGACACGTCATTTCCGGCCAATCGTCCGCTGCACCACCCTCTAGCTTCCTAAGTTACCGATTTCAGTCTGAATTATTTCTAAGAGAAATAATTACGTTAATAAAAATCAAGGCTTAACGATTTTTACTTAGCAAATCATTCTTTAACATGTTATTTCCTCAAATAATGTTGTGTCACTCAGATTTGTATTGTGAATGGGTTGAACACATCCAAAAGGTTGCTCTAAATTAGTTAAGTTAATTTGATCTCTTTCCATATTCTTTAAGATGAACTCTGGTTCTTTAATTTGGATCTGCAGTGAACCAAGATTCACTGACTCCTTCTGATGATTGTTTTCAACTATTTTATATGGTCCTTTTGTTATTTTGTGTGTACATAGTTCCTTAGCCTCTTTTTATCTTAATTTTGCTTAGTAGTTTATTTGAGTTTCCCTAGCTTAGTGGATAGGATTTGCTGAATAAAATATAGTGTTAATTCAGGTTAACAACATTCTATAGTTCTCTGGATGTTCATTTATTTCTGTTAATAATAATACCATCCAGGAAATCACATTGTAGGATTTTTAAAGACTTTATTTGTAAATTATAGTGGAAAATAAGTATTTGGTCAATGATACAAAAGTTCATCTTAATACTTTGTAGCATAGTGTTTGTTGGCAATGACAGAGGTCAAACGTTTCCGGTAAGTCTTTACCAGGTTAGCATCCAAGGTAGCTGGTATTTTGGCCCATTGCTTCATGTAGATCTCCTCTAGAGCAGTGATGTTTTGTGGCTGTCGCTTGGCAACACGGACTTTCAACACAACTTGAAATGCTTTTTACGGAGCCACTTCATCGCCCAAGCGGTGTTCTTGGGATCGTTGCTTCACGATACATGGCCCCGTTCATTCTTCCCTTAACACCGATCAGTTGTCCTGTCCCCTTTGCAGAAAAACAGCCCCAAAACATGATGTTTCCACCCCCATGCTTCACAGTAGATATGGAAATCTTGGGATACAACTCAGCATTCTTCTTCCTTCAAACATGACGAGTTGAGTTTGTTCCAGAAAGTTCTATTTTGGTTTCATCTGACCTCATGATATTCTCCCAGTCCTCGTCTGGATCATCCATATGCTCTGTGACGAACTTCAGACAGCCTGGACATATAGGCTTAAGCAGGGGGTCACGCCTGGCACTGCAGGGTTTGAGTCCCTCGAGGCGTCGCGTGCTATTGATGGTCGCCTTTGTTACTTTGGTCCCAGTTCTCTGCAGGTCATTCATCAGGTCCCTCCATGTAGTTCTGGGACTTATACTCGCCATTCTCATGATCATTCTGACCCCACGGGATGAGATCTTGAGTAGGGCCCCAGATCGAGGGAGATTATCAATGGGCTTGTATGTCTTCCATTTTCTTACAATTGCTCCCAGAGTTGATTTATTCACACCAACTTGTTTGCCTATTGTAGATTCACTCATCCCAGCCTGGTGTAGGGTTACAATTTTCTTCTTGGTGTCCTTCGATAGCTCTTTGGTGATGGCCATGGTTGAATTTGGAGTCTGACAGGGACCATTAATACTGTGGAGGACTGAAGAACTTCTTAAAAAGGAAGGTACAGGCCTGTGGGGGCCAGAAATCTTTCTTGTTTGTGGGTGAACAATATACAGATAATTTACAAATAAATTCTTAAAAAATTCTACAATGTGATTCCCTGTTTTTATTTTTTCTATTTTTCATTTTGTCTCTCATAGCTGAACTGTACCTATGATGGAAATTACAGACCTCTTTCATCTTTCTAAGTAGGAGATCTTGCACAATCAGTGGCTGACTGAATATTTTTTTGCCCCACTGTGTGAAGATGGAGACTATAATTGAGGTTTTCTTTCATTGCCTTAATTTCATTAGTGGGATGGTATCACCAGGTGTTTCACCTAAAACTCTATTTCTAATCGGAAGCAAGTGCTTAGGATGACTGGCTGGTGATGTCTTAGTTTTCAGCAGCCCCTGGTTCAAACAGAAATTATTTTCAGAGAGTTTGGAATAATGTAAAGCTTGTGTTACACCAGAACACATCTAGAGACGAAAAAAAAAAACACCAATGGAGGTCACCATATATGTAATGCCACCATTTCTATGAATATCTGTGATTTCAAAATTTGGCTTGCATTTAAAGAAAAACGGGATGAACACATATAAACCAGAGCAGCATGGAAAGTAACTCAAAGCAGCAGCCTTTTTCCATTGGATGAGGGGTCACAGAAATAGTTTTATTACAGATATTTAAATGGGTAACAGTTACATACCAACTATAGTTAATGTCTCTAGAAAAGAAACAGAAACACTACAAACCCCATTTTTCAAAAGGAGACAGATGGTGCTTCTATAGGATTAAATAGACTGTTTAAGTGAATGATTCATAATTTTCTTCTACTTATTCAAGCCTTCAAGTATCGCCCACATCTTAGATGTGGTAGATTTGATCAGACAATGGGCAGAATAAACTCTGATCCCTGTCGTATGTCAAATTAGTGGTTATATAACCTCAGGTGTTTACAGTTGTGTGCATGCACGCCTTGGTACTTTAAAAGCGGGGATGTCTAATAAAAAAGTTAATAAATACTGCTGCTGTGTTTAGATTTATCAATCATAGAATGGGGAAAAGGTGTTTTGCTTTGAGTGTAGCCTACTAGTTCCCTTGGAGATTTACATGGATGGAGTGAAAAATGGAAGAAAGGTTTGTCTCACCGCAGACGACTGAGAGTTTGCGACCCTGATTGGTGGTCATTAAATACACTTATTTAAATGTTGTCATCTGATGTACATTGCTGTAGAAAAAAATATATTTTGCGGCCTTATGGAGTTATTCTGTTTTTGTTCTGTTCTATATTTAAATGTTTCAGATCACCAAACAAATTTTCATAACAGATAAAGACAAGTTGAGTAAAGCATGAATGCTTCTTTCAAAAGATGGTTTCGTTTAGAGATGGGGAAAAGCTGTCCAAATCAACCTAGCTCTGTGTGAAAACATTCATTACCTCAACATGAGTTCAGTTTCACTACCAAGGTGTGCCTACTGCCAGACCTGGAGTCAATATAGACACTTAAACAGGACCTGTCTGACAACATGAAGCAGGCGAGTATGTGCCAAAAAAGAGCATATCATGCCCTTATATAAAGATTTTAAGATGACAAACTAAGTCAAATTAGTCTTTAGAAAAAGATTACAGGGCAATTTATGAGGCGTTCAGGCTCCGGTGAACCACAGTGGGTGCTGTTATCCACAAACGGAGAAATAATGAAACGGTGTTTAACTTTCCCTGGAATGTCTGGCCTACTAAAATGGCTCACCCAGAAGGTGACAACAGAACCCCATCTAAAGCAGGCTTCACTTGCCTCAGTTTAGGTCAGCGTTCATCAACATTAAGAAAGAGACTGGGCAAAAATGGCATCCATGGAAGGGTTCCAAGACCAAACCCATTGCTGATTAAATGGAACACAAAGCCATATCCCATGTTTGCCATCAGAGGTCTTTTGGAAAAACTGTTCTGTGGACTGAAAAGACAAAAGTGGAACTTTTTGGAAAGCTCTTTTCAAGAAAAGACATCCTACCTACAGTCAAACCTGGTGTTGGTAGTATGATGGTGTGGGGTTGTTTTTCTGCTTCGGGGCCTGGACATCTCAAAGGAACAATGAATTCAGGCAAATGTCCGGCCATCAGTTTATCACTTTAAGCTCAAACTCACCTGGGTTATGCAGGAGGACATTAATCTAAATAACACCAATAACTCTGAATAGCTAAAAAAACAAAAAGTAAACCAATGTTTTGAAGCAGCCTAGTCAAAGGTCAAGACCTATATCTTATTGAAATTTTAAAAAGGAAAGTGGACCAAGATTTCTCCACAAGTATGTAAAATACTCATTACCAGCATCACAGGGGGTCAGAGTCGATGGCTATTGTTGCTGCCCCAGGAGGCCCAACCAGTTATTAGGATTAATGGATACTCACATTTTTACATAGGTCCAGGTTCTTTTGGATGGCTTGTTTCCCTTACTGAATGGCCTAGTCACGCACCACGACTTTACAAATGTCCATGCGAGTAAATCGCTCTGGATGCATACAAGGGTTTTCTGATTCCATTATCATGCCTGTTCGGCTTATATGTTATATGTTTTCCACTTTGTTTTTTGCTCTATGTGTTTGTAAACAAAGCGCTTTTGTGAATATTTATCACAAGACCACTTGATTGGAGGTACGACGTTGCCTCGCACACAAGGAGTAAACAAGGAGACGCAATGGGGACCACAGACATATATACGACATTATAATGAATAAATACAATCATAAGTATATGTTTATTCTTACCTGTGAAAGATAAGATAAAGATAATATAAAGATAAAGATCTGGTTTGTACAGTGAATCGGTTGGTACAAATCCACGCAGCACATGAATGACAACCCGACTCTGGTCAGATGGATTTTGTTCCTCAGAGCTCCACACATACATCTGGGATTGCTTCATTGGAGATGTATTTCAGAAGGCGGGGCCTTATCAAAAGTCCTTGCATATAATCGGATAAACCATTTGTCCGTCATCTTTACTGACGTGCTACTTCAACCGTTCACATCGAAACCGGAGAAAGCAAAAACATTGTTTCCACTAACAAAAGCCTTCAAAGCCGTTCTCTGGAGTTCTGTTAAAGAATTAATATTCGGTAGATGGGAAAACAGCAGCATCATTGTTACCACTTGCTTCCTCGCTGCGAGCCACCATTGTTGTGTGAATCCAAACAGTCGCTTCTCTGTACATCACAGCTACGAAAATCCCGCCCGGCGATCCTGATTTGCTCGTCCAATTGATGTGGTATCAAAATCCTTCCCAATGGCAGCGATTCCAGATGTGAGAGTCAGGTTACATGAATGAGGCATCTTCTTCAAATCGGCCCACTATGTCATCACCAATATGGCGGCTTCGTTGATGCGAATCAGTGCTCAACGAGGTGTCTACGTATACATGTCTGATGGAGGAGGCGACCGAGTTGACAACGTTCTGTAGATCGGGCTGGTCTTCGACCACGCCGGGCTGCGAGTTTACTGTGAGGCATTAGAGGACGGCCTGCTGGCTCTTACAGTAGCTGCATCAGTTGTCACCATCTTGCTTTCTGACAGTTCTGTGGTACTGCCAGCAGATGCCACAACAATGTTTATGTCTGCTGATCACTCCCGGTAAAGTTCTTTTCAGGCTCACAAAGGACAAAGTAAACACTTTCGGGACGAACACATGGCGTGTGTTTCTTTATCTCAAAAGAAATATATGCTTTATTGTGTTTTCTTTATATGGTCAAAATACGTGAAATGGCCCCTTTAATCTTTGCCTCAAGAGACGAATCTGAGTAGAGCAAATGAAAACAGAATTTAAAAAAAAAAAATTACTAAAGACAAAATTGAACGATCAGTGCATTTTATTTTGTCATCACAGTACAAAAATAAATTAAAATAAGCAGAAACATACTAAAAAAGGTTTAAGTTACAGCAACTGCTTTTTTTGTCTTAAAAAAAAGAGAATGACTTTATTGAACATGTACACCTTCGTCCCACCAAGTCCTGGTACCGCTGTGGATGGTTGCTGTTTGCCTCTTATCCTTCTAAGAAAACAACACATTCTTCTGTACAAATAAAACGCTGCCGGTCACACACACTCATCTGCTCAATCTCTCTCTCTCTCTCTCACACATACATGCAGCTCACGGAGCAAATCTTTTTGAAGTTTCTTTTTGAAGTTTTTTTTAATCACCGTTTTATCTACAAACAACAAGATACAGAAAAGAATCCGACAGATCTTTTAACTATTAATTTAATCTTTTTTTCTTGTTTTATAAGCTTATAAACAACTAGTGAACAATGCAAGTGAAGAAACATGGCACATTTCAAGCTGAGAGGGGAAAAGGATTTTAATTGTCTATTTGAGGCCTTTTAACCCTTTAAGTTTCTCTGTATTTCCTGCCCGATCAGAGGGAGCCCATTCATCCTTATTTCCCTCGATTAACAGCAGGGATGGAGTCCCACTCGGAGAAATGTAGCTCTTTATCCTCTTATCGTCTCTGTGCTGAGGAGACACTGGTTCACACGAGATGGTTTCCGTTGATCACATTCAAAGATACAGTACACTGCGCTTTTCTGCAGTTATTAAAGCTGTTTTCTGCTTCTGATACGTGGAACATCAGGTTGGATTTCTTAAAGTGACAAAAAAAAGCTCAAAGCAGTGTTGCTTTGACGGGGCGACATCGAGGCTGCCGTGTCGGTGATGGTCAGATTAAACGGTGGTTTTGATAAATGGGCCCACAACACAAATAAACCAGCTCAATCTTCATTCCCACCAAAGGTAAGCACGCCCGACGGACCAACGACCCCTCCTCTTTACGTCCTTCCCTTCCTGATGATTCAATGTGCGCAAATTGAATGAAAATACCTAAATGGCAATAAGAAGTTGGTATAAGTTGCTGAAAACCTACCTCAGCATCCAGTATCTCTGTGTTTTCATAAATGATATGGCACCGTAAGAACATTTTCAACGCTGAAGCATGAGCACGAGAATGGTTGCAACACAACCCGTCGACAAAAAAAGTACAAAAAGAAATGTTTTGTTTGTTTTTTTTTCCTGGAAAAAGAAATGGCTTATTTTAGCAAGCAGAGATAAATAAAACTAGCGTCACTTTGTGCACAGCATTCTCTAACGCAGATGCAGTCGCTTTGCAAATCAAGTAAAAGGAAGAAACATAATAATATTAATCATAATAATAACGACTCCTGGAGGCTTGTCAAAATTGCATGGCACACGTGCAAAATGTTACATTTCTAAATAGAAAAAGAAAACTTGTTGATCAAAGCAATAAATAAGCCTCTGTGGAGCAAAACATCCATGAACTTATCCTTTTTTTTTCCTCAAATAAAATAAGTCTTTCTAAACACACAATATCCATCATCCAGTTTTTTTCATTTTTTTTTAATCAAAAGTTCAACAAAGCTGAGCTGACTGTCCATCTGGTCGTCCGATCGTAGAGAGACCCCCCCACCCCCCACCCCTCCCGACCACTTCCCCACCAAGTATCTGAATTCGGCTCCGTTCAGATCGAGCTGTTTCTGTCCTCTGACGATCAGATATGCATCGCAGCGATAAAAGAAAAACGTCAGTGTCAGTGGAGGGGATGTTCCAGAGAGGCAGCCAGGGATGCCTGTTCATCCGTGGAGCGTGAAGAAAGCCAGTCAGGCGATGGCCCTCACCCTCCTGCAGTAGGCAGTGCACATCAAATCGTCAAACAGTCAGAAGGTCACTGGTGGGCTGCTGCAGCTTCAGTCCTGTCCACATTCAATGCTGCAGCTTCCTTATACATTTTTTTTTGTCTTTTTAATCTAGTATGTTATATCATTATGCTTATCTAACACCTGGTAAAGTATTCTCCCAAATCTAGCGTTTTTCACTGCATATACAGTTTTGCAAAATCATCTCTAATTTCTGAAAATTTTGCTTCAAGGGATCGATGTCGTATAATCCTTTAAAAGGGTCTTCAACAAAATTTCCTCGGACTTTCTGAAGGTCTTTCAAAGCTTGTCTTGTGCAAAAATGTGCAGTGAGTACTTAAGAAAAGGAGGCAAGTAGACAACTGAAAGAATAATGCTGCAACAGTAGCTGGAAGTCACATCTATGAGACTTGACACAGGACTTGAGACAAGCATCTACTAGGTGGACAATATAAACACTGGCTTGTCCCTTGAGTTTAAATCATCGGCCAAGAGATGGGGGATGAAGCAAATACAAATTGACCATCAATTTTCCAGCCTTGCTACAGATTCTAAACGATTCCATGGTATCTCTGCCTGTATTTTTAGGGTCGTTGTCCTGGTGGAAGGTGAACCTCCAGCCCAGTCTCTAGTTTTTTCAACCTCCAACATGTTCTCTTTCAACATGGTCCTGCATTTAGCTCCATCTACCTTCCCATCAACTCTGGTGATCTTGGCTGTCATTACTAAGGAAAAGCCTCCCCACAGCATGATGCTGCCACCTCTGTTTCACCATGGGGACAGTGTTCAGGGGGGTGTGGCCACATGAAGCGTTTTGTATGTGGGACAAAACAGGTTCATTTCCGAAAGACCTTGAGAAAGTCTAAACTGTTGATTGAGACCACTAAAAGGTTAAAAGAAAGCAAAATATGAAGAATCAAGCAATGATTTGTGTACAATCCTATATAATAGTCCTAAAAAAGCTTTCATTCTTGGGTCTTCGCAAGTTTGAAAATAGATTTTGGCCCTGACATTTACAAACAAAAAGCCCTGTGCTTGGGCAGCATTGTTATCCTTTCAATATATGCAAATACTGAATCAAATGTCAAAACTGCTTTATACAAATATGAAACACACTCTCAGTAACCTGGCTTCTCGGCCGTTTGGACAGTAGTGAATAAATAGCATCAATGGTAATCTTTCAAAAGGTGTCAAAATGCCAGACTGGAGTTAAATCCCCCCATGGTTCCCTCAACCCTTCTCTCCCCCCAGCATCCCCTCACCGGTCCAGGCCGATGAGCAGGCGGCTCCTCTCCTCCTCCTTCTGGCTCTCGTTCTTCAGGTCGGCGAACACCTGAGTGAAGTAGTGGGGGTCGGAGTTGATCTGGAGCATCTTGGCGCTCATCAGATTGATGATGGACAGGCAGCGGTCCCAGAAGGTCTCCTTGGAGCTCTCCACCAGGAAGGGCTTGAGCGGGTAGGAGATCTCGTTCCCCATGTAGGAGTAGGACAGGTAGAGGCAGGTGAGGAGCACGGCCTGCAGCTCATGCTCTGTGGCCACCTCAGAGGAGACCACGTCACGGCACAGCATGTAGACGAAAACTACGTTGGCCGGCGTGATGAAGCCCTGGTCCTGCCAGCCCTGCAACAACAGGGAGCGATCCACGCTGCGCAGCCACAGCACCGGGTCGGTGGGGGAAAGGTGCTTCAGCCGGTAGCAGCGCCTGCACAGGAACTCCCCCAGGCAGCGCAGCAGCTCGCTGGTGGAGGCCTGGACGATCACTCTCTTAGGGGTCCCAGGGGCCGCATTGGAGTTAGTTAGTGGGGCCTTCTTGACTGAGGATGTGTTGTTGGAGCTCTTGCTGAGAGCTGGGCTGCTCTGGTCCTGGGTGAAGCTGGACAGATTAGCGCAGGACTGTGACTTCTTCAGGTTCTCGTTGTTCAGGTGGGACACGTTGTTCTGGTACGTGCCATTGGGTTGCACCTTTTTGGAGCTCTTCTTCTTGGCCGACACGGCCACGATCCGCTTCCAGGGCAACACGTTGATGAGCGAGTGGCGCTTGAGGTTCTTGTCTTTGGCGTTCTTGCTGTTCTGCACGGCCGTGTAATGGCCCACAGTGGCGGGGCCGTCTTCGAAGAGGGCCGCCTTCCGGTAGCTGGGGGACAGAGACAGAACGGTTCCCATGGTGGCTGCTGGGAGGCGTCCAGGAGCTTCAGGGTCAGAGGACTGAGCTCTTTAAGGGGGTATCTATCACCTGGACAACCTGCACCTCCTGTAAGCAGAAAACAAAAGCTTGTGAAGATTAGACTAGAGATTTATAGGAAAACACAAAACAATCTTTACTGAATCCTTCTGCAGTCACTGGGTTTATTTCCAGATAACATCACAGCTCTCTATTCTGCAATGTTCTAATGGATGTCTTCAGAGTGGTATTATACTTCTGGCTGATTGGGAGCATTGATTTGGATCACTGAGAGGGGGAATGCATTATAAACCACCGCCCCAGTTTGCAGCAGGTGAACAATCCTATTTTAAACCTTTACATTTTGTCACATTACTATGGAAAATTTCATTGTGTTTTATTGAGATTCGATATGAAGAACCAACACAAGTACTGCATAATTATAAAGTAAAGAGCAAGTGATGCATAGTTTTCGAATCTTTTCTATGGTTGTACACCTACATGCATGTGTACAAAACCCTTTTTCCATAAGAAAATCCAGTGCAAGTTGCCATCAGAAATAAGCAAATGAATCCTAATCAATATCTTGCAGAATCCCATTCTGCTGCCATTACAGCTGCAAGTATTTTGGGATATGTCTCAACCAGCTTGGCACAGCTACAGACTGAATTGTATGCCCAGTTTTCTTTGCACAATACCTCAAGAAAAGACAGATTGAATGGAGAGGGTTTGTAACCAGCAATTCTTTGGTTTTGCCAGAGTTTAAATGACATTTAATGGTACCACTGGTATGAACATTGACTGGACCACTTTAATATAGAAATGTTATTTGCTCTAAACTGTTCCATTATAGCACCAGCTGTGGGGTTGTTGTCCTGTTGGAAGGTGATCCTACAGTCTCAGGGGTTTTTTTTCAGCCTGTAACTCATTTTCAAAGGATTTCCCAGTGTTTAGGTCCATCAATCTTCCTAACAACCGTGACCTACGTCCAGCCATTCCACAACATGATGCTGCCACCACTTTTTTCCACAGCTGGGGTGAGGTGTTCAGGGTGATGTGCAGCACTGGTTGTTTTTCCATTTATCGTGTTTTTGTCATGAGTCACCTACATTTGTTTGACTTTGCTTCTTCTCGTGATCCAAATTATTCCACAGTATCTCAAGATTTGTGTTTAGAGCAAGGTGAAACTCCTCCTCTGTCTCAAGTCTTGTGCAGCCTTTAACTGTTTTTTAGCTCCATCCCTCTTCACACCCACTCTGAATGATGAAACATCCCCACACCATGATTCTACCAGTACCACGTTTCACCATGGGGTTGGTGTGTTGTTGTTTATACTTAGATTAAATTACACATTAGAAGACTTAATTCATAATAAGATGATTTCTGCAGCTGGTTGCAACAGTTTTTAGGGGTATATGCATAGCATTGTTTAAACCTTTATTTTTTTAAATCATTATGAAATCCATGTATCGTTTTCCCTCTGCTTTACAATCATACTAAAATTTATGATGGTCTGTCTGCATAAAATCCTAGTAACATACATGGAATTTTGTTGTCATAACAACACAAAATGTGTGTGTGTGTGTGTGTGGGGGGGGGGGGGGAATCCCAGGGGTGTGTATACTTATGCAAGGCTCTGAAAATGTGAATATGCTAAATATAGGCATACAGATAAAGAAGACAGTGGATTTCAGCTGCACAGATGATTGAAAATGGATCCATAATCCATAATTTACAGCGTGAGATTTATGGCAGACGGATCAGAGTGAATCATGCCCCGCCACCCCCCACCCCCTTACATAGCCGGACCGTAAACACCATTTTAATATAAAAACGTCGACTGTGATGCAGCATTGAGGCACCAACAACCCAAGGTCACATCTGTGGTTCATCTCAATTAAAATCCAATAAACAAGCTGATCGTTTGATAATTCCCCCCTCACTGCAGGGTTAAAGACCGTCGATCCAACAAGCTTCGACCCATCCTCCTCATCATCATGTTGTCAACCTGATCACCGATTCCTGATGCGCGGAGAAATACCAGAACATCACCTTTTTATGTCCGATATCAACGGATTAATGCGCAGATAAGGAGCTGCGTGCATGCTGCGCTCTCCGTGGTGCTGAATCTGCGCTACCAAGCCAGATCTGTAGGCGGTGGCTCACATATGGGGGAAACAAAATACATTTTTCACCCCTCTGTTAATCTATAACATATACCTTTGCCACTGTTATGTCAATGTTATTACGTTCAAATCACAATTTAGTATTTAGAAAGCATAAATGCGCATTTCTTACAACGAAGAAGACGAATCCGCATATCTGTTCATCCCAACCAACGGCCACAGGCTCTTTCTGCGCACGCATTGCGTCAAGAAAGCAAATAAACTCACCAGATCTCCAGCTCACTGATTTGAAAGACGATCGTCTTCCTCCGAATGGACTCCTTTGAAAATGTTAAACCATCTCGAACAAATTAATTGCAACAAAGAAAAATAATCCGGTATGATCCTTCCTGAGAGATGAAACAGAAAGAAAGGAGACAAGATGCGGGCAGCGTAATAAACTGGCCTGGTGTCGGCAGTGTGCAGACGGTGCCGGGCAGTTGTGGAATGGATGCTCAGATGAAGATGTGCTCCTGGTCCCGATGACCGCGAGATGCGGATGCTGCGCGAGCTGATGTTGTGATCTGTGATGGTTGACGCAAAGGCGGTGCTGCGGCCACTGCGAAGCGCCCGGTTCTGCGACGAAACGGTGCCCTCTGCTGGTGCGCACTGCGACTGCAGCTTCTAAAGCCAACAAGCTCCGGGATTCAGATTTTGTTCTAAGCAACGTTTTGGAAGTCCCAAATTGCCACACAACGATAAATAAAGATAAAGTGCAATTATTATTAGAGTGTGTTCTTAAATAATTAAAAACAAATGCGTATAGACTATGATTATTAAAAATATATTACGTAACTGTGCTTTTTAAACTTTTAAAAACGGGCACATTGTAATGAATAAATAAATCTTAAAACTCTGACCTTAATGTGAAATTTGCTCATTTAAAAGGGGGGAAAATACATAGCTGATATCGAATATTCAAAAAATTATACCGTTTACAAAAAGTGCCAGAATTTAAACAAAGGTAAATCAGTCAGGACATTATCACTTAAATTAAATCCATTTGAACTGAAATAAAATGCACGGATATTCCAATAAGTTTATAGAATAAATTCTTATATAATAAATCTTTAAATTATAATATCCATAAAAAGTGACATTTAATAGACAAATGAATAAAGATTTGTCAGAGGTGTCCTTAATCAATTAAAATGCAAACATATGCAGACATAACTTACTAGATTTTTAAAGAAATCAGTTGTAGATGTTAAACAGTTTCTACATGTAACCCATTCATAAAATATTTCTTAATTACACAAATTGGCATCAAAAAAGTTTGAAAAACAGCATCCTTTATCACAATCGTGCATCTCTTTGTGCTGGTATTTCCCACACAATTCCAGTAAAATACACTGTATTTTATAGTTTTTATAGTAGTTTATGACAACGTGCAAAAAAAGCTCAGTTGAATACTTTTGTGTAGCACTGTTAGCATACATGATCTCAAATCGTTTAAAAAACATGATGAGCAGCATGTTGTTACACCCTGTTGTGGTTTCATTGTTATGTAAAGATAGTGGTGTCATATGGTACACACAACCATTTGCTCAGTTAACTCACATAAAGCATTGAAATCTTTTTTTTTTTTTTTTTTGCGTTTCAACTGACCCAAGATTACACAATTCAACAATGGTTATTATAATACTAGTTCAAATGTATTTCTCTGAAGCTGCCAAATTCACATAATTAAAGAAAGGTTTTCAGGGGGCATTGTTTAGGACCACTTTCAAATATGTCTTGTGAGTGATGTCTCTTGGGAAAAAAAGTAGACAAAATTGGGGTGAAGTTTATGTTGTTTCCATTATCTTGTATGAAGGTCCATAAAAAAAGGTAGCCCATATTCAGTTGAAATTCGCGTAGCGTTTTTTTATGGACCTTTCTCAGAACTTACATGTTTGCAAACATTTATGGAAATTAAATAACTATTAGCTAAGTTTCTCAAAGTTCAGGCAAGCCACCAGTAAGTCCAGTGAAGTAATCAATAAATTCCGGAGATTATTCTCTAAATTACAACAAAGTAATTGTTTGATTTTTGGAAACTACCTGGTAAGGTAGGAAGGGGTTTGGGACGACTCAGAAAGTAGCCTATGAATTCCAGAAAGCTACGACTAAGTTCCATAAAATACCCGAAGCATAAAAAATTAATTAAAAAAAACTTTGGGAAAAACGTGGGAAAATATTCTGTAATCTTCAAAACAGAAAATGACCAGTGAGTTCTTAGAAGCACATCCATTTCAAAAAGTGGCCATTGCTTTTCTGGAAAGCTCCGTGAGAGTTCTTGGTGAATTATTGGAAGGTTCAGCAAAGTAAACGTGCTAAGTACGAGTCAGGCTATGTAGCGGTACCAAAAATATATACACCTAAAAGAAAAATGTAATCCGAAAAGGCTAATAATCTGGAATCGCAAACGAGGGGTAAAGGGAACCTGTTCGACAAATGTACCACATTTCCCAGAATGCCATTAAATCACTCCCAGCGTGTGGCACGCTGACGTCACTCCGCCAAGAAACGCAGTCGCCGCACGTCCTTTTCATTGAGGTAGTATTTGAATAAGGAAGATGGCGGCCGCAGCAGTGGTTGAATTCCAGAGAGCTCAGTCTCTCATTAGCACGGATCGGAATGCGTCTATCGACATCCTTCATTCAATCGGTGGGTGTTCGTTTTCCTCTACAGCTGGACCCCCACTCCTCGGCAGCGGTTTGTTCCGTGGTTTTCCGGGTCTTTCCGAGGCTTCCAGAGGCTCGAACCGGCGCTGTGCCGTGCTGACTCACGGCTGAACCGATAGCTGCTGGCCGCTAGCCCCCCACAACGGCTCCGCTCTCTCTTTTCGGGCCTGGGCTTCCCGTGTTTCCCCCAGCGGTAGTGCGAGGCGGACTTGTTTTGTAAGAGCTTAGCTCCGTTTTGTGGTGTTTTCCCAACACCGAGCAGCTTCTGTGGCCAGCTGTCCCGCTAGCAGGGACTGTGCTGCGGCTAGCGTTCTTAGCTTGTTGTAACGTGAGCACAGGGAAATCTGCTCCACGGCGAGGAAAGGCAAAGCGCTCACCGGCTTCTCTCGGGGACTTTTCTAACAACCGGTCTAATAATCGGTTAATATGTAAGCAAATTAAAACTGGTCCCATCGGCCTAACGTTTTAAATCAGAGGTTGACAGGTTTCTATAGACATGGCGGTCAGTTATTTGCCCTGTCACCCTTGGTGAGGAGCTGTCAACTCGCCTCTGCTCTGTTTACTTCATGGAGTGAGTTTTGTTTAATCTGACGCTGATTCTGAACAGATCAGCTGGATCATGTTTAAGCTTTAATGAATAGAAAGTTCAAACATTAGTAGCCGTATGTTTAAATCAGAAACAGTTTTGAAATTAAAGTTACTGTGTTTCTGATAAACGTTCGTGATTAAAGCATGAGTCAAATTGCCTGGCTGTCCTAAATATCCTGTCAGAAAATGCCGGAGTTTTTTTTTTTTCCTTCTTCCTTTTCTGTGAAGCATAGAGGCGCAATCCACGGCTCCTCCCCAACCTGTTGCTTTGCTCTGCCAGTCAGCTGGCCCAAGAAAAGGCCAAAAACGCGTTTCCTTCGCTTTCAAGGAGGACATGTTTGCAAATGTGGCCTTTAAAAACACGGTCCCGAAGAAACCCGACGACTGATTTTCACCGGGTAATGCTGGAAACTTCCTGACAGTGGGAATGCCATGCTAGCCTAAACTTAAGGCGGGTTCCAACATGGGTTCCTGGACGTTGTGTCCCCTAATCCCAATTCCCTGAACCTTAATGTCTTTTTTTAATATCTGTTTTGGGGTCTGAAAACAGGTTCGTCTAGCTAAATGACTTCCCTGCTATAAGCACATTTACTTTAAAAACCAATACAATAATTAACAGGGGTTTGTTCTGTGTTTACACACGTTTGCAGGGTAGCGAGACAAAAGTCTCTCTGTGGTCTTCCTCCTCTAGGTTATCATGCTGGCATACGGACGACACACCGTATTTAAATCAATTTTGCAACAATTTGAGTTAGAAACTGAACTTGTTCACGACTAGAGTCGAAGTGGAAAGATTTGACTTTGAATCTGTCCATATGACCTTTCTGTATCTTTATTCTACATTTATTTTAAATCTGCGCTAAATAAATAAACAGAGTTAAGTATTAATGTATACTAGGGCTGCACAATTAATCGCATTTGCAATATAATCGCAATTTAAAAAAAAAAACAATTTCCGAATCGCAGAGGTCTGCAATTTTTGGCTATGTAACAATTAGTGAATCAGACGCGTCCTTTAGGTGTCAGTAATATGTTTAAAGTGGGTTTGCCTCCACATGGAAGGTGAAGCCAGTTGCAGCAGTGAGATAATCTAATTTTAATTCTTGTTTTAGAGTTTATGTAATCATACTGTTTTCATACTGACCATTAAGTACAGGTCAATCAGTTAAATACATAGACTTGCTTGTTGGTTGCACTTTATCAATGAAAATCAATTAAAACCTGTTCTCTTGAGGAATAATCTGATTAATAAAAACATTAAAAGTTTTAAATAGTCCTTGTTCACAGAAATCTTTCTCTACAGGCCATTTTTGTTGCTTGTGGTTAATGCAGAATCAAAATCAAATCGCAATTTTGGTTGAAATATGCTGTAGGCAGAACGCAATCATTTCTGCTCCGAGTTGAGACGCAGTGGCTCTTGTATACGTTTAAAAAGATATGATTAATTAAACTGAAAAAAAAAATTATCACATTAAATTGCAATCACAATATTAAGATAAAATAATCGCAATTAGATTATTTTCCTAAATGGTTCAGCCCTCATGTATACAACAGCGTGATTGCAATTAATATTGCCACAATGATCCGACAGCAAGTACACCATTTTCTTTGTTGCTGATGACGTTGACCTTTTATTTTTTTATTTTATTTTTTGTAGCCAAGCTTTTTAAGTAGGGGATGATCCAGAACAAACAATTGTTAATTCAAATGTACGATCTCATCCACTAAATCAGTGTAAATAGTGTAATAATACAGAATGTTAGGAAAACAAAATGGTATTTAGGCATTTTCTGACTTCATCTCCATAAAAGCAGTGGTTTAAGTCCACAGTTTGGGGTACAAATCAGCGAAGGGAAGAATTGACCTAGAAATCCACCAGGAGGTAAAACTGAAACCTCAGAGGACGCTCAGTTAAACAGCGGCGTCTCTGTACTTCAGATTGAAACGTTTTTTACACAACAGGGCAACCTGAGAGCTCCTCCCTGTTTTACGTCAAAATAAGAGTCTAAATCCTAGATACTGGCTGTTAAACGCTCTCTTTTGTGTCTTGAGTCCCATCATAGCTCAGTCGTCCTACACCAGAGTTAGTCACACGTGACAGTGGCAAGGTTGAGCTTTGTGAGAAAATCGTCCCTTTGACCTGATGTGTCGGGTGCTTTTAATGCTGCGAGGGTTTCAATACATCCATAGTTAATTTACTTACCGTATTTTTTTGGACCATAAGGCGCACCAGTTTTTAAGGCGCATTACATATTCTTCCCAAGTGTGTAATATCGCTCCGCCCCTCCGGTAGGGTGGTGACCAGACGTCCCCGACTTCCGGGGACAGTCCCCGTTTTGGATGACCTGTCCCCAAAAATGTCCCCGATGTCAGTGCGTCGTGATGGGGGTAAAAAAAAGTTTCTAGCAACAAGAGCTAGTTACCCGGTCCAGCCGCTGTCCCGACGCCTGCTCTCAAGATAAATCAGAGACGTCCCCAGTTTTCATTAGAGAAATCAAATCTGGTCCCCTTACACAGTTCTCTCCTGAGAGGGAGAGCTGTCCGTCTCTGCCGGGAGAACAGAGTAGCTGGACCACACTGCCCTGTTTCTAACATGAGGCCAAGATAAACATAACTTAGATTGAATTAACTTACCTGGTTTATTGTTGCTAGCGCGTACGCCGTGCGTGGGCTGCCTTACATGAATGCACTTCTAGTTTACAGTCAGGCGGTCTTGTAGACAGCTCAGGGGTCCGATCAGGTAGTGAAGCAGTGTGCCGTAATGCTCTGAATATCCACTGAGCTGAGCAGCTTTGTTGCTAACCAAAGTCGTACTTACACATTTTAACAGATTTCTGAGCACATTGTAGCACATAAAACCTGTCAGTAAGCACAACGGTAATCATATATAAGGCGCACCATCAATTTTTGAGAAGATAGTCCGGAAAATAGTAACTAACACACGTTGGATGTTAAATGTTATTTTGTTTCCGTCAGTCATCATCATTAACTGTGCTGTTTTTAAACTAGTGCGGCGAGACGTTCAGGAGAACGATGAGGAGGCCGTCAGGGTTAAAGAGCAGAGCATCCTGGAGCTGGGAACACTCCTGGCAAAGACAGGGCAGGCTGCAGGTAACGTTCTCAATAATTCAGTCATTTTTAATCTGTTTAATCGTTTTTACAGCTAATTAGTTGAACTTAATATTTTGAATTAGTTTTGGCAGATTATTCTTCTCAGGCTTGCTCTGGGTTTTGTATCGTCTGCTGACCCCTTTGAGCCACATATAGGATCACATTTGAAGGGAAGTTGAACTTATTGTGTTAACTGACGGTCTTAATTATTATCATCTTTGTCCAGAACTCGGGGGCTTGTTGAAATTTGTGAGACCGTTCCTGATTTCCATCAGCAAAGCCAAGGCGGCCCGTCTCGTCCGCTCTCTGCTGGACCTATTCCTGGACATGGAGGCAGCGACCGGGCAGGAGGTGGAGCTGTGTCTGGAATGCATCGAGTGGGCAAAGGCAGAGAAGAGGACCTTCTTGCGTCAGGCTCTGGAGGTCAGTGCATCTCAAATAGAATCCATCGTGGACCACGCGTTGGCCCTCTACACGCTTTTTCTCTCTCTTTTTGACTTTTGGTGTTTCGTAAGCTTCCCATCAGGAGGCAGGGCTCACGATAAAACCCGAGTGATCCTGTGAATTAAGCAATTACTGCAAATATACTCAGGGATTCAGAATTTATTGAGGCACTTTGTGGGCTGCTAACAAATTTCTGCTTTCTGCACAAATGAGGATAGATGGAAAAACAATAGTGAAATTCCTAAACATGAGCTTTTGAGGCGATCGGTTTTTAAAACGCGCTGGCTCAGGGAGCGGGAGCAGTTTCAACCGTAAAATGAAAGTTGTCGTCAGGTAACGCTGTGTTCATAACAAAAAAAGTACAGGAAAAAAACTAGAAACCGGACAAAAGCAGTGGCTGATGATTCGCTGCTGACGACGCTGGGCTGCAGCGGGACGTCTGGGCCAAACTGCCCTATCTTACTCTGGCATTAAGCAGCAATGTCTTTTATTTGACAAAGATTATCAGGGGTTTTTATTTTGTCCTGTTGAAGAGAACTGTCACTGTTTAATTTAAAGATGATGAAAGGAAAGTGTACAGTCGTCATTAATGGATCTGAATCCAGTTGCCGAATCCCAGCCTGAACAGAGGAACTTTAAATGACCTTCCTGTAGAGATGCACCATTCACTCAGCAGCCATAGATAGAAATCAGACTATTTGTTCTTGATCAGCTCTGATCGTCGATCAGCTGTTCAGATAAAAACAACTACATATTTTTAAAATGCATTAAGACTAAGAAGTCCTCCTGTGTTTGCTCTATAAACACACGAGCTAAGAGCGTGTTCTGTTTGTTCTGAAAACCAGGTCAAGGTTACGGCTGTAATTGCTCTTCTGTCTTTGAGTGCTTATTAAAACTCAAACCAGACATCTGAATGCGCCAGGAAAAGCCTTGATGCAAACCTGTTTGAAGTTTCTCCAGGACCATAAATCGTGCTGCAGTTTCCTGTTTGCTGTTTATCACTTATTCTGATTCAAGTTAAAGAACCTGTTCTTTGTTACAAAAAGGACGAACTTTGAAAAATTATAGTTATAAAAAGTGTTTAATCTACCAATTCAAAATAATATAGTTTGTTTTCTCCCTGGCTTGCCTTGTATAATCAGAGTTTTTTTTTTTTTTACACAAATTTAATTTCTTCTTGTATTTCTGAAATTTTCATTAATAAATGTCAACGTTTAAACAGCTTAAAAGTTTCTATTCATGAGGTGGAAGTGTAACGTTTCAATGTTTTCCAACATAAACGTATTGGGTTAAATTAAATTTAATACCGGGTTGGGGTTTGTATTGTGAATGTCCGGTTTCCGGATCACAGAATTGGGGATTTGGAGCCTTTATACATTTTTTATTTTTATTTTTATTTTTATTTTATTTTTTTAGTATTAGTTTTAACCGAGTTGTGTTGATGGAACCACATCTTGGTGCAATTTCACTTCAGTTTGGTTGTTTTGTTCTTGGATGTAATGAAAGGCACTTTATTTGCTGAGCTATAAAAAGTAACTCAGTTGGTCAAGTCAAAGTAAAATTTCTTGTGAAACCGAAGCGCTCAGAGCAGTTCACAGCCGCCTCTTATTGCATCTTAGTCACATCCAACTTTAGGCATAAATCTGTATCTGTTTTGCTTGTATTGTAAGTGGATTAAAAACTTAGTTTCTCTGGACCTTTTGACTTTTTGGCTCCAACCCTGTTCCCTGAAACTCAGATCAACATGTCAGGACATTTTCAGCGGGTCGGCATGGTGTCTTCTCTGCTCCTTATAAACACTCTCTCTGATTTCAGGCTCGGCTCGTCTCCCTCTATTTCGATACCAAAAGATACCAGGAGGCCTTGGCTCTTGGTGAGTGGGACCTGATGTATTTTCCAATAAAAGATTTTTTGCGTACTTGGTTTGTGTGTTTTGTTTTAGGTCCAACAATCCTATTGTAGTTAAAAGCAGTAACTTAAAAATCATCGTGTCCCTGCTGAACAGATGAAAACCTGTTATTATTGTTCGCCTGACTTTAACTCGCTCTCCTTCCTTCAGGCTCCCAGCTGCTGCAGGAGCTCAAGAAGATGGACGACAAAGCGCTCCTTGTCGAGGTCCAGCTGCTCGAAAGCAAGACCTACCACGCTCTCAGTAACCTGCCCAAGGCCCGCGCCGCCCTCACCTCGGCCCGAACCACGGCCAACGCCATTTACTGTCCCCCGAAGCTCCAGGCGACACTGGACATGCAGTCAGGTCAGATGGGAATCACG
This sequence comes from Fundulus diaphanus, assembly GCA_037039145.1. Classification (NCBI taxonomy): domain Eukaryota; kingdom Metazoa; phylum Chordata; class Actinopteri; order Cyprinodontiformes; family Fundulidae; genus Fundulus; species Fundulus diaphanus. Next base: position 22,007,859 of record CM073143.1, on the reverse strand, counting down.
TCGGTGCTTCACGTGTCGGCTTTATGCGTTACATGTAAAGCCAGGGTTGCCTGACAGAGGTTCACATGTCTGTTACTGTTTTTAAATTATTATATTAAATGTATGTTGGTGTTGTTTTTATAAATGAAACATCTAATTGTCAAAGCTATGTGCTAGGAAGAGCTCTTATGTGATTTTGCTATATTAGGCCTAGTTATGTCAGAGGCGCAAAGTTTTTTTTACCCCTTTAAAAGCAGGAAGGTTTGCTTAAATGGCATCACCTCCTCTATAAACATCTGAAACGTTCCTGTCAGGCAGAAGAGGTTAACAAATGCTGGTTTCTGTACAACTTGAATGAGCCTCATCAGGCCGCGAGAGCTCACGTTTCACGGAGCTTTGCTTGTTGTCATGCTGGGTTGACTCCGCCGCAGGGATCATCCACGCAGCAGAGGAGAAGGACTGGAAGACGGCCTACTCCTACTTCTATGAGGCCTTCGAGGGATACAACTCCATCGACAGTCCCAGAGCCATAACGGCACTCAAATACATGCTCCTGTGCAAAATCGTGCTCAGCTCGTGAGTCCTTATTTGCGTTAGAATGGGAAATCTTTAATGGAGAATAAATACCTGGAATCCACTTTGGAAAATTAGTATCGTGACTTGGCTTTTTTTGTCTTTGTTTCTTTTAGACCCGAGGAGGTACAAGGTCTGGTCAGCGGCAAACTGGCCCTCCGATATGCCGGGCGGCAGGTATGTGCCGAATCAAGTTCCCCGTCTAACAGCAACGTTAACCAAACATCTGATTATTGCTGAATATGTTGGTGCTGCTGCTTAGTCATCAAGGACATCCCACTCCTTATAGATTAATTGATAACACATCATTTATCTAAGTAAGGTGCATTTCCACCTCAGGGACCTTTTCAAGAACCAGGGTAGGTTTCTGGGGTAGTTTTTTTTGTTCCCCTGTGTTTCCTCTGCAAGACCTGGACCAAAATGAGGAAAGACCCGAAACTAAAGGCTGAGCTTTGTAGTTGGAGGGTGAAAACATTGCTCACCGGTTAAATGTATCCATCTTTTTCTTTCAGTCAGTTTCGTCTCCTCTACAGGTCATCTTTTCAGTTAACCTTAAATTAGACAACAACTTGGTCTGCAAATGGCCCAGCAGAAAGAAAATTACATTGAAACAGCAAAGCTAGTGCAAAACCAAGAAGCCTCGCTTTTACATGAACTGTAGGCGTCTGTCTGGTTTGTTTTGGTTTAAAACAGGTTTGTTCTTCAGCCAGTTAAGTTTCTGCCAGTGGGTAGAGGTAGTGTAAAAAGGACAGAGCAGGAAAAGTCCTCTTTGAAAGTACATTTTGAAAAATAAAAGTTACTGATATGCATGCCTAGTTACTACCCACCTCTGGTTAACACTGGTTTTAATTCAGTTTCAAACCTTAACCGCCATGGGATTGCAATACATGGTGTCTTTTAAATAGCAGATTATAATCCCAGTCTGAGCTCTGGAGCCAGGGTCGGCACAGTCCATTTCAAATCAACGACTGCTGTCTTGGTCTAATTTCCCCGTTTGTATTTTCCTAAACTTGGTGTGCACTGTTTGGTGTTGTTGCATCACATAAAATCTAATCAATTACAATAAAGTTTGTCATTCTAATGTGACAAAATGTGAAGAAGTCAGAAGCGCTGCGCTGAACAAGCCCACAGTCATCAGTTTTACAGTTTTTCATATGAAGTTAAGGCCACGGTTGCAGGCTCAGATTATTGATTTAAACCAGCACTTTCTTTCACACAGATCGGGACCAGTGTGGATATTTATATTTCTAGACTGGATTCCTTGTCCCCAAATGTTGTGTTGTTCTCTCTTATATGAATTTTGGTTGTTTCCACATCAACAAGAGTTGCAAATGCAGCAGAAAATGCTTGGCTAAGTACCTATGAACTGTAAACAGGACCTAAGATGGCACTGAAATATTTTTGTCCTCTTGTGTTCAGACAGATGCATTGAAATGTATTGCACAGGCCAGCAAGAACAGATCATTAGCAGATTTTGAAAAGGTAAGAATCCTCTGAGACCTTTTACATTCTCGATTTACAGCCTCCGTTCTTTTCAGCCTCGAGTCTCGGGACAGTTTCAGTTTCTGTTGTAAACCGAGCAAGAAGTTTAGTACGCATTAAGAACAGGTCTATACCTGCTGATTTGAGTTCAGTATACGAAGGCTGTCACCTTAAGTTTCCGTTGAAAGAGTTTCAAGGTTTTAAACTAACAAACCCTTCTCTCTTTTAGGCGCTGACAGAGTACAAAGCAGAACTAAGGGACGATCCCATCATTAACACTCATCTGGCCAAACTGTACGACAGTCTGCTGGAAAAAAACCTCATCCGAGTCATTGAGCCTTTTTCCAGAGTACAGGCAAGAGTCCTCCAAATGCTTATAGATTTCATCACTTTTCTATGGCCAGACGCTTTGCAACAGTATTCACACCCACTGAACTTCATAAGGTCGCCGTGCAATCTGCTTTTGCAACGTCTCTGCCCATTCTTTGCGAAATAGCTCCTGCTATTTATGTCCTTATGCAGTACTTTGGGTTGGTTTAATGTGAGAAAAATACTTTTAAGGCGCTGTATGTTTCATTCATTTGGAAAATAAGACTTTCTGTCCTAGAATGTGTTGTTTTTAATGCGAAGGGTTAATGCAAGGTGATCCTTTGTATTTAAAAAATGCTGATTTGTTTGCCTTATTGTCTCATTTCAGATAGCACACGTATCAGATATAATCAAACTACCAAAAGTAAGTTCCAGTAAAAACAATTAGCAATTCACATTTAAAGCCAAGTCTGGGATCCGTCTAAAAACGGCCATTGTTCTTTTGTATTTTTTTTTTTTTAAAGGGTGATGTCGAGAGGAAGTTATCACAGATGATCCTGGACAAAAAGTTTCACGGTAACTTGAGCTTTCTGGTTTATGCGTCGCCTTCGCTGTCAGATCAGCAACCTTCTGTGGTGTGACGTACTTTTCCGACACTCCTCCAGGAATCCTCGACCAAGGTGAAGGGGTCTTAATCATATTTGAAGAGCCGCCGGTGGACAAAACATACGAAGCAGCCTTGGAAACAATTCAGAACATGAGCAAAGTCGTGGACTCGCTTTACAACAAAGCTAAGAAGCTGACATAGGTGAGGAGGTTTTAGAGGAAGAGAAGGCCTGCTTCTGTTTTTTTTTTTTTTTTTTTTCTTAGTCAAAGTTTTACTTTGCGTTTTCTTCTCTCTCATCCTCAGAGCCGACTCCCCGCTGGCCACGAGATGGAGGAACTGTGTGTGTGTGTTTTGACCAGCATGTGTAACTTTTTTTTTTTTTTTTAAGGGGACAAATGTGGGAGAGAAAAAAACAGGATTCCCCCATCCATACTTTTCAAACGGACAGTTTCATCACTTCTCTCGTTATTTTTTTGTTGTTTTTTTCCCCCCTCTGATTTTGATATCTCTTCAGGATTCTGTATAACAGTCAACGGCCGACTCAGGCCATCAGGGAATATTGTACAACTGCATCAAAAAAAAAAAAAGAGATTAGTAGGTTTAGGAACACATATATGTTTATATCGGCTGTAAGGCTGGTCCTGCCAAGCCTCCAGCTGACTCCAGCGCAACCTCACGGGTGCAACATCGGCCTCCGCGGCCTTCTGCTCTGCAGCCCTGCTGAGCAAGGCCTCCGTTTTTCTTTCTTCCTTTTTTTTTTTTCCCTCCATATCCTTCACAAGCGAACTGGGACGTTTGATATTCCTTCAGCGCACTGATGCCAACAGTTGACTCCCCTCAGTATTTCAGCTTTGTATGATTTGGTTCTAGTTTTAGCGTTTTTTTCTTTTTTTTTGTTTTGTTTTTTTGTTTGTTTTTTTTTGCTGAAGGAAAATCACATAGCTGCCACCTCTCTGCACCCCATCCAGCTGTTATAAGTTTTCTGAACAGACTGTGTGTCATTTCACCAACAGTGCCGCCTTTTTCGGCGCTTCGGTTTGCCTCAAACGTTTGGGTGCAAAGTGAAATCGCAGGGTAGAAGTGGAGGTGTTTCCATCGCCTCCGGAAAATCCGCGAGTTTTCCCAAGTGAACACTTCTCCATCGTTAGTTCTTATAGCACTAGCACAGTCTGTTAGTAACCAAACAGTTTGTATGAGTTTGACTTTGTTCTCCTTTTTTTTTTTTTGTTTCTCTTATAAAGACATTTTCAAAAATAAATATTTTGTATTTTAACAGTTGTCCTGTCCTTTCCAAAAATATGGCCACACGAATCTTTGAAATTCCTTGTAGTAATACTACTTCTTCTAATTAATATGATAATAATAATGCAATCATACAAGTATTCCTAAAAATTTGGTTAGGAACACCAATATAAAAACTATTATAGGCTATCTGGTAAAATGCCAGGTTTTTGTGATGTTAAAAATATGACCAAGAAATGAGGAGGAAACCTTTTCTGCCTTTAATGTGACGCACATCCTGTGCAAGTCACACTTTGAAGGCATTCTTTTAAGGGGACAAAACAAAGGTTGCTCAAGTGTCCACTCCCCAACCGCTTCAGTCCAAGTGGTGTTCAACAAATTTTAACTGACATTAAAGGAGTCGGTACTCACCGGACATCATTCAACGTGCCGTGGTCAGCCCCAGATGAAGGCTTTTTCTTGCACGTTTAGTTGCGTTTCACAGCAAAAGCCGCGTTTCTGCAGAGAGATTCCAAAGCAGCGGGACTAAGGTATAACGGAACTTCACTTTGGGACACAGTGACGATGGTCTTCATCAAGTGGAGAAATTGTGACGCTGCAGTGGCATTGCCAAGAAGTGAGCATCCATCAAACATGATGAAGACATTGGAAACTAGTGGAGGCCGCCAAGAAGCCTAATGCTGTCTGACTTGTTCTCGAAGTCGGAGTTTAGAGCTGTGAATGACGTCGCGTCCAAGTTGAGTGTTCTCGTTACATAGTCATATGCTCTATATATTTCTCTACATGCGCTCAAACACAGCTATTTAGTAACAAACTAGTAAATGGTTTATACCGACAACATGCTGTATGCAGCCAGCCATAGTGAGAAATATTAAACTTGCATCCAGATTTTCTGCTTTAGGAGCCTTTCTTGCTTTTCACACTGCAAACACTGAAAATGCTACTGAGAAAGTCCTGTATTTTTAATCGATCAGTAAGGTGGCAATATGCAAGGGATTTCTTAAGAGGGGAAAAAAAACAAAAAAAACAAGCCCAACTAAATTTAGATTAAAAAAAAAAAAAACATTTGTAGTCTTTCAAAAGCATTTGGAAAAATGTTACACTCTGATAAAACCAAGGTTGAACTCTGGTTATAATTGCAAAAGGTATTTATGGCACAAAAACAGCACTGCACATCAGCAAAAGAATACAGAGTGAAGCATGGAGGGCGCTGCACCATGCTTTGGGTCTTCTCATTTCCTTTTGTCGGAGCTAGCGCCTAACGATTATGCGGCCACAATTGTAAGGGAAATAAAATGCACCTGTAAAAACTATCCAAAGTTCTCTCTGCCAGTGCCTGACAGCTTTTTACTGTGAAGCACTTTGTGATTTTTATCTGAGAAAAGTGCTATATAAATAAATTTTACTTACTTTACTTACTTTTGTGGAGACAGTGTGCTATTGTAGGGTGACATCACCATCACTGGGCAAGGCTTGTCTTTATTAGAGACAACCTCAATGCAGGGAAATATTAATATGGATAATTCATGTATTTGGACAAGATTCTATCCTGTAAGATGTTGCCCCCAAGGAGCATTGCTCATCAGAGATTAGTGGAGAGGACGGAGTTGTACGTTGCATGAGAAGTATGGTGTTATAACCATAGTGGAGTAAGTGCCAGTTATACAGTATGGTTCTCTCAAACAAGACTAAGGTCCCTGTATTAAGTTAAGAAATGGTTAAAATGCCTATTTTAACCATCTTCAGACTTCAATCATCCAATCCAATAAAACCAATCAAGAGATGCTTTTCAGCATCGGTTGAGGATTTGACAACATTTCTATTGAAGCAACACATAAACTCAGCTCTACTGCTAAACCCACAAATACATTTTTCAAACAAAGTGACACCCTTTAAAGTAAAATCTGAAGCGTGTGCACCCCACTCCCCCAAACTCTATACGTGGGCCAAAATTTTCAGGTCCCAAGAACTCTGGGCAAAGAAATATAATTAATATGAGCGTGCACTATTTAATTAAACAAATTACAAATTTACAGCAGGAAAGGGATGTATATATATATATATATATATATATATATATATATATATAATGAATTAAAAGCAGATTTTGGTTGCTAAAGTCTGCATTTAATTCATGGTCATATTTACGGTAAAAACAAAATAATGTAAAAAAAAGTGTAGTTAATAAGAATAAAACTGTTTTACCTAATATTTTCACCTGTAAGAAGACTTAAGCATCTAATTATTTTGGTCCGACATAAAAAAGTCTCATTCTGCAGTAACCACCTCTAGTGGGCCAAATAATTTTTGAAATGCAGATGGAGGCTGCACCAAATTAGTCCAGGGTCTGCAATTGGTCCCGAAGCCACACTTTTATTGTGTTTTTACAACAAATAATCGACCCCACTTCAATTTCCATACTTTTTATGCTTAAATATATATATATATTTATTTTAGCACCAATTGCGGCTATTAAGATAATAAAAATCTCTGCATACCAAAAGAGGACAATAGTCCGACAAATGCCACACACAATATGGCGGTGACGCTGACGCACGACCTGCTCCGTCTCCTGCGTACCTCGTGACGGCCACGTACTCTGATCCCGCCCCTCGGTGCGTCAGTCATTTCTGTACGTGTGTTTTGCCCGGAACTGTCTTACTCCATAGATGTCCAGTTTCAGCTAAATGCAACAAAGATGGCGACACGGGTGAGTTTATTTCATAGGTGAATGCTAACTCGGATATTACATACACAGCGAGCGAGAACATACAGTAAACTACTCCTGAATATTTTAAGAAGCGTAGTTCTTTATTTTTTTTACGTAAAGTGAGCCAGCACAGCATTAGCCGGAGTAGCAGGATAAGTTGTCATTCAAAGGTTCCGGAAGAAGAATCTTATGACCAGTCTTCTGCTAACATGTAGTCTGTTCTGCTATTGGTTTTCAAGTTAGTTTGTTTATCTTTAAACAAGATGATATTTCCGGATTATGTCGTCAACCATTTGCCTGTCTTTGATGGCTAAATGATCCTTAATAGTAAAAGTAGACCCGGTGTTTACAAGGTAGAATGAAGGAAGTGCCTCTGAATTTAATGGCTGCAGTGGGCTTCATCTGAATCTGAGAGTCATTTAAAAGTCACTGTGATCAAAAGCCGAACAAAACCATTTAATACTAATAGTTTATATTTTGGATCCTTTTCATATAATTTCATTCTTAGATTTTAACCAGATAATCAACTATTTCAACTTCACATTTCAAAATGCCATACCTGAATTTGTGACACCATGTATTTATACCTTGGTAAATAAATACAGGACAGTCCTGGGAAAACCTGGGAGACGTTACAAATTACTCAAGGCTGGGGTGGAGGTTCCCTTTAAGCAGGACAATGACCTTAAACATACAGCTACAATAAAATGTTTGGATAAAGCACATGTTTGCATACGGATTAGTTGCATCCTACGTAGAATCGCTGATAACCCCTGATGACGGAACTTCATAGACATCATCCGCTCTTCAGTTTGAGCTATTTAGCGAGGAAGAAAGGAGGCAAATTCAGCCAAAGGTCCTTCTCCATGTATCTATGCATTATAAGTTTTGAGTATTTCTTCAATGTTTTAAAAATATCACCAAAAAAATAAAATAAAATCATCGATGGAAAATGTAAAGGCAACCTTGTCTATTGCTGTCTTTGTTTCAGACTATGAAGGCAGTTCGATGCCCCACAGACGACCTCTCACTGACCAACTGCGTTGTGATCAACGAAAAGGAGCAAAACTTGGAACAGTAAGAGGGATCTTCTCTGTTGCGTCACGGTTTGGGGGATTTTTTTTTTTTACACCTGGGATAAGATCCAGTTAGAATTAAAGATTAAAAGCATTGTTTACTTTACCCTTCTGAAACATGGCAGAAGAGTTCAGCGTCGTCCGGTCTAAATCCTTCCAGTCAGCTGCTGTCTGGAAGAGGAGGCAGATTGCGTAACTAGAATGATTTTTTTTATAGATATATTTGAAATATTTGTCCAGGATTGTACAGGGTAAGGGCAACAACTTTACACCAGACTGTTGGCAGGATAGCATTTTCTCAATACTTCACCTGCAGGCTTTATTTTTTTTTATTTATTTTTTTTTAAACCCGCTGGCTTTAAAAAAAAAAAGAATTTTACTGGGACGTGTAAAGGAACAATCCCACATCTGACAGGAATAAGAATAATGCGTTAAATCTCTTGTAGAGCCTTGAATCTAACTTTTTAGCTATAGATGTTACTTTTGGAGAGAAAATGTGTAAAATTGTACATATGCCTCCAAATAGAATATCATTAAAAATACATTTATTTCAGTAATTTGTCACAAAATGGAATCATTCATTAAAAACAAACTATAAATTCAAGCATTTGGTTTTATTGATGTCGATGATTGTGGCTTACAGTTAAAGTTCACCTTCCCACGTTACGGCCCGCATGAGAGCGGCTGACTTGACAGCTGTCCAGCAGGCAGTCGCCGACACCCCCTACAAGCCCCAAAAGATCAATATGAAAGACTCTCTTTACAGAGTGCTTTATCCAAGTATTTGAATGGAAAGTTAAGTGGAAGGAAAAAGTGTGTTAGAAAAAGACAGAGATGACTGCAGCCTGTTAAAGAAATTGGTGGAGATTCACAAGGCGTGCGCTGCAGCTGGAATCAAAGCATCAGACAGACGGGTCCAGGCCAGCATTCCTTGTAAACTCCTGAGCCGGAGACAATGTCATCAGCATCCTGTCTGGGCTGGGAAGATGACATGGACAATTTAAGGTAAAAGTAACTTTTTTTGGGAAACCAAGATCCATTCATGCAGACAAGTCCGGCTATGAAACAACCCGGGCTTCCTAAATGCCCCACACCTCACCACGGCCTAATCTCCTCCAGGCCACGCTGCTTTTTGCAGTAATTCATGCAAAAAGAGGCCCGACCAAATATTAACTACTTATACTATACCGTACATGGAAATGCCTTTCAGCAGGTCCACATTTCGTTATTTAAAAAATATGTATTTTTTTATTGGTCCTTTGTAATATTCTAGTTTTCTGTGAACCTAAATATGCAGTTTAGCTGTAAGCCAGAATTGTTAAAACAAATATACGGTAAATAAACTTCGAATATACCACACTGTTTGTGTTGGCTCTATATAAGATGTGAGTTTATCTGTCTGAATTAAGTTACTGAAATAAAAAAAAGGTTTTGGCTGATATTTTAATTAATTGAAGTGCAAATGTTATGTACATGGTGAATACGTTCAGTTTGAAAAAGCCAAATTGTTCAGCATCTGTTTTTTGGGCGTTTATTTTTATTTTTTTATTTTTTTTTTACTTTGCTTGTTTGCGTTTTATCCGCAGACATGTGGCTGTCTACAACAACAGGCAGGAGTTTGTGTTTACCTTGAAGACGCATCCAGAAGTGAGCATCGGCTCCATCGCTTTCAGCCTGCCACAGGTACGGTCGACATATTTCCCCCCCAGTTATCACCCTGCTGTCTGACTGCCTGACCTTTTGCGTTTTATAGCCCTGCAGTCGGACGAAGAATAGTTGGATTTAAAGAAAAAAAATATTTCCCCTCAACTTGTTTGTTAGAATCTGTTTTTAAAGCATCAGACAACTAATCGTATGGTGTTGATTTTCCTGCATGGGCCTCGTTGTCTCAATCTGCCTGTCCCTGCTTTTTTTCCCTCTTTTTTTTTTTCTATGCCTCTCTGCCTGCTCTTCCTCTGTAAAACGCTGGCAGCAACAGGACACAGGTACCGCTGTAACCTTGCCACGACCGTCTTATTTTACCGCCATGCAATTACCGCTTTGCTCAGGCTCGACCTGGTGGACGCGGTTTACAGAAATGCTGTGAAATAAGACCAGTTCTAGAGGATTATTACACTGTGAAACATGTTGTAGTCATCTTTTGCCTGATAGTCACTTAGAGAAATAGCTCAGCTGGTTGACCAGTACCTATTTATTTCATTTTCTTTCCGTCATAAGAAAAAAAATCTGTTTAACTAATTGAAGCACTTCTTCTTCTTCCTTACAGAGAAAATGGGCAGGCATTACTCTTGGAGATGACTTCAAAGGTGAGTCTCAGGAATTAAAATGCATTTAGATTTAGAGCCTCATTTTTTTGACCACTAGAGGGCAGTGCAGGAACAAAATTAAACTGAAATGAGCTGTCATAAATATACCAATTAAACTTTTACTATTATGACAACGTTTGTCTTAAATTCACACTATATTATAAATAAGGAGCTACTCAACAGTCATTTGATTTTATTAGTTACTTTTGCTCTCATTTGAAAACTAAAGCTAAGCCCCACTAATGTTTGATTAAATGGTCCTGGGTGAGTTGCTCCTTGATTTTGCTTTGTTGTAGTCGCCCACAAGCTTCAGGTATTAGTCTGACTTGACCTTTAATCAACCTTGAATGAATTAGTAGAGTTAATTTACAGTGGTTGGTTTTCTGGACTTGGACCTGATTTTTAGGAATAGGATCAGTGCATCTTTCCAGTTCCCGACAGGTTTGTGCTTTGTTGGCTCTTTCGTGGTTCGTGAACGTCCTGAATTTCAGCTAATAAGCTGTGTCAAGTTAAAAAGCGTTTTGGTGAACGTAAATATGAGCAGGTATGTAATTTTTCACTCTGTGGATCAGATCGTGTAAACCTTTGAGGAATCCCTCTCTCTCTTTGATATTTTATCCCACTGTCACAATGGGCTAACACGGCGACTTATAAAAGCCTCCTCTGGACTGGATGAAATTCAGGGTTCATTATCTTTCTGGTTGCTGTAGGAGACAGGCGACGTGTTCCTCTCATGTCTCAGCCAGGAACCCGTCCAACCTTTTGTGTTTGGTGACATTAATTTGACACGTGTTAATTGGCCTCCAGCTACAGACTTTAAAGGTGCATCTCACAGAAACCCTCTAACTGACACCTGGGGGGTCATTTGATGTTGATTTCCAACCATAAAGGGGGGGGGGCGTAAGGAACTCAGCTTTTATTTAAGTGACATAGAGACTACATTTAACATTATTTAGCCTGCAGGTAGAAGGGACAGTATTACAATGCGTGGGGGGAACCGGTCGCCCCATATCTGGCTTACAAAGACATAGAAGGGTCTCTGCAGGCCAAAGTGATGCCCGGAATGATGCAGGCTGTTATCAAATGAGGAATAAAAGGGTCTGGCTGCTGGTTTATTCACCATCTTGAGGAAAAGAATAACCATCGTCTTGCTTTCAAGATTTTTAAGCCATCTTAAAAAAAACAGAATTGCACGTCTTTGTAGTTGAAGATCCAAAGAACAAGAATATTATTTTAATAGACGACGTCTTTTGTTTAAAGGGTGTAACTTCGATCAGCTTCTCCTGCTTAGCTGTGATGTGATTCTTGTTGGTGGGGGGGATGGGGTTTCTCAGTACGTGGCAGAGTTTGAAAGTGAAGGTAATTTCCAGAAATGTAGGGAAGTAGAAAATTTGTTTGGTAAATTTCGGTTCTTCACAATTACCCATGTTTCAAGTTTACAGGTATGTTGCAGTACATAAGAATATCACCAAAAAGTTAATTCATTCTTATGAGTCAGTCAAATGTTAAACTCACTAATATTGCATCGATTCATTACACACAGTGATAGATTTCTGGCCCTTGTTTCTGTTAGTTTTTGATTATTATGGCTTACAGCTCCGGGAGACCTAAATCTACAATATTATGTATGAAAATGCTTCTGACTTAGATTCTTCTGTCAGTCACTGAAACCGTCCACAAAGACGGTAAGCCACCAAAGGTCATTGAGGTTGCATTTGAGTGCTGCATTCAAGTAATGTAAAGTTGAGTGGAAGGAAAAACTATGGTAGAAAAACGTGCCCAGGCAACATTGATATCTGCAGCCTTCAGAGCAAACCCCACTCATGAGGTCAGAAATAGAGGTGTAGGTCGTCTTTAGTTGTAAATGAATAGAAAATGAACAGAAATAAGCACTTATTCATAATCTATCCATCATAACATACAGTAAACCCCTATTGTTGTAATCAACACCTCAAAGGTTCTTTTTTTGTGATGCAACTGCACCGTCCAGGGAGATTAGGGTTGAATTACAATTGAATAAAAACAACATGTTACAACAAAGTACCAAACCCAAATTTCTTCACTTTCTGTGCTGAGTGTTGGTGAGTTTTGGAGGATCTGTAATTGATTTCATGACATGTGAATCACACGTTTACTGTCAAAAATCTGTCTAAAAAACTCTAAACATTGGAGTTTTTTTTTTATCTTTGTAGAAGATCAAACTAATTAATTGCACAGAGAATAAAAAATACCCTTTTCCCTTCATGGTCTTCAGGAGACCCAACATAACACGCAGGGATTCAATTTGCAGCAGTTTTTTTTTTATTGGACTTTCATGCAGTAAAAAAGGTTGCTTCTACCAGAAATCTGCCTGTTTTACAGCAAGAATTAGTCCTAAAATCACACAAACAGAATTTCTTCATATTTACAATTGACTGAGATTACATTTACCCAGAAGGGCTGAAATGTGTGTCTAGACGTAACAATCTATGAACCATGGTCCCCAACCCGTTTTGTCCCTCTGTGTTTCTACTTTCTGTTCTTTTCAATCAGCATTTTTTGGCTCTGCTAAAAGAGGAAACCAATCTATTAGAACCTGATGGGTAACCCGGAGTAACGCAGTCTCCATGAGGTTAGATGGATGAAATGTCCTTAGTTTAAAACCTGAAGCTTTTCTCCTCGGCTTCTCCCCCCCCATAGTATCAAACTACAAGTTTGACAAGTCCAAAGGGTGTATAAGCAACATGACCGTGGAAATTGACTTCCTGCAGAAGAAGTACATTGACAGTAACGCCTACGACTCTGACAAGATGGCCAACGAGTTCCTCCAGCGCTTCTACAACCAGGCATTCTCCGTGGGCCAGCAGGTATTTCCCACTCTACGGGGTTAAAATATTAGGTCTAAATAATGGGTCCAGTGTTTTTTTTTTTTTTTCTCACAGCAATAAACACTTAATTGTGTGTATGTCTTTAAGCTGGTGTTTAGTTTCGCTGAAAAACTCTTCAACCTGGTGGTGAAAGACATCGAAGCCATGGATGCCAGCGTCCTGAGGGATGGAAAGATGTCTGACGTGGCAGGAAAGAAGGTATCTGTATGTTTTCCTTTCATCCGGTGGGATTCACACAGCTTCTGTCTCTATCTCTTGTGACTTCTCAGTCGAAGGAAGCTCTTTGTTTTTAAAGCATTTCCCATTAACTCTGCGGGTTTTCTGTTGTCCCTCTCCTCAGGCAAAGGTCGGTTTGTTGCTGACGAACAGCCAAGTCATTTTTGAGAAATCGGAGAACTCGGCTGTTGTTTTGATTGGTGAGTTTTAGATTTACTATTTTTGCTCTTCGGTTACACTTGATTGTTTCAGAACAACAGAATTTTTTAAATTTCAGTCAAATATATTCTGACCAGTTTTGTAAAGACTTAATTTAAGTGGAGAAAAATGATCCAAACCTTCCAGACCATGTTTTGTGAGGTAATGGCATTCTCGTTTAAGTCCTACATTAAGTGATCGACTAGACTTTTAGGAAAGCTGAGTTCAATTTTACCTGCCACACCCAGGTTTGATAAGTGCCAAACCTATAGACTCAAAAAATCCCCTCAATGGAATCAGTTTAACAACATGATGTAGGCTAGAAGCTCTGAAAATATAGTTAAAACGGCATTTCTAAGCCCTTTGGTCTCCAGCGAAACATGAGATCCTGATCCAAACAGGCAAAACGTAGCCGGGAACTTTTCCAGCAGTGGCCGACCGAACAAACGTACTCCAGGAGCGCAGTGACGACTCATCCTGGAGGGCTGGCTCATCCAGATGATCAGTTTGGTGCTTGGATGTAGTCCCAAACTCTGCTGCTCGGCTTTAAACGCTGTAAACACGAGACATTCCCCTTGATGTGTCTTCCTTTCACTAACTCCTCATCTGCTTCCTCACTGACTTTAAAATCCTGCAGTCAATTTTTAAAGTTGCACATATACATGCTATTTTTAGTATAGTATTTATTTTATGTCGTCTGAAATCATTCTCAATATGGCCACAAGGGGGAGTACAACACCCATGTAGCCAGTGTCCTTTTTTCTGTTTCTTTTATATTGTGAGGTAAACATGACAAACAAGGCCAGCAAGAATAGGTGAACAGACAAAAAGACAAAAGATGTGTGCAGATATTATTAAATTACAGAGTCCATTAACTAGATGTGTGTTGATTGATAAATTAAACAATTTGACTGTCAGGAATAAATTATAACAATTGCAACAAAAGGAACAGGGGAAAATAAAGCTTTCTCAATTGCAGTAATGCCAAAAATGCTGATTATGACAATAATAATCATAATAGTAAATATGTTAGTTATAATTGCAAAATATCAGTGGCAAAAAAAAGAAAAGGGGAAATAAACAAAGGGGAATAAACCAATTAAGTGAATTAGCAAATGGAGATTGATGATTATATTAAAATATTGTTTTAATTGCAGCGCAGATACCCCAGCGTACACCTCAGCGTACACTCAATCCACTCCCTCTATGCAGAGGCGCCCATTCAAACCCATACGGTCCAGCACTGAATTGTGTGCCCTGCTCTTTTGCTGTCATATTAAAAGCTTGGTAAAGTTATGGCACCCCTTATTTTGTGTGATTTGTTATGACAGACATGGCAGAGGGGGATGTGAATCCCATGCTCATCCTATCCTCCGTGTGCATTAACGCACTATAAACAGAGCCACCCGACACGCCGTTAGCATTTTACAAGTTGTTGCACAGATTAGTTAGAAACTTGCAGTAAAGTGAGGAGCAGTTTAAAGCTGCTTCTTGTGCCTTCACATCAAGTTTCTTCCAAGTCATGGAAGTTCTGACTTTCTGTGTACATTAGGCATAATTGGAAAAGCGAGGAAAAATGAAAGAAAGCCATGTTTGCATGGACGTGTTGGTTGGAAACTCTCTGCGATCGTCATGTTTCAGCTTGCCGGCCGTACATTTAGTGTCTTGTTTTCATTTCACCCTGAAGGGAAGTCTAAAACCCGAGATGCTCGGCAGTCCATCATCAGCCCTGACTGGAACTTTGAGAAGATGGGTATTGGAGGCCTTGACAAGGAGTTCTCTGGCATCTTTCGCAGAGCCTTCGCCTCCAGAGTCTTCCCTCCAGACATTGTTGAACAGATGGGTGAGTAACCCCCTCCCATGTATATTTCCTGTCAGTTCTTCCCTCTCTTATTTATTATCTGTTTGTTCCTGCTCATGTACACTTTGTGCTGAAATCAACATCAGTCTTCAGTGTTATTTGGAAATTCTTTTAAATTCTCCTCATTGTGATAGTCCTACGAAATGTATTCTTCAATGTTAATTTTGGCCTTTTATTCATATAGTTGGTTATTTTTTCCAGGGTGGAATCATTCAATAGAATACAACTGTAAGAAATTGTAAATATATTTGGTTGAATGCCCTTTTATCCAGGGGCTGGTAGTGAAACGCGGGGAGCATTGCGTCACTATCGCCGCGCCGACATAATGTGCGTCGAGCTAATAACTGCTAGCGTGTTAGCTATTTAGACCGGGATGTTTTCTCCCGGATGGGAACTTTACAGACCATTTTATGTAGCTGTCAAATATCAAATTTAAATTTTAAATTAAACAAACGACCCTTAGCCTGGCGGGGCTTACTATACGCACGGGGAAACCCTGCACCTTGCTTTTAGTAGCATCAGTGCGCTTCTGGTATAATTCTGACTAGATATTTCACCACTTTTCTCTTTTAAATGAGTTGGTTTGTTGGCACGAACCCAGTTTTTTACATCTGGAAATTGAGCAAGGCCACTCAGAAACTTCATGTTGGCTTGCCTCATCTGTTCAGGAAACCCAAACGGCCCAATCATTGTCCTGTTGGAACACCCATCCGTGTTGATGTTTCAACTTTCTAGCTTGAGGTGAAGTTAAAGGTTTTGGAGGCCTCGTGTCATTGGGGCCCCGATTTTTGTCTCAGCTGCGTTTGTAGTTGTCTGTTTTGAAGAAGGGTTGCTTCAAAATTAAAACATGCAAAAATTGGCGCTGCAGTAGTTTCCAGTTCATGATTGGTTTGATTCTCGCTGGTAGAGTTCATGTGGGAAAGTTTATTTAAGTAAGTAGATTTCCCCACACAGGCACGGCTTTGAAGCGTACTCCATGATTTTTTTAATAGGGCCAAAAGGCTGTCCCAGAAGCTTGATGTTGATCCTGCTTTATTTTTAAAATGTTGTTTGGGATCATTATTCTGTTGCAAACCCTCGACTCAAGATGCAAACATTTCTAGCCCTAGATTTGAGATAAAATTTGAAGAACCCAGATGTAGTCTTGCATTTCCAGGGTTTTGCCCAATTTGTGCAATGCAGTACTAACACTGGCAGAGAAACAGCCCCTCAGCATAATGCTTCCCCAATGAGCTTGACAGTTGGATTGGTGTGGTTGAGATTTAAACTTTCCTCCTGAAGGCCTTGGGCTTGTCCATGTGGACAGCTTCAGCTATCAGACAAACCTGTCTAAATGTGTTCTTTTTGGACCTGGGTCTTATTTCTTCTATCTCTGTCCATGGCCATCTAAAAGCGGCCTTGCGGTTGGACATTGACACAGGGGTTTCAGTTGTTTGGGATCCCCTTTCTTTGAAACTCCTACCAGGAAAGATACAAGTTTGAATCGTCTGACTGTGGATTTTAGGTTAAAGGTACACATAGCCACGCAATATGCTTATAAAAAAGACCAAAAACGGTTTGTTCAGGACAAAATAAGGTCATATACACCAAGCCTGCATCGTGATAGTGTTTTGATAGTCCTTTTTGAGCTAAAAGATCATTTGCTCTCAGGCGCGATAAACGAATATAAACGGACTTGGCAGTATCACAGAACAACTATAACGCTGGTTTGCTCAATTTATAAATCAATTGTAAATAATGCCGGACCGAGCCTGGCCCTCTGTAATGCCTCGCAGTAAAGCGTCAGGCATTAATTAAACTAATCTACAGCCTCATATCAGAACATTGACTCACGTCAATCAACTCTGCGGTCACATGTGCTTCAGTGAACACCAATGGTCATACTGGATTCCCAGCGACATTCCAGGGTTTTCCCTCTTGGAATAATTTTTTTTGTGTGTTTTATCGCTGGATCTTTGACCTTTCTTCATTGTTTCACTGGGAGATGCTAACAGCCGTTAGCCGCTTTATTGTTTTATCCGCTACGTGCGCAGTACGTACTTCCATTAAAATTGTAAATAAACTAACAAACTGAGCAAAAACAAAGCATAAAAAACCCAAAATAACACGCCAGCAGGACGTGATAATCTTTCATAAAAACTTTGTATGCAACCAGAGTGAGCTACTGAGGTAAAAATAAAAAAAGTCAAGCAACATGGCTATGCACCTTTAAATTTAAGAATTTGAAAGCAATTCACTTTCAATCATCCACCTGTGTGGTGCTTTCTATTATTCCCACTAGCAGCAGAACCCCACTACCATGATAACAGCTGGGACAGTGTTCTCAGGTTCTAAGGTTGTTTTCTCCACTGATTAAATGTAATCACATTAAAGGTTGAATGCTTTTTTCAGTTTTCAATGTCAGATTATGCTACTGCAATTTAAGAAGCTGCAATAAAAGTCATTTTTGGCCTTTTTATACATCTTTAACGAGTCTTTATGTCTGAGTCAACATGAAGACAAACAAAAAAAATTCCTTTAAAAAATCGGCCTGAATCAGCAAAACTCGCATCGATCAAAGAGCCACACCAGTGTCCTTTCCCGGGCGCGCCAGGCCGATGACAGAAACCTACGGGCGCGCACTCATTAATAAATCTCTGACAGCTGTCCGATTAGGTGATGATTCACTCTGCGAAGGACAGCAGCTCGCGCTAATGAAAGCCACGAGGCAGAGCTGTTTGTGACTCAGACCCGCAAACCTTGCTCCCCACATCTGCGTGCAATCCCAGCCGCCCTGAGCCGCGCTCTCACATCTACAAGTCTGGTGGAAACCTGTTGTTGGGACCTTTTGAGTTTGGCATATGCGCTGCGTGCTTAAAGCGGGCGATCAGAGAGACTCACAGCGGCCGCGCTGTGGGGCAGCGGTGGTGAGCCGACCTTTAGCCGGGTGGCTGTGTGCAGGAGCTGCCCTTTGGCTGCAGCCAGCTGGCCGTCGTAATGAGATGGCGTGCCTTGATAGAGCTTCCCGCTAAGAGTAGCGTTTTAATTGGTAGGCATGTGGAGCGGGAGGGGTTGCAGGTGCTGACAGGGAGGCGTTCCTGCTAAAAGTCTGAAAGTTTCACCTTGTCTCCCCTCTGCTCCCAGAGTGGCGAGACAGACGGACAGAAACTTCAGAGCTTTGTCTCCGCACCCACCAAAAACAAGCACATCACTTTTCCCCGCTGCGCTGTGGCCCCGTCAGCGCCGACCCACCTGTCAGCCTGGCTGCTTCTCCCTCAGCACGCCCAAATGGCATCTCAGATGGTTATCTGGGGCTGCTCAATTAGTCTGGGCTAAATGTCATTAGGCAGGTGCAAAAGGCCATGAAAGGATCCAGACTTTAAGCAAGGTGCAGTGGAGAGTTCGTCGCATCCACACTTGAACTTTAGAAGGAAAATAAAAAAAAGACGAAACATAAATGACTAAAACGAGGTAAAATATGTTATTTGATCAGAAGTCTGTGCTGCTGTGTCGTAGACCGGAGCTAAAGTAAACACAACAGGCTTCTGGTAGCATCTCCCAGCACCCTAGGAGAAATCCTCAGGACCTACAACCTGGCATATCTCGCTTTCTTTAAATTCTTGAATAAAACTTCAGTTTGTTAATATTTCTTTTGGGAGATAAAGGGAAAAGCTGAAAATCTGTATTTCTCAACAATGGCTTTTTCCCCCCCTGCTGCTCTTAAATAGGAGACAGATTTATAGAGTATTATGGTAAATGGACTGAACTTATATAGCGCTTTTCCAGTCATGCTGACTACCCAAAGCGCTGTACACTAGAGCCTTTTTGAATTGAGAAAGCTTCTGGGATAGGAAGTGAAACGTCTTCAAACTTCGGAAAAAAGTCCAGTTGTTTTTTTGTTTTTTTTTTACTTTTTTGGAATGACCATGATCTGGATGACTGAGATTCACCAGCATCTTGCGAACCTTCACAGAACAGCATTAATTACACTGAGTTAAAATTACACGGAGGTAGAGTCAGTTGTTCTAATTTGTTGACTTGTGAAAACAATTGAATATTAGAAATTCATGTCACGTATGTCTGATTTTATTTCTAAACATTTTTGGAAATCATTCACTTCACCTTTATGCACTACTTTGTGTTGGTCTGTCACATGAACAAAACTGACAGTTAGTCTTCTGCATTTTATGTGTATTTTCTTTCTTTAATTCTACCTGTTGTCCCCTTTGAACCTTCTTTTTTTTAAATGTGTAAGCTCATTCGCTGTAAAAACAAGTCTTCTGTGCTGAATGTAACACTTCTTTGCTCCCTGTACTTGCTTCTGTCTCCAGGCTGCAAACACGTGAAGGGAATCCTGCTGTACGGACCCCCGGGCTGCGGTAAAACCCTCATGGCTCGGCAGATTGGCAAAATGCTGAATGCCCGGGAGCCAAAGATCGTCAATGGCCCCGAAATTCTCAACAAGTACGTCGGAGAGTCCGAGGCTAACATCAGGAAGCTGTTCGCGGACGCCGAAGAGGAGCAGAAGAGGGTATGATGGCAATACGTTGTGCTCTTTCATTCAGAAAGTCCCTTTTATGGAGGCTTTTTTTCTAAAGACGAAAATCTACCCGGTGTTGCTGAAGGAGCTTGCCTTATTCTATTATCTGTTTCTGTTATCATTAATGTCAAAACTTTCCCAAACCAATCATGGAGACATCAGAAGTAACAAAGCTTTGCTCACAGTATTTCAGCTCTCTAAAATGAAAAAAGACAAAACAAACAAAAAACTACAATATCTTCAGGAGTGGAGAGATCTGCCCTTTAGCCAGATGTAGCTGTAACAGCTTTTACAGTTCAACAATTTTATTTTTTTTTTGTAAAAGGGGAGGAAAGGTTTGCTGAAGGCAGCGATGGCTGCTCTGATCAGAGTGACACGGGCGTCACTCTGCACCACTTAATGATAGGGCTGGGTTCTCCTTGACCCCTTTTTAGGCCTCCACAGGCAAACACACACACACACACACACACACACACACACACACACACACACACACACACACACACACACACACACACACACACACACACACAGACACAGTGTGTAATATACACAGCCCCACACCTGCCTTAAATGCTACGTCAGAGTTGACAGGTCTGTAGATGGAGGGATAACCCCCCCAACCGGTGGCCCCCTTTATTCCATCTGTTACTCTGTGGACAGCAGCGATTCTTCTCAATAAGAGCAGCGACGGGCGCGCTGGTGGGATTTGATGGGAAATGTGAAGGGAGCTAAATAAAGGGAAGAAACCTTCCATCGCAGAGCTTTAAAATGATACACCGCCTAAAACTTTTCACATTATGTCATATTACAAACAAAAACCTTTGTGTATTTTATAGGGATTTATATTATAAACCAGCACAAAATAGTGTTTGATTGTTAAAAGGAAGGAAAACCCTGCATTTGTATTCAGCTCTGCTTCTGTCTAAGATGCATTTAACTCGACTCTGTTTGGATTGAGAGCATCTGTGAATACCAATGTTTAAAGTCCTGTTTGAAATTCTGAGTGCAATATACGTCTGGACCTGGAATAAGCCTTTCTAAAACATGGACATGCTCTGAAATAAACTATCCCATTGTAGCTCTTGGCGTATGTTCAGGGTCATAACTGTGGTGGAAAGGGGAACCTACACCCCAGCCTCAAGTCCGTTTCCTGGCGCTGACAGGTTTTCTTTCTGGATGGTTCGTTATTTCGGTCTATCCATCTTCCCATGAACTCTGAGGAGCTTTCCTTCCTCTAGTAAAGAAAAGCATCCCCACAGCATGATGCTGCCACCGCCGGATGGTGTGTTCAGGGTGATGAGTAGTGCTAGGCTTCACGATCCTTTCTGATCACTAATTTCCTCCTCTGAGGCCTTTCCACAACAGCTGGATTTATACTGAGGTTAAATTAGACAAAGGCGGACTCATTAGGAGACTTCTGAATGCTATTGCCAGGGTAAGGGGGTTCAATTCATATGCACCACACACTTATCAGATTTCTATAAAAAAAAAAGGTAAACTATCTATTATTTTCCCTCCCTTTCACAATTATGTGCAAGCTTTTTTCACATTTAATCCTATTCAGATACATTGACGTCTTTTGGTTGTGATGGGACTAAACATGAAACAGTTTAAGCTGTATTAGCACTTTAGTGTGTCTCTGTATCTTGATTCTAAAAATAAAATGCAGTCAAGCGCATCTAGGGAACCAGACTGTAAATTTTTAAGCTCCATCTTTCTGACAAACTGTGTTTTGGTGTTAAGAGGTGAAGAGGACCTCCCTGCTTGCCGGTGCAGATGTTTTAAGATAACAGCAGACGGCCGATGTGACCTTCTCACGTTAATCTTCCTCCTCTCCTGCCTCGGTTCGCAGCTCGGGGCCAACAGCGGGCTGCACATCATCATATTCGATGAGATCGACGCCATCTGCAAGCAGCGCGGCAGCATGGCGGGCAGCACGGGGGTCCACGACACAGTGGTCAACCAGCTGCTGTCCAAGATAGACGGAGTGGAGCAGCTCAACAACATCTTGGTGATAGGTGAAAAAACCGCCAACGTTCTCGCTTTCTCTCTGCCGCGGAACATACGCTTTCACACCCAACAGGGCTCTGCGGTGTTCTGCCCGAACACCTGCTCGCTATCTCATCTGTCACTCATCCTCTTCCTGCGCTTCCCCTCCCTTCCTGCTATCGCCCCCATCTCTGTCTCCCTCAGGTATGACCAACAGGCCCGACCTGATAGATGAGGCCCTGCTGAGGCCCGGAAGATTGGAGGTGAAGATGGAGATTGGTAAGAAGTGCAGAAACACGCATGAGGGTTTCACGCCACTGTGGATTTCAAGTAGTGTGAGGATTTATATTTTATACATCATAACACAAAAAAGACTATTAATTGGTCTAAGATTTCTCTCTAAGGTAAAGTAAAGCAGAAAGTCAGGTGGACATTTGAATGTTTTGTTAAATTTAGCCTTAAATACATCAATTTATACCTGTAATTGTAACAGACGTGATCTCTAAGTTATTTATTAAATCCAGAGTCAAACAAATGAAGGCCAGACTAAAACAGAGCTGTGAAATTCCTCAGCTGCTGGTTTCCCAGAGAATAAAAAGAAATGCACTCTTGCTTTTATTAATTATAAACATTTTCTTCACGGATCACCAGCACTCCCAAGGGAGAAATTATCTCTAGAGCCCTTAATTATGATGAGTAATAGTATGCTGTCTTTAACAGGGAAAGAAAATAGCCACAACGCAGTTAATTCTGCTCATAGTAATACCATAGTGAAATACTAATTGTTAAATATATTTTAAAACAATGGGTGAATCTATGTAATGCTTGAATATATTGTCTTGTGAAGTAAAAAAAAAAAACTTGATATATGGTTTGGAAATAAAAATCTTAAAAGTGTGGCGTGTTTGTCAGCCTCCCTGAGTCAGTACTTCGTGTTGTCTTTAGGGAACGTCTCCACCAGCTTTGCACGGCCAGAGACTGACACGTCTGTCCATTCTCATTTACGTTTATAACGTAAACATTTTTGTCACATAGTTTTTTAGTTATCTGGCTTGGACCAGCTTGACATGGTGTAATAAATCTTAGACAAACTCAAATAAACCCTTGGTAACTCCTGATCAGATGAATTTTTTATATGGCTAATATGATTTTGGTGTGTTTATCATAGTCTTAATTAGTTTTTTTTTCTTTTTCTGGTGAACTTCAGTGCAGCAATATGTTAAATGTAATAACTGTCTGCCAACTAACACCATTTTCCACCGTTCTCTCTCCAGGGTTACCAGATGAAAAGGGCCGCATTCAGATCCTTAACATCCACACGGCCAAGATGCGTCAATACAACCTGCTGGCCAGCGACGTGGACACCAAAGAGCTTGCCGCTGAAACTAAAAACTTCAGCGGCGCTGAGTTGGAGGGACTGGTCAGGGCCGCACAGTCCACCGCCATGAATCGACACATCAAGGTCAGATTTGTTTTGTGATGGCAAATGGAAGCTAAAGCGCTTTTCTAGTCACACTGACCACTCTAAGCGCTTTAGACTAGAGCCCCATCGACCAAATGGCGCTCTGAAACGCACACGAAGTCTCGCACCGATATGCAGATCGGTAGGCAATGGTTTTATGGGTGTTCAGTGGGCGTATTGGGGGCTTATTTAGTTGTGTTGTGTAAAATCTGAAGAAGCTGTACATCTGACAAGAGATGAAAATACATAGGAATCCTGGTGAGATGGACCATGTATTACGTTCATGTCCTTAAACGTTTTATTGGGTTCACTGGCTCAAATCTACAAGGCTCACTGTTGCACACAGACAGCAGTTCTTATCTGTTAAGTGTTCTGCCCCACAGACACACACACTCACTCACAGAGCAGCAGATATTAGAGGGTGATGATAAGTGATGGACAAGGGCTGTACACATCTCTGATGGCTGTGACGCTTTTCTTCACTCCTCTAAGCAATTATTCTTCCCTCCCTCCACCTATCTGACCTTTTTGCTTAGGGGTGGGGGGTGGGGGGGAGCATTATTGTATGACTCATTGAGCAATGTAAATGCGCAGTGCTTCATGTAAAACTGGGATTTACCAGGGGGACATTGAATTGCGTCAGTTAGAAAAAATGCTTGATATTGATTCTACTTATCTTTTTTTTTTGGACTGTTGCAGGCCAGCAACACAGTGGAGGTTGACTTGCAAACAGCCGAGAAGCTGCAGGTCAGCAGACTCGATTTCATGGCCTCGCTAACTAACGACATCAAACCGGTAAGTTGGTGTTTCTCTCTTTGTTTCTGTCCTGATCGAGTCTATTAGGTACAGGAAGTCACCAAGCAAACTGATTTTGATCATGTAAAACATATCCCATTACCTTCTTTCCAACATTATTGGCCATATTATGGTAAATGATTAATATAAACATTTAGACTACCATATTTTTTGAATATAAGGTGCTCCGGATTATAATTCGCACTATGAATTAACATGTCTATGTTCACACATAAGGCACACTGGATTATAAGGTGCATTAAATATTCTTTACCAATGCGTAATAACACTGTTATCACTACACCCCTCCGCATATACACATATACACACAACCTGAGAGTGAGAGAGAGAGACGAACAAACTATCCATCTCTGCAGGGAGGACAGAGCAGTTGGGCTACACTGCCCTGTTTCTAACATAAGGCCGAAATAAATTTCACTGGTATATTGAGTTAACTTACTTGGTTTATTGTTGCTAGCGCGTACTCCGTGCGCAGGTGCCTTACATGAATGCACTTCTAGTTTAGACATTACAGTCAGGCAGTCTTGTAGACTGCTCAGGGGACCTGGTCATGGTGTGAATCAGGTAGGGACCAACGCCATATAGAGAGTTATCTCAGATTGTCTTAGAGTCCCTCAGTTATATTACTCAGGTAGTGACACAGTGTACCGTAATGCTCCGTATATCCATTGAGTGGAGAGGCTTCGTTGCTAACCAGAGTCGTACTTACACATTTTGATAGATTTGTGAGCGCATTGTGCCACATAAAATCGGTCAGTAAGCACAGGAAGTACGGTAATCATACATAAGGCGCACCGGATTATAAAGCGCACCGTAAATTTTTGAGAAAATGTAAAGATTTTAAGCTCTGTGGTTAGCGATCTGTCTATTCAGCTGTTTCTCTAACTTCCTGCCAAAGTAGATGGCTAGTTAGACATCTCTCTACATAACTATTGAGCTATCTATTCAGGTAGCTAAAACTTTTGTTATTCAGAATGTTTTTCAACAATACACAAACCCTAAACCCACCCCAAAGGAGAGATGCATTAAAAACAACTATATCTAAAAGGATTTTTAACAAACCTGTGCATGTATAACCCATGTACATCCAGCGATCGGCTGGTGCTGAACGCTGCTGAGTAGGATCTTTCCCCATGAATCATTGCTAAAGGAAAAGCCGATAGCTAAACACATGCAAGGCAGATCAAATCCTAGATTTGAATAGTATGCCAGAAAAAGACCAAAGATCTAATCAAGATTGTCATTCTTATTCCAAGTAGACCACTGCATCGTTTCAAGACTTTGAAAAGACATGATGTCTAAAAGTCCCTGTACATGGGTAGGTGGCTCAGCAGTTTTCCACCTCAGTAGCGTGGCTCGCCCTATTAGGGGCTTCTTACACTCTTCTAGGATTATTCCATGACGCACTCTGCGAGGTGAGTTTAATAATCTTGGTTGCAACGTTAAGTTTGTGTGCGCGTTGTACAACAATAAGCCACTTCATCAGTGTCTTGCATTTCCAGGATTAAAGGACTAATGTCTCAGAAGGATCTGGAAAAACTAATCCATGCGTTTATTTTTAGTCGAATTGATTACTGCAACGGTGTTTTCACAGGTCTGCCTAAAAAGTGGATCAGACAGCTGCAGCTGATCCAGAACGCTGCTGCCCGCGTCCTCACTAAGACTAAGAAAGTAGAACACATCACCCCAGTTCTAAAGTCCTTATACTGGCTCCCTGTATCTCAGAGAATAGACTTTAAAATACTCCTGTTAGTCTATAAATCCCTGAATGGCTTAGCACCTAAATACATCACAGACTTGTTATCAGTGTATAAACCATCCAGACCATTAAGGTCTTCTGGCTCCAGCCTTCTCTGCATACCTAGAACCAGAACTAAACAAGGAGAAGCAGCATTTAGTTCCTATGCTCCACTTATCTGGAACAAACTTCCAGAAACTGTAAAAGTGCTGAAAGCCTGAGTTCCTTTAAATCAAGATTAAAAACGCATTTGTTTAAAATTGCCTTTGACTGTTCTAGTTAAACAGTTTTACTGTTTTTAATGTTCTTTTTTGTTACTACATTCTATCCCTACTTGCTTTTATTCTATTTTCTATCTGCATTTTATTATTATGCTATATCTTAATCATGTAAAGCACTTTGTATTGTCTTGTACTGAATTGTGCTATATAAATAAAATTTGCCTTGCTATCCATCTACAACACCGGCTGGATTTACTATTTAAAAAATAAATCAGCTGTTTGGCCCCATGCTCTGCTCTTCAGTCCCAAAACTGCATCTGTGCACCGCCCTGGTTGATGCTCCGTGCGGCGATTTGTTTGCTCCGCTTAAACAAACTTCTCTGATCAAGTCATCCCTCACGGGAATTGATTTGCAGATCCAAAACTTATTCCGTTTTTAAATGTATTTGTTTTTTGCCCGGCCGCCCATCACCTGCGCAGCTTAACGTATCGTGTTACTGCAGCCCAGTGAAACAGTTCTGATCAGCCAGACGTAGGTCGTAGCAGCTGTCACGCTGTGAGGATGTTCTTTCTCTCAGTGTGACGGCCGAAACTCGTACAGTGTGTACAGCCCATTAGAGGAGAACTCAATGAGGGAACCTAATGACTTACATATATAATTTGCTTATCATCATCATCTCCCTTACCAACGACAGCACCTTAAGGGTTAAGGACTAGTTTCACTGACCTTATTTAGGGTGTGAAAAATGTCTAGAAGCGGTGCTACTTAAAATTGTGTACCAAAGACATTTAACAGACTTTTATTTATGCATAATATGTTTCAGGCGTATGGAACCAACCAGGAGGACTATGCCAGTTACGTCATGAACGGTATAATCCGGTGGGGCGACCCAGTTTCAGCCGCCCTGGAGGATGGAGAGCTGCTGGTCCAGCAGACGAAGAACAGCGACCGTACGCCACTGGTCTCTGTGCTCCTGGAAGGTAGAACAAGATGAACTTGATACAGTTCAACCACTCTTGATATACATTGTTTTTCTATCTAAACTTTACTGAGGATTACGGCTCATCTGTTCCCCCTCAGGCCCACCTAACAGCGGGAAAACAGCCCTGGCAGCTAAGATCGCCGAAGATTCCCAGTTCCCCTTTATCAAGATCTGTTCACCCGACAAGATGATCGGACACTCTGAGATAGCTAAGTGTCAAGCAATAAAAAAGGTACGTTTTCATTTTGGAAAATAGAATTTCAAGATGGCCGCTTTTTTGTTTGGCTTGTGGCTAATTTTAAAAAGCCCGCGAGGACATTTTAAAGGGACTTGGTGAAACGTGGTTCCTGTGGGTGAAAGGTTTAGATCATTGTTCTGTTCACCACAAATCTAATATGCAGGTATTCAGCCTTGATCTTTGTTTTGGTGAAAAACGCCCTTTGATGAAAACAATTAAAGGCTTTATTTTTAAGTCTAAAATAAGCCGTTATACCTTTTCTATCTCATTTTAAATGTAATGCTCAGCTGGTTGTGGGTTTCTGTTTCTTTAATAGATATTTGAAGATGCTTATAAATCCCAGCTAAGCTGTGTGTTAGTGGATGACATCGAACGCTTGCTGGGTAAGACCTTTGTTTCACAGAGACCTGTAAAGACATGTTAATCTGTTCATCAAGCTTATGCCCAACAACATTTGTTTTTTTTCTTCAGATTATGTTCCAATTGGTCCTCGTTTCTCCAACTTGGTGCTACAGGCTCTGCTGGTTCTCCTGAAGAAACCGCCTCCAAAGGTACTAACAATTTAGTTGTGTTATCTATCTCGTCCTCATCGCGGTGCTGTTGGTCCTTAGGTGGCAGAAAGAGGGCAGCAGATCTTATCGCTGCCAGCGCAGGGTCTCAGGAGGAATTGATGGAGGCCCTTGGCAGCGACTGGCATGTGGGAGCCACTGTGTGGGGTTATTAGCAAATGTTTTGCTCCGGGTCTGTTGTGCTTAGAGTGAATGGTGGCGATACAGACCAATTTCTCATAGCTTCTTTGGTTGTAGTTTCTTGTTGTGTTTGTAAATGAGGGTATAACCCACTATAAGGCTGCTTGAGAAGTGGCGCGGGGCCGGGCGTTGAATGCTTGGGTGCAGAGCTCCTCCGGGGTTGTAAAGCGCTGAGCCCAGCGGGGTGCCTGGGGCCGGGGGAGGCCAGGGGGACACGGAGGAGAATGGGCTCTGTAAGAGAGCCAGGACCTGGCAGCGCTGCCGCCTGTGTGGCACCTCATCTGCATGCAGCATCACAACCCCCCACGCCATGGGGGGGAGCGGGCAGCCATAATCCCCCTGTCTGCTCACCACTCCTCTGCTTCTCCTTCCTTCGCTGTCTGCTCCTGGTTGTCCTCCAACTCGTCGGCTTAGCGAAGCTGCAGTTCTTCCCTTTTGTCTTTTCTGCTCATGTTTGTCCTCTGCGCTGTTGTTTTCTACGCTTATGTTCTATTCATTTGTCTCTCCTTTCTGCCATTAGTTTCTGTTCCTCATGCGTTTGCTGTGACTGAGACTCTGTTAAATGGCATCCTTCAGCAGAGCCAACTGCAGCTCGCACAGTCATGAGAAAAAATAAGCAGCAGTTTCAAGGAAGTTAACATTTTGAAAACTTTACTATAAAATTTCAAGTCTGCAGAAACGCCAAAAACCTAAAGGGAAGTGAAGCACAACCCATATTGTAAGAATTTTTCTTGGCCTTGCGTATTATGTACTAACCAATTTCCCCATTGTGGGACAATAAAGAATACTTATCATCTTAAAATAAAAGGCGAGAAATGGACCAAAATGGTGCCAAACACCTCTGATCTCAGTTCATTTTTACTCAAATCTACACACAGGCTTCATCAGTAATAAAAGAAAAAGCATATTTGTTATTTGTCTTAATCCTGACGATATAAAGTGTCAGGCAAAAGTGCATTACAACCTCAAACCTCACACTATTTTTATTGGGATTTTTTGTGACAGTTATGGGCACCCCATAAGTGTAAACTGAAAGGAAAATGTTACTTGATTTTCAAAATTTTGTTTAAAAAAGCCCAAGTAGTAAGTATGTAAAAAGCAAAATTATCAATAATCATCAAAACAACGGGGTAGTGGATGAAAGCCTATTCAAATAAACTGAAAAAATCACAAATCTTGTATCCATCTCCTTTACATGTGGTATTCCACTTTCTCCTTCTTTCTTTGTATGTCTGAGCTTTCTGGCTTAAAATCAAATTTGCAGCTCTAAAGAGGAAAATCGTGGCGTAAACAGGGGGGGGGACAGCAATTAATGAAGTGTGTGTGGCTTCCCCTGCAGGGACGCAAGCTACTGATCATCGGTACCACGAGTCGTAGAGACGTGCTCCAGGAAATGGAGATGTTGGACGCTTTCAGCACCACCATCCACATTCCCAACATATCAAGAGGAGAGCAGCTCGTACAGGCCCTGGAGGTAAAACATGCCCCGACCCAAAACCCAGGCCAAGGCTGGAAAAAAAAGAATGAAGCAGGATAATTAGTTAAATATTCCTGATATGCGTTCGTTCTCCCTCTTTCTCATTGCTCTTCAGTTGTGAACATGATTCGTTCTAAACCGGAGAGACAGAATGTCAATCAAAAATACATAAGAAACACAAAATTAAAAACAGATTTTCATGTCAATGAGCGAAACAAGTATCTGATTCCCAAGCAAAGCAGAGCATAGAACTCGATGCAGCGATGAAGGCTTTTCCTCGCCAAGCTTCTTGCCGATTGTCTTGTAGCCGATCCATGCAGTGTGCAGATCCACGGTCTGGTTCCTGGTTGGAGTGGCACACGCTGATTTTGGGAACTTACTGTAATCTGCCACATGAGAACATAACCATCTGTTGAAGCAAATACTTATTTCTCTCAGTGAAAATGAAAATAAATCATCTTGTACCGTTTCTTTTCCTGGGTTATGAGTAATTTTTTGTTCCCCGTTAAAATAACGCCCGTTTAAAAATTTGAAAGTTCACTTTTTTGTAAATTTGCAAACTTTCAAAATCAGGAGGGTATCAAATAGGTTTTTTTCTTTCTGTTTTAATTTACATTTTCTACCTACATATATATTGTGTTTCCACAAAGTTCTATTCAGGAAAAATTAATTTATATAGAAGTCAGTTTATGAATTACTCAATTTGCTAAATTAAGCACATTAAATAGATTAATTACAGAGAGATTGATGTTTTCAAGCCTTTATTTCTGTTCATTATGATACAGACATTTTATAATTCCTGCATATTCTATTTTCTTGAATATGACTACATTTACAGGTGCATCTAAATCAATTAAAATATCCTTGAAGGGTTAAATTACATTTTTAATTTCAATAAAACATGGAATCCTATCATATAGATGAATTACTCAGAGGTATGAGTGATAGCATTTATTTCTGTTAATTTGGAGGATCATGGCTTACAGCTAAAGGAAAACCCCATAATTATAGTTCTCAGCAAAAGATTTAACTGTATCAACAAGCTAAAAAAATGATTTTTAATGCAGAAGTGCTAGCTTTCTAAAAATATGCTTACATACTTTATAGTATATGCACTTTGCATGAATTAATGCATTATTGTGGAGAGAATCAGCCTGTGGTTCTGTTGAGGTCTTCAGGATGCTCTTATAGCACCCTTCAGCTTTGAGCCGCTCATCTTCTTCTTGAAAAATACTCCACATAATCTTTATGGGCTTCAGGTCAGATAAATTGCTGGCCCGTCAAGCCCAGTGGTAACATGGTTTATTAAAGCATTTTCTGTCTCCAATCACTTCAATGGGCATGACAGATGATAGCTAAGACCTTTCGTGACTGACCCTCCTTGTTGGGGCCATGAGGACCTTTTGCTGGACTGTATGTGTGTATATATATATATATATATATATATATATATATAAAAATGGGGTTTTAATACAACAGATGTACAGCATGTACAAATGTATAATTTCTAATAAACTTGGAATTAAAGAAATGCATTGACCAACAACACATTTTATAGTGTGTATTTATAATTAAAAAACACACCAAAAAGATAAGCCATCTTTATTCAAAGAAATCTGTAACTAATCTGGGGTTTGAGATTAATTTATTTGGCATGACTGAGGGCAAAAATTGCTCCCTGGATTGCAAAGGTTGCTGACCCCTGGTGTAGGAAATAAGATAGCATTTCTGTTTTTAAATAATTATGTAATGTTGTTATTCTCTGAGAACTTAAATAGCTGTCTTTTTTTGGGCAATAAACCATAATCTTCATAAAGGAAATCTCTCTGTGTGTGAGCAAAACTAAATAATTTATTAGCTTCGCTTCACTGAATTAAATTTTTTATGAAATTCTCATTTTTTCCTGTATACATTTACGTTATAAGGGTATAGATTAAAGATATTTTCTACCACATCTGAACTATTTTTATGTGTTGTGTTTTTATGTACATCTTACAGCTGTCCTCTCTGCCTCCCTTAGCTGTTAGGGTCTTTCCAGGAGAAGGAACGGCTCAGCATAGCTAAAGCAGTCAACGGCCAAAGCTTGTGGATCGGCGTAAAGAAGCTGCTCATGCTGATTGAAATGGCCGCACAGGTAGGGATCCTGATAATAGTTCTCCATCAACGTAAGCACCCGATTGGCTGCTGAACTGGAACTACTGGAAGTCTCATAGAGATCTTCATAAACAACTTTCATAACTATCCGAGATTTTATTCATTATTGTTATGTCTCTATTAAATATTGTTTCAAATAAATCCTCAGTTAAAACCTTGAAATTTTACTCAGAACAGGTAAACCGATGTATTTCTAATCAGTTCTTTATTCTTTTTCCTTCATTCTTGTCTCCGCTGTTTGATACGTCTAACATATCCTGGTGTCGATATGTCAAAAGTCTTCAAATTAATTCATGTTACTGCATTAGAATTAAAAAAGGAGGAAAGTCCCATTTTTATTTCTGGTACATTTATTTAGTTTGGAAACAATCCCGCTTTAAGGAATAGTTTTTCTAACTAAATCTGCTGCTGATACTCTGTGTTGCTTATAGGACAAGTCTTGGACTAAGTTTAAGTAAGATGTTATAAGGTTGCAGCGTACAGCTCAGCCCGCACATGTCAGGATTTAGGTCTAGAGTCTGAGACGGCCACAGAAGAAAGTTGGCTATGATTCTCGTGAAGCCTTTCTGTGTTGATCTGACCCAATATTTGCAAAGGTCCAGTCATGACCCATTTTACGTTTTCGACAGCCTTTAACCTTTTTTTATGAGTTTAAAAATAGTTTGTAGCAGGTAAGAGAAGCAGAGTTAAGCTGCTTCTGACGGTCTTTATCCAGGTGATCTGCTTATAGAGCCGGACTCTCCATAGGTTCCCAGAGCTAATTTCTTGGCACGTTCCAAGCTCCAATAATATAATATAATCATATATTTGAAAAGCAGTTGTGCTCTTTAGATTTTTAGGTTGCATCTCCAGCAGATGAACTCTCCTTAGGTATACTTATGTATATTGCAAAATGTTTTTTTCCCCTTTTTGGTTCTTCTGAAATTAAAGGTCAGACGTTTCCAAATTTTTTCCATCTGAGGTTGTGCTGCTGCAAAACAGAATGAAAGGATTTTAAAGGGCTTTCTGCACATCTGGACCAGGGATGCCACTCAGTGTGGAGAGTTCTGTGTATTTTTATAGTTTAGACTTGGTTCCAAGAATGAGGCATCCTTCCTCATTTTGCTCTAAAGCAAAGATTTAATCCACAACGTCTGTAAAACAGTTCCTTTTCGTAGAACCCCTCGGATTCAGAACACATGGATGGGAACTTGGAAGGTGACCCAGAACACAGTTTCGTAACGCTGAACAGAACTGGGTCCCAGCAGCTGGAGGAACTGCTGGTGAACCGAGGGACGTACTGGATTGCTCTGCTCGACAAATCATCAGCGAAGCTGCGCGGTTTTTCATTCCAGCTTGCCGATGACAGGTTTTTGTCCCCGACCGACAACATTCGGGCCTCCGAGAACTGAGAGAGTGTTGGCCAGATGTTGAGGAAGTGGGGGGACAGATTACTCCAGCTCAGACCACACTGACAGTTTGAAATTTGTGCTCTGAATATGAAATCCAACTTGATGAATAATTGGTTGGATAGGTCATCCTACGTCCTCCAGTGCTTCAATTTTCCCCCTCACCTGTAACGGGCCCTGCACCTTTACGTCCAAATATACCTGTAATAAAGTTGGACAAATGTTGATCCTTAGCTGAAACCTCTGACAGGGTGCCAGGACTTAATTTTTATGTATTTATTTTTGCACTTTAGAATTAGCATCGATATCTGATGTATCTGAATTTAATTAGCAATTCTATAGTTTATTAATTTTCCTTAGATTAAATGTTTTATTGTATTTTATTTTTTTTGCACAAAAACACTCCACATACAATCCATTGTAAAGACCCCTTAAACATTTTCTTACATTTAGTCCCATAATAACCAAAAACGTAACTTTATTTTGTTTGGATTTTATGTGATAAATGAACACAAAGTAGTGTTGTAAATGGTTGTGTTGGTGTGTAATTTAAATCCAGCTGTTTGTTAGAAAACATTAGCGAGCACTGTGGCTGCGTATCATCTAGGATGAGCCGATTCGATACGATTCTCGATACATAGCTCAGCTTGATTTGATTTGACTCCAATATCGATATTTATTACTTTCAAATTAATGCTCAGTCATTCAATCAACAAAACCAGCCAAATATATTTATGCTCAATTTATTGAACAATGCATTCAATATTCAATGTTCAATGCATTTAAAGTATCACAGAAACCAAAAATGTGCCCAAACGTCTGATTTTAGGGACAAAGGCGCTTCTAAAATCATGTCGGCCATTCCGCAAATTCGTCTCACTTGCACTTCCTCGCTGTGAACAGTAATGACGCGCTGTAATAACGCCCCCTAGGGGTTGGGAGGTATATCGATATTGAAAGCCAGAATATCGATATTAAATCGTTTTTAAAAACATTGATATTAATCTTTGTATCGATTTTTATGCACAGTCCTAGTGAGCACACAGAATCACTAAGGAGCAAGCACAGCAGACAAGCCAGGGATGAAGTTGTGGAGAAGTCTAAAGCCAGGTTAGGTTAACAGCATCCTAAGCCTTGAGTTCTGTTCAGTCCATCATCTAAAAAACAAAGAGCGTAGAGGACAGCAGCAATCCTACCAAGATATTGATCTCCTCCTGCATGCAGGCTGGGCAATGAAAGCCTTTATCAGAGAGGCTCATGGTAACTCTGGAGGAGCTGCACATATCCACAGCTCATATGGAAGAACGACTACTAGATTGTTTAACCAAAGCCATATGGATGCCGTTTACTGATTGTCACAAGCTATGTAATGGACGCAGCAAAGATGCTGCTCTAGTCAGATGACGCCAAAACTAAACTTTCTGCTCTCCATGCGAAATGCTACGTGTGCTAACACTGCCACCCTAGCACATCCCACAGTCACTCACGCATGGTGGTGGCAGCATCATACTGCGGGGATACTTGTCCTCGGCAGAGACAGGATTGATGGGAAGATAAATGGGACCTAATACGAGCCAGGCCTTGTACACACGTAGCCGGGTGTTTATGAAAACGAATATCTCCTCCGTTTTTACAAAGAATACCGTACACACAGGATCATTTTTAGAAAAGTTTCAGTCCACACAAACCCGTGTAAATTCACCATTGACTGTTGTTTTAAACATGCCAGAGGCATAGGGGGCAGTGTAAAGCTAAAACCTTTCAAAATAAAAGCAATGTTGAACAGCATTGTGCCTGTGTAAAACCTCAGAGCTCCAAGCACTTTTTCTCCTTTGCACATTAACATATTGGAGCAGCTGAGCTTGTAAAAACAAATAAACAAAAAGCGTCTGAACCAGCTGTAATGTTTATAATGTTCCATTTATGCTTGAACATTGGAGTCTCGATATCGAGGTGAAAACAGGAAATGCTGTGCGGCTGAGGTAACCTCAGTTGGAAATAAATGACCAGTGATGCCGTAGGTTAGGGAAATTGTCCAGTTTAACATTGATTAGACACATATTGTTAACACTCAATCACAACAACATAGAAACCAGCACCTCTCTGATAACATAAATTTTTTACCAAAATCTATAACTATGACCGCACATGTGACGTCAGCGCTGTGATGCGTCGGACCGTAAAAACTGAGTTTTAAAGAACTCTCCGATTTGGCTGGAGGTTTCACAATCATTCATTTCTAAGTATGTAAAACAGCGTTTACGTGTGGATGAGAGGCCTAACCACATAAAATGTATCTGTTTTCCCAGATATCCGGCTACCTGTGGACTAGACCTTAGTCCTGTAAGAAAACCCGTCAGCAGCTGCAAAACACTTGAAACGTGAGGTACATTCAGAGATAGAGTGGGACGGCTTAGATCAAAAGGTTGTTCCTGCGCTATTAAGGCCCGTTCAAAGTCCAGACCGTAATGAAATTTAGAGTAACAGCAAGGTTCTACAAAGTACTGGTTCAGAAATGCACATGAATGCCAGATTTCTATTTGTCAAAAGATTTCCAACCCTGCTTCCACTTCGCACCATGCGCCACTTCCTGTTGGTCTGTCACGTAGAATCCCAGTGAAATACACTGAAGTTGGCCCTTGCAACGCGACAGAACGCCACTGCGCGGCCCTGTTTGGTTGTAGTTTGTACACCCAGGCGAAACACCACCTCCCGCAGCATCGTTTCCCCCTGACTTCGTGTCTGTTCGCTGAGCCTGGATGCTGTGTGTAACTGCTGTGGTATGCACGGCTGCAGCCATGTTTTACACCCTCCGTATTCCGTGCCTGAAGAAACACAAACCCGTGTTCGCCGAGACATGCCGCTAACAGGCGTGCGTCGTCGCCAGTCTTCTCTTTCCCGGTTTCCCTCTCATCGCACCTGGAATAGTATATCGGCGCTCTCAAGCTTCGCGGAGCTCGAGTCCACCTCCTCTCCCTCGGCCGTTTTGCACAGTTTGGTCGAAAGATCCCGGGGTTTCATCTTTAGCAAAAGTGAAGCACCATCTCGTTTCTTTCTTTCAGATGGATCCTGACTACAGAGTCAGTAAGTTCCTGAGTCTGCTGAGGGATGAAGGAGGGTAAGTATTCTCTTCCTGTTTCTGTGAACACTCTCACCACGCTCGCTCACATCTATCACTGTTGGCCGAAACAAGGAACAGGCAAACGTATACATTTCGATCCGTGTATTAAGTGAGATTAATATTATACACGTTTTCTCTCCCTACGTTTCCTGCAGACTGGGCTCTAAGCTGGCGGTAATCTAGACACAGTGAAGGGACATAGTGAGAAAGAGGCATCCTTCATCGGTAAGACCGCAGCGCCTGGATTTAAGGGGGATTACATGGAGCTGTGCTCATGTAGCAGCAGACCAGATTAACAACTACCATGGGCTTCATTAACATGTGCGAGGGTGAAAACATCAACTTTTCAGGCCGTGCCTTTCAGACACGTCACGTTTGGCCGCACAATAATCACAGAGTTTCAGTCCGTTCACTAAACTTTAAACTTCTGTGTTTCAAGCAAAGTATTCAAACAATAAGACTTTTATCCTGGTGACAACCGCATCCTTCACTCATCATGTAAAAGTCAGTAAGATCCGTCTGTAGGGTTTTACTGTACAGAATCAAACCTAATTTGATTCTGCTTTCATTTTTTTATTGTTTTATTTAAAGGACTGTATGTCAGAAATTTGATTTGTAATTTTATAAAGGAACAAACATGAAAATTCATACCGTGCAAGGAAAACGGATGTGAACCTGTTCCAGATTTCTCCATATCGCTGTCTCGTCTCACTTAAGTGTTTCAGATCATCAAACATGACCAGAGTAGAAACAATATGGGGTTTTCATAATGATTTCATTTATTAAAAGAAAAGAGCTATCCAAACTGACCTGACACATGAAAAATTACCCAATAATCCTAATTTTAAATTGTGCCTTCAAGCCATTGTGATAGACTCTTTTCTTTGCAGAGTTGTTTTAATTCAATCACATTGGGAGGTTCTGAGGATTTATCAGCCTGATTTAAGTCATGCTGCAGCATCTGAGTCAGATTTAAGTCTGGACTTTGACTAGGACACCATAATGTTTTTATTTATCCATTCATCCTGACCATTGGGGGTGGGGCTTGCTAGTGTGCTTCAGATCACTGTCCTGTTTTAAAAGATGCGCTTGAGTTTACGGCTGCAAACTGACTGTCGTCTGTTATTGATTTATTTTCTATTTATTTTGTTTTTTTTTAGATTGGAATATAATATGTTGCCTTTTGAGACTGCTTGGCCTACTTCTTGCAGTCAGACAGGTTCTACTTAAATGATTACTTGATTCTACAGGCCTGGGGTGTGTGAAATACAGCCACAATTAACTCAAATGTTGCATTTTAGCAGAAACCTAAAATAAATCTTCATCTGGACATTTCCAAATCATTTAAAAGGCGTTTTGATCTTCCCCCCATGCCCTGGCTGCTGTAGTTATGCCAAACATATTTGCTTTACCAGTGGAGGCTTTATACCTACAAATCCTCCCTTGCTGATTTATTGTATTGCCGTTAAAGTATTAATGTACAAACTGATGCCAAACAAGACAGCAGAACAAAATAAGGATTCACAGTCACATGGAAATATTTAATTTTGATCATGTATGTATTATTTCCAGCCCGTATTGATCAGAGAAAATCCCAAGGAATTCCAACATTTTCATCCTATTCATGTTTTTGGAAAACATGATTAGGATGTCACCCTATCAGTTTACCCTAGAAAAGCAATAATTGAATAATTAATTGCAGTTTTTGCCTGTAATGGATGCATGTAAACTTCTGACTGAAACGTTCTCGGTGAAGCCAAATAAAGCCCAAGGTTTCTGCAAGCAGCACAGTTAGCGCCGCCTTTCGAAATCCGTCCAGTGAAGACCGGCTGCCCATGGGGATGAGACTGCAACAAAAACCTCCCCACTTTCTGCAGGAGTTTTGCTTCTCACCACAGCCTCAGAAAGCCCTGGTATAGTCGGCGTAAACAGTTCCTAAAAATAGAGCGGCCAGACAGGAGCTCTCTCATGGCAGCACGTCCTCTTTTGCCTGGCAGTCTCTTCTCACTTGTATTTGTTTATTTTGCTTTCACGCTCAGCGGCTGAGGGACGGGGGCCTGGAAGAGGCTGGCGGGAGGAAGCGTCGATCTGCACCCTTCCTTCTCGTCCCTGAAGCTCCCTGCAGGGCAGATGTCTGCCGCAGCCACCAACCGCGACGCAGACTTCACCTCAACACTGTGCCCAAAATGTGAAATGAGACTTAAAAATGTGTAGATGGGATGCTTGCTATGGATTTACTGATGACTTTTGCTGCAACCCTTGTCCCCCTGTGCTGCTTAGGGATTTTACTCATTTATGTTAGGAGTCAACGCGACTGAAGCACTTCTATAGCAACGTGTGCAAGCAGAGACACTAATTATGGGACAGTTTGTTTATCCAGGTTTTATTTCAAGGCAGATTTGCAATCTGATCATTCCATGACATGACTTGGTGTTTAAGTTGTGCATTTGCTTCGTTATGATCTTTTTATTGTATGAATAAATTGGGTTGCGTACAACACACACTATGGTTATGTAAATTAAAGCTCATGACTCCACCTTCATGCTACTGCCTTCTGTTTTCTGTTAACTGCTGAACAATATACAATACTGTGTAAAACTCCAGCGTCAGGCCTCATTTGTTGCAAATGATTCCAAATGAATCAGATGTTCTTGCAACCTTGAAAAGTGGCCTTTATCAGCTTTTCCTTAGATGTTCGCTTCTATTTTTGAACTCCTATTGCTATTTCTCTCATTTGCATCTGCACTGCGTTCGAGTTCAAACAGATCAAGGTGCCTGGGGATATCGGTGCCAACGCGACTTTAACGGGGCAAGTTCATTCTAACGGATAGTTGCATTGTAGC
Source organism: Fundulus diaphanus (assembly GCA_037039145.1). NCBI lineage: Eukaryota > Metazoa > Chordata > Actinopteri > Cyprinodontiformes > Fundulidae > Fundulus > Fundulus diaphanus. The sequence goes on along the minus strand of CM073143.1, from coordinate 21,968,732 downwards.
TAGAAAATCAGTGTAGCCACTTTTCATTTCTTAAAATAAAAATGAAGATTATAGGAGGAAAAAAAGTCTTTTTGGTTTCAAGGAAAGGTAAAGACGGCGTGACTCAACACTTTAGCGCGGTATTGTTTGTGCAGCCCCTGGCACAATATTCAAACCCCTCCAAAGTCCTTCATTTTCACTTCAGTTTTTGAATAACATTATTTGTGATTAACACAAAGTTCATCCTTGTTAAGTAAAAGGAAATCAGAAAATTGTTAAACAGTTGTGTCCATCCCTGTTACTCTGAAACTCGTGAATAAATCCAGAGCAACCGTTTTCCTCCAGAATTCAGAGTGAGCAAACTGATTTGTGTAATTTAATGCTAGCAACTCCCTGATAAATACCAGCTTGTGCTGCAAATACGACTCTTGTAGAATGTTACTCTTGTAGTTTTGCACATAGAGACTTTGATTTGCTGCCCGTTCTTTGTGAAATCGCTCAACCTCACTCAGACTTGACGGAGAGCATCTGTGAACATCAAATATCAGAATTTGCCACAGATTTCCAGCCGGTTTCTCTGACCCTGGTGAGGAGTTGCATCCCCTCAGAATATCGCTGCTTCTTGCAAACCTTTAACCTTACAGAGGACTTGTGACTTTCTTATTTCCACTCTTTTTCTTAATAAAGGCCACATTTTTATGGAGCTGTGGATCTCTGCAGCTCCTCTAGACCCGTTATGGGTTACAATTAGATGCTAATTGTAACTTATATGTTGCAAAGAGACCAACATAGGAAATCATCAAGGAACAGTAATACCATATAGCGCTCCAGATGCTGATTTAAAACGCTATTTAATCAGAAATGTGTCCTGTAGTACACAAAATAAAAAAATACTTGACAATTTAAATTAATATATCTTTCTAATCTTTGTAACTTGTGCATTTATAGAAGTATTTCTTAAAACTGTTCAGAATTACTTGCAAATAATGTTTTGAATCTGGTCATTAGTGGTTACCCTTCACACCCTTTGTGTTGGGGAAAAGGTCGTACAGCTTTACAAGAAATCTCTAAATGCCAGACCGAGCACCTCCTGTGTGAGCTGCAGTCAAACGAAAGCTGCCAGGTAACTGGCCAAAATTACTCTTGTATATAGTTGCTACAGCCTTCCATTCTCTTTTTATACATGCTGTTGACATTAAATGAACAGAATGCCAAGCTGTGTGTCGTAATTTCAGTCATTTTTTTCTCTCGTTAATTAAGAGGTAATGTCACCACATGACAAACAGCAGCAATATAGGTTGGTGTTACATCTGTGTGTTTTAGGTTTAATGGGTCGAAATGAAGATAGAGTTCCTGAATCGAAAAGATATTTGACTTTATTTTTCCTTTGTGTTCACATTTGAGCATTTCACTGAGCTTCATATTATTTGCTACTAAGCTCTTTTGAAGGTTTTATTGTTTTTATATACCATTGTTAGATAGTTTCTAGTTTCTTCAGTCATACTCCAGCTGTCTAAAAAAAAACTTCCAGTTTGTACACAGTAGAAAGCTTTGATTTGTAAAATACTTTTGGTAGTCAAAGTACCAATCACCTTATTCTTGAATATGGTATTTTTTTATTATACTTTTACTTGCATATGTTCAGTATTGTATTCATTGATTTCAAGGGTATTTGGGGCTACAGACTTAAAGAAGATATTAAATCACCTGCTAATCACAAAGTCTTGAAATTGTTGCAAAACACGTTCATCCCAGATCAGGAGCCTACCACCGCCGTGCTGCGCTGCTGGTATGAGAGATTTCTGCTTTTATGCTGTGTTTGGTGTTCTCCAGACATCTACTGTTGTCTGGCATATTTTCTTTGAGGGAAGAGCTGCTTTCTCTTTCAACCCACCCAAACTGAGCATCCTTGCAGAGTATTTGTCCTGTTGTCCTGTCAGGAACCTTAATATTTTGTATGCTAACTGAGGCCTGTAGAGTCTCAGATTGAGCTCTCGGTTTGTTTTTTTGTCTTTGTTTTGTCTTTTTCTTATCAGACTTTGCACGACCTCTTGTCTTTGCTGGGATGTCTCCTAAGAAGTTTTGCAGCCTTAAATGTTTCCCACTGGAGAATAACCTGTGGCAGCAACAGTCGCATCTATAAGGTAATTCTTGTTTCCTTTTCGACATTGTGTTAACGTACATCTGTGTGATCCAACACAGGTAACTGGCCAAGCTCCTCCTTTCAATGGTCACTTTAATTTGTGAAATATACTTTCAAACTTAACGTGTAGAATTGGGTCTAATACCAGCAAAGTTATTGTACCTTCTACTAAGGATGCACCTTAATAAATGAGGATACCTTAGAAAAGTGAATGTAAATTAGTATAAAATGGAGGATTCCTACACATTTTCCTAATAAAAGTTCCTCACTTTTCCAGTTTTGAATTTCCAGAGTTCTCAGTCAATTTTTTGCATGTACTTGCAAAGGATTCATGCTAATTTTGTAGATATTTCCACATTGTTCACAGCTTAAATACAAAACCACAGACAATAAAGGAGGATGATTGGATTGGCGGATCGATGGCTGCGACACTTCTATTTGCAATGTTTTATTTAATTACCAGCACAAAAACATACCTCTTAGAGCAATGTTCTTTTAAAATTTGAAATATTTATGATATTGACAATAAAACCTGGAATAATGTAATAGCTGGAAATATATTGATATGTTTTTTTTCAGAGGAACCCTGAAAATAGGATCTGAGTTTGCAAGTTTTACTGTCACCCTGTTCTTGTCTAAGAAAAAAAATAGACCAATATCAATTTGACAAGTGAAGATATTGATCTGAAGGTGAAAACATCAAGAGACACGAGACACATTTTTATTCTTCAAATATATAATCTTAGTTCAGTCATACAGATATATACATTGTATAATAAATAATATTTATAAAAACATAACATTTACGATTATAAAATAAAAAGGGAATTATTCACTTTAAAACATTTGTACAAAACTTTGGATATAGCAGGGGGGAAGTTGGGGTGCGGACACAGAAAGGTACATCCAGGTAGAAGACGCTATGTCACACAGAGAGGACAGCCTATACAGGGTAAGGTTCTGCTGGTGGGTGTAACTTATACAAGAAGCAGGAGGAACTGTCACAACATACCTTTTTTTTTTTAAATCTTTCCCCTCACAAATGACATCATTTTCCCTCAGCGCTCCTCCAGTTAAAACACAAACACCAATCTCCTGAGATCCATTCCTCTGCTGAACCGCTGCCTGCTCTTCCAGCAGTACCACAGCAGCGCGGCAGGCGTGTTTTAAGCACAGACAAGAATACAGCTTCATAAATCAGAACTCTCGAACGCTTCAGCCCAGCAAAAACAGGAAGGAATGCTGGAGAGATACGGTAGCCAATCAGAGGCTTCCCTAACCCTTGGCCGCCACGTGTTATCACATGCCCCTTGTTTTTTTTTTTGTTTTGTTTGTTTTTTTTTTTTTTTTACTGAATCAGATTTATTTTTAGACACAAATCTTTATGATGAACCTGACAAATTGTAATTAAACGCGCTAAAGCTCGACTCAAGTATGATGCATGAATTCATAAGCAGTTTAGAGGCTAAACTTGCTCTCGGAAAGTGCAACAAAGCCATCATTCATAAGACCTTTGTAGCCTTTTTTTGTTGTTTGTTTTTGCATTACCACCTGGAATTATCTTGAGTAGTGCATAAACCTGTGTGGAGATGTCAATGAGAGGAATGAGTATGCCCCCCTCCTATATACCTCCAGTCCGATGGTCATAATTCAGAAATGCAAGGCTACAAGCATCACTGTTGCATATATATATATATATATATATATATATATATATATATATATATATATATATATATAGGAATTCCCAATTGACTGGTCCAGTGGAAAGGACTCAATCAGCTCAGTAGTTTACAATAGACAGGACCGTTGCACCTCCAGCGCCCGCCTGCTGTTTTCAGTTCAGTAGTTTAAAAAGGTGATGTTGGCCTGCAGAAGAATAACTGAAGGAGTGGATGTCAGGTTAGTTTAGACAGACACCGTCGCTGGAGAAGTGAGGTGTTAGTTGGAAAGAAGGGTGGGTTTTACTGCATTATGTGTTACTATACATGCCACAAACATCATGTTGGCATAGAGGAGGGAAATAAATAAAGACGTGGGGGAGAGGGCACTGAAAGTGGCACAACTGCTTCCCATGACAGTGGTTTAAGTTTTTCAGAGAGTCCAGTGCAGGGGTCGAAAGCTCTTAGTTGCTTTAGTTCTGATTCACCTCATTCAATATGGAGCCATGCGAGGGCCAGATTTCCAGAAAAAACAGAGGTTCAATGGATCTTATTGTTCAGTTTAGGAAACAAAATCTGTCGGGGAACAAGCTAAAAGCGGAAATCCCTAGCTCGACATCCCTTCATCAGCTCAAAAGTAGAACAAATGCCAAGTTCAAATTTTAATTTGCAAGGATCTGCAAAGCATGCCGAATGCTTAGGTCACAGGTTTCCAAAGTTAGGGTCCACACCCCGGCATCAAGTCAGGGATCGTGATGGTATATTTTCACCATAAGTGTCACAAAGATTAAAAAGTGCAACCATGAACTGACTAAAAAAAGGCCACCGTGGCTGCTGTTTGTATCATGTCCTTATTTAAATGCCTTATTATGAATATTTGTACTGCTCATCTGTAATAATTGAGGCGTAAAAGTGAGTTGAATTTTTTTTTTTGCCACCTTACAGATTTCTTTGGTTCTCACTGTTTTGACACAAAAATCCATATCAGACAGTAATAAACTGAGTAAATACTGATGGTAGTTTGTAGCCATGTGAAAAATGAATCGCTCAACTTCACACAATCAAAAATTATCTGTGATGCAGGTGTCTTTTGGTTCCCTTTCACTAGTCCCTCTAGTTTTTAATAAATGGGAATATCTGACCCATGTAATTTTTAAAATGATCATACACATTGGGCCAATTTCAAAAAAAGTTTTCATCCACATGAACCCACACAAATAGGCCAGAGCATTGTTGTAAACATGCCAAAGGCACAGCGGGCAAGTACCGCTAAGCTAAAGCCCATGTCAGCCAGTCAGAATCCTTTAAAACAATGCTGACGTTCAACGGCATTGTGGCTCCGTATTGGCAGGGAGAGTTGCCGTAAAACAGCTTACCTCCAAGCACTCTTTCTCCTTTTCACCTCAACTGGAGCAGTTGGGCTAGTAAAAACAAACCAGCAAAAAGCGTCTTAACCAACATAAAAATTAGCACATCTCTGATAGCATTCATTTTTCCTCCACGTCATGGCCGAGTAAATAACAATGGTGGCACATGTGACGTCGGTGCTGCATTATTTGTTACACAGTGTGATGCGCAGGATCCTAAAACTCAGTTTTGCCATGTACACACACAAACACAAAAACAGGGTTTTCTTAAATCTCCACTTTGGCTAGATTTTTCATAAATAGTCGTTTTTAATTACGTAAAATCGAGTTTTCGTGTGGATGAAATGCCAAAACGCATGAAAATGTATTCGTTTTCTGAGGTATCCGACTACGTGTGGACAAGGTCTAAGGCTTTTGGACTCCAGAGAATCCCAGTGAGAGCCATCAGCTACAAACGGGGAAAACGTGGAGCAGTGGAGTTCCTTCTCAGAGGTCTACCACAATTTACCCGAAGAGGTCAACAATGACTGCTTGAGGATGTCACAAAAGAACCGAGAACAACACCTAAAATCCTGCAGTCCTCACTCCTCATTTAAGGTCATTGTTCATGGTTCAACAATAAGACAGAGTACGGGCTTAAATAGTATCCATGCTGAGATCCAATGTGAAACCCAATCTTAAGCAAAAACACAAAGGTTTGTGTCACATTTGAAGACGATCCCCAACAGTTTTGAGAAAATATTTTGTGGACTGAAGAAACAAAAGTGTAACTTTTTGGCGGGTGAGACACCTGCCATGAAACTAACACAACTTTTGAGTAAAAGGCTGTTAGATGTATACCATGCTGTGTTTGACCATACTGACAGTCAGACATGGTGGCGTCTTGGGTCTGCTTTGCTGCTGCAGGACCTAAACAGCTTGTTCTTATTGATGGAATCATAAATTCTCTGTTCTCCACCAAAAAATCCAGAACAGGGCCAGGATGTTATCACGTAGCACTCTGTTGGCACGGGCAGTCTCCTTCCCTCTGACATCACCATTTGAAAACTGCTTTTTAGATTCACTTAGGTTATACTTGTCTGATATGAAAATGTTCCAGAAAATTTAAATTGTATTGTATATTGTGTAATTAAAAAGCAAATACAGAAGAAAACTGTCGGGGACACATGCTTTTTCACAGGACTGTACTTAACCTCTGCCCAATTTAACATTTTTGACAGTATTTATCTCTATAGTAGGTAGACAAGTATGGCTAAAATTAGCACAATGTTCAACTTAACTATCAGAAAATGTTCCTTATATGTATAGTAATCAAAGGGGGGCAAAATATATATAAAGGATTTTTTTCTGGTGGATGTTAAACTACAATATGTAAATAGTGTCCTTAGCAACACCAATATTGAAAACTACTGAATCCACTCACTACAACAACAACCCACCTAACAGATCAATAGATGAGCTATTAGCAATTCCACAGCTATTAAAACAGTGGCTCGTTGGAAATTTAACCTGCAACTTTCCCAGCTTTCTTAAATGTCTGGCTGTGCCACTTCACTAAAGTTAGCTTTCATGTAAACAGGGCAGCAGGAGAGATTTGCTGCAGCTGGGTTATTTATGTCCTTTTCTTAATGGAAAAAACAGAAAAACTGGACATAAAACATCTGAAAACGTTTAAAACATTGCTAGCATCCTGTAGGTGTGTTTTCTTTTTTAAAGGTAAATTGATTTTAATGCATCTGAAGACTTTTACACTATTGTTACATGGGAGCTTATTGGGTATCAAACTATTTCTCATATATACCAATTATCTCCATTATATATAAACATATTTAACTTTATTTTTATAGAAAAATAAAGTAATATGCCATGGTTTATATGCTTATGAATGACTTGGTTAAAAACATTGGGCTATTTTAATTGCTGTTCTTCTATCCAACATTGCTATAGCTCACAATTTATAGAACCTCCAGTTCTGTGAAAAAAAGTAAATATTTGCAACACTTTGAGTTTAATTTCTCTTGAGTTAAGCTTCTCTATCCTTCATCTCCCCTGATATGAGAGTATAAAGCCCTGGTAGGTTTCCATTTCCTGTGCAAACTTTAGCCGGTAAAGTAAAGGTCTGATACATGTATGTCCAATGAGATTTAATGACTCTACCATTGAAGTATTGAATATTATATGAATGTTGCAAGTTGTAGACAATCCTTTAAGCCCAGGTTTACAGAGAGTGTATATAAACACCAATGTTTCAGTAAATCAGTGAACACAAGGAATGACTGAACTAACCTAAAACCCAACCTCTGTTTTTACTTGTCTTTTACCTGACCCTGGCTTGGCTCCGTACTTTGCAGCCTGAGTTTGTGTGAGTGGGTTATTGACCGAGATGCAGAATGTGTACACATCTGCAGGGAAGTTGTGCAGGAGGTGGGGATTGGGGTAGAAGGTCCAGCAGTCAGTTTTGCCTTTAAATACAGGCCTTTTATTTGCACGTATGCACGTCATAGACACGTACGCACTCCTGGCAGCTGACGTAGCAGCACCAGTGGAAGATGCAGTGGCACTTCTCCTTGCGCTTCTCAGTCCGGGTGTTGTGGCCACGGCCGCAGCATAGGAGGTCGCATCCCTCGATGCCATGTGACGACACGTTGCAGACACGGTCGCGCGTCCCGAACGATCCTGTTTCCGGATTGGGCTCGCAGAAGTTGGGTGAGCCTTCATAGTAAACCAGGTCACGCTCGGTGGGGTGCTTGAAGAAGGCATACTTCACTCGTAGGGTCTCCACCCAACCCCGTGACTCGCGGTGCTTCTCCACCACCATCTCTGAAGCGCTGTCGTACTTGTCCTTCAGGTAGTCGCCCAATGTGCGGAAGTCTGGCTGCGCCCACCAACACGTCTTCACCTCGCAGCTTCCAGAGAGGCCGTGGCATTTACAGCGCAGATGCATGTGGTCGAGGATGGTCTAAGAAACACAGAAAGCGGTTGTTGGTGGAATATTTTGGATGTCATTCTAAACAGATCTTAAATTCATAAAGTGCAGGATGAAGTTGCATCTAAACACAATTGCGCATGAATGCCTCGGGTTTGACTAGCAAGAGCCGTTTTTTCTCCAGGTCCCATTAAAATATCTTCACCAGATTTCAGGTACAGACAGATTAACTTCTTTCCTCAGAGACGTTGCCCCAACAGCTCAAGATGTAATCTAGAGACTTTCCAAAATGGCTCAAATTCAGTCAGATTGGATTGAGACCCTCAGCGAACGTCAGATTTAAACTATAGGAAGAGACACTCAATTATATTGAGTTCTGGACTTTGACTGGGCCAATATTAAACACAAATATGTTTTTATGTTAACCATTTCATTATAGATCTAGCTTTATGTTACGAGTAATTGTCATTCTGCAATGATAATTCAAGACCACTACAACCCAGAGGCAATTCTTTTGAAGCCACTAGCAGGTTTTCTTCCAGGATTGTCTTGTTAACTCTTCCAGTTATCCACTCTGACTAGACTCCCTGTCTGTTCTGAAGAAAAGCATCCCCACAGCATAATGCTGCCGCCACCAAGTGCCATCATAGGGGTGTCATGTACAGCAGTGGTAGTTGTCCGCCATACAAAAGGTTAAACTATTTTCCCACTAACCAGACCACATGTATCCTCCATATATGGTGTGTAGCGAAAACAGTACTTCTTATGGGGTTCTTTTCAAAATGGCTTTGTTTCTTACATTCTCCTAAAAAAGCTAAATTTGTGGAGTGTAAACCTATGGTTGTTTTAAGTCCTGTACAGATCTAGGATGAGAAGGAGGGTAGCAAAGATCTCTGCAGACTGCACCCTGGATACAAACTGTTTACACTTTTACCTTTTGGTTGGCGCTAAGGAGCGTTATTTGGCTATGAAATTTTGTTGTATGTATAATGACAAAGCACTTTATCCTTATCCTATGGCCTCCACCACCAGTGTCCAGACCCCGGGGGAAGACTTCACTAATCCTAATCCTAAATTGAACATCCAAGCTCAGACATTCATAGCTTTCGCGTCTTATGCTGGGGTCCAAATGCCAAATAACTTTTTATGTCAATGATCTCTAATTGCCTCTTTTTGTCTGTGTGATTCTCTCCAGAATGACACATATTCATATTTAAAATGCCTTTGTTGAAAGCAAAGTGCAACCAAAGTTAAATTCCTTGTTTGCGTGCACAAACTTGGCAAATAAAGCTGATTCTGATTATGATGGGTTAGAATCTGTCAGGATTTCGCCCACAAGTTCAAGTACAGCATGCTAGAGAGAAATACTTGAATTGTGAAGAACGATGAACACATTAACTTGCCTCATAAATTCAACTTATTTGCACATAAAGATGATTGAAACTCGATGAATGTTTCTGAATGTTCTTATTGGCAAAGAAAGGTTTAAACAAAAGTTAAACCCTCCAGTCAGAGGGCACCATCAAAACCTGGGTTTGATTGATTAGAATAATATCTTCGAGCCAATACATGATGAATAAAATCCCTTAATAGTGCTTATTTTGACAGCTATAGAGCTTGTGACAATTTGCTGTTCAAATCTTAGAGGCAAATTGAGTTAAAAAAAAAGTTATACATTAGATGGTATATACCTTTAAAATTTGGTAATATTACTTGACAAATTAATTGAGTTTTTTATCCTGATTGCCAAGTAGGCATTGCCTGTATGAAAGTACACCAAGGTTTTGATAAGTTACAGTTTAAATACCGCTTAAATTTAATTCCTGTGGTTTAAAGTCCTTTTAAAGAGAAGCCAGAGTAATAGAAGGAGCAACCAGAGTTTTTTCTATTTGTATGGGGCTTAGAGTAGCCGAGCGCTGGCCGACCGTGACAATCTCCAGACCGACCCATGCCAAGAACCAGCAGGTTGTGTTGTAGTTTATGGTCAGAAGCTTGCACAGTGCAGTACTGGGAAAGGATAACGAGCCGCCGGCTGTATGTTACTGAGGGTTCATGCAGCTGTGAAGCACAGATGCTTTGTGCCGCTGCTAATTCTCTCTGAAGTCAGCGTGCATTCCCTCAGGGCGTATTTTGCCTTTGTGTTTTGATTTAGATGTGCTTTAATTTGGCAGATATATTTAGCAGCTGAATTCCCCCAGCTGTGGCGGAAGGCAGGTGGCTGCACACTGGTGGACTGGTGACATCACGATGGGAGCTTGTCATGCTAAGATAAAGTCCCAGGGCCTCGGGGCTAAATAATAAAGCGTGAGAGGACCAGGTGGAGAGAGCTGGAGGCCTCTGACGGCAGCGCTGCTCAGTTATCTGCTGTGGCCCGTCTGATTGCTCCAAGGTGCTCAGATCAAAGGGTCGTCTTGTTCCCGTGTGGTCCCTCTGTTTGCCCCTGAGCGAGCAGCCGAGGGCCTGTTTTCCCCCAGCAGTGACAGCAGCCGGTGATGTTTTAAGTCTGAGCTGATTCCTCTTTTTTGCCACTCTCGGCTCACCCGGGTTTTTTGACTGAAGTTTTTTTTTTTTTCATTGGGATGCAGAGCATGAAAGACAAGGTGTGGTACTGACTGTTGTTTATATGAGTAATTAACCAGTCATTCAAAGTCGAGAGCTAATTTTCAGTTGGAGGTTCAGAAATGTACGGACGAGTCAAATAGCAAATCCCTGCCCATCTCACGAACGGTTAGTAATCCAAAACCGCAGGGTTTACTGGATAAATCATCTTCATTTTGGAACAAAGCCGCTCATTGTCTAAACGTTTTAGTTTTCATGGTGGGCAGGAGGTTTCTTAGATCTGTTTCCATCATAAGTTAACAATGCATTTACAGTGACTTGCAAATAGTTGCATAGTTCTAGAATTTTTTCACGTTTTTCACATTACAACCTTAAACTTTAACGTATTTTATTGGAATTCCATGTGATATACCAACACCAGTTTTCATAAAAGCTCAAAATTTTGAAGTGGAAGGGGAAAAGAATACTGTTTTTTAAATTTATTTTTTAACATAAAATCTGAAAAATCTGGCAATGCATTTGTATTTATCTTCTTGATCCGATACATAAAGCAAACCTTCCTGAACTCTCTTCGCCCCCTGGTGAGGTCTTCACTGGAGTCATTGCAGTTTGCCTACCAGCCTAGCATTGGGGTGGATGATGCCATCATCTACCTGCTGCACTGAGTTCTGGCCCACCTGGGGAATCCTGGGAGCACCGCTAAGATATTGTTCTTTGATTTCCGCAGGGAACTGTGCTGGTACCGTTTTTGTTCACCCTGTACACTGCAGACTTCACCATCAGCTCACCAAGTTGCCACCTACAGAGGTTTTCTGATGGCTCTGCCATAGTAGGTCTCATTATCAATGAGGACGGGTCAGAGTACAGACAGTGAATCCAGAGCTTTATAGAATGGTGCCAACAGAACCCTCTCAGGTTAAATGCAGGGAAACCAAAGGAGCCCGGGGTGGACTTTCGCAAACGCAGACCTATCTCCCTGACACGGGAACATCCAGGGAACGGATGTGGAGATAGTGGACTCTTAAAAGTACTTAGGTGTTCACCTGAACAATAAACTGGACTGGAGTCCAACAGTGATGCTTTTGTACAGGAAGGGTCAGAGCAGACTCTTTTGGAGAGACCTTTAACTGTGTGGTGGCATCAGCCATATTCTATGATGTGGTTTAGTGTCGCAGATCATGAATTTCTAAACCACGAATTTCTTAGGTCTATCTGTAGCATTATCCTACACTATAGAATGATTATTTTAAATACAAGCCATTAAAATAATATAAAATTTCTCAAAAAAGCAAAACACATCATGTCCCGATAAAGAAACGCAAGAGGAGGAACAAAGTTATTGCTTAACAGTCTGGAAAGGGTTACAAAGCCATCTGTAAGGCTTTGGAAATCCAGTTAACCACAGCAAGAACCAATATCTCCAAATGGGGAAAGTATGGAACTGTGGTGAAGCTTCCGAGGAATGTTTGGCCTACCAAAATTACTCCAGGAGCACACTGACAACTCATCCAGAAGTTCACAGAAGAACCCAGAACACCATCTAAAACTCTGCAGGTGCTACCCGACCTGTTAGTTCATTATTTGGTAATAAGAAACAAGCTCAGCATGAAAAGCATCTATGGAAAACTTCAAAGGCCTAAAGAACATAAGGCCTGTGTCATATCCCCCCACCCCACTCTGTGGAGTGACGGAACCTTTTGGAAGGGGAATGTCTACTTAAATCTGCTATTGAACTAACAGTAATTCAGAAAAAAGAACATAACAGTGACAGACAAGCATGGTGTTTGGTAGTGTGATGATGTGGGGCTGCTTAAAGGACCTGGACTTGCTGTAATTGATGGAACCAGGAGTTCTGCTCTCTAGCAGAAAATCCTGAATGGGAGTCTCTGTTTGTGACCCTTTTTCTCTCTTGTTAAATGAAATCATAATCTGTAGAGTGCCTTTTGTATTTAATCAGGTTATATTTTAGAATCAGAAACCTTTAAGTTTAACAAAAAGGGAGGGGGGAAATTGAGGAAATCTGTAAGGAGACAAATACTTTTCCAAGGCACCGTAAACTCACCGGTATTGTTTTAAATCTACCCAAATGAAATCTATTCAAATGAACACATCTTTATAAAATGACATTTTACTGATCAAATTCTACCAGTTCATTTCCTCAGTGTGTGTTTCTGCGTGTGCTTACTGTGCGTCCAGCCTCATTGTTGTGCCGGTTCATTGCAGAGCGAGCATCCGGTCTGTTCTCTCTGGCGTCTGCAAACTCCCTCGACACCAGCACCCCAAACTCTGCATCCTCGCTGCAACCGCCCCACTTCCAGCCCTCGCCCGGTGGCCCCTTGTGGTGGGAGTCGCAGCCGCACATGGTGGACGTGCCCTCGGCGCAGGATCGCGTCACTGCAAATGCGACGCCGGCAGAGGCTATGGCGTGGACGAACGCAGACTCTCTTGTAGCTGAAGGAGACAGACGAAGACAGACGGGTGGGGGGGACAAAAAGAAGGTAATGTCAATCTTGGGGTTTAAACATGGACAAAGCTGCTGCCAACATGCTAGACAGGTGTGTTGAAAAGGATCCCTCCAGGCAAAACCCTTTTAACACAACATCTCATCTTTGGAAAGAGCAAATTTATGGACAGATATTTGCCAAAAAGGATAGAAAAAAAAATTACTCGGAAAACTCCTACAACTCTCTCTCTTTTTATTTTATTTATTAAAGAGTCTTTGTTTAGAGTTTTGATTACAACAGCTGCAGCCTGGAAGAATCCCTGCCCTTCGTGGTGTCAGGTAGGCCCGGCGCTGAGTGGGATCTCGGTGACCTCCTCTCATCCCCGAGGTGTGCTGCTGTGCAATCTGGATAGTGGTTCAGGAATGTTGTCGCCCCATGCTCCTCCCCCTCCTCCTCCGCACCCGCCCCAGTTCGGGGCCCAAGGGCCTCAGGTGAAACCGAAGCGGAGTGTCGGCCCGTTTCTTTCTTGCGAGAGACGGATGGCGTTACACCTCCTTTCAGGGCAACAGCTTATTATGTAACCAGACACCATTGTTTCACAATCACAGCACACTTACCACGGCCCAGCCACTAGCTCTGCTGTAGAGACACACAAGTATGACGATGTGTCCTAAAGCTGACTCGTCAGGAGCGTTTGGTAGCTTGATCTCTCCAATACAGGTGAAGGGGCATTCCCTTTATTTTGCGTAAACAAGACATGAGAATAAAACTCCCTGCCAAGAATTCCTTTAAGACTCAACTTTACAAAAACAATAAAAACCTTTTATAAGGTGCAGGAATCAATGATCACCAATGGAGGTGGGCCGTACTTTGGCACCCTTCTACAAAAAGGTGGACTTCAAAGTGGGATTGATCAGTTGTTTCGGGAATCAGGCTTTCTCGAAGTCAGTTGGCTGCTTTTTTAAAACCCTTTCACTGTTTGTACACCTGACTATGGCAACCATCTTTGCTGTGTGTGCCTACAAAGAAAATTGAGGCAAGTGGACAAAGTACCCCTCTGTAAAATCTAGTGCAACCGACCACCTCCAGAAGTCTGTTGCGGGTCATTTTAATCTCAGTTTAAACCCAGCCGTTCTCCGAAGGCCTCTGAGGTTTGTTAGAGAGCATTAGTGATCCAGCATCACGAAGACCAAGGAACACAGCAGACAGGTTATGGAGGAAGATGTGGAAAAGTTTCAAACATGGTTTGGTTATAAAACAACATAAAGAAATTAGTCAGAAGGCAAAATATAGCAAGGTGCAAGAAACAGCTTTTATTTAGCGTGAAACAAAATAGAGGTAGAACAAAGAGAGACAATCTCTGGGATAGAGAGATTTAAATGCCTAATTCCCTCTATAGACCTTTTCAGCAGCATATCTTCCTATCCATCCTTTAACCCCTCTTGTCCATTTTTTTTTATTTTAGATTTATTTTTTGGTGGGATATTGGCTTAATCCAACTGTAATACATATTAATAATAGTTTATATGAATTGTGTAATCCTTCACCTTCCTATGAATCCGGCTACACATTTCTTTCATTTTCAAAAAGTTTCCACTATTATCAGACCACATTAGTATGGCCCCAGGATTTAGAGTTTTAGTTTTACCCTCCGTTTCATTCTCTTTTAGCTTTTTCAGATCTTATCAAATCATTTCTACTTCTCGCCGCTGCCTCCTGTGATCTATGTTACTGGTCATTACTGAGGCCTTTAGGGTTTGGACACCCAACATGCTGCTCGTACTGGATGCCATGCATGAACGTAGCCGATTGCCATAGATAGTGCTTTGAGGCAATGCAGCTGTCCTCCAAGGCCATCTTGTCAGGATTTCTCCTCAAGTGATTGTATCATAATGAGGTTCACCTCATGTTCCGTGACAAACATCAGAGACAAGGTGCTATTGCCAACATCGTCTACCATCATTTGATGGTCTTCTTTGTTACCAGAGTTCAGGTGTTATGTACACAAAAAAAACGGATGACATATTTGCGTGTCGTCCCCCGTTTCTCCCTCCCCAAAATGTATTAACTTTACCACGCATCCAAGAAACAGACGCTATCGCTTCACATCCACCACAGTCTCCAAGATCATCCCCAACATACTTTCATCAGCAGGAAGCAAATCTACCAAGACATGGCTGCTGACCTGAACTGACAAGCCGGGTAAGGAGATCTTTTATCACAGAAACAGCCAAGATGCCAATGGTACCTCTGGAGGAGCTGCAGAGATTCACAACTCAGTTGGGAAGATCTGATGACTGGAAAACTATAGGTTGTGTGCCTCGTAAATCTGGTCTTTACTAAAATGCAAAATGCTACATGTGATGGAACTCTAACACCATCCCCAACACAGTGGCAGCAGCATCATTATGCTGTGGGGATGTTTTATCTTCAGCAAAGAGAGACTGTCTAACCAGAGTTGATGGGAAGATGTGGTTTAGCTAAAGAGAGGGCCATTCTGGAAGGGCACCCATTAGAGTTTGCAAATGACTTGGTGCAGGAGCAGAGGTTCAGCTCCCAGCAAGATGACAAGCCTAAAAAAAAAAACAGCCAGCGGTACAATAGGATGGTTCAGATCGAAGCATATTCATGTGTGAGAATGGCCCAGTCAAAGTCCGGACCCAAATCTAACTGAAATTTTGTGCCAAGACTTGAAAATGAATACTTTTGCGAGGTGCTAAATTGATCAAGACCAATTCAATAGACAACGCTGTTTGTTCTATCGGAAGTAAAATCTGAAGAAATAAAGGATGACTCAAGACTTTAGCACACTTTACTGTCTGCAGGTTGGACGTCCTTTTCTTGGCCTGCCAGGACCAGTCAGACCCTGAAAACAAGCCCCCGTGAGCCCTGGGCCCCTGGATCTCTGGCCGTAAACCAAGGCCAGCACTGCTCCTGCTACCTGCTGGGCCCATCAATCCGCCTTTGTTTCCCTTGTGTCACACTGTATTATCTGCACAAAGGACCCAGAGACTAGCGCCCCCACAGCTCCGCTTTACCCAGAGCTGGCATTCCCTGAACTCCCCCTTCCCCTCCCTCCAAATCCCCATTTCCACCTTCGCTCTGAGCTGAAGCGGCCTACACCACCACCCGCCTCTACATCCCTGGTGACCTCGGCGTCCCTCAAACAGCAGCGCCAATGTGTACCTGAAGGTGGCGACTGGTTGGTCGTTGGTAAAACTCTCTTCCTAAACTTTTTTCCTCTGTCACACTCACTCATCTTCTTCCCTTTTATTCTTTTGCTTCTTCGTCCCGTAGCGCTATCGTCCTAGGTTTGGAGAGATCCCCTTTCAGCCTGTTTTCATGACAGAGTCAAAAGGGCGTGTGAATGGGGTGTCCGTGGGAGCTGGACTGTGTGGGGAGCGGACCGGTCTTCATGCACAGTAGGGGTTGAGCGGAGCCCCTAGGCCCTTTTCTGTTGCCTGTAATCTCATTTGGCCTCCCCTATCCCTTTTATTTGACTGGGGAGCTTGGACTGTTCACACTGCCCATTGCTGCCCAGTTTCCCTCTCCTCTGACACAGGCTAATTCATTTCCAATCAGCAGGCTCAGTCACAATGCAGAAACGTCTACCTTTCAACTTTGTTTCTGGAGCAGAAAACCTGGTTCTGTCGTTTCCCGTTTAAAGGACACGTTACATCAGCAGTTCTGACAGAGAAAAGTACCTGATGGATTTTTAATAGTGTGTCAACCGTACCTATCAATACACAGATCCGTTTTCATGTCAAATCAATGTCTGTGTCGAATCAAAAATAATATGCGGATTTATACTCAGCCTACCTTTAGCGGCCATTTTAGCACACAAATAGGCTTTGATCTATTGTAGCTCTCTGGCTGGACGTTTAGGGTCATCATTCTCTTGGAATGTGAACGTCCGCCCCAGTCTCAAGTCTTTTGCAGTGTAACGCATTTTCTACCAGAATTTCCCTGGAGTCTGTTCTATTCATCGTTTCGTCAACTCTTCCTTTTTAATATCAATAAAAACATCCCCGCAGCATTATGCTGCCATCAGCATGTTGCATAGTGGTCTTTTATTGGGATGGTGTGTTCAAGCTGATGGGCAGTGTGAAATGTTTTGCTACGTATTGCATTTTGAAGGCCAAAACGTTGAAATTTGGTTTATTCTGACAACAGCACCTTCTTCGACATGCCTGCAAACCGGACTTGAGCCTTTCTTCCTACCACTCTTTCATGAAGGTTCTTGAATGCATGGCTAATAGCCATAGTATTGACAGTATGAGCTGTGGATCTCTGCAGCTCCTGCAAAGTTACCATGACCCTCTTGGCTGCTTCCCAGGTTAACGCTCTCCTTGCCAGGCGTATCCGTTTAGTTGGACGACCATGTCTTGGTAGGTTTGTTGCTCTTTCGTACTCCTTCCATTTTCAGATTAACATTTCACAGAGCCCTGTGAAATGTTCAGAGCTTGGGATATTGTTTTATAACCTAACTGCTTCAAACCTCTCCACGGCTGTATCCCTGATCAGTCAAGTGTGTCCCTGGATCTTCATTAGAGCTGCGCAAACTGCAGTCATCGTCGCATTACCAATACCATTGCAATATCCCAGTCATAAAGGACTGCTTGGATGGCATATTTGTCATCTTTCAGATGACATGCATGCAAATTCGGAATGCCATTACTATATTTAGCCAATTGGATATTTTCACTGCACTTATATTTCGAGTGGCCAAACTCCAAAAGCTGGCAAAGTGTGTACGGTATATTGTAATACGAAGAGTTTGGAAAATTGGGGTTAATTGTACCTAGTCTACAAGGTGCTGTTTAACTAGTGTTTTTCCACATACCTCAAAGGCCTTCACAGAGCAACTAGATTTATGCTGAGATTAAATTACATCAAGATGGGGTATCATTAAAAGTCAGGGGACTTCTGAAGAGAGTTTTAGGGAGATCAAAGTAAAAAAGAGTTAAAGAGCAAAATACAAAAGCACTCCACACGATTCAGATCTCCCGGCTGGCCTGGGAACGCCTTGGGATTCCTCCTGAGGAGCTGGCCCAAGTGGCCGGGGAGAGGGACGTCTGGGCCTCCCTACTGAAGCTGCTGCCCCCGCGACCCGACCCCGGATAAGCGGAAGACGGACGGACGGACGTTTCAGATTGTTGTTTCTGAAAATAGTTTCACAGCTTATATGGCGCTTCCCCTTCAGTGATTTGCGACTTTGTATACCACAGTAAAATCCCAATAAAATGCCCTGAAGTTTGTATCTGTAACATGACCAGTTGTGAAAAAGACTTTTGAAAGGCACTAAATGATAAAAATTATGTTTTTCCATGGTAATACATATGAAGGAGCTACCTTTATCCAGCACCGGTCCGAAGATGGCCAGGTTGTCCTTGATGGTGGTGCAGTTCCATCGGCGGCCCCTGAACTGGTGCTGACATTCCTGGATACCCAGTTTGACACCCTCAGCAACACTGGGCATGATCTCGATGTAGTTACGACAGAAGCGAAGCTGCTTGGGCACCAGGCCGGGGATGGAGCCACACAGGATGGGTTGGGAGCCCAGAGACGAGTACTGCTGTCCCAGGGCCAGCGACCTGTGTCGCACACAGAGAGAGGGAAGACATATTTCAAAAAGCCGCAGAACAAAGACAGAGCTGGCTTTTCTGTGAATTTCCCAGAAAATTAATTAATCAAATCATTTGGTTGAAATTTAAATTGTTTTCCAGGCTTAGACCTAAAATGCACCTGATCCCTCCCCTGTTTGGATTTTGTCTGGATGAGTGAGCCTGGGGGTTACAGTGTATTTCTTCTATGGGGCCCATTTGAGTTTCAATAATAAAGCTCATATTGGAAAAAAACAGTTGGACCCCCTATGTGTGTGTTGGCTTGAGCTTAAAAGGGTAAAAAGAAACTCAATTCAAATTTAGCAACACAAGTACAACCCACATAAAACCCACATTTTACCCAAAGTTGTCCTACATCAAACCCTTCTAGGCAATTAACAAGGTCTGTTACAGTATATAACTCATCTGCTGCCCATCCAACCCATTTCCTTTCCCTTTCACCCCCGTGTGGAATAATTTGGCAAAATAGCCTGTTATAAAAAACAAGATAATCAAACCAGCCGGACCAGGTCTAAACTTTGTTTACTTTCGTGTAAATTTAGCTATATGGTTTAGCTGCTGGAGGCAGTAGCACCTATTTTCAACTGAGACTCTCATCCTAGCTGCTTCACGCTGCACAGTCAAGGTCATGGCTTAACTATGCCAACGGATTCAGAATATAAGGGTTTCCAACCTTCAGCTCCATGATTACATCTTGAGGTCTCATCCTTAAACAACTCTGTCAGGATCGGAGAGAAGCCCAGCACTAACAGGATCCAAGCCACACTGGGAACAAGCTCCAGTCTGTGCTGAAAATGCAGACCCAGCTCTTGCTTTGGTTGAACTGAACCGGGAGGTCCTGAAGCATCCTCCACAAAATGCCTCGGAGGATACGATGTTATGAGGAGGTCAACTGGATAGGCAGCTGCCTCCTTGTCTACGGCAAGCAGCATCTGATGGGCTGGGCCAAGGCAGAGCCGTTTCCAATCACCACCTCCCAGAAATACCCAGGCTCTCCATCCGCTCATCGCCGGCTCTTCTGATCCTGTGAAACACTGAGTCCTGACCTCTAAGTTTACTTTAACGTTTAGTTTAACGAATTTAGAACATTTTGAGGTCATTCTGGTCCTGTATTCTTTGTCTTCAGATCCAGTCCCACCTGCTCGTAAGCCCTGCTAAGCTGCTGCCAAGCTCCAGCTTCCTCTATAATCATCTTGTGCTCCTGCCATCCATTAAACCAGAAATCTTACCATTGACTCTGAGCCTGCTTCTCCAGATATTAATATTATTGATTATAGATTTTGTTAGCCCTGTCTTGAGTGCTTAGGCAAACAGTGGGGTGGGGGTGGTTGCCTTGCAACGCAATTGGCAGATTTGTTCTACCAAAAGGGAAAAAAAACTATTATATATAAAGATCTATTCCCTCTGCTGAACGGACAGAATATTTATTACATTTTAATCGTAAATTAAAAAAACAAGATACAATCTTATGTTTTTTTCAGATATTCTCTCACTTTTTACAACAACTAATGTTGATCCAGACAGGAAATCGTTACATTTCCAACAAGAGTCAAATAAAACAGAACCAGTCATTGGGAACAAGTACCACTGTTGTACACAATGATGTTTCTAATATTTAAAATGCTGTTTGCATGGAAACAAAAGGTCCAAACACAAGAAGTATTGTCAAAACCTCAAACTTATCCCTGTTATATTCTGAAAACCAGTTTCACTTGGAGGCAAAAGTCTTTCAATAGGTGTGTTTACCTGCTTCTTTTCTCATTTAGCCCAAGAACAATTGCGGTCCTAACTAACTTTTTGCTCCTTTATGGACAGAAATATTGTCATCATTCCTTTTCCAGAAAGTAGTAGTAATAATAATAATAATATATTTTACAAAAACACCAAAATGAAACAATATAATTTCTTTGCAAGCGTTTCTCAATAAATACTTAAAATTATGAATTAGAAGGAGCATGAATCAGTAGAACCATTTGCACATTGTGAAGATTTTAAGGCAAATACTTAAAATTTTCTGGCGCGTTTACTAAATAAAGCCATGCTTAAAACAAACGTCACTTTTTTTCTTTTTAGTACAAAGGTGTCACATAACACAACAGATAGATATTATCTGCTCCATCCCAGGTTCTAAATCGAGTCACATTGAACCTCAAGTGTACAAAAACATACCACAGATAATTTATTTATCAAATAAAGCCAAAGCGGGAAGAAAATCCTACATTTATTGTATCTACTAAATCCTAGCAGGTAAACTCAGTGATTAAATTAAAGCCAGCTTTTAGCAGTAATATCTCAAACTAGTCATTTTCTGTATGACTTTAATGCTGTCTATCTAGTTGTGGAGGAATTCTTTAGACAACATTGCCTTGTTGCTGGCATGATGCCGTTCCATAAAAACGTATGCAGCTGACGAGATGGCCACACATTTGTATCCTCAGTATGCAAAAGAGTCATGGTTGACACAATGGCTGCGAGGTCTTTAGTTCTCGTGGCTGCAAAACGAGCCCAAATCATCACCCCTCCACCACCATGCTCAACAGCTGGAATGGGGTGTTTGTGCTGGAATGCTCTGGTTCATTTCCTCAAAATATGATACATTGAAATATGGCCAAAATTCTCTGCTTTGGTCTCGTCTGACCGATAAAACACTAGATGATCCGCAGCAAAAGCTGCAGGCACATGAGAAGCACCTAGGTTCTACCATCCTGTGGAAGCTGAAAGCCGACACTTGATTTTTCAAGCAGCTTATTCGTTTTGGCTTCATCTTTGTCTAACAAATAATGACAGTTTGGAAGATATTGTATGTTTTTGTTTTTCATTAAGGTATGATTGAAATATTTTAGAATCTGGTAAAGACCAAAATATTAATCATGACCTGATAAAATTGCATAGTTGCCGACATCCTGTAAGTTACTAATATTTTAAAATATGAATGTTCGTGTGCTTTATAGTAAATGCTCTCAATACTTAAGTTTATTTTGCGTGATTTACGGCATTAATGCAGCGTGGCGTAGAGAGAATCAGTCTGTGACTCTGCTGATGCATAAAAGAAGTCTGCGTTGCTGGTTCTGGTGTCTGATCTCCTCATTGACAATACTCACTTGGTGATCTGTGGTGTTTAGGTCAGGCCAGTTCGCTGGCCAATAGTCACAGTAACACCAATGTCACTGAACCAGCATTTGGTAGCTTTGGCTGTGTGGGCAGGTGGCAATTCCTGCTGGAAAAGGGGCTCAGCATCTCCATAAAGCAGGTCAGTATGAAGTGCTCCACAATGACCTGCTAGATTGCTGTGTTGACTGTGGACTTCAGAAAACACAGCGGACCAACACCAGCAGGTGACGTCGCTGCCTAGATCATATCTGACTAGGAAAGTTTCTCCCTGAAACTGAGGTTAATTGGATTGTGTGCCTCTCCACATTTCCCTCCAGGCTCTGAGGCCATATAAAATGTATAATTTACTTTCATAAGAAAAGATAACCACTGAGTAACAGTCCAGTCGTTTTTCTCCTTCGCTCAGTGAAGAAGCTTCTGACGTTTGGTTCTTGACTGAACACAACGAATGTGATAGCTGCAGGCCGTGTCCCGGATATTGTCTGAATCTCCTCCAAACTGTTGAATGAGCTTTGCTTTACAATCCTCTCAAAACGGTTGTTGTCTCTGCTGCTTGCGCACCTTTCCTTCCACTCAGCCTTCCATTAATATGCTGGGTACACCAATCAGAACAGCCAACCTCTCAAGCTTTAAGCTTTTTGTGTGCGTTGGAATCACATTTCCTTCAAAGGAATAATTTTTTAGTCATTTGTGATCTTCACATTTCCAGAGAAATGTAATTTGAAGTTTTCATTAGATGCAAACAATAATCATCAATAATAACCGAAATAAGCTCTTGAAATATATCACTTTGTGGAATGAGTTTGTATAACATACATTTTTCCTTTTTTCAATTCAAAATCTTTTCATCTATGCCAATTTCAAGTCTTACAAGTTCTCTGGATGCTGGAAGGTAAAAACAGCAGCACCCATGAGCTAAAGCTTCAGCAGCAATGATGATTTAAAGGAGTAGCCAACTGTAAGGCCGTCTCCTGGTTCAGTGTGGTGATTCACATCTGCTTATAATGAAATTTATACTAATGGTTTCAGGGCTTTTTCTCCAGCCCCACTCCAGGGCAGGGATACAAGCTTACGACTGCTGGCTTTTTAAAGATGTCCCACTTGTCAGCATGGACCGATCTGTAGCTCCAGCTGATAAAATGCAAGAACCTGTCTGCTTGGTTCGAGGAAAGCCCCGTTTGTGCAAATTCGACTGTGGTGTTGAACTTTTAATTTGTGGTTGTGCTTCTTGAGCTGACATTTCAGCAACAATCGCGCGTGTTGCTCTTTCGCTTGTAACAGACAGCAAAAAGTCATGTCTTAGAGCAATGAGCCATGCCAGAGGACAACTCCAGATGTGCCTAAACAGAGAATAATTACTTGGGAATCAGGCCAGGGACAATTCAGTTCAGGTAAATAATAATTTTAATTGCCTAATATTTCTTTGGAAAAAAAAGGAAACAGAAAACATGTTAGTCATGCCCAAGTTTTTACATGCTCAAACAGAACGGCACAGGTTCCCCCAGAAGCTCAAACATCTCCTGTACGACCCAGCAGAGGAGCATACAGCTCGTTCCTACCATTTTGTCACATTGCAATAATAAAGTTCAAAGTTCAATGCTGTGAGCTCAAAGAAGGGTTTATGGTTTCAAAATGATTCACAAACAAGAAAGGAAAAAACATTTTGCGCATTTTGTATTCACCCCCTTTTTTAATCTTTTACCCCTAAAGCCCAGTGAAACTGATTTTCTGCAGAACTAATCGAAGACAAAGCTTAGAAAATAGAGTGCAAATGAGTGAAATGTACTCTCAATATAAATATAAATCAGTTTATGAAGGCCTCAGAGGTTTGTTAGAGCAAGTTCATTTGAATCAGATGTGTTGCAGCAGAGACACATCTAAAACATGAAGGACTGTGGGCCCCCTGTACCGGGGTTAAGAAGCACTGTGTTGGAGAACATCGGGGGGGCCGGGGAGCGCTGCTCTGTCTGGAGGGGTCGTAGAGATCCAGATATTTGGTGAGAAAACTGTTTATAGAGCGGCCGTTCTTTGTGTAGCCCTCAAATCTGGACCTGTGTTTACCGTCGTCTCTGTCGTGGACTGACCCGTTAAAGTAACCACTGCTGGCACTAGCTAACCTGTTATTCATTGGATAATCAGTAGGATTGGCAGGAAATGTATGTTGATGATTAGACAAATTTTGTTATATAGTTTTGTAGTCGGGGTGTGCACCCATGTGACATTTATTGTGAATTGGTGCAATATAACCAAACTTAATGGAACAGAACTTTGTGTTAGAATCACAAGGAGAAGGCTGGTGTTGAAAGAAAGCCATGAGCAGCCAGGTTTGCAGTTTGCATCCAAGTCAAGTGTGGGACACGGCAAAGATGCTGAAGAAAGTGAGATCAACGTTAATCATTCCTTCCTGTGCTATATTCGGAGGATAACTAAGAATGCACAATGCACTAGGCACATGATCCCCATGTTTAAACTCGGTGGTGGCAGCATCATGCTGTAGGGATGACGGTGGGTGGAGCTACATACGGGTCAATCCTGGAAGACACCCCCTTTAGAAGCTGCAAAAGAGTCTAAACAGTTTCTAGATGTGCAAAGCTGGAAGACATATCCCAAAGGATTCTGCCGCGACCACATTCGCAGGTGGTCCTACAAACTACCGACTCAGGGGGGTTGAATGCAAATGTACAAATATGGATGCTTGAGATTTTGATATGTAAGAAAATATTTAAAAGCATGTATAACTTCCTTCCACGTCAAAGTCATGCATTTTATGGTTTGTCACAATCCCTCCAAAATGCATCTTTTTTTTTTTGACAAATGAAAAAAAACTTGCAACTTCCAAGGTTGCACAAAACAAGTCATATAAGTGTTTAAACGGTACAGGATGATGAAGGAAACATCTCAAGAAGTTACGGTATTCTGGAGCCTGGATGGTCTGAGGGAATATCTGGAAAACAACTGATTGGATCAGAGCAGGCGCTGGCTCTGATTGATGAACGCCCCAGTTTAACACAAAAAAAAAGTCAAGTCATCATGGTTGGAGCAAATATACGCCTCCTTGGTAAGCCTTTGTAGTTTCTGATCCAAAGTGTGCTTTGTTACACCAGGATATCAGAGCGAAACGCTGTAACATGAGGCCCGGCTGTTTTGCCTCTCCAGCTGCTGTAATGAAACATGATGAGTCCATGATAGGCCGGGAACCACTTGTGTTGCCGCCGTGATCGACACAGACACACAACAAACATTTCTCACGTTCAAACAGGTACGACTGCCTCCAGGTTCGTCAAGATCAGAAAACTTCGGAGACCTTTAAAACGCAGCAAAGCATGAGAAGAAAAATACATTCAGTCTACGCTGAGGTGCTACCATCAGTCTCCAGTCATGTTCCTGTCGGGTGTTTACCCAAGCATACGCGGTCACATTATCTTGTCAGCCCGTCCTGATCCTACCAACAAATACTGCTGACTTCATGCTGTCTGACGGCTTGCTGACTAAGGACATTAATTACACCGTCTGCTAGTTCGCTCACTGCCCATTAATCACTAATTTGTGGGAAGGAGAGTCACAACAAAACTAGCCAGTTGCTGTCCTGTTCAAAGTTTGAAAACTTTTTCTGTATTTATCTTTCATTTTATTCGTTTACCTCCCAGGAGCCAGGATTGTTGTCATCTTTTAGCATGTGTTTGATCATCGTTGGCATAATGCATTGACACTGATCTGTTTTAAAGGGGAAATCAAATCAAATCGCAAATATTGAGATAGCTGCGATATAATTTAGTGAAACACTTCCACACAACATACCATGGAACCATTTCCTTAATCTCAAACTTATACTGTATTAATGTTCATAAATCAATCAGTCATAATTTTCAGAAACCTAAAAAGGAATTTTTTTAAAAATGTAGAATATATAAACTGTGCTATACAATATTCTAACTTAATTAGGAAATAAAAACTTGGAAAGTAATATTCAAAATAGCTAACTGGTTATGATAGTTGAAAGCATCAAGTTTGTCAGTCTCTCAGAAACCTAAAGAAAAGGATATTATTGGCTAATTGGTGTCCTTTAAAGTCCAAAGATTTATTTTTATCATCCATTCCGCTGAATAAAGTTTGTGTTAAGCCGCAAGAACAACATGACTCTTCAAAAAACACAGGTTATTGAGTTTTATACATGCCTACAATATACAATCTGCTTAGTTTCTAGCAAAATTTAGGAACTAGAATTTCATTTCTGTGTGTTTACACGAAGAAAAACATAAGGACATTAAATCTAAGATAATGATTACATTTACCTTCATGGAATATTTCATAGGTACCAGCACCCCTCGCGACCCCACAAGGGATAGATGTGTTACAAAATGGATGGATGGAATATTCCATTCTCATATAAAGTGAAAAGAAAAAATTTAATAAAGCACACTGACTGCAGCCTAATACCAATCTCACAATAATCTGCGATGGTGGAAAAAGGTAAAGAAGATGAATTCAAAGTTTCTAAACCACCTGATCCAAACGATTTTTCCCAGCACCAGAACTGAACACAGAGTGCCTTACCTTGGTCCAACATGTGATGCTGGTTCACGTCTCACAGAACCAGCTTGGATCTCTATAGACACGCTGTTTGCACACTCAGTCTCTTTCCGTAGGTCACGAACATGTTGGTAGTTTTCCCAAATCTCAATCAGAGAATTTGGCTGCATGTACTATCAACATTGGATCAAATCAATCCAAGATTTTTTGCTTCCCTTTGGTTTCCAACATTGCCTGGCTCTGACTGTTATCTGTAAATCAAAGCTTATAGACCATAGAGGGAGCATGGCAATGTAGGAAACTTTTACCAACATTTGCATCCCAAATCTATATTATATATTACAAATAAATTACTTGTCACTTGCTATGATGAGCAAAAATAAAACATATTTTTCCGTTCTTTACTGAAAAAAACCCTAAGACAGTTGAATGGTGACAGTTTTCAGGCAAATATTGCAGAACTAAACAAGTTCACGTCAAAATGTAAAAAAAAAAAATGCACAGTAGCATTAAGGTAGCCCCTTAGGCCCAGTTTATACTGTTTATCTGCAAAAAAAAGGGTCTATTTTGGGGCGCGTTACCCTTTAAGCTACAAGCTGGGGACTTACCAGCCCATTTGTCTTCGTTTGCAAAGGATGTGCCCCACTTGCTCCATAAGAACAGATTAGATGAAAGGGATATCTTTTTGGCTAGGTGCTAATGAGAGTCTTGACCCTGAGGGTCTATGAGGTGCATTGTGCAAACAGAGACACACGCAGACTCATGCAGTTAGACCACATGTGTGCCGTGCTGATCCCGCCTGCTCCGCCTCACTTCTCGGAAGCCACGAGCAACATGTCTTGACTGAGGGAAGGAGCAGCAGGCGCAGAGACCTCCGGAGAGGCTGAATGCCGAGGAAATCCGCTGCAGGGGGAAGAGACGAGCGGCGCAGAGGCAGCAAACGGGAGGATTTGGGAGATGCGTGCCAAGACTTGTGTGGATGGGGCCTCCGTTGCCCTTGAGGGGGGAGAAGGGTTGGAGGTTACAGCTCGGTTGGGGGTTTTCTCAGTCTCCAAAAATGGGCTGGTGCAAAGGTATGATGGGACACTGGAATCCACAGAGATAAAGCAAAGGGATTCCACCACATACCTTTGTGAAGATCGAAATATCACTCAATCTCAAGTCTGTCAACAAAAACCATGGCCACACAGCCCCTAAAAGGTATCTTTAAGGTATTCATTTTGTTTATGAGCAGTCACAACATGACTCAAAGTGATTTTGTGCAGTAAAATGTATGTAGCTGTGCATTTTTATGAAATATGCATTACATAAGACAGTCTGTAACATGTAACTACTGTTTTCTTTGAGGGGCAGCCGTCTAAAGGAGTACTCACGGATTAATACCTTTGTTCTTTTGTTTTTTTATATTACAGGAACAAAAAGGACCAGACGGACACAGGGTGTTTGGTACTTACCATGTGTCAATTCATACCTGCTTGGGCAGCCAACAGTTTAAGTACATTTTCTACACTCAGTCTACTTTAAGGAAATAAGGTTATAAGTCTGTAATAAATAGTACTTAATGACAGCAGATTACTTAGAGTTATGTCGGTTTGATCAAAGGTTACAGTCTGCCGTCCTTCACATTAGTCAACTTGTCCACACATAGATCAAATCCAAAATAAATGAAAATAGGTTGTAATTCAAAGTTATTTGAAAAACACTTAGATTGCCTTAGATGCATAATTCTAGCATTTTATGACTTTATCTTTCCATTATTCATCTAAAAAATAGCTAACTACCAGGAAAAATAAACAGATATGTGATAGATATCTATGTCTATTTTATACAAAGCAATGCTGACTTTCATTATAAACAAGTTCATATAATTTCATTCATATCATCAAACATCATTTGATGCTATGAATGAATTTTTGGTATTTTTCACCAGTGATATTATGGTCATAACATCAATGTGCAGAACCCTGTTTTTTTTGTTTACTCAAGGGCAAAAACTAAGAGAACAGTGGCAAATATGACGATATATCAACATCTTTGTACTCTGATAGATGGAACCAATGCACATTTTTATCTAAAGTGTAATTAAACATCCACCTGTACAGACCTGTACTGCATGGAAAAGATGCTTTCTGTTTACTACTAAAGACAAAGTTCAGTTTGTATCCATAAAAGAAATATATCAGCTGTTGAGCATGGATCATGATCTGCAACCAGAGCCAAAAAACTCTCATACAATGGCAGCACCTCCGTGACCGGGCTCCCAGTAAAACAGAGACGATGCCCTGACATCTGTCTCTGAGGCAGATGAGAAACAGGGTTCAACAGAGATGTTGGCGCCATGTTAGGAACATGAACTATGACAAATAATTGGATTAACTTCAATCTTCATTATTTTCAAGTTTAACTTATAAGTTTATTTTCAAATGACAAGCTTGACTTACAGAAACCCAGAACAATCATATAGATGCAAAGATGTCAGAAGGTCTGCTTGGAGATTTTAAAAAAGCTGCGCTCTTCAGAGAAGAATTTTGACTAATCATCCACTATTATAATTTCAGTTAGAGGTGTAAGACACTTTTAACATTACTTCTGCTCTTTAAATTTTTGTTTTACAGTTTTACAGGCCTGCACCTAACCATCTTCGATTACAGAAACACAGTTTGCTATGATTTGTTTGGATGCCTTTGTGCAAATTACCAATGACAACAGTTTGACAGTCGGACACACAGAAAAAAGTATTATACACTAACCAAAGGATAAAAATGTTTCAGTGCACATCCAAACTAAATTTCAGTTTTAATGAGTGGAAACAGGAAATCATAATGGTTTCCGTCCAAGTCCAAAGTTTATAGATTTAATTAAAATATCTACAACTACCATGAAATCTAAATTAATCTTCATTGACATGGTTTTCTGTTCAGAATTTAAAATATAAACATAAAATCAAAAGCAAAGAGAAAGTGGGGAAAAATGTCCAAATTCTTATTTTCTGATGCTGTGTTGCCATTGCCCATATACGGTAAGTGTGGGTGATTTCCCCATCTGGGTTACAAAGTGATTTAAGAAAATGCAATAAAACTGTTTTAGACTAATATAAATTTTTTATATGTGGTGTTTTCAAACCTAACCTGCTTAATTCCATGCTGAAAAGATATGTAAGCATGGTTTGACAGTTGTAAAATCTTTATTCTAGTTAGGTGGAAACAACAAAAGGAGCATGGACCAGTCAAACCTGGACTAAATTATTCCATAGCCATTTTAAGTTTTGTAAGACAATTTGTGATTTGTGCAGTCTTTCCTTCACTCTGTTTGTGAAACTAAAAAGATTCCTAGCTTTCCCAAAATTTTTACTAAAACCCCATCTCTTCTTGGGAGCTGGATGTATCGTTACACCCCTAAAAGGTTGCATGTTACAGCATGGAACATTTACCTTTTTTTTCTCCCTACCACACTGTCATTTACTGGTAGGTGGGCATTTCACCCTTCACTATTGTGTCTGCTCATAGTCTACAGTTTGGAAATAAGGCTACGTGGTTCCTGTGAATAATACGGTATCTGCAAGTGGCGGTCATTTAGTTATTCTGGTTTGATCAGACGTCCAAATAAAGGTAAACTTACCCAAATTGTGATTAGAGCCAAAATGAATGGGAATAGAGTGAAATACAACATCTACAGATATTAATATACAATTGAAATGAAGTGAATGTTAGGAATTTTATGACAATTGATCTCCATAATTCAAGACACATGCCTACAGTGATGGACCAATGTAAATATTATACAAAATGGTTTATTTACAGGTATGAAGTAGAATAGGAAGGAGCAAAATTGGAAACTGCTGTCAAAGGGGCAAATTGACCCACACCCATTGTTTACTGGTGTCTTTGATTTTTTTTGTTTTTTATTGTTGCCAGCTCCTCAGTAAGGACAATAGCTACTGGATATCCAAAAAGACACAATACGTAATGTCATTAGCTGACTTGTATAACTCGCCTTCTTCATGTAATTGTATCTATTCTCAATGGACACTCTTGGAGGACTAAAACCAAACTACATTTCTTTAGTTTTATTATTTATTTATTTTTAGGTTTTTTTTAGTTTTTATTAGTTAAATTTTTTGAGGTACAAGATGGTATCAACAAGAATAATAGTTAATACTATTGTTCTTTTAGAATTTGCATATATTGCACATCAACACTCTTGGAAGAAAAATAATAGAAATAGTGATTTGCTTTAGATATGGCAAAATTTAAAATACAAATTCAAAAAGTTTTTACATCCGCATGAGGTGGTTTTTGGCTTCTCTGAAAAAGTGTCGATGCGCAAAACAGAAAATGGAAACACATTTGCCGAATAAATTCTGAAGTAGCAAACATTTGCCTCACATGACTGATTAGCTTTTTCCGGTGTCGCCGTCTTCTCAGATATCCCCATAAAGGATGTGCATGGAATTGCATTTCTTTCTCTACGTATCTGGACTTGAAGTGACATCACCAACACTAGGTGACATGACAGAACAATTACAACTTACAACCCATTCCTGAAAACCTCTCTCCATTTTTCTCAGATGTGTCTTCCATGCTAGTTTATAACCTCTTCTTCCTGTTTATTACGTAACGCCAACTTCTACCTAAAATCACACTTTGTGGAGCCTGGTTAATTCGCTCCAAACGAGTGGATGGAATCACACCTAATCTGAATTTTCTTTCTTGCAATATTTTAAAAGTTCGCTCAAAATTCGCATAATTGGATGGAAATATAGCTACCGACTGTTTTATATTTACATCCCTCCCTGATAATAACGGCAAATTCACATCTGTGCAATATATTTGCCTGCAGGAATGAATGGAGCAGACCTGGCTCCAGCTGGGAGTGACTGTTGTGTGAGGACTCAGCCGCTGTGAGTGCTCTGACAAGTGGAAGGCACCAATGGGGGAACCCGCTGCTCGTTGAGTCAAGTATGGGGAGCAAGAAATGTGCTTTTTAAAAGTCTCCAAAAGTCTCCAGTTAAACAAGAAAAAGTTGTTGTTAGTTCTTTTTTGAAAACGCCTGGAATCTGAAGTCACTGTATAGATGCAAATTTGTTACGCTGGCAACAATGGTTTGCTTTGCTTATTAATTGGCAATTCCCACACATTGCATGGTTCCTAACTTAACAACATTCCAGCAGAGTGCAGAAAAAAGTGCCACCACACACATTCGGGGGATCGTAGGGAATTGGCGCTTGGTCACTTTAGTTCTTCACCATGTGTTGTTTGCGACATAACTTGTCTTAAAAGCTACTCCTAGATGGGCTTTGTGAGCACACTGAGAGAATTCAGCCTGTACAAACAGATTTGACGCTGGCATCGGATTTGATGAAATGCCGTGGAATTTCGTTATGTTTGCCCACAGCAATTATTGATGACGGGCGCCAGTTGCTCTGAGCTATGTCTGAATAAGTTAACTTAGTTTTTTGAGAAGTTATTAATAATGTTGGCTTATTCTGGGTTTGTGCCTGAAGCCCCAAGTCCCAAGTGTGTTCCTCTGTGAGAAGACTCCGGCAGCAGCAGACTGCAAAAACATTGTTTGCATTAAACTCAGATCCACCTCCGGTTTACCTCTATATATATCGACGCCACGGCACAGCTTTGTCAGATTTGCCCGGAGGACATCATGAGGCGCAGAAGGCACCATGCACTGGAAACACTGCCATCAAAGTCGCATATAGAAATCCATGAAAGTAAGGAAAAAGT
Organism: Fundulus diaphanus; assembly: GCA_037039145.1. Classification (NCBI taxonomy): domain Eukaryota; kingdom Metazoa; phylum Chordata; class Actinopteri; order Cyprinodontiformes; family Fundulidae; genus Fundulus; species Fundulus diaphanus. Next base: position 21,936,653 of record CM073143.1, on the reverse strand, counting down.
CATTTGAAGGAGAGTAAGTGGGACAAACAAAGTTGCCGGCTTCCCTCCTCCTGAGGATAGCTCATTCTGTGGTGGAGGTTGGAATTTGTCCGTGTTTTGTTACAGGTGTTTGACACACTCTATTTATTGTCCATCTGCTGCTGATTGATCAGATAAGAAATGACAGAACCCAAGAAAAAGCTTTTCCAACCTGTTGTTCCTTTTTCTTTACTGCTCTCTGCTGACATTTGCGTAGAAGTTGGGACAAAAAGTTCTCCAAAGACACAAGATTTTAGCTGTAAGCAGGGACATTATCAGGTTAACAAACTTGTGAACCTCTCATTCAGTAAGAGAACGAGAGCAGCAGCTGCTCGGCATTCATTAATAAATTCATCTCAGAATTAAACACAATGGAGGTGGATAAAACAGACCCTCAGATCCTGTCTGAGCAACAGTCCTTTGGAATTCTGTGAATTATTTACAAGACATAGAGCAGATTGTTGAAAAGAAGCAGCTTGTTGGCACTGCTGCATGAATCACCAGCAGCATCCGACGCAACTCAAACCGGATTGTTTGGGATCCTAAATGGCACTCATGGAACTTCTTTGTGAAAGTTTCTGACAACACGTCTGTAAAATTAATTAAAAAAATTAATTGCTGTTTACTTTCTCATGGGAGGTTAGCTGTGGGGAAAAAAAGGAATGTGAAACTGCAATCTTAGGAAATACTTTAGCAGATGACAGCCTGCTAGTTCTCACATATTTTGTAGAGGTGATAGCCCGTGCTGACAATGAAACCCAGCTCTAAATCTAATGATTTGCATGTTCTAAGTTCTGCTACTATTGCTTCCAAGTTGCTCAATTTAGCTGGATTTAGTACAATAACTAGAAGCGCTACAGATTTATCTGCATAGAAATGTTTTACCCCAGGTTAGGCATGTCCCAACTAAGAGGTGATAAATTCAACACTGAGTTGAATCCAGACTCGGATCTGCAGCTGAGCTTGTTTGTCACTATGGGTGAAGGTGTGTAAGCTTGGCATGTTCTTCTTTACTAAGAAGGTTGAACATATCAAAAAATAATTGTGGTAGGGCTTCTTTAGGATCATTATTTTATGTAGAAATAGATTTTTAAAAAGTGTTGTTTCAATAAACAATAAATCTCATCTGTATGTATAAAACCAGTGAGCTCATAATAACATGATAACATCGCATAGTTGATCTGTAAGCTACACATCTGTGTTGCAGACCCCAATACCAGCAAGTCCTAAAGGTTCTCTACAGGTATAAGGGTGTGATCGGATCTCGAGACCATTGGAGTACGGTGAACCTTATTTTCATATTCAAGAAACCAGTTTGAGATTATTTAAATGAGGTAATGGGGAATTATCCTGCTGCAAGCTGTCATCCTAAATAAATCTGCACATTCTCCTCTGATATCTGACATCAAATACGCTTTTTTATCACCACAACTGCTACTCACTGGATATTTTCTCATTTCTATACCATTCTCAGTTAACCCAATAACTTACTACGTAGAAAATCGCTGTTGACCAACAAGACGAGCCCATCTGGTGCCAACCAGCGTGACATGTCCAAAGTCACTTAAATCTTCTTTCTTCTCCATACTGATACCCAGTTTGAACGTCAATGAGTTTGTTTTAATCATGTCTAGATGTCTAAATAGATTGGTTGCTGCCATTTGGTTAGCTGATTCATGGTGTGACGTGACAAGCAATTAAACAGATGTTTGTAATAAAGTGACTGATGATGGTATGTCCTAATCAAAATGTTAATATTTCCACATGTGATGAAAAATGTCATCATGGTTTTAAAGGTTTGCAATATTTAGCTGTCTTATTCATCATAACCAAAACTAACTTAATCTAAATTGATCCCATCTCATTAAAGACACAGATGATATTAGGTTTTTCAGGTTTTTGCCAGACCACTGGTGTGATCTGGATGTCTTTGTCACTGGCCGGCATGTCTAAAAAAAATTTATTCAGCTTATAACTAACCACTGTAACATCCCATACAGGTGAGATCATCCAGGTAATGAAATTTTTAAATAACACATGACTGTGTGAGTCTCTATACTTGTCCTTTAATGAAGTCTTAGCCCCTGGCCATTGTTTTTCCTTTGAGGGACTGTCTGCCCTGTGTTTTACTGCAGCTAATGGCTGTGTAGTAGAGGACTTTGTCATTTCCTTCAGAAGCTCCATGCTTCTCTTTTGATGGTTGGTGAAGATTATGACTCACCTTCACTGCTTTGAAATACCAGAAGCCCCTGAAGCTCTCACCTAGCTCCAGTTGGACTGGATAAGGTTTCGTATGCTTAAACTCCCAATCAGCTGACACACATGAAAAAACTATTTTAAAAAAAGGTTTTCAGTCAGTGATACAAAGTTTGTTTCTCATTTAATTTTGTCTTTGGTTGGGGCAGGGCGATATTTTATTTTTAGGGAAGGGAACCATTTTGAACACATTCTCCTCACTGCTATTTTAAAAGTTTGCTTTGCGAGAGCAACTAGCTACCCTTTGTTTGGATAGGCTGTTTGTTAGCAAAATTAAACATTCCTGCTTTTGCTATGCTGTAAGATATTTTAAAGACTTTTTACTCCCCACTTTATGAAAATATAAATTTTTAGCATAGTTAGCATGTTAGCATGTTTGACAAAACACACAGTTATACGCTCTTGGCATATCAAAAATATTGCTAATGAACTGACCCCATTAACAATAAATTCTGATGTTGGCTTTTAGATACAAAATGTTTGAGAGGTGGCATATTGTTTTATTTGGAAATTCAGAATACCTGGTGGTGAATTATGGTTATTGCATTCAAACATTATAGCCAAAGATTAGCATTAGATTAGGCCATAGTGCACTATTGTCTGTTTTGATTGATTTAATGTACAATGTCTGTACATGGACTTTTAATGACCCACATGCCAAATCTCCAAAAGGACTGCACTGGTTGAATAGCTGTGCCTCCGCCTTCTAACTAATCTAAATCAGCATCACCCAGCTGTGCATACAAGTATTTTTATTATGCTAACATTAGCATTTGTTCATTGTTTCTTAACCCTGGTCCTCAGGGCACGCAGTCCTTCATGTTTTAGGTGCATCTCAACTCCAACACGAATAATTTAAATAATTGCATTACTTCCTCAGCCTGCCCTCAAGTGCTGCAGAAGCCTGTTAGTCACCCATTCATTTAACTCAGGTGTCCTGCATGTTTTAGGGAAAACCTAAAACATGCAGGACAGTGGGCTCTGAGAACCCGGGTTAAGAAACCATGAATTAGCTCACGGTTATCATTAGTAAAACCGTTTAGTGGTCAAGGTCTTTGAGGGGACCCGGGTCAGAATCCTAGTTGTGTCAGGAAGGACATCCGCCATATAAACTCGCCAAGTCTGTGTGCAAGTTGTAATGGCTTGCCCCTGAGTAAAGGAGCAACCGAAAGGACTCTCTCTCTCTCTCTCATTGGTAACCCCCTATTTTACAGTTTAGAGTGCATGTTTAATATTGGAACATTGCTCAAAGTTAACAAGTATTGAATAGTATGCAGTAGTTGAACTTTTTTTTATGACTTATATTACTTTTGAGATATTTTTTTCTGATGGTGATACGTTTTGTCCTAAAATTTGGAATATCGTTTCAGTCCAAGTCACAAATGAACTCAAGCTGAAGATTGAAATTCACAATAATTAACAGGCCATGTTTTAATATGCTAATGTATACAACATTTATGTTGGCATACTCTGTCAGCTTAATCCAGAGAGCATTATAATTGATCTCAGTTAACGTAGTGCCCAACTTTTGTGCATGTAGATTTACTGTGCCACATACATTTCTAGAGGTCTACAAAGGAACATGGCTCAAAGTTGACCAGTATTTGCCAACTTTTGTCCTTAAGGTAAAATTGCTTTTGTGTGCCATCGCTCTTCATAAACCTGTAGAGTTATCAGGTGGTGATTGAAGCACTGACAATATGGTTTTTGTTGTGCCTTTAAAAAAAAAAAAAAAAAAGAACATTAAATAAATTTGAGTGATTTTCAAAACCATTAAAGAGTTAATTAAAGAGTTGCTTTGCTTAAATTAACTATTAATTAAATGGCAGAAAAGTTCTGTAAATAGCAGAGCTTGGAGCATTTGTCCCCAAAATGACAGTCTGAACGTAGAGCCTCAGAGGATTATCAACACTGAGCCTCTGTGAGGCTTTCATCTGATGTTGAAAACTGCAATCAAGTTTACTTTTTAACAAGTTCTTTTAATGTGGACAACATATTTTCTTTGTAGTTGCCACTTAACCATAAAAAAGATCAGCTGACATATTTAAATCCACATTAACATTCATGAGAAGCTTTGCATTGACCAAATCTGCATTAAAATCTTTTTTTGCCATACGTCATTTTCATATCTTTTAGTTTTTTGCCGTATACACACTTTTAGTATGGATTACACACAATGTTTTATAAATGAGACTGAGCAGTATGTCTGTTAAGCAGAGTGTAGGCTAGTTAACTGAGCCTGGTATATCATACAACTAATATTACCTTTCAGTGTTACTTCATGAGGACCAGAGCGGAAAGAAATGATAAAAATTTGCATAACAAGAACATATTCAGCTGTTGTTACTATATATATTGCCTTTAACCTTCCACCACTGTATACATCTTTAAAATGACTTACTGATTTTGCTGAGACTGACTACTACTTGCTACTGAAACAGTGGAGGACAGCATAGGAGAGAGAAAGAGAACTTCACTTTACCTAAGGGTATATTAAACTTTTCTGCTAAACTGAATGCGATGAGGCGAACTACAGCCAGCAAGGACTTTTTGTCAGAGACTGAGGGGAGTCATTAAGAGAATTTTAATATCTGGACACATGGAGTGGTATATGAGCTAAACAACCAGGAAGACTGAGCTGACTGAGCAGCCGATTCCTGACATGCTAGGTTGGTATGTGTTGTTATTTTCAGTTAATTTGGCATAGTAATTAATTTTCAAATATCTTTATGTTTAGACCCTTTATTATTATCAAAAACAACAACATGGGTGTGTCACCGGGAATAGCAGCAGTATTAACATCATGCTTCTAAATGGAATGGGTTGAGACTGAATATTGTCCTTCATTGTTTATTACTACAAGCAGCCAATTAAAAGCAAAGCACTGCTTTTCCCCTCCTTTTAAGATAGCTCTTCCCCTTCATACTTAATGTTTGTTTCAAGCATAACAGGACTAAAATGGGCTTGTCGGGCATCTCTTAGCTAACTCTGGACTGAACAGATGGATGCTGCCCTGGCATTAGAAGACTTGACAGATAATGATGAGTTTGCTTATATTTACGCTCATCATGTTACGACGTCATTTGGCATATATGGAAAGGAGGAGTGTTTTCACCATTGGGTTCAAAATTGTGTTTTTGAGATACTTTTCTTTGTCTAAGCTCATTAAAACTTTAGATATGTGTTTAATTGATTTTTTCTTTTAAATTATAATGAATGTGTGGTTAAAAAATAGCTGCCACAAGGTCTGAACTATGCATTGCACTTTACTATGATGTATATTGCATTATGTTTGTATTTAAAATTCTTGGGTTCAAGTAAAAAAAAAAAATCTGTGGCAAGAGTTAAACTGAAATTATGACATTCTCAGTGAACATATTCATTTAGCCTTTTATTGCCAAAAATGCAGGGCTTGTTCTGGCTTTCGTTTTCAGTTGTTGCTAAACTAAACAAGTAGCACCTTCAGCTGGTTTTACAATTTGCAACCGGAACAAGAGTAAGTTTGGTGTGACTTTATTACCAGATCCACCTTTTGGCAGACAGGACACAGCATCACATCCACAACAATGGCTCTTGAGTTAAAGGTGACTTATTATGCTTGCTTTTAAACATGTAGGATACAAAACATGTCCATTACATTTCTTTGCACAAAATCATTCTCAGATATTGAGATTTCATCTCCCCAGTTTCACTTATTTTGAGCTCCTTTCAGAATGAGCTGTTTAGGGCTCCGCCACTTTTATGCTAATAAGATGTATCTGGCCGCGCCCCCCAACACAATGTTTACACTCGCGTTTTACACACGTAAATATAGATGCAAAACAGATGCACAATGCTATAGCAGTACATCTTTGATCCTGAGTCAGACCCACAAGCTGAAGAAATGATTCCTGCTGCACAACGAGCAAAGATGTACTAACAGTTTCTGAATGGTAAATAAGTAGCCTATTCCCACGGTGCTATCTTAAAGAGACTTCCAAGTTCTGTAGTGTTAAGCTACAGTATATCTTCTTAACTGCCTAGGAACGTCTGTCTGTTTTATGCTTTATGAAGTGTCGGTTTGTGTAAGATACATTTTGATCGTTTTAGCTCGGACGAATCTGGGGAAAAAATAAGACGATAATAACACTAACCTCTATGGGATTATCCATGCAAGTTAGCATCATGCTAACCGTTTTCTGCTGCATTTTCCGCTGTACTTAAAGGAGTAACAAGCGATTTTTCACCACTAGTTGGAGCTTGAGCACAGTCAGTAGACCAAAACAAGATGTGTATCAAGCCACGCCTTTCTCTAACTCGCTCCAGCACTCGGCACCCATTTCCCCTTCTCACCCATCGGCTCGTATGAGCCTATTTGCAAAGGATTGATACACAACAGAACAGCATCACCTTTCAGAGGAATATGTCTAGTGAAGAAGTAAGTAACTCATAACTTTATAATGCTGATAGCAAGGGAACGATTTGATCCGATGGACGAGCTCTCCGGCATTTTGTGCCTGGCGGTGGCATTTTATGAGCAGGGAGAGGGTAAGCCCTGAGTGGCAGCTGTGGCCGGCCTGGCTATGTAAACAGGAGATTGGAGAACAACACAGAGAGATAGTGTGTGACGTTTAACTATAGTCCATCTAAAAAGATACCTTTAGTTCTTTACAAAACATTTTTTTAGTTCTTTCTATCTAAAATAATGACATTTTGCTTATTGCTTCTTTAGGTGTAAGGGAATTATATGCACATTTTTGGCATGTATTAATCCCAATGGTAAGTGATTGATTCCAATAATAATCTTAACTTCAATGTAAGATGTGATATAAAAGTCACGTGTTAATTTTTTGTATGTTACAGATTTACTTCCCTCAGCAAGGAAAATCACTATTAGCTGTCCTAAAAGTCGTTAGAAGTTGCTAGATCACTTCATCACCTAATGTGCATATTTGTTCAGGTACTTGTGATCCTGGTTGTAGGAAAAAGCTTTTTCTTGGCAAGACAAAAAAGTAATTAAAAACACTCTAAATATGTTTGGAACTACAAATGTGGAATTGGGGGAATCACCGGCAGCCTTGCGCGTTCATTATACATTTGCAATATGAAAGCGGAGTGGAGTGGGTCTTCTCTCTGCACTCTTTGCTCTGACTCCAACGGGGCTTTCTGGACGGGTTAGCTGCAGCTGTCAGTGTGAGCGAGAGAGCGCTTGGGAAAGTGGGGATGGACTCACGGCAGCACTCGCTGCTGCCTCAGGACAGTAACGGCAGAACGATTGGTGCATTCGCGTGAAGTCACTGAAGTCGCCAAAAACAGATAGAAAAGTCGCTAAATTTGTTCCTGGATATTTTCTAGAAGAAGTAGAGACCCAAATGGAAGTACAAAAAATGCAAAAAGTGAATATTTCCCATTAGATAACCTTCAGGAGTTATTTTAATGTTACAAAGTTATATATTTGTTTACGAAATATAATTTGTATCCTGTTTATGGCCCCAGTGTTCCCATGGAACATTTATTTTGTGGGGCTCAGGATTAAAATGATCTTTGAGTTTAGTTAGTTCCACATGAATGACATTCATATGGTGTTTCCTAACTTTTTATCCCACCCTCCGGAAGACTTTTCAGAATAATGCATGAAAATCCTTGATCTTTCCAGAAAAGATAGCTGACAGAGGATTTTCTCACTGCATGTAAGTGACCTCTCTGTCAGCTTTTGGGATTGAGGACTGAAGGCTTGGAGGGGAAGGGGATGATGATCACAGTCAGATAATGGCATTCCTGAGACCCAGAGATGCACTCCAGAGTCCTGTTTAAGCCACTCATGCTGATCTGGAAACATTTGTTTGGTAGATTATAGTAATAAAGAAAAACCTTTAGAATTAGGGCTTCTTTCAGCAATAGCTGCATTCAGGAACCCATTTTTCCAAAGGTTTTATTAAAATTGAGTCGTTACAACTGTGATCACAAAGGAATTAATTAAATTGACTATTATCTTAAAATAAAAATGGTTTCATTCACATGTGGTCCATTTATTGTTTGTTTGTTGAAGATGAGCATGGTTTCCACATCAGAAAACCTTTTCCCCCCATGCAGTCCGTGTTTCTCTTTGTCTATTTTAATTTCTACCTTTTTCCTACTTTGTATTTTAGAACTTTATTTTTACCTTCAAATTTAACTGGAAAGTGTTGCAAGTCCTACCAACAGTAGCAGAATGAATTTCCGTGCAACTGATTTCTGGTGAGGATTCACCACCAGCGATGATGGCATCAGCACAGAAAACAGTTATTGGATTTCAACATCCTGTTTTGCGATATGACTTAAACCGGTGGTGATGTTTGATGGATATTGTTGGAGAAAATTCAGCTGAGGTAATTCTTCGCTGAAAGTGACTGTCATCATTCTTTTTCATCCATTGCTGTTTTTGCAGGAAAGACAAACAGACTGACAGAGCGGCTTAAAGTCAAGCTCACGAGCTTAACAAGTTGTCGTGATTTTTGCCCCTGCGTTTAATAAAAGTGCTATTTGTGGTTTGTTGCTCAACTTCTACTGAAAATGCCCGAGTCAGATCAGAGGTGTTAGTTGTAGATCCACACCACCTTGAAAGAAAGGGATCTGTACCAATTGAACCGCCCCAAACGTCAGCGTGTTTTAATTAGACTTTATGTGGCAAACCAACACAAAGAAAGCAGAAGAAAAAAGGTACATTTTACAACAAAAAAATCCTTAAGTGTTGTGTGCCTTTGTATCCAACCCTACTTTACTATGACCACTATATTTATGCTTTGTAAATATAGTTCACCTGTGTCTAATTTAATCTCAGTCCTCCATAGTCCAGATGTTCGGTGAAGTCTTCAGAAAACATTAGTGAACAAACAACACCATAAAGGCCAAGGAACACAGAAGGTTCTGAAGCAAAATCCAAAGCTTTGGAGAATCAAATGTTCAGGTGGAAGAAACTGCTGGCATGGAAATTATTAGCTATATAGAGGACACAGCAATCATGTGGCAGAAGGTACTCTGCTCAAATGAGTCCAGACTTTACATTTTGACGTGCGTGCAAAATACGATGTGTGGAGAAAAACGAATGCAGCATATCACCCTGTAAACATAGCTCCCACTGTGACAGTCCTGGAAGATAATCTGCTTGAGAATACAAAAGACTTCAGACTGGGTTCACCTTCTTCTAATAGGACAATGACCCTAAACATACAGCCAGAGTGGTTAAAATTAAAACATATTCATGCGTTAGAATGGCCAAGTCAAAGTCCAGACCCAAATACCATCAAGTCTGTGGGAGGAATTGATGCTCACTGTGCCACCTGACAGAACTTGAGGCATTTTGAAAAGAAGAATGAGCAATGTTTTTGAATCGCCATAGATGTGCAAAGATATAGACACCCCACATTTCAGACTTTTATTAGTGAAAACGTTCTGCAATCATTATTCATGTCAGAAATTTGCACCACTTAGTGCTGTTCTATCACGTAAAATCCCAAATGAAGTTTGTGGTTGTACCGTGACAAAGTGCGAAAAGTTCACGGAGTGTGAGGCCGAAAGCTGAACCTCCACATGTGCAAAAGACGTGGAGCTGTAGTCAGGGGCGTGGCCAGGTGGTGGCCAGGGGTGGCCACGGCCACCGCTGGCGATGTCCTGGCCACCCCACTGGCCACCCCACTCGCCAGTGTAAATGGTAGTAGCGTCAGTTTAGCATTTCATCCCATTATGCACAGCCAGCAGCAAAGCCGCTCTTCTTGACCTTCTTGCGCACCGTAGCTCACCCTGCCGCTCCCCCCTCCCCCGCACGTCCGCCCTCCCTCTCCCTCCCCCTCCCTTCTAGCCGCTGTTGCGTTCTGAGACAACTACGGCTCAGCGCGTGCCTGCCTTCAACGGTGATAAAAGGTGGAAAGTGAACAAGACTAACGGTAAGTAAATAAGTCAAATCATTCGTTTGTAAAAGAAGAGGGTGATATATGAACTGTATCAGCTCCTGTTACAGCGGCTTTTGGTGTCTTTTTCACAAGTTTTCAAAGAGTTACGTAGCTACTGCTATTAGCTGGGGCTTCTGTATGGTTTGTCAATTTCCAGACAATGAAGTGAAAGTCCACAGACATGCCTTCTTATTTGTAAGAAGAAAATAACAGCAGAAGGAGATAAAGAGATGACAGGGGAGCAACAGAGAACGAAGGAGGAGGAGGAGGAGAAAGAGGAGGTGGATGGAGGAGAGGAACAGATAGATAGATAGATAGATAGATAATTCAATTCAATTCAATTTTATTTATATAGCGCCAAATCATGAAACATGTCATCTCAAGGCACTTTACAAAATCAAGTTCAGATAGATAGATAGATAGATAGATAGATAGATAGGGCTTTATTGATCTCACAGTGGAGAAATTCACTTGTCACACATCGGCTTAATAAACAAAAGAAGGTGCCAAAGGAGGAAAAGGTGCATAAGGTATAAGGTATATACAGTGTGTCCACATATGTACAGTGTATTAAAACTGTAGCGAAAGCAGGTGTTCCTGCACCGACAGGTGAAGTTATGACCATGTGGCCATAATAATGAAATAAATGAATTGTCTAGAAAGTAATATCCTCGGAAGAATTGTATGTTTTGTTAAGTGTATTTGTTTTTTATTGTGACGGACTCACTTATATATATACACTTAAAAAAATAAAACAAATAATTATGCGTTATATATATATATATATATATATATATATATATATATATATATATATATATATATATATATATGTGTGTGTATATATTAGTTTTATTTGTCTGAATCGAAATGCCTATAGGCCATTAATACAGCTAGAAATGATCATAACTATGGGGAGGCTGGTATTATTATTATTTATTGTTATTGTCATCATCATTTTAATGTCAGAATAACAGACTTTTGCTCCTGTTTCATTATAGATATCTCCCAGTCAAGACCAGAGCGGTCCAAGCAGCCACAACTAAAAATCTTCCCTCGAACCTGTCAAAGGGACAAAAGAAGATAGTTTTCTAAAGACTGGTGCAACACATATAAATGGCTTGAACTGAGTCTGGTAACCAGAGATGGATCCTATGGATCTTTGCTGGGAAGTTATTTTTGTAAAAGTAATTATTTTTGTCTCAGACTAAGTAAAGGTATAACTGTTTCTTACACGTACAGCATAACCTTGTAGTCAAAATATGACTGTTGTTCCCTGTTTTCCCTGAAATTGCTGTTACATGAAATATGTGCTTCTTCCTATAATATTTTGTCCTTGCTTTCCAAAAGCTTTCAAATATGACTCAGTCAATTATACAATGAGGCTAACGATGTGCAAGATAAATAAATGATTTACTTGTGTATTTAATAGTTCATATGTAAGAAAGGTAAATCCATAACCTGTTTGTTAAAGGTATACTATGCAACCGGGGTTGATTTTCCAGCGAGGCTCCCCCCAGAGGGCGAAAGTAAAAGTGCACTGTCGTAAAGATGCTCAGCTGTTCTGGTTTCTCCGTCAAGACAGGCGCGGTTGTTTTGAGCTTAGCAGACAGGCGAACGCAACGAAAAGTGGAAAAAACGGCAGTACAAACAATGACTAACACAGTGAAGGTATGAACATCAAGCTTCCTGCAGCGCTATCTTGGCGAGGCGGCCAAGCCGCGGCTGCCGCCGCCGCCGCCGCCCCAGTTTTATTATTATTATTATTTTTTTTTTTTATGTTGGCGAGACGCTACCGCCGCCGCCTAGCCAAGCCGCAGCCGTGGCCGCCACCTCGCCGCGGCCGCCGCGGTAGCGTCTCGCCAACATAAAAAAATAAAAAAATAATAATAATAATAAAACTCGATATGCGTGCATGTTTATTTGACGTTAACACGCGGTTCTTTGTTGTTGCTTTCGCACGTGCATATAGTGAATGGCAGGGCAAAAACACATGGAGTTCTCGCCGTAAATCGAGACTTCTGTGTGTGCGAGCCGAGGGCTCTTGCATTGCAAGTGCGGTATTTCCCCCACAGACCCCCAGGGCGGCTGAGAAAACCTTTGTTCGACCTGAAATGACTCATTTAATCATCCAAAACGGTATGGAACACATTAATTAACTGAAAAATGTTGCATAGTATGCCTTTAAATATTTCATACGCAAGCACTGTAACAGCAAAAATGTCTTGGCTACTGCAAGACTTAAGAAAATTACTTTTTTATTGGTTCATGCCACAATTTGATGTGGTTTTTTTGTGACTGTCTGTTTTTGAACTTTAAATAAAGTACATTTGTGTGAACAAGTATTTGAGTCGATTATTTTATGTATACAGGCATTTTCAGCTATTTTCTAAACCTACTTATTCCTGTTAAGTGTTAGCAAGAAGGGGTTAGGCTGTGTACTGTATATAGTATAGTATATATGTTTGTAAAGGGTTTTCTATTGGCCACCCCTCGCTAGCTTTGTGCCCCATGTTGGCCACCCCGGTAAAAATATTCTGGCTACGCCCCTGGCTGTAGTTGTAGAGCAAGGTGGATATCCAAAGTATTTACCCAGGGGTGCTGAACACACATGCATGACTCAATATTTCTATTTTTATTTGTAAAATTTAAAACATTTCAGAATCCTTTCTCAGCCGCCTCACGATTATGCTTTGCCTTGTGTTGGTCGATCTCATAAAAGCCCAGTAAAATCCACTGACATTCGTGAAAAGAGTAAAAAATGTAAGAGGTATTCACATTTTTGTCAGTCACTGTAATCCTCAGTTTCATCTATCTATCATGATAGCAACTGAGAAAACAAAACAATCCACAGCACCTCCTCCTCACCTCTTTAAAAGCAGCAGATTTACGCGTTGTGCTCATTTTCTTCTTTCTCTGACACCTCAGCTCTGTGCAGAAGTGCACATCTCTGGAGTTAATTACGCTCTGTTTTGTTTTCAACAGCCCATCTTGTAAAAAGGAAGGCAGCCAGGCAAGAAGCAGTCACTACTCTTCTCTCTCCAACCCATCCTGCCTCGGCTTGAGGATTTATGGCCAAGTCATCGGCCCCCTGCTCTCATACCCCCCTGAGGAGGAAGCTGAGAAGCCGCGGCTCGGGCCCTCGCTGAAACTCTGCACCCTCCTGCTTGACGCACCGCCACCTCATTTTGTCTCCTTTCAGAGTCCTGCAGGGTGATGCCACTGACAGCCCCGTTTGACACCCAGCCTCCAGTCACCTGAAGCTACAGTCCCATCATCCCCTTTTCATCTTCACACCCCCTCTCCCTCCTTCTTCTAACCCCCTACGCGTCAAAACGTGGTACCCAAATCAAAGGTAGTCTGCATTGTTAGGGTTCAAACAGAGCACCAGTGTCATGTAAGCTCCTTGAAGAGAACAGCTGCAGGTAATTCACATGGAGAGGATCCTAAGCTCTTTGTCACCGTTGTCTTGTGGCTGTCGCTGAAGCCAGGCGTGGGCGTGCGTGGAGACCTCGCCGCCGTTAACGCTTCAGCCCTGTGGCCTGTGTGCTTGGCAGCTGTCTGCTCTGTAAATGAAACCAGAAGAATATGCTCGCGGTTTGGACGCCACCACGGTGGGACCACATGCTGGTCCGGGCTACTGGAGCGCAGTAGCTCTGACAAGTACTGCGCGGTGGGCCAAGAGACATAGAGCTGTGTTGTACGCGGGCAGGTTAACATTGAGAGTTAAACGGTCAAAGGCTGGTTTTTTTTATATATATATCAATCAACAAACTACAAATAAAAAGAGGTCAAGTGGTTACTTTAACAATTATTTAAGAAAAAGAAAAAAACCCTGAGGCAAATTCTAACAATTGATTGAAAAAAGTTTCAAAAAGCAAAAATAAATACAGAAATGCATAAAAGTTAATGGTTTTAGGTACAGCTTCCTCCATTAAAATCTGTATTAATTTAAATAAAATAATAACTCCAGGGTTCCTAAATATGGAGTAGTGACACATAACAGCAACATAAAGCTGAAACATGACATACGCTTTAAAAAAAAGTCTGGTTGCTTGAGCAAAGTGTTAATTGTTCAAGTAAAAGCAAGCTGTAGTTTCTCTCAAAAGCATTGCTCTTATGTAAAAACCATAAACATGTGTTGTGTTTTTACAGTGAGCTAGAGAGCCCTTACAGGACTTGTTCAGGTAATAAAAAAAAACAAAAAAACACATTAGAATAATTTAAAGGATCCCAAAAGTGAAATTCATCCTTTTTATAACAACATGCTCCTTTATGATAAATGGACCTGAGTGCGGAGGGGAAAAAGCACGGCAAACCTTTTCCGTTACACTAGTATTTGAGGTTAAGATTCTTTGGACAGGACCGGAGAACATTTTTCCACGCAGTCGACTGAAACTTGCACTCTCAGAAAATGATCATTTGACCAAATAGGCCGCCAGTGTGATCCCTTAAAGCTGTGGATTAATTGATTTTTCGTTCAACTGATTTTCTTTTCTTTTAGATTGTACTCACCACCAGATGGGATAGCCTCCGAGCACCCGTGAGCTGGACAACCATACACACAGCAAATATCCAATCAGATACAAATCCATGAGGTAAGCCTTGTCAAGTGTGTGTAAGTGGATCAATACGCAGAACTTCCAGTAGGCAAGAAGACTTTCCAGGATGTGGAGCTTCTAGAGTAGTTTAATTATTGAATGAAGGGAAAATTTAAATATTTGACCAAAAAAAAAAAAGAAAAAACTCTTCCTCCTGTTTTTCCCCCTCTCTTTCTTTGAGTCGGGCCAGGAAAGTGTGTCTGTCTCCAAGTAGTTAAGAGAATAAGTGTCTCTTACACTCATGCACACGCTCCTACCCGTCCTCTCCTTCCCTCCCTCTCTCTGAGGTTCTTCCCTAAGGTAGATATCTTTTCCTCTCTCTCCCGACTTTTTTCTCCCCCAGGATGCCTCATCCACAGGCCCAATATTAAAAGTGGAGGGTGGCGGGGTGGAGATGTTAGGTGTTGTTGGTGGGGAGGAAGGGGAGAAGGGGGGGGGGGGTTGTAGGATGAGGTTTGGAGATGTCAGCTGGCAAGCCAATCACAGGAGATGGCCTTAGGTTACGAAAAAAAAAAAAAAATTATTATTCGTTCCCATCTGTCAATCACACGCCACCCCCTGGTAATGTGGAAGAGAAAGGATAGAGTGCAAAAAGAGGGAGAGAGCGAGGGAGGGAGGTGCAGGGAGGGACAACATGAAAAAAGGTAAAGTGGAGTTGTTGCTCAACTTGTTTAATCCATGATCAGAAACAACCAAAAAAAAAAAAAAATTCCCCCAAAAAGTGGCCGGAGGCAGGTGATGAGGTCTTTGGGAGGAAGCTCGGCAGTACCCGTTGATGTACACGCTGACATTGATTTTCCTGGGGGGGGGGGGGGGGGGTTGTGCGCGTTTCAGGAGCTTCTGCCCTGACTAATTGATCCGGATATAAGTGCACGCTGACACGCACGTAAACCTCTCTCAGGCGAACATACTGGGAATTTTCAAAGTTGCGGTCCGCCCAGCCCGACGGAGGAGAGGGCATGAAAGGGGTCCACAATAAAGCCATAAAACGGCAGAAGTGGCTGGGCCCGGCACGCAGGGGTTATGTGCTCCAGCGGCCCAAAGGCGACACATTTTACATCAATACCATTGTCATTCTGATGGGCTGTGAGGCGAGCAGCCGTGGGACAGAGTGGGGGTGCTGAGGAGGCAGATAGAGGGCGAAGGAGGAGGGTAGGACACTTGAGATGGACTTAGCCTGAAGAGAGCACACAGGAGATAAACCCACAAGGAAACTGATCAGAACGAATGCAAACAAGATACCCAGGCAAAGATCAAAGGGAAGCGGTTGTAGTGATGGTAATCTGGATTATCAAATCGGTGCATCAACCCCCTTCAACTTTTTCACAATTTGTCTCATTTCAACCACAAGCTTCAAAGTATTTCATAGGGATTTTATGTGAAAGTCCAACACACAGTAGAACCCAATGTTGTGGCAGGATGATGCATAGTTTACAAAGGTTTTTTACAAATGACAAATCCGAAATGTGGGGTAACTTTGTCTCTACCGTATTCGCGCTTCTAAGGGCAGAAAAATGTCAGCGTTCTTTGCAGAACAGCTAAAAGCTCCATCAGACTGGACGGAGAACGTCTGTGAACATACATTTCAAGTCTTTCCCCGGATTCTCAGTCTAAACTCAGGTCTGGAGTTTGACGTTTCAAGCTGCAATAATATGGTCGGAGCCACACCATTCCCTTGTAGCTACGGCTAAATTTCTTCGGGTTTTTGCTGGAAGTTGAACCTCTCTGACCCAGCCTCAGAAATCTTTTGCAGCCTCTTAACAGTTTTCCCCTCTGGGCTGACCTGTTTTCAGCTCCGTCCATCTTTCCATCAACTGACAAGCTTCCCCTCTCCCGGCAGAAGAAAGTATTCCCAACAGCATGATGCTGCCGCCGACCATGTTTCACCATGGAGATGGTGCATTCGGGTAGGTTTATGTGCACTGTTAGTTTTCCTCTGCACCATGTTTTGCATGTTGACTGAGAAGTTCATTGAACAGTGACTTTCTTCTTCCTACTCTTCCATATAAGTGAGACATGTAGATTACGTGTCTAATAGTTTTTTGTGTAACAGATTCTCCCACCTAAGCTGTGGATCTCTGCGGCTTGTCCAGTGTTACCCTGGGCCTCTTTGCCTGAATAATGTTTGGATTGACAGCCATGTCTTGGTAAATTTGCAGTTGTGCCACCTTTTCCACTGTCTGCTGATGGGGTTAACAGAGCTCTGTGGGTTGTTCAAAGCTTTGGACGTTGCTTTGTAACCAAACCCTGCTTCAAACTTCTTCGCATCTTTCTCCCTGACCTGTCTGCTGTGCTGCACTAATGTTCTCCAACAAACCTCCGAGGCCTTCACCGAAAAGCTGGATTTATACTGTGGGTAAATTACGCAAAGATGGACTCCGTTTACTAATTAGGGGTAATTCTGGGGGTAATTTGTTGTAGTACATTTTAATTTGGATGTCAGAATAAAAAAGCTGAATACAAATGCACGCCATACTTTTTAGATTTTTATTTCCAAGAAATGTAGATAATGGCTCATTTTCCTTCCACTTCTCATTACTTTGTGTTGGTCTGTTCCAAAAATACCATATTATAAAAGTACCATATTTAAAGCCAAGAGTTCAATTGGGAATATTATGCACTGACCTTTGGTAATTACACATTACAGATTTATGACAAATTTCCCCCGAAAGAGGAAAGGATTTAGAAAACTCAGAGTGCCACAGCTCTGTTGTACTTCACAGCAGAAATGACATTTAAAGGGTGAACAGGACACAGAAAGTGGAGTTTTCCTGGAGCGAATTGCCAGTTTGATACCATTTTACTCAATCAAAGTTTAAATCTTCTCCTTTTTTTTGCAGATCAATCATTTAAGTTCAACTTGAGTGCGATGATGTCCTACTCTCTACATTTTGACCCTATGAAATAAATATTCTAACACCTTTTGTTTTAAACTGCTTTCACTTCCACAGTTTATTGTCCACACGTACAACTCCTATCAAATCATAGACATATTTTTTTGTCTACTTTCACTTCAGCTGCTGTAGGAAAAACATTTTTCTGTCGAACCACCACAGAGAGCATAAAGCACCAACCGACTCCCATTAAAGCTTAGCTCAGATTTTTTTTTCTTTCAAAGGCGGAAATGTAGGTCTCTTTAATCTGTGATATCTTCTTCACTTAACACTGTACACAACTAAATATAGACGAGTGGACGGCAGCAATGTTCTATAAAATAGGGTTCAAGAAGGTTTCCTGACAGTTTTGGCACAGGTAGTTTCAAATTCTCACCATCGTTAGGGGGGTGACATTGTCATGTTCTACTTTAGGATTAAGTATTCTTCAGATAAACTCGCATGTTCCTCATGGATGCAGTAATACCGAAAAGTATTCCTGTCAGATTCTCTGATGGTGAGCTGCAGCAAAGCATTCCCAAAAACATTCCCATGAAACTTCCAGCTCCATGCTTCATGGATGCTGTGAGGTTTAGTTTATGTCAAACATGTCCTCTGTTCTGGCGACACAGTGATTCAGTTTTAGCCACACTGGTTCGATGAACATTACTCTAGAAGTCCTGGTCTTTGTCTACATTCTCTGTGGTAAACTTCTCTGGTCTTTGTTTTTCTGAGAGGGCAATGCTTCCCTCCTTCCAGACTACCTATTAAAGTTACACTTGTGCAGTCTCTTTCTCATTATACGGACAAACACTCTAATATAACAATAGAAAGAGCCTGTTGTAGGTCCCGTGATGCCATTTTAGGCTCTTTGGAGACTACTTTTTGCATCTGATGTCTCCTATTGGGTGTAGTTCCTTGGCTAACCAGACCTAGGCTTGTAGGCAGCGGATATGGATGTTCCCTTTTTATTAGATTGTTTTTTGGTGGAATTGTTCATTTAAGATTAGGATTAGCTGTTAAACCCAGAGGGTTTCAGAAGGAATTTCTGCTTGAAAACACACAACTGAAATAAATCAAAAATAGCTCCCCTGTTATCAGGTCTAAATGCAACCTTTTTGGTACATGTGTAAAGATAAGACATAAAATAATCTTTTTTCCAGTGGAATCACCATTACAGCTATTACTATGTCTGAATTATTTGTTATCAAAGAAAAAAATCAAACTTTTCAAGCCTCGCCTAAGGTTTTTTCTAGATAAACATTGTAAAACACAATGAAAGTCCTTTTGAAAACCTAGTAGACACCTCAGACTATATTTATCAACATATGTACGATAACAGCAGAGAAGTTGGACTGAATCAGTTGAAGCATATTTGATCCACAATGGGCCGTTGTGACAGAGCTGTCATTTTGGCACAACTTAGCCAAATGTGCCAAAACTGTGCCAAATAAGTATTTCACCTCATAAAAGGGAATCTGCTCAAATAAAAGTGCTGATTTTTACTGTATGACTCCTTCTGCATATGACAAATTCTTTGGTCACGACATTTAAGCTGTACGTCATCAACTGTATCTGTAGCAGTTCGTAAAGCAAACTGTGGGTGAAGCACGGAGGTTATAAACGTGCCACCATTTTTAGAACCTCCGTTACGCAAGGAAATTGTGTCACCTGTAAACATTGGAAAAATTATAGGTTGTTAGAAAGGAAGGACTCTAGCTTCTGAGGATACCAGCCATGAGGGGCGGAGCAAAAACGTATATGTGTCCTGAGGCATTTTTCCTAAAGAGTTTGCCATGTTCGATACACCTTTAAATGGCATCTTGTGCCGTAAAACTGATAGTATTTGTGAAAAAAAAACTATTTCTGTGACTGGTTTTAGAAACCTCGTCCTTCGAGGGATTTAAGGGAAAAAAATATGACTGTGTTTGAACAACTTTTAGAGAAGGTGAAAATAGGCTTTCCCCTCTTGGCCCAGTACTGGGCTGGTCAGCTGCTTAAGCTGCTACAATCTTCTTTTTGAAGGCCTCAGATCTTTGGATCTCACCGTGGTGTTCACTCTCACTTCAACACTTACGAAGAAAGCAAACTGCATTTTGCTGTTTGAGCTGCAGACATGTAGAGCAATAATATTCTCATCATATTTATCTAAAGTTAAAGTTTTAACCGTTTTAAAGGGTAATAAATTGTTGGGTGTTCTAATTTATTCCTCCCCAGAATTATCATTTTTCTTATTCCATTTTACAGAAATTTCTAAAATATATTTTCTTTACTAAAACCTCTTAATAGAAAATTTCCATAAATCTGATATTTAATATCCATATATACTAGTATTTTTACTAACTAGAATTTCATAAGGTGTCCTAGTGTTTTCTCATTGCTGTATCATTCGTTTTTCTTGCAACTACTGCATTTTTACTTCAGCAAAACAACTCAGGTATCTCTGTTGTGGTGCCTGAGGGCCCCCTCTCTGTCTGATGGCACCCTTTGGGCCTTTAGCTACATGGACTAAATAAGAGGGTTGCTCAGCAGGGGCCGGGAGCACGCTCTCAGCAGAGCAGACTGAGTGTCCTCTGCAGGGAAAGAGGCCAGTGACCATAGTTTAGAAGTCAGTAGTGGGGTCCCCCCATCAGCCGCCCACTGTTTCATTTCTCCATGACAAAGAAGTTTGGGAAACAGGCACTTACTGAGCAGCGCTCGACCTACCGCCCCGTTTCTGGAAATGTGGGGGGTAAATTTGACAATAACAGATAGATGTCGTGGTGTAACGCGTATAAAGTGCCTTCTAGCCAGCTGTGTTGGAGTATTCTGCATTATAACCAATAAACACCATTTTTCACCCACTCGAGTCAACATGTGATATTGTCAATGCGGCGCTGACAACAGGGCGCGCCTGTTTGTGATTATGATCGCTGTCGTGTGTTACGGCATCGTCAAAAATGTGCCGAGCTCAGCTTTGGATGACAGCTGCTGTGTGGGAGCGACAGACAGTGATTTTAGGGCCAGGGATAGGTTAGGAGAATGTGTCAGGGGTCTTATTTATGAGCGCAGACAAAAAAATTAGTCTGCGGTCTGAATCCGAACAACATTGAGACCACATTTTGCAGGTGGAGGCTGCAAGTGCAGCGCCAAATGCCTGGAAAGGCAGCACAAACTGAGCTCCATATCAATGGAAATGAACAGCTCTTGTGGTGAGGGTTTAGAAATATCTGCAAAGGAAGACCACAGCCTGCGTGAAGGGGGGAGGCAAACACCGGGGTCCCCTACCGTGCTGGTTTCTAGGGTGACCTGAGAAAGGCCATAACCAGGTCCGGCTCTTTCTCAGGCCTAATCAGCGTATTACCACAAAGAAGGACATGTGTTAAGCTCCCCACCTCTCTACCAATCCTACTCAATCCGAATAGCATGGCTGGACACAGGCAGCCAATAAAACCAGGATTAGTAGGGTATTTAAACACACTGAGGCTGTTGCGAGAAAGTTTCTGAACATACACGATCCCACCCTTTTCATCAGTCCTCTCTGCTTCTCTTTCTTTCCATCTTTCACTTTATTTTACTCTTTTCCTTCCTCTTTTCAGTGCTCTCATGGCATAAGCTCTCCACACAAAGGAGCATCCAGGAATTACTCATTTTGTTGGAGTAGTTAAGCAAATTCCCAGTACCTCTCGCCCACCTCCCCCCTCTATGCTCCGGATCCTGTGCTTTGTGTGTTTGCGATAATGAATTGTGCCGCATCTCAATGACAATTTTGCAAGAGTTTAGCTAAGTCTGAGGAAGATGCATATTCCTGTACGGGTTTCAGAGTGGATTCAGTCGTGAACCAGATTTAAGGTTGATTCATGTTGATCTGGTAATTAATACCTGATGATGGTGGGGAAGGCCTTTGTGCAATGAGCTCTGGCTGCAGGATGTAAATTGTGTTTACTGTTGTGACTGTACTGAGATCGGGAAGCGATACACCGGTCGCCGGTTGAGAGACCGCGGCTCCGTCTACTGGAAATAGAATGCTGTTAAAGACAACGCAAATGCATTTGTCAGGACAGATGACAAGAGTTCAGCCCCCAAATAAATCTTTTTCATTAGAGCAGCAAACACTCCATCTCTCCATGGTTTGAGTCGCTGTGTGAGCTGCTCGACACAATGCTCAAACCCGCAGCGATCTTCGGCCGGACACTGGGGCGGCCTAATTAAAGAGCACTTAAGCCCTACAATGTGTGGCCGTGCAGGCTGGAGTTGGTGGGCACCCCCCTCGACAGGGACTCGTAAACAAGGGAGTCCCGGACAGAGTGAGATAAGAGGGCTATGTGCCAGGGACTTTGTTCACACAAGATGAAGAGTCAACAGCCTCCCCATCTCTCGACCCTCCTTTAGCCATCCCCCCTAATAACCAGCTTCTTCAGAGAAGCTGCGAACACAATGCCATCCCACTCCCCTCCTCTTGCTCTCAATCACCACGGGGACAATGAGGAGACCCCCCGCCACCTCATCTTCACCGTCCTTCTGCCCCTCCCCGGCCCCCAAACAGACACTTCTTTTATTGAAATTCTTTGGTGTTCTAATCCTCAGCTTCCTCCAGGGCCAATAATGGACTCCATGCATCAGCCTTTTCCAGCGAGGCTATCATCTTAGCCCGTCTGGGTCACAAGTCCATCCCCCCACCCCCCAGGCTGGAGAGAAAGGCCCCCGAAGTGTCATTCCCAGTTCTGCATTTAGGTAAATTTTCGTCCAGTTTGGCTTAGTCACAATTAAAATTTGATGTAGGATACATACTTGCACCAGTACCTTCTGTAAACTATATTCAAATGTATTAATATAAAAAAATCTAGAAATATCTAGAACTTAAGTATTTTTCCTTTATGCAACAGTGCTGATTTCTAAAGATATATATATATATATATATATATATATATATATATATATATATATATATATATATATATATATAAAGACATTGTTCCCCAACTTTGACAATAAAAAAAAGTAGGTTTAAATTATTGAGGGGTTTACTTTCGACATTGACTTGAACATGGATGACACTGTATAGTTTGATTATAGGATGTAGTTTTGTGTATCTCTGTTTATTATGACTATTAAGAAGTACATTTATTATATACATGAGATGTAAAAGACAATGAATCTGTACGCTTTTAAAACTGTAATAACAGCTTTTCTTACAACAGTTTGCTACGACAAGCAAGACTTACAGTGAGAAAACTGCAGTGTGTAAAAACCCACTCTGGAATGATGATCCTGACCAGATCCGTGGGTTGTTGGTGACATCTGCTGGTCACCAACAGTCAGAGTCCACTGATGGTAACGTTCCAGATATTTTAAAACCTTTCTGGATATCTCGAGTGAAATATATTGCTGGAAATAAATATTTTCCTATATTTACATGTGGTTAAGATGTGTCGGTATGTATGACTGGAGGTAAGTTTAAACTTGTGGAATCAAGATGATTATCTTTGATTCCATTTGGGGTAAAATAAACCTAGTAACCAAGTACTTGAGCCACCGGCATCGAAATAATACATCTACAGTTGCCCTTTTTAGGACTGTATGATTAAAAACACTAAGTTTAAACAACTATAACACCTCACAGCTAAATAGCTAATGTAGCTAAAACGGATCGATTCACATTTACGAAATCTCAGAAATCTTACTGTATTATCCTATCTATAGTTAAACTCTAAAGGTATTCATTCCCTTGGCGTCTTTGAGTTTAAAGTAATTTTTTAAGTTTATCAACATATTTCCTGTGACAGGAGTTAATCTTAACGTTTCGGACTGACACGGCCAACGTCCTGACTTTAATTCTGACAGATTGTCCACTGTGAAGTTCAGTTTATCATTAAAAAAAAAAGTTACAAATTTTCTGTCTGAGGAAAGCCAGCAGATGGCATCGAGTCACTGACAGCAACATTCACTCCGCCTGGCCAAACATAGCAACGGCGGGCTCTAACTTGCATTGCATCTTACTGCTGGTGAGTTAATCAAGTACTTTGGATTCACAGCTCCAGGCTACTAATTTAATCCAAGATGGCGGCAGCAAGGGTACAAATGTTTCTTTACAGTTTATCCACCTTGGCTTATTTTTAGTGAGATAGATAATGACAGAATAAACGCTCGTAGCTAATGTGTGTTTTTGCATTGCTGAGAGCTTTGATTAATTCATTTTATGACCTATTAATGACCAGATAATATGTATGATGTCCCGATCATGGAAAACAGTGGAGGGACTTTCTTTTTTGCATCACTGTAAATTACGTTTAACACTGCATACAGTTAAGTTTATATAATTTAAATCTATTTACAGTTTACCTTAAAAACCACTTATGACTTGAAGCTGCAATGAGTAAATCATTATGTTGTTTTTTTTTTTATTAATTGAAGCAAAGACCTAGCACCTTTGAATATTAGTTGCAAGTGGAAAATCTGTCTTTCAGCCAGATTTGTATGTCAAATAAATCAACAAGGCTCACTGGTACATTACACATTGGTATTGTTATTCTCCTTTTAGGTCTATTTTATCATTTTCAAATATTTATTCCTTGTTCCAATGCCAACGATGACCTCACACCCCTGTCATCTGTGGCTCACGTTTACTAGAGCTCTAAGCTTACATAGCCTGCATGTCTAATACACCGCAGGCAGTGTGAGCGCATGAGATGGTCCACTGTCAGCCAGTCAAACCTGTTTGATGCCACTCAACTCAGGGGGTCCTCTTAGAAACAGTAGGTGTCACGTAACATTGCATGCAAGCAGATCACCGTTTAGTCTTTTGGCCTCGGGCTACCGTGGATCTAAATTAGCATTTGGATTTATCTTTGGATCTTGAACATGACACTGTTGGTCTTTGATTTTCAAACCAGAGGATAAAGCCTGTCAGTCATTATTTTTTACCTTCCGTGAGGTCCTCTCTCATGGTAGCCGAAGGAGAGGTAAAGGCCCCCGTTTTGCAAATAAGCACCAATCAACAGCCCAATTCCATGACAAATCATTTCATTTAATCACTTAGCTCACTTAATTAACTCAATGCTTTGTTTTCTATATAGACTGAATGTTTATTGTCTGAGACAAAATTGTACATTGTGTACCTGCTTGTGTTGAAACTCAACATTGTGATAGCTGCACAAAATAATGTGTTGAATCAGCTCATTTCAGGTCCCACTTTGAGCTGTTTCGAGAGTCAATGGAATGATTTGGATCAAAGCATTTTCATGTTAGAATGGCCCAGTTCAAGTCCAGACCCAAATCCAACTGAGAATCTGTGGCACTGTGATCTGTTTTGATTTCAGTCTGTAGACGTAAAAAGCTGTTACAGACATATTCGTGAAAAGACTTGCTGGTATAACTGTACATTTCAAGGGGGAATGACATTGAATGATATTTTAGCAAGCATCTACATGTTAAAACTGAGCTTTAGAATAGAAGGAAGTCATTTGATGTAACATTTTGTTGTGTTTCTTGAATTGTGGTCATGTTCAGCGGTCTGTCTCTCTTTGCTAGCTCTGTGGTAGACTTAAAACCTCTCCCTCTTGGGCTACCTCTCCCTCTTGCTCAAAGTCAATTGAGTTAGGTCCCCTCTGCTCTACAGCCAGTGGTGTTTTGAATTTGTAGATGCAAACTTAGAATAAATAGATTTAGAAACTATTTCCTGGGGATGTGCACTCCTTACCTTGGTTGTTCTGGGTTCCGGTTGCCTAGATGAGCTGGTACCTGCCAAACATGGTCTGGGAAGGAGACCCCAGCATGGTGCTGTGTGGTCTTGCTGTTGGGAGTTTGTGCGGGCTCTGTGTCCTGGGCTTGGCCATGGCTGTGCAGCTAGGGGTGGTGGAGCGGCTCTGTTGTGGGTTCTCAATGCCCAGCATCTCACCCTGTGCCTCTTTGGCCTGGGGGATGCTCCCGGTTGCTGCACAGGCGACAAACTCAATCATATACACCCACTCAACGAAAACAATACACAATATGCTCACACCCACTCTCGCACCGCCACATAGATAATCCAAATAGTTGAAGGCCATTCACACAGGTTACTGTTACGTTAACGTGGCCTTCCAACTTTGATGCTGGATCAAATCACGCAGTTAGGATACCGCCTGAGAGATCGTTTAGTAGAGCAAAACTTCCCTAGTGCATGTAGGCAACCAGCTTCTCTATATGGTATATTTGAAAAAGAATGTGAAAAAAGACCACTTCCCTGGACTCCTGTGACTATACAAAGCACCGATGCCTGTTCATATTTCTCATAAAAATTACAAACTAAAAATCAAGGAAACATGTAAATGCCCGAATTAATGCAGATGCATTCACCTCATCTGACAAGTCTTGAATGAATGTAGAACTTTATTCACAAGCTCGCTATAATGGTCATTCCTGCTGTATGCGGGGTGAGGTTCTAACCATCCATCCATCCATCCATCCATCCATCCATACATCCACCCATCTTACTTTTCTGTGAGATTAGGTCATGGGGGCAACAGGTCCGGAAGGGAACCCCAGACGTCCCTCTCCCCAGCGACATCCTCCAGCTCAGTCTGGGGGATCCCTCCAGCGAGTCCTGGGTCTTCTCTGGGGTCTTCTTTTCAGTGGGATGTGCCCAGAAAGCCTTCAAAGGGAGGCGTCCAAGAGGCATCCTGATCAGATGCCCAAGTCACCTCAGTCGGTCCATTTCAATCCAGATAGGTCGAATGCTTATCAAATGGGTTGAAAAAGCATTTACAGAGTTAAAGGAAATTTGTTGAAGGATTAACCTGTTGATGCCTCATCCTTTATGGTCATACAACCATAACTTCATGTACTGGTGAAACAAAGATTTACTGTAAACTTTTATATTTACTGCATTATGCTGCCTTTGCTCCATCCATCTACCCATCTCTGTAGTAATATCAGCCTTTAACCCAACGTCAGCGTTTGTGTTTCAACGGACCAAAAAGGACCGAGAACCAGAAATTTGACAACAGAAAAGTAGATAATTATGAGATAAAACTGGTAGGAACTCAGGAACACCACATCCAAAATATAATACTGTATAGTTCCCATTGGCTCAAAAACTAGAGATAAAATATACAAAATAAATAATTAAATAAAATTTGTTAGCCTTTTACACACAAAAATAGAATAGAAATAAAAATAGTCTGCCCTGGCAGCCAATCATTTTTGTTAATCCCACCTCTCTTGGATTACTTGAAAGGGGGCGTAGTCCGCGACGGCTCACTATATTAGGCGCTCATTGGTCACCTCAGACCACGTGACGCCAGTCAACCAACCCCTGCAAAGTGCGATGAGTAAAGCCTCAGCGAAGACGCGAGTCCCTGAGAGTGAACGCGTCGGTGTGACGGGCTCTTTTTGTGGACCGTGCCGTGTTGTCACCAGCTGGCGTTGTGGAGGACGGCGTGGAAGCGGAGTACCGGGGACCCGCGCCTCTCCGAGCGGATGGTTTGGCCCCGAGCGGCCGCCTGGAGCTGAGGGCCAGCAGGAGAGAGACTGATGGAAGCGCCCGGACCTCTCCCGGTTACATAACTGAGCTCATCGATTACACAAAACCAGGGATGACGGACTGTTGCCCCCGACCGGACAGGTCGGAGTTCAACCTCTCTCTCCGCCCCCGCAAGGAGCTCATGAACCGAGGAGAAATCAGCTCGTCTTCACTCCAGCTGAGTTGGCTGCAGGACATTCAGTCTGAGGTCATTTAGTTTGCAGGTAAATACATTTAGAAACATGCCGGGACGAGCCGAGGTTGTTTGCTGAAGGCTGTTGATCTATCTCTCAGGACTTTATTTTCACCTTTTAAAGCCAACTTTTATAATAATAATAATAATAATAATAATAATAATAATAATAATAATAATAATAATAATAATAATAAACTCCGGCGTGTTAAGTTTTGTTTCCTTAACGAAAACTGTTTTTTATTTTCCTTCAGTGCAGTGCCTTGCAAGTATATTTACATCGCTTGAACTTTTTCGCATTTAGTCATATTCCAACCGCAAACTTCACTGTGTTTTTATTTCTGAGTCATTTTCACCCTCTAACAGGTTTTCTGCCTAGATTGTCCTGTATTTAACTCCATCCATCACCCCATCAACACTGCTGGGAGGAATCAAATAAACCATCCTATGGTGCCACCACCACGTTTCACAGTGAGGATGGTGTGTCCAGGATGAGATGCAGAATTAGTCATCATCATCATCATCATCATCATCATCATCCATGTGATGGACTGAGCATTGCTCCTTGAGATGTTAGAAGTTCTCCATGTTATTCTGTAAACTAACCGAACTTGAAACTTCACAGCTTTCTCAATGACCTGTCTGCTGTGTTCCCTGGTCCCCCATGATGCTGTTTGACTCACTAATGTACTGTAACATACCTCGGGGGGGCCTTCACCGAACAATTGGATTTATGTTAACGGTTATTTCACCAGGAAAATTCAGCTTTAAATAGGAATCTCTTTTACGAGACAATTCGAGCCAATACTGGCAGCCGCACACATGGCATTCATAGCAAAACATAGAATAAAAGAAGACATTCGCCACACTCATAAATATAATAATTAAACAACCCTCAGTTAACACATTTACAGAAAAATGACTCCCTCTCAAGATCTTTATGGGCAACCTTAAAAACATTTAGTGACGGCAGCACTTTTGAGTTCACGCTTTTCTGTGGTTCGATGCAGATTCAGCAGAAAACCGAAAAGATTTCCTTTCGAGTTAAGTTCGGACTTTAGGCACGTAAGGTGAAAGTAGGTTCTCACAACAACGTTCCCACAAATGGACATTAATTATCAATAAGGTGACTTCTTAACGCAGCTAGTTGCATCTTATTTAGATGTATCAACGTAAAGGGGGTTAAATGCGAATACATGTCGTACTTTTCAAATTACTATGTAAAATATTTCGAAAACCATGCGTGAATTTTCCTTCAACTGCATAATTATTCACTAATTTGTGCCGGTCAGTCACACCCCAATAAAAATCAGGACGTTTGTTGGTCAAAACATGACAACAACAAAAAAAAGTTAGAGGTGTAGATAATTTTGCAAGCCACTGGGTGACGTGCTTTGAAATAATTGAATAAACATGTCTGGAGATTGGGACACAGGAAATGGTTCATAAAATACAATTTCAGTTTGTAAAATCCTGTTTCATATTTTTTGTTGTTTTCCGTGACTTTGATTTTTACAATCCATTTCATCAGGTGTGTTAGGCAGGTTTTTAAAAAAAAGTTGCAAGGTAAAAAAAAAAAAAAAACATTTTAATAGAAATTATAAAAAAAAAAAAACCTTCTAAGAACACCGGGATCATGGCATTTTGGTGAAACATCAAAAATATGGAGTAGATGGTGCATCTCAGTTTACATTAAAGCTGGAGATGCACCAACCTGCATTTAAAAGGATGTATAAAACAAATGTAATAAGACGACGAAAGCTCTTCAGATATTAAAGAAAAATATAAGAAATACACAAGATCATAATTATACAGAATTACTAATGTCTGGGTAAACTGCAAGTGGAGTGCATGACCAAACAAAGTCCAGTGATTCAACCAAACGCACTGTGGAGACGGATTGTTTCAAAGCCCCGGGCCAAGATCAGATAAGGCTTGTTCCCTTTTACTTCTCCGACTTGTGCCTGGAATGACTAACTAATTCTAAGGAACTCGTAGGAACAGAGACACTGAGAAACCGAACGTTTAGGCTGAAGATTAGGGAGCTATGCTGCTGTCTAACCAGTCACTGCTTTATTTGGGTGGTTTTCAATAAGTTCTTGTATTATAAGCTCATTTCTTTCATTCAGTCAAAATGGTATACTTGTTTGTTTCAACTATTTTCTAAGTTAATGAAATGCTTACTCAGCAAATTAGAAAATCATATAAGACCAAGAGATAAAGCTGTTTTAAGACAGAAATGTTATTTTATGATCATAATTGTCTACACAAACATAGTTAAGGTTGCTGTCTTGACAGTTGTTCCCCCACAAGAAGGTTAAGCCACAAAGGTCGTTGCTTAAGTAGCTGGCTGCTTAGTATTCGAGCATGTTAATGGAAAGTTGAGTGGAAGGAAAAAGTGTGTTTTTAAAAAAAAAATAAGGTGCACAAGCAACAGGAATAGCCCACAGCCTTAAGGGGATTGTGAAGCAAAGCCCGATCAGAAGTTTAGAAGGCTGGAGCCGGACCTTCAAAGCTCCTCACAAACAGACTTATTCAGTATATAAGCCGAAAGTGTTGCATTCGTGGTTTTAGGCTATTTCTGAACCATAGATACCTCAAGTGTCTCAATTGTGTTGAGTAGAAAAAGCACCGCTCTGTTGCCTAATTATCCAACGTCCAGATTTCAGTTGAAAATAAATGTAAATTAAATTTGGAAATTGAGTCAGGAAGAGCGGAGAGGCACAGGGTCCAAGTTGCTTGAAGTCCAGTGTAAGGTGTCCACAGTTGGGGTGTCGTGTCATCTGCTGGCGTTGGCTAGTTGTGATTTTATCAAGTAAAACGTAAAATATACTCCAAATCAAGTGCATCAGAGAATAAGCAGCATGTTGGTGATTTATTGTGCCTGAAGAAATTACGCGTTTTCCTTTTAAATACTTTCAATGAAATGGTAAAAAAAAAAAAAATTATAATCCGATTTAAGTTAGTATTTGACCAACTGATTAAAAAAAGAAAATATATTTTAATCTCAACCACTGGCTGAAAAATTGTTGCCCAAAACTGGCAGAATTTCTTTTTTTTTTTTTTTTTCCTTAAAACTTTTAGCAAACGTTATTTAATGGATGTTCTACAAATACATCATGACCATAAAATGGGGGACACTATTTAGTATCGCACAGGGCTATTTGAAATACAATAGTCATTTACTAACATTTTTCGAGCGTCACGAGAATTGGGATAGAAATGTAGAAATATCCTTTTATTGTTGCACAGTGGGGAAATTCAGGTGTAACAGCAGCAAAGTTAAAGGCAAAAGTTAAAGGCAAAGAGAAGCACGCAGAGACACACAAAGTTAAGTAAGAGAACAAAAATAAGAGTACAGTAGGGCAAAAATACAACACAGGAAAAAAAGATACTGTACAGTTATTAAGGATAACATTTTCTGACTAAAGATATGTCCAACTGTTGTTGAATATGTCATGTTCATTTAGCGTAAATAGCAACAACAGAATACTGACAAGAAAGAAAAAACTGCGGCAAAACAGCAGAGAAGCAGCTGTCCTGCAAATAGGAATGGGGGAAAAGCTGTTTAGTGAGACTGGGTCATTCTACAAGTTATCAACAAGGATTCTTGAAGATTTACTTTCTGCATCCAGTAAAATGTCTTTTTTTTTAAAAACATCCCACTTTCAGCTTTGAACAATTGGACTTTCGTGTTTTTTTTTTAATTTATTTATTTTTCCTACATTTGCAGCGACGTCAGCGCACAGCACCATGAACGTGGGCACGGCGCACAGCGAGGTGAACCCCAACACCCGGGTGATGAACAGCAGGGGGATCTGGCTGTCTTACATCCTGGGAATCGGCTTGCTTCACATCATCCTGCTCAGCATCCCCTTCGTTAGCGTCCCCGTCGTCTGGACCCTCACCAACCTCATCCACAACCTGGTGAGCGGAGCAGAGCGCCCACAGGCGCCACCACGATTATGGCACGCTCTAGGAATAGGCTGAAGTCGGGCTCACGGTGTCATGCGAAACCAGGCGAGGCCACGGCCCTTGAACTTTTTATCGTTTTGTTTTGCAGATTAAATTACGTAGAGGTAGACTCTATACTGGATTTCATTTAGGCATATCGGAGTAAAGGGGGCTTAATGTGAATACAAATGCAGATTTTTATCTGTAAAACGTTTAAAAAACTATGTATCATTTCAGTCTAACCTCTTCGCAATTATCCACTGCTAAATTGTATTGAAATTTGTGGTTGTAACCAGATAAAATTTGCCCATGTGCTTCCAGAAGCGTTTTACTAAAAAAAGTCAAGGCACAAACTGTTTAAACTCAGTTTAAACTGCAAGACCCCGAGGAAAGGCCGGAGTTCTCATCCTGGCTGGATAGTTGTGTCCTATTTCTATCTCTGACCCCCTGCTTGTTGTGTGTTTGTCGCAGTGCATGTACCTCCTGCTTCACACGGTCAAAGGGACGCCCTTCGAGACCCCAGATCAGGGCAAGGCTCGCCTCCTGACCCACTGGGAGCAGATGGACTACGGCGTGCAGTTCACCGCTTCGCGCAAGTTCCTCACAATCACGCCCATTGTCCTGTAAGTGACATGCACTCCTCCTTCTGCTGCCTTCCAGGTTGTAAAGTGGGTCAGTAGATTAGGATGGTTACTATCCAAGCCCACAAACTGTCAGAGGGCTTGGGTTCTTGCAGGTGCACCCGTAAGTGCTTTCCTGGCTTTTTCTTCCGTCGTTATCGTGGGAGTTCAGTTTACAGGAGGCACTATGGTTTCCTGGGTCTGATTTGCAGGCTCAGCAAGAATACTGTAACCAGAGCAGCTCTGCAGGTGTACACCGTGCCTCTGTACGCACTTGTCGTCTCGTTTTGCAGCCAACGGGAAGTGGTTCTTCATGACAGGAACGGCACAGCTGCAAGTGTTTTTTTTTTTTTTTTTTTTTTCCTAAGACATAATCTTAATGTTTAGTTTGCTTGATCAATCTGATGCAAATTAAAGCAGCTGCTGAGGATATCTAGGCATGTTTCCACCTGTATGACAAATTATACAGTAATTGGTGTTTTTGAGGCTGAAAGGCCTCTTTGCCATCACCCTGATTTTTTTGGGGGGGGATTTTTCTTCTTCTAACAGATTCAACTCAGAACTCAGTTGGAGTCCCGTTCATTTCATTTCCAGTCAGAGCAAACATTGTTGGTAAAATTAAAAGATTACTTCAAACCTAAATCTGTCAGGGGTGTGAATAATTTCAGTCTTTACGTTCATGTTTCCTCTCAGTGTCTGCATATATTGGACTCAGTCTATTATGGCGGTATTAGTTTTATAACAAATGTCTTCTTCACCATGGGCTTTTTTATAATAAGGGTCTCCTCTGTCCACACGAACACTAAATCACTGACGCATGCAAATTTATCAGGCAATTCCTTCCCATGATCCCAAAGGTACGGACTAAACTGGTGAGGAGGTCTTTTCGGTTCGCGGCTGCATCAGCCTGGAATCCGTTGCAGGATTTCATAATTTAAAGCTCTTTGGAATAAGTACATCTCATGCTCTGTGCTGCTGTTTTTGGTGGGGTAAAAGAAGGTTATACTCACTGTTTCTTGTTCAAATAGTGGTGAAATTGAATGAAATCTTTAAAATATCAAATTGGGTATCACCCATCTTCAAGATGAGTATCAAAAGCTACTACGTGTCCTGAAGGAGACGGCGCCGTTTTATGGTTTTAAAATAGCAGTTCATGAAAAGACAAAAAGTGCAACTATATAAGGGGCAAAAGGATATTCTGCAAATGACATTAATTGGTAATGACTGGCAGTGACACATGTTTTTAAGATATATCCTGTGACAAAGTGAGAGATGCTATCAGAGTTGAGCCTCCTTCTTCATAATTATTGTGTTTTACTCTGACATGCATATGTTATGAATATCAACGTCTGGACTGACAATGACCCATTCTTTTCTTATTCGTCTCTATCCACCTGCTTTTTGATTTTTGACCACTGGATCTCATTGGATTTTCCTGCTACAGGACCAAACTTTTAAAGTTCTGATCTTCAAATGACTTGGTCACGTTTGCCTTGTGACACGGTGCTCCAACACGCTGGAAAATACACAGATCGTCACAAAGTTGTGTCTGCATTCTGATCCCGCTCTCTATCCGGGGTCATGTTCGTGGGCAGAACTGTAAGTAAGCTAAGCCTGCTCACTTGAACCAGAAGCTGGTCCTTTACAGTTAGTTGTGTTAAAAAACAGACCAAACTGTTTTTAGCCGATGCTTGGTTGATTTGAAGGGTTTAATTTAATTATGCATTTCATTTTTGCTTTGAAGTTGGAGCTTTCTAGTGTGTACCAGAAAGGATAGACGTTGGAATTTTGAGTGGGAAACTCGGACCTGAAAAGGCTGCCATTTCGTCATAAACCAATAAGGACAAACTCTTTTGTTTTATTTATTTTTTTGCTGCCTCCGGTACTTCACAGATCTATTTCCCCCCTCCAAACAAATGGAGGCTTTTAAAAATCAGTCCAGCACTGTGGAACCAGTGGAGGGAGGAGGAAATTTGAAGGGTCGATATAGAGCGTTAACACGCCGTGTGTGATCACGGACCGCATCCGTCCCTTATCACCTACAGTATAGACTTGTAGAATTAGAGATCTCACAAACTATTATTTGCCAATAGAGGCACATTTGGAACAGTGGAGAACGTTCCCAGGATTGGCCAGGCTACCGAAATCACTCCAAGAGCGCATTGATGATTCATCCAGGAGGTCACAAAAGAACCCAAAACAACATGACTTGCCTTATTTAAGGTCCGTGTTCAAGATTTATCTATAGGAAAGAGACCAGGCACCCGCTGAGCAACATTAAAACCTCTGGAGGACAGGAAAAACAAAAGTAAGGTTTTGAAGTGGCCTAGATAGTCTGGATTCACCACTGATTGAAAAAACAAAGGCCGATCTTGCTGGAAAACCCTCTGCTGTGTCTGAATAAAATGTTGGAAACTTGTTTTGCTATAAAAGCTAATGTTAAGGTGGTTAAAAACAATTATTTTGCATCTAACAGCTGCAGAATAATCCTAAAGCAGTGTGAAGTGTTTCCCCCAAAAAACACTGCATCTGAAAAAGCGTGCCAGAGCCAAAAGCTTTTGTCAGAACTTTAAGCTTTAGGCACGGAAAACTGCCAGATTGTAACAAAACAAGCTTTTATATTTCACGTGTTACTGAGGACTCCTTGAACTCATCTTCTCTGTCTCCTTCTCCGTCTCTCCCTTTGCTTCAGGTACATATTAACCAGCTTCTACACCAAGTACGACAGAGGCCATTTTGTGGTCAACACGGTGTCCTTGCTCACCGTGCTCATTCCCAAACTGCCGCAGCTGCACGGTGTTCGTATCTTTGGGATTAACAAGTACTGACAGCCTGGAAGAAGAGGAGGAGGTTTAATGTCCCCCGGGGGCTGCTGAGAGCACACAGTGCATTGGTCTCTGATGAGGACCTCTGGCACCTTATTCTCCTCAAAGGGAGCCTGCTGAGGATGCTGCCATGGCACCCAATCAGAAAGCCTCCGAGGAGAGAGAGCACAGGAGGAGCGTGTCGTGTTGCAACAAACTGTGGTTTATCCTCTCGCTTTACAGACACTTTAAATCTCTTTTAAAGATGAAGCTTCTGACATTTCTGAAGACGGTGCACAAACCCCCCCCAAAAAAACCAGTCCGTGCCATTTCAGTCGGTTGGCACAACAAGGGACGTTTTTTTTTTAGTCTATTTTTGTGAAATGATACAGTGTTGTATTTATTCAGCCTTGCACCATCCGGCAACTTCGTCCCCCATGAGGTTTGTGGCTTCAGCGGAGAGCAACAATACTGACATGGCCGGGGCACTGGCGAAGGGCTGCAGAGGCGAGACACAAGAAACCGCCGAGTTTTATATTTGGCTCCTCTCTGCTGTGCTCAGGGTCAAGACTGGGTCGCTGAGGAGCCCTTATTTTTATCTGGCCTTTTCCATATTTGGAAAACTCTTGTCCTGGTTTCTCCTGTACGGAAAGCCCTCTGGCACAGAACGCTTGAGCAATCCTGAACAGATCAACAGGCCCACAATCTCATTTAAGAGATAAGATTTCGGTTCCTGAAATACCAACGAGGGGACACAGTTATCCCGTAGAGCTGCTTGGGATCTGTCGTTGCAGCTGATTCCTGGTGACGAATCACAGACTTCTGATTATTTGCAGCATAAAGATGTTTTGCTTATTTACTTCAGAGATGCGCAGACTGAAATTCAAAACATGTGATGGTTGTTTTCTTAGTTCAAACCCGACCATCGACCATTTTTGAAATGATTCATTTCAGTGAAAAGTGAAGTGGTTCTTCACCCCCTGGTAACGGCGTAAAAAAAGAAATGTTTCTGTAAATTCATCTTTTATTGTAGCAGCATAATGTCACTGAGCAAATGTAAAATATCCTAACTTTAATTTATTACATATTGGTTGGTATATATTCATGTTGAGAAGTAATTGTTTATAATAAAATCACAGGTGCCACGATCTTTGGCACCACTGCTGTTAAGGAAAGTGAAAAGAACGAATAAAAGGATTTCTTACCAAAATATTAATCCAGGTTTTTAATCCTTGCTATTAAGTAAATAAACCGGGGAGAAAACCAAATCTCTCCTCTTTGCGCTTGCTTGAACAAGCTTCAATGGTATTTCCTCTTCTGCTCATGATCTGACACTTTTTGTTGTTGTTCGCTGTGTGTTTGGCGCCAGTCTTGAACTGGGATCAATATTCTTACCTCCAGTGCACGCAGCCAATGCGGTCACAAAAACCTGAGCTGCACGTGGATGTCCACAGGCCCCCCTAACCAATCTTTGCATGCTGGTCCAGATCTCAAAATTCATCTCACACAGACTTTGCCGTCAGGTTTGCCGTACAGCGGGTTGGAAGCATGAATTAGTTATTATTCTCTCTCCTCAGCTCTTTTATGTCTAGGGACGCCTGGTCATCTGGTGAACCATTTCACCTAAATCGGTTGTGTATTTTAAATCGTCAAAGATCCAGTTTTCTACGAGAGGCTGCCAGACCTTTCCTTTAAATACCCTGGTACTTCACAGGCGAGCTTGTTCCCAGTGCAGATTGACACCGTCAGGATCAACAACTTAAAGCCGATCCCGTTTGTTGCGTTCGTGGACAGCGTATGGCGGTGCAGTCAGGATGTCTGGTTTGTGAACTTTAGTTATCTTTGCTTTTTGCGGGGACATCTCAGCATCTCCAAAGCCACTACTTTTAGGGCTGAATGGAGCGGTCCGCAGCCGAGTGTGAAGTGGAACGCACGTTTTGAGAGGTTGTGCTAAAGTGCATTGACTCATAGTAGACCTTAGTTGACACCCCACATAGAACAGCTTATAAATGGATCACTGGGCACCGCACCTTGAGGTATTGGCCCCTGACCAGATAGTGTGGGTTGTTTAATAGAAAATAGGGACACATTTATCAATGCCATGGTTCGTGGATTACCCCATCCACACATTTCAATATGTTGGGTCAGTCTTTGCCTGAAGTGCAAATTTGTTGGTGTCTTTTTTTCTATGAGCAATGGTAGGCATGAGCAGGAGATGGATAGATATATTGATGCCTTGCCTGCAGTAATGCAGGTGTTGCTCCAGTTTCTTGTAATGCGATAGTCATGGTAAAGCGACAACAGGAAATAAAAGTCCAATACTTAGAGATCAGATAAGAAGCTCCATCATTCTGAGTTTCCCCACAATGATCTGGGTTTTCATCAAAGACTGGTTACCCCTACGACCTGATCCTGGAGGAGTGGAACATCTGGATGGATGGGATTTCAGGGTCCATGGTGCCACATAGTCTAGCCAAGTGTCCTGTGCCTTTTGAAAGAGAAACAGGCCTACAGCATTTTAAATCCTCCACCATACTTAACAGTGGGCATGAGGTCCTTTTCTACAAATTACCCTTTTCACACAAGCCTCATCTATGTTTATGTCTGGAAAGTTCAGGTTTACATTTGTGATGGGAGGATATAAAAGGAAACTTCCTAGGATGCCCCTTTTAAAAAAAAAAAAAACAGCTGGTCTGTAATCTAATCCTCATGGAGTGGCTTATGTGAACTTTGTAGAACAAATCAAATTATCCCACTTACCTCCTACCTTTCTGTTTTAGGAAGCAACATACACTTGAGTCCCCATCCGGCCTTATTTCTCAAAGTTCACCTTGTTTTGCACTTTTTAGTTATTGCTTGGACTGTATACGTTTAGGCCTATAGCTAAGCTACGAAGATCACCCACCACACGTGCTTGACTTGATTTGTATGCCTTATTGCTTGCCCCATTTGGAAGAACTGCAAAGATAAATTGGCTTCTGTGTCATGTTATATTAATACAGATTTTATAATAACTAATGGGGGCAAATCATTTATGCACATATAACTTCGGTAAAACAATTCTTCAATCTGCCATTGAGGGTACTCTGCTGCAGTAAAGGTTTGAGTTAGACATCCCCTGATTAAAACATTCACGTGTATCACTCCTGAAAGCTCTGTGGAAGCACCAAGATACTATATTAGATTGGGAGGAAGACAAAATACACTCTCTTTGCACCGTGTTCATCCTCTTAAAAAGTGATCTTTACTAAACCAAATGTCTTATTATCTGAGAAAACTACACACACTTTTTTAAAGGGGTCAGCTTTCTAACCTTATGTACATCTTCACAACTCATGCGAAAAATTGTCAGATTTCTATGATGTTTCTATTCAATCCATTTTCTTTAAAACCCAATTTAGATGAAAATTGGCAAGTTATCATCCCTGGCAAGGCACTGATCAGTTTAAAATATATGGTTTTAAAACTGTGCTGCAGAACAAAAAGTGCCTTTCACAGAAACAGTCATAAAGCACTGTACAGGAAAATAACATTCAAGATATACAGAAAAATCAAAAATGGTATATGTTAAAAGCACAAATATACATAAAAAGCATAATAAAATCAGGACAACAAAAAGGTTTTCAGTTGTTTTTTTAAACATGTCCAGAGTCAGCAAAGCGAAGCTGTAGTAAGTGTTCCACAGTTTGGGAGTCACATACCGAATGGCCCTGTCCTCTCTTAGATTTCAGCCCAGTGAGAGGATAAGCCAGGAAATATTGGGCTTGTGATGGAAGGCTGCGAGGAGCAGAGTGTTTAGTTAGGTGCTGACACAAATAGTCAGGAGCCTGACCATTTAGAGCCCTGTGTAGGTGAGAACAAGAATCTTAAATGGAATTATAAAATCCACTGAGAACCAGTGTAAGGAATATAAGACTGAGGAGATCTGATAGAAATTACAGGTTTTTTTGGTAAGAAGTCTGACAGCTGCGTTCTAGATAGCTTGGAGGCGTGAAATAATAGATCTGTCCAGACCTATAAAAAGGGCTTTACAATAGTCTAGATAATATGACAAATGCATGAATAATCTTCTCTACATCTGCTCGAGCGATTCCTTAAATGAAAGAAACAGGAACGAGAAATGGATTGGACATGCAAGTCAAAGCCTAATAAAGTGTCTAACTCCTCTATTTATTTATTTATTTTATTTTTTAACTGAGGATTCGGTTGCTGGGCAAAAAGAAGCAACTGTGTGGCGGATTTTTTTCCATGCAGTTCCATGCAGGCTAGGAGCAATTATCAAAGTCTGTCTTATCTGTGTTTAAAACCGGAAAGTTGCTGGAGAGCCAGTCAGTGACACGAGATGACAGCCTTTTAAGCTGGTGAGGTTTAAATCATACATACAGCTGGATGTCATCTGCATAGATGTGACATGAAATATCAGAAAAGTCCTGAATGATACCAGCTAGTGGAAAGATTTAAAATGCCCACACAGCACATACACATAGAAAGGTGACTCTTTGTAAACCTCGACCAAGTGCTTGTATAGCTGTGTTATTTCTGTAGGAGGCATCGTCTGAGTCTGATAGCCTACACATGCCGTTTGTATTGCCAGACGATCACGTGGCTGCCTGATGACATCATTGCTCAGTTTGAGATCTGACAACTTACAATGCTTTTGGAAAAATATTAATGCCCTTTGAATTTTTTTTTCACATTTCATCCTGTTACAAAATCAGTATTTAATGGAGTAGCTGTAGAGAGAAGTTTTATTTTAGTTTTTTTTAAATGTAGAAGTGGGAAAAAGAATATTATTGTTAAAAGAGCCACAAGAAGCGCTGCAACCTGTGTAGAGGAGACATCAGAGCTGTGGAAGGAGCTCTGGTCAGACATTTATCCAAACTAAGTCCATCTGTCTTAAATGTGAAAGAAACCCAACCGTGCACTCTAAATGCAGGATCCCCACACTGAAGCACGGTGGTAGCAGCATTATGTTATTGGGATGCTTTTCTTC
Organism: Fundulus diaphanus; assembly: GCA_037039145.1. NCBI lineage: Eukaryota > Metazoa > Chordata > Actinopteri > Cyprinodontiformes > Fundulidae > Fundulus > Fundulus diaphanus. Next base: position 21,896,956 of record CM073143.1, on the reverse strand, counting down.
AGTAGGGTGCAGCTAAATACAGCTCAGTCCTGTAAGTAAAGCTATTAAAGGATGGGTTGGATGTTGAGCTACCAGCAGGGCCCTCTTAGCATGGTTTAGATCAAAGCCTATTCTTGTATCTGAAAGACCCAGTCAAATTTTAGACCTAAATCCAAGTAACAGTTTGTGGAAAAACATTCCTGGTCACAGATTTTCTCCATTCAATCTGACATTGCTTGAGTTATTTTGCTAAAAACATTGGTATCTAGATATGAAAAGCTGGTAGAGACATGCACCAAAGTACACCTGATTTGGAGTAAAATGTGATTGTACAAAGTATCGAGTCGGGGGCTGTTGTCATTTACAAACGAAAACCGGGCATCCTTTTCTGTTTCACTGTTCTTGGACTACTTTGTGGTTCTTTGACTTTTGTCCACAGTAGAAAATCCCATTAACATTCACTGTTGTTTGTGGTTTCCATGTTAAAACGTTCAAGCTGTAAGAATACTTACAAGAGACATTGCATAATGTGATGTATACCTGGTACAAGCGCCTAAGTAATTTAATGATGCATTGTTGGTCTGCATGGGAATCAGATTCTTTTTTGGCTGTCTGGCCAATTCATAAATTCATTAATTTCATGCCTGTTGGTTTTATGAAATTTATTGTGGTTTTAGGTATTAAGATCTGCTGAACAACCGTAGTAAAATACTCTATGATGGCCTATATTATGGATGGCTGCAATTTGTAACTTGTGCCACTAGATGTTGCTGTATCACACGCCATGGACTTTAGCTAACTCAATGAAAACTTTTACTGAACCTGATTGGGCACTTTCTCAAATTTGTTTCCCGTCTTTAACCAGCTCACTCTGCTCGTCGCTCTCAGAACCTATAAAAGAAACGGACTCGGTGTGTCCATATACTGAATGAAGACCTCATGCTGCACCCTATGACCAACATGACCCATTGGAATATGACTGAAATGCAGCACATCTGGAAAACCTGCTTTGCTGTAAAAGTAATCAGGGCACCATTATGTTCTTAATACTCCCCAAGCAGGTTTTCCCTGCTATTTATACACATCTATGACGTCTGGAAAAGACTTAAAAATATTTCAGGTCAGAAACAGAACACCCAGGCTGTAGGTAACTTAAGATGGGTGAATAAGCTGAATCGGTACTTCCTGAGGTTTAACCAGCCAGCCCCCGCTACTCAGTCTGAAATGCAAGCTCCCTCATCCTGGACGACTGCCTGCTCTTTCGCTCAGAACTGCGCATCTTTCAGTTCTCTGCTATAATCCAACACCTCTGGTTGAAATGACTCCACAAATGAGCCCCCCTCCACCAACCTGTCCTTGTCAACACTCCAAGTGAGGAACATTCTACGTAAGACCAAAGTGAGGAAGGCTGCAGGTCCGGATGGCATCAGCTCCAGGCTCCTGAGGTGTTGTGCGGCATCATGGGACACATCTTCAACATCTGTCTGAAGCAGCGGAGAGTAGCTGTGTAAAACTTTCTGTGTGGTACCGGTGCCTAATAATTACTAACAGCAAATCAAATTCTTCACAGTGAAAGATGTGTCCTCTTTCTCCATTGATTTTTTTTTCTTACTACAGCTGTAAACATTATCATTTGCATTCTTTGTCAACTCAGCAAGGATGCATCCACTCAAAAATGAGTCGGTGCTCTTTATTTCAGGGATGTAAATGGATACGTGTACCGTACAGGGGTCCTTCTGTCAGACAACACCAAGGGCCTTTTAAACATTCATTGAGTGAAAGGAACAAGGGTGTATCAAAGACGATTTATCATGACCTGGGTTAACAGCTCTGAAAGCAAAAAATTGGACGTCCTAATGCAAACCCTTCCTAGTTTTAATTAAATCCTCTCTGGTTTATTTTTAGATATTCAAACTTCAAATTTCTGAAAACTGATCAAACAAAATGGTTGACATTGCTTGATTAGGTTATCATGTTGATAGCTTTTACAATTTTGACTGTTTAAATGTTCTATGTTTTACATTTAAGCACAGGATGCCAGCATTAGCGTGATGCTAATGATTGGCCGGTCTGATCATGTGAAATATTCAAAAAACTTGCATGTATTTGCCCATAAATTCATCAAAACATGTAGAATATTTAGGTGAAAATGTGAGTTTTTGGTGGAATTTCACTGAGTATGAAGAGTGCGCGCACTGAAAGAGGGATATCTACTCGTAAACATTTAAATGAGACTTTTAAAGTTTCTGACGTGATGTTGTAGCCAGTAAGTTAGGGGTTTCGCTGGTTCTTTCATTGCACAGCAGGTCCTTCTTTCCTACATTAATCCACCATGAATGTTCTCAGTTCTAACAGAAATGAAATGTTCTGTGGAGGCCTCAGAGGTTTAGCAGAGACCATAAGTAAACAACAGCGCCACCAAGACCCAGGATCACAACACCTGGGTCAGGTGAAAGTTTATAAAAAAATATCCCCAGCTTTAAGCATCTCAAACAGCCCTGTTCGATCAGTTGTCTGAAAATGGAAAAACTGTGGTAGAACTACAAACTAACAAAGATGCTGTCTGCCTATAGTAACTAAATAAGGCCGGACAAAAAGTGCATTAATCTTAGAAGTAACAAAGAGGTTCTTGGTAAATCTGGAGGAGATGCAGTGATCCTCAGCTAATTCCAAAAAAGTAAAAAAAAAAAAAAAAAAAAAAAAAAAAAAAACTGGACTTTTTTCCGAAGTTTGAAGACGTTTCGCTTCCCATTCAGGAAGCTTTCTCAATTCAGAAATGTCTGGAGTAGTGTGGAGTTCCAAACTTTATCTCAGCTTAGATAACTTGCAGGCCAACAATGACCTTAACGACTCCCCATTACTAAGGGGGTGGACCTGTTTTGGTTCAATTTGCATGTTATCTAAGCCATGACCATGACCTGGATGACTGAGAATCTTCACCAGCATAAAGCCTTACAAGAAGGCTTGTTCAAAGGAACCCGCTAAATAACACGTTTGCAACATGCAACAACCCACAAAGAGGATGCAGCCAACATGTGGAAGAAGGTGCTTTGATCAGAGGAGACCAGGGGTCCGTTCTTCGTACGTTGCTTAAAACATCCAAGATCAAATGACACATCCAAGATGATTTCATCCGGCTAATCATGATCCGGCTAATTTGGTTCTTCGAACACACCTGTTGTTTACGATTAGTATGGCTGGATTGAGTTATCTGAGACAACTGCGCGTTCATGCGTTTGTTTAAAAGGGGAAATGTATCGATAGTAGAAACAACGATCAGCAACGCTGCTATTGGCTGTTCAGCATGGCCAAAGAACGCCCACAGTTTTTCTCCCAAGCAGAACAAGAGCTTGGAAGGTTATGCCGAATTTGAGTCATTAATTAAAACACCTCAAAATCTGTTAAAGCCAGGAGAGAGGGCTGGCAAAAAGCAGCGGACAAATTAATGCGTAAATACTGTCCATGGTAGATGTTTCTATCACTTTCTACAGTATGAATTTTTGCATTTTAATAATCTCATATTTACTTTGTTCTTTTATGTCAGAGCCTCCACGGGACCCACTAGAACATGGGGACAAGTAAAAGTGAAATACAAGAATATTCTACAAAATGGTAGCCTTTAATTATTATACTTTATTTTAAAAGGGCACTTGTTATGTCAAGAGATCCAAATTTCAGTGTCATTCCTAGACATGGGAAGTAAAGGACATGTGCAAGCTGGGAATTTTAACAAAAAAAAATCTTTATCCATAAAAAATGAAAATTTTCCTTTTCCAAGTCATCCACAGTTTACACGGCAAAACTGTATTGCTCCGTGGCTAGATAATCCATCCATAGTTTTTTCTAATCCAATATACGGCTCGACAGGAAGCAAGCCTTTCAAAGTAAACTAAACTTCACAATAAAATGGCCCGAACAAATCTTCTTACTGAATAGGATAAAAATAAAAAGCAAACCATCATACAAATAACTTAAATATTTTAGATTTATGGCTCCAACACCACTTTTTACTCTTTAAAAGCCACTGTTAAATGATGTGTTTGTCTGTTTATAACAGCCACCAAGAAAATCTCTCTACTGTCGCGCTGCGCTCAAGGATCCTGTCTATTGCGCAATACGCGATTAATTCGAAAAACTCTGCAAATTATTCTTGCACCTTCCGCAACAGGTTGCAGTCGTAAAAATGGACATGGCTACGGCAGACTTCCCTATCTCCTCCGCTTATACAGCCGTGATCTAATACTGTTTACATGAAATAAGCCTGCTCTCGAGCAGGCTTAAGCTGGCGCACATGTTGCTATGACAACAAGTGCAGGATGTCTTTCGAAGAACCAAACGATCCAAGATCATGCCAAATCGTCAACAATGAAATCCTGCTAACTGAGTTAGCGACGTACGAAGAACGGACCCCAGGATTTGACCTTTTGGCCAATTTACAAAATGCTAGTGCAAATGTGTGGCAGAGAACTAACACTGCACATCAACACACCATTCCCATAATTAAACATGATGGTGGCAGCGTCATTCTTTCTTCAGCAGAGACAGGGAAGCTTGTTGGCGATGGTGGGAAGATGTATAGAGCTAAATACAGGACATTCCAGAAAGAGAACTCTGTTAGAGGCTGGAAAAGACTTGAGATTAGGGCAGAGGATCACCGTCTAGCAGAACCACGACCCTAAGGACACAGCCAGGGTTACGAGGGAGGAGTCAGACCAAAGCACATTCATGTGTTAGAATGGTTCAGTCAAAGTCCAGATCCATGTCAAATGAATAATCTAAGGCAAGACTTAAAACGTGATGCTCACTGACGTTCTCCATTCAGTCTGACTGAGACTGAGCTATTTACAAAGAAGAATCAGCACTAACAATCAGTCTAAAGATGTGCACAGACCAAAAATGCAATTGCCAGAAAGGATCTGGTTTTTAAAAGTGCCAAAAAAAGATTGTCTTTACAGTTATATATATCACATACAGTGTAAAGCAGGATATACAGTATTTAGGACAAATATTAAAAACCTAAAATTTACTTCTCCAACAGAGGGCAGCAAATGACTTGTTTGAAGCCACATAAAGCCAAACCCACAGGGGTGTTTGGGTTTTATCTTACTTCAGATCATTGATTTATTCCTCCAAACATTGTTATAGGCACATGAAAATTATATGTTTTCTTCTAACCACCCTCTGTTTGAAGATTTACTTTTTCTGATCTAGTGTTAATTTGATTCCTTAGAAATATATTAAATAAACTTAAAAATGTATATTCTAATCAGATACTTTATTAGTGCCTATACATTACATACATGTTATGCAAATTCAGTAGTGGCCAAATGTGTGTTGCAGTGTCTTTTTGTAAAATTTGCTTTAGTTTTTGTGTCTACACTGCAAAAAGGGAACTAAAAGTAGGTAAAATCCTCTTGAAATTAGTGTATTTTTCATTGATTTGAGCTGGTAAATCAGACTATTTGCCAATGGAATAAGATTTTTGCACTTAAAATAACAATTCATCTCTATCATCTTATTTCAAGTGCAGGATGTCTATAATCATCTTATTTTAGGGGTAGAAATTCTCAGTCTGTCATGAAGCTCAGAGACAGGAGGACGCAGAATTCGACCAGACAAAAGAGGTTTGAGAAAAAGCAGGATTTAATTTTATTAATTTTATTTGCTTTTATTCCTATATTTTAATCATGTAAAGCACTTTGCATTGTCTCTGTACTGAATTGTGCTATATAAATAAATTTGCCTTGCCTTGCCTTAATGAGAAGATCTTGGCAAAACAGTGGTCAAAATCATAATCCAAAAATGATACACAAAAAGGCAGTCCAAAAACTCAAACAGGGACATGGCAGAAAATGCGGAATTTAAACTCACCGGAGGCTTGACAAGGAAAGACACCATATAACAAGACAAGAATTGACGATGAACTGGCAGGGAAGTGGCAGAGGAGACAGGCTTAAAAAGGTAGGAGAACAAAGGAGAGAGAGTGAGCCAATTAACCAGAAACAGGTGGAGGTAATCAAAGGGAGAGAAGAGGCTGCAGGAGGAAACAAGTTGACAGAAAACACGTGGAAAGGAACAGACACTAAACCAACCCTAAAACATAAATAACCATGAAGAACAACCCTAAGATAGAAGATAAAACTAAGACTAAACAGAGCACAGAAGGGAGATCAGAACTAATACAAAGACCGGATAAACTAAAACAGTACATAAGCTGAAGAATCCAAAACAAGACAGAACAGAAACAAAACCTGAGGTGGAAGAGAGGAACAGCTGATCAAATAATAAACAAACCAAAACAAAACCCAGATTATGACACAGTCCATTGGCAAATACTCTTATATCGCTGCTCAAATCAAGGAAAAATATACTAATCTTAAGAAAATTTTACTTACTTTTAATTCCCTTTTTGCAGTGTACTTGAGTGATCAGATTAGATTAGATTTAACTTTATTGTCATTATACAGGTACAGGTACGAGGGAACGAAATGCAGTTTAGGTCTAACTAGAAGTGCAATATCAGCAAGTGCAGGATAAACAATGGTTCCATAAGTACAGGACATGGGTTTTTACAGAATAAATATAGAGATGGATACTATTATAAACAGAATTTTACTGATAGATTTGTCCTATGAATATAATATGTAGATAACTAGTATTGTAAACTAAATTTACAGCTGGATATGTACCGAATATAATATACAGATATGTACAATAGCATAATATACAGATGTATACATTGTCAAAACTACAAAACAACTTCAAGACATAAAACTACTCAAAAAGCATATTAATGCTTAGATTTAAATTTCTCCTAGCCCATGAATCACAATGCCTACAATTAGTAATGTTTGGATGCTATAGTTCCTGTTCAGGTGGGCTATAATTGCTCTTGTCATTCATGAATCCTAAAATGAATCTTCCTGCAAAACAACCTTCCCGCCCCTTGGAGTGGTGGTAATACGGCATGAAGCTGTCAGATTTGACATGATTCTTTTCTACCCATATCTCCCTGCAGTAGGTTTTATATTCCACAAATGAATTAGTGCAAAATATTGATATCGCCTTGTTGTTCCATGTAATTTCCACAAATAAATCAGTTTAAATAAGCTCAGTCTCTACAGATATGCTATAAGCAGTGTAACATCAGCACAAATAGCTGAACGATAGACATATTCCCACCAATACATCCAGGTGTATTAATTTTCTTATTGTCAAAAACAAAATACACTTTATTGGCCTAGATTGTGTGCACGAACAAGGAGTTTGGTTTCAGGCACTCTCAGTGGACAAATACTTAGTATAAACAAATCATCTTTAGAGGAAACATAATAAAGGATAAAAGGAACAGTGTGTGCATGTATTTGTAAAGCCATTTTAAATTAATATATATATACAGTGGGTACGGGAAGTATTCAAACCCCTTTAAATTTGATATTTCAGTTTTTCTTTGCAAATTTGAAAAAAAAATCTACATTTCTGTTTGTTTCTGTCAAGATGGGGTGCTGAGTGTACATTGATGAGAAATAAAATGAACTTTTTTGATTTCAGCAAATGGCTGCAATGAAACAAAGAGCGAAAAATTTAAAGGGGTCTGAATACTTTCTGTACCCACTGTATAGAAAAGGAAATAAGGAAGGCAGGCTGTTGGAGTGTTATGTCCTTATTTTGTTTCACAGCAGTGTAGCTGACGACTTAGGCTGTAAGGTGTTAATTGTGCTCACCAGCAGAGACACAGTCTGGGGGAAGAAACTGTCTCTGTGGCAGCTGGCTTTTGCAAATAGTGCTCTGATGCATCAATTGGATGGTAAAAGTCTAAACGGTTTGTGTCCACGATCCGTAGGGTCTGCAGATGCTAGCTGCTCTTCTCCTCACACTGGACGTGTACAAGTCCTGGAAAGAGGCAAGGTCAGCCCTGATGATCCTAATCAAACCACACGGTGATGGAAGCGCACAGGAAAGACTGACTAGTGACAGTGTAGAAGATGACCAGCAGCTCTTGTAGGTGGTTGTACTTCTTGAGTTTCAGGAGCTTCTGCTTGGGCTTCTTCCGAACAATGCCTATGTGTGAGGACCATCTCAGGTCCAGAGAAAGGGTGGTTCCTCAGAACCAGAAGTGATCCACAGCAGACACCGTGTTGTTGAGGATGGCTCCTGATTGAATTGTATAACATGCCAAGTTACTACAACTTAATAATTATTTTTTCTTGTGCAGGGGGAAAACGGACCCAGTGAAGGGGTGAGTCAGAGGCATACATGATGCCGATTCACTGAGGAGGCTTAAGGTGGGCGGGTCTTCACCAGTCATTGCGCACACAGAGTAGACCGACAGCAAGAGGCACATACGATGCAAGAGAGGCTTGCAAATTCAAAGAGAGAGTATCAAAGCTATTTTACGTTCACGCAAGTTAAATGTTTCATCCTTAGCTAGCTTCTCTGAGATGTTACTGTACTATCATGCATATTGCACATTATCTCATATGATTCTTTAAATAGGCCGGTGTTTGTATCTTTTCTACCTAAGAAGGCCATATTTTCAATAATTGTGCAATACTTATTGTGGTGTTAATTTTTACTTTTATTTTGGCCTTTCTGATAAAGCACTTTCTATGTTGCTTTAGAACTAACTTTAGATTAGATTAGCTTGTTTTGTTTTTTCCACTACTATAAATTGCGTATAACTCTTTGCCTTTGCCAATGTCACGCCCGGATTTCCCCATTGTGTGACAGTAAACGAACTTCTTATGTTATCTCTTATCTTAAATACATCATATCTGGCTGCTGTCTGGAATGGTGGGACCCCTATTTAATTTTACTACAAAGTATATTTTATTTTGTAATATTGTTTGTAAAGCATTTTTACCGCTATACCCATTTTATTGCCAGTTGCAGCCTGTTTATGTGCAGTAATTATGAAGTTCTACAACATCTAGCTTGTTGTACTGTTCTTTTATTATAAGCATTGAACATAATAATGATCATATCTACAATAATATATAGCAATTGATAGATGTGTTTTAAATTTTGACTCTCGTGTCCTGGCAAACACACTTAAATGATATTGATTAGTGTATAATATTTTCAGATATTTAGTCAATTTAATTATTATGCGTTTTATAATTAATAATTCAACTCAGGGGTATTTAAATTTCCAATAACAGGAAAGTCCTCAAAATTCATTAACATTTGAGATTGTAAAAAGTAACTGCATAATTACTTTGCCTAGCAACTATTTACTTTGATAGTGTGGTGACTGAGTTAGTAATTCAGTTACTTTTTGGGAGAAGTAACTATAGTTACTTTTGAAAGTAACTTGCAGATAAAACGATGGAATATTCTTTACAAAGTCAACGTAAAGGATGTTCTCTAAAAGCATTCATCTCGGTGGCCGAAAGGTGCAAATGCACTGCAAATGCATAAATGCGCTGCAAACACAAAAAAAACAAAACAAATGTAGAGTAAGTAAGATGGTCTAGCGCATGCACAGTTATTCAAAAAGGGACTTACATTTCTTACTTGCAATTTTAGAAAAATCACCGACTCTACCTTTAACTTGCAGTTATTTTTGCTATTTGCAGCATTTTACCTTTGTTTTGTGTGTTTGTGTGTCAGCCTCTTTTTTGTATTTGGAGTACTTTTTGGGTTTGAGGCACATTTATGTATTTGCACACATTTGCACCTCTGGGCCACCGTAATGAATGCTTTAGGAGAGCATCCTATATGTTCACTTTGTAAAGGATATTCAGTTGTTTTATTGGCTGATCTGTCAAACTTTGCAGAAAGTGACATTATGTGTGAAGCAGAACAGCATATACGCTTTCTGTCGGTTTCCAGCTGGTCATCAGAGTGCATTTCAATATTTCATGAGTGCAACAGCAAACAATCAAGTCGTCTTTGAGAGTTTCTTCCTGGTAGCTCTATGTGGAACATTTCACACATCCTCCTAAAGGACAAAAACAATGGACTAATCTTAGTCTGCTAGCAAAGCAATTGAAAGAATGGAAGTGACAATTCTTCCACTCTGCAAAACAAATACGAGTCTTTGCTCTTTTCCCCCTGGATCTAAAGCCTGTTGGAGAACAGGTAAGCAGACAGTGTTGAAAGCATTGGAGGGCAAGTCAAGAAAGTCAAGTAAACATAATTTTCTGTGGTGTACTATAGATTCCTTTGCTTCACTTTCAAAAATGCAATGTGCAGATGTGTGTGTGTGTGTGTGTGTGTGTGTGTGTGTGTGTGTGTGTGCGCGTGTTTTAGAACAGGGCATTTAAAAAGAAATGCAGGCCAAATAAAATTACAATTTATCCATGATGTAAACTGAGCTGACATGCTAACATTCCCAAGTGAAGCACAGAAACTGGACTGCACAAGGAACAGAGAGCCGAGGCACAGCAGCAACGGGGAACATGAAGGCAGGACACCTGGAGATCGTGACAAGAACAAAGCAAAGAAAAATATTTCGTGCTACTATGAACCTTGGAATTAGTTCCTCTTTCTCGAAAGTGAGCTCCAGTGCTCTCCGTACAGTTCTTGGCCACCTGACAGACAGCCAAACCTTCAGCAAGCTGTATTTAAAAGTTGAACATCAGCAGAAAAAGCTGGCCTTGGGCAGCAGTGGGCCTTCCAACAAATGAATAATCAAAAAGCTAAAGAGGTTATTCTTGGTTGGCAGAGCTCAGCTCCGACTCCACAGAGGGAGAAGTTTTGTTTTGACATCTTTTTCGATAAAGCTGGAAGGACAAAAAGAAATCCACTTGATCTTGAACTTGAGTGACATGCTCACTGTCTATGATGTATGATGTTTAAAGATGCTTTCTACCTTGCCAGCAACAGTTTTCTCAAGTTTATTTTTCTGAGTCATTTGTCAAAAATAAGTAAAAAGGAACTTTGTAATTGCCCTGTTTCTGCACCCCTGAATAATGAAATTGTAATACTGGTGATAGTTTGGGTTAAAAAAAATTGTTTCCCCGTGAAATGCTGACAAGTTTATGTTTAAATAGATGTTTTTTCACATAGTAGAAATCCACTTTGAGGCTGAGCCATGTTTGCAAGCTGCTGACTTAACACTCCAGACCAGGCTTCTCTCTGTTTCAACAAACTGATGATTAACAACTCCAGCAAAATTACCTCTGATTACATCCAAACCATCTATTTATAACCACATCCACTACTTTCTCTCTCATTTTTTATCTAACAATGTCTTGACTGCAGCAATGACTCCCGACGATCCCTTCTCCTCTTCCCTGCCCGTTCACAAAATTGTGTTCTTCCCTTTCTCTTAACTCACTCTGCTCACAAAGTATGAGGCGGAAAACCCCCCCCACCAAATCCACAAACACCCCCAGAGTTAAACCACTTTGGAAAAACGAAAAAGCCGTATGTCCTTGAAGGGGAGAAGAAAACAAAAGAAAGAACAATAACAAGCCAACGCCTGATAGTCAGGGAGCCCCAGGTAATTAATTAAAATCACGGTCATGGGTTAACACCCTGTAGTGCAGTTCTAAATTGCAACAAAGTGAAAGCTAATTAGGCTTGTCTCCTAAGCTGTGCTGTTTTATTTATGGCGGCATTTCTGGAGCCTTTTCTCAATTTATGCGGCGCTTCCATGGTGACCATCAACTTTTACACAGCAGGTTTTAATATTGCGTGTCAAAGAGCAATCATAAATCCTATTAGCGGGCAGAAATAGAACGTTGATAATGTAAAACAAAAGTTGTTTATTAATATTAATAGTCTCGGTGATACATCTGGGTAAGGCTTTAGGGGCTGTGTTAAAGCTTCGCCTCGGGTCAGACCCCTGGTCCTTAAAAGTTGTTCATCATGTGAAGAGCGCCACCATTGGGCTGCCTCATCCATAAAAAGCAATAAAGTGGTTCCAAGATTTGTGTCTCTGACACTTTGAAGGAAATGTTCAGGGCCTGAGTCCAGGTCTTTTAGGGTGGGAAAAGAGATGATCCATTCATCCATGGCGTATACTTACTTATCCTTGCAGGGCTGTGGAGGTGAGGGATGCAGGGGTTGACACCTTGACAGGTGGCATTTGCACATATACAGTACAAATACGTGAATATTGTTTTTTGTTACTCATTTCCGAAAGTGAAACTCATGTACTATGTAGATATTTTGTAGCCTACTAACCCAAACATGAAAGACTGAGCTGCAAGAAGTTGCCCCCACACCATTACACCACCAGCAGCAGCGTGAACCGTTGATACAAGGCAGGATGGATCCATGCTTTCATGTTGACGCCAAATTCTGACCCTACCATCTGAATGCCGCAGCAGAAATCGAGACTCATCAGGCCAGGCAACGTTTTTCCAATCTTCTATTGTACAATTTTGATGAGCCTGTGCGAATTATAGTCTCATGTTTCCTGTTCTTAGCTGACAGGAGTGGCACCCGATGTGGTCTTCTGCTGCTGTAGCCCATCCGCCTCAAGGTTCGACGTGTTGTGCATTCAGAGATGTTCTTCTGCATACCTTGGTTGTAACGAGTGGTTATCTGAGTTACTGTTGCCTTTCTATCAGCTCCAACCAGTCTGGCCTTTCTCCTCTGACCTCTGGCATCAACAAGGCGTTTGCACCCACAGAACTGCCGCTCACTGTATATTCTGTCTTTTTCAGACCATTCTCTGTAAAACCTAGAGATGGTTGTGCGTGAAAATCCAAGTCGATCAGTAGTTTCTGAAATACTCAGACCAGCCCGTCTGGCACCAACAACCATGCCGTGTGTTGTTTTTTAACCTTTAGATGGGTCTTCAGTTTCTTTTTTGAATTTTTCACAATTTAGGCAGAATTTAATTTGCTCAGTGTGCAGCAGATCTGGTTGAGGGAATGAGGCAATATCGCATCAGAACAAAACTACATAACCCCTCATGAGGGGCAGAAACAGTTCTGTTGGAGAACATTTAAAGGCAGACATTGAGTTGTTGTCGAACTCTGAAAAAAGGTTCCTTGCAGGAACGAGCCTATTAATGCTTCCTTGGAGAAATAAAACCTAAACATTCTTGTCAGTTTTATTTTTCTATTTTTTCAAAGTCACTTAAACCACCTTTCTTTCCCATTCTGATGCTCGGTTGGAACTGCAGCAGATCGTCTTGACCATGTCTACATGCTTAAAAGCATTGATTTGCTGCCATGTGATTGGCTGATTAGAAATTTGCGTTAATGATCAGTCTGACCGGTACCTAATAAAGTGGCCGGTGAGTATATATATGTATATATATATATATAAAAACACACTGCCACTTTCTGAAATGGGTGCCTCTTTTTTCACAATATTCTAATTTTGGTATACATATGATGTCTGTTATTTTGAACAAGGGTACAAATGTATCATTAAAAGATGAAATTTATCATAACACTTATGATGAGAGTGAATGTACATTTCTAACCATCATTGTATTATTAGGGAACTATAACAATCTGGCTGTTATGTGTCCAAGTCTATCCCATGTGTCTCTATCCATTTTTTTAAATACAAAAAATTATTGTTTTGATAGTTTAATAAGGCCCTTAATTCAAGTAAAGCACAATACAATCTTCTTTCTCTTCAATATTTGTGTCTTTCTGACTCTTGGGAGTTATTTCTGCCAACAGCCTCCACTCTCATCATGAGTACCCTCTGAAGGATGTGCTAATTTCATCTTCTCTGTCTCAATTACCCTACCGTGACTCTGAGTGTGCTCAAGATGAAAAGCTGAACACCTCTCTGCAGGCAGAAGGCATTTCCACCACGTTAGTGAGATATATTACAGCAGGTGTTAACATGTGTCTCTCTCACTGACAGCTTTACTTCGGTCCAACCTCGGTTTCCTTTTAATCTTCTTAAGTGATGCAGGAGGAGGATCAGAACGACCAGAAGAAAACCGAGGCTTAAAACATCATCCTGAGTCCATGGCTTAAAGATGCTGGGACCCTGGGTGAAGATGTGTAAAAGTTCATTGCGGCATCATAATTTCAGAATGAAAAAAATTATTGAAAGATGATTTGAGTTCTTTGAAAGTATATTGTAGACATCTAGGAAATCAGATATGGGAATTTAAAAGAATTATGAGAAAACAAAGTAAATACATTGTTATATAGATATATAAATTATTATAATTTCCTATTTAGTCACTTTTGTTAGATTTTTTGTTTTGTTTCTATTAAATTTTCCAATCCCAAATTGATAACAGAAATAAAGGTTTTATAGATACCAAGGAGAAGTGACAAAAACCATCTATGTAGTGGATCAATTAAGATTACAACATGGGCTATTTCAGTCCAAATAAAAAAAAATCACTCTTGAGTGAACCCAGATAAATGTTTGCTAGTATTTTTATGCGTTATATTAAAATGGCTAAAAGTATGTTTCTAAAATGCTCCCTCCACTTGCATCAAGCTGCAAACTGTTCAGCTTCATCCATCTAAAGGATTTGAAATATAGTTTAAGGCAATAGAAAAAACTTCACTTTAAGGTTGTTGCTGTTTTTAATGTTAACTGTTTTCCTGCAAGTATTTTGTGTTATTTCCCCCATTTTAATTCAATATATTGTGTATATTTTAACTATATTGTTGTCTTGCATGTTTGTTTAACTTAGTCTTTGAAGCGCAGTGCTTTTGGTTAGACAGCATAAGGACAAGAGCTGAGCAAGATGTACCTGGATGGGGAGGGGGGGGGGGGGGGGGGGGGCGCTCAAAAGTAGTTTTCTGAATAATAGATGATTGCTGCTGAGATATAAGCCTCATCCCTTTTGTTCTGTAGACTCAGCAGCATGTTCTAAAAGCACAAAGAGATACGGATTCTCAGCAAATTGATTTGCCTGGTGTGGGTGAGTGAGAGGTTAAAAAAGTGTGGTCTTTGGTTGTGTGGTGTTGTAGAACTCTGTCCGAATGTGGGCCGTTCAGGTACAGAAAGTCTCCTAAACTCAAGGAATGGACCAGTGTCCAAGCAAACAACTTTACAAAGAGTTCATTTTAAACTGTATCTAGAGGCGCTTTGTTAGCAGCAGCCTGTTCCATGTTGTTCTTATGCATTTAGTTAAATGTAGAGATCCATAACAGAACATAATGTATCACACATAAATGTAAAAAAGTTTAACAGAGAAAAAAAATACTTTTGTCCATGAGGTTTGAATAAAACAAGTTTAACCTTTTTCATACTGAATTCTTTTAACTGTATGATTCTTGACAGATAAACAACATATTTTATCCAGTGAAACTCTTTCAAAAGCAGTATGTCTGAAAAGAAAAATTATGTTTTCCTGCTGACCCTGCGTTGCACCATATAAAAATTTGTGACCTCAGTAAAACAATTAAAAGTCATTGCTTGTCTTGAATTTGTTTTACCTGATGTAAACCCTTGCCCTGTTGGTTCTGGATGCAGATCAGATAAATGTGCTTGCCAATGACCTCTGAGCTCATGTGGTCTTGTAGACGTTTGACCCATCCGTAATAGATGATCAGACCCAAAACTCAGTGTCCGAATAATTCATATTCATAGTTATAATGAAGCCTGCAGCAGGATTATTGGACCTGAACCTTCACTCCTACTTCATTCTTTCTATATGCTCTTCTGTCATCATGCTCAGTTTCTTTGGTCTTGAACTTTTCCCCTTTGTTTTGCTGTCAGAGGTTTTACCTTCTCAGCATGTCTCTGTCCTCCTACTCAGGGGTGCCGCCAGGAATTTTGGGCCCCTTGACAAACAAATCAAAATCATCCCAAATGCTCATATAAATATATGCAATTTTCTTTTTGGGGGGGGGGGTTCAGTCAAGGGCCCCTGAAATTATCCTAACTTTTCCCCCCTGCTCCTAATTTTCTAGATGTTCTTAGTTATTTTACCTCACTGACCTTTTTTCTTTTTGCCCCGTTATTCACAGTATTTTTTTTTCTATGTCTAGACCTTGGCTGAGCGCTTACTTGATTCATGAGGAGCATGACATCAGCTTTACAGCAGCCGTACCTCCCCAATACATCCGTTTATTAAAATGCCATCCTCAGCGAGGAGAAACATCCTCTGCAGTACAGGAGCCAGCCTTTGAAACGAAATATTGGATTCTATTTGCACAGGATGAGAGCTAACCGGTCAACCAGATTATTGAGCATTATTATTTTAGTTTTACAGCGCAAAAGTAATTATGTTTTAGCGCTTTTAAATTCTTTGTCACTCTACAAACACAAACTTCTATGTAAATTATTAGGATTGTATGTGTTAGACCAGGGGTGCCCACACTTTTTCAGCTTGGGAGCAACTTATAAGATGACCAACTAAAAATGATCTTCCTACAGTAAAAATACAAAACATAAATGTACTATTCTATATTATCATTATTTTATTATGACTATTGAATATTCTGTATTCACTTTTTTCCCTTTTCCCCTATTATATAATTGAAGTAAAAGTATCTTTTACTTCAATTATAATTATAATATATATTGGTGTGCCTTTCATAACTACATGAACCCACATTGCAAAATACAACTCTGTGTACATTGTTTGTCCTTACCTTACTCTGATGACTGGCACTGAATGACATCACCCAAGGCCGCAGAATCCGAACAGTAGCTGCTGATAACCAATCTCAAGCACACTTCCAGGTGATCAGTCATGGTAGAGCCGTATTTGGATTTAATTATCTTCATGTGGGCAGAGGCTGATTCGCATAAATAGGTGGAACCAAATAATGCAGTCATGGAGGTGGCGCATTTCCTCATGTTGGGGGTATTTTACCTCTGTTAGTAAGTTCCAGAACTGCCCATGAGCCCTGGACTTCAGCTCGATGTCAGCTTGCTGAGTCATAATTTCTAATAACTTGATCCGGTTGTGTTGAAACAGACAAACCTAAAAGTTGCAGGACAGCTGCTATCAAGACACCTATGGACTAACCCAAGGTAGTTTTGAAGTGGAAGGAAAACAATACATGGTTTTCAGAATCTTTTGCAAAAATTGTGGCATGCATGTCTTTTCAGGCTCTTTCCTACTGACAGTCCTAAACAAAATCCGGTCCACTGCCTCCAAACCCACCTGACTAGTAAGCACAGTCCAGGTTTTATAGAAAACATCAGTGAACAAACGGCATCATGAAGACAAAGTAAAACAGCAGACATCAGGAATAAAGGAGTTTGGAGGTTTAAAGCAGGTTCAGATTATTATCCCAAGCTTTGGCTTAAAATCGGCATTCATAATGTTTTGACTGTTACATGGTCTCCACGAGGTTCTAGCAGTATATAGGAATTCATGTTTCTGCAAGGGTTCATTAAAGTATTTCTCCTATTTCCTATAAAATGTGAGCCTTGTTAAAAGGGACAATAGTGTATTATCCAGTTCTACTAGTTGTCTAATTTACCAACACTTTGTTTAGCTTGATTAATGCTGCATTTCTGTAATCTTAGCAGTGGTTTGATTAACTTACTAATTAGGGTTTTGTATCTCCCTCAAGGAAACTTTAACACATTAAGAGACTGAACACTGAAGTAAGACTACCTCAGACAGAGCCAACTTATTATCTTCATGTCATCATCCTTAATTGTCCAGTTAGTGTACTAAAAGGTGGCTGTAAGAAACTAAAGTACCTAACAAATTGAAGCTTTTTTCCCACCTAAATTTGATCCATTTTGTTAGGCAAGTTTGCTATTTTAATACAGTTTACTGATTAGGTTATGCAAGTGAAAGAAAATATTGCCTGTCAAAATGATTGAATGAGTTGATCTTATCAGCAACCTTTTTAATATCGCGTAGAGATACCATCAGTGGACTGATGGAGGAGGCTTTTCTCTTTGATTACTTTATGTGAGTGGAATAAAGCCTCCACCATTAGGAGCACTTACTTTCGAAAACTGTCCAGATGCAAGTAATCTGTAAGTGTGGGTGAAGGAGTGGCTATATAAAACATGGCTAGCTCAAGTAGATAACATAATTTAAAGGGTATATAAAATTATTTTTACAACTTCTGCATTTCTGTTGTTTTTAAGCTTGGAGTTGGGGACACTTATGTTCTTTTCTGCAACCGAAATTTAGAAATATGTAAGGAAAGCATAAAAAAAAAGCAAGCATAGAGTTATAGCTTCACATTTGAAATGGCAAACCCAGATGTCAATGTATAAAAAACATGTGATAGCAAAGTCTTGTGCTCATATTTGATTTCATAAAACCAAGATATATATTTATCAATGAGGAGTTGAAGTGCAGGAGAAATGTTGTCTGAAAGTTGTCGCTTTGGGATCTAACAAACTGCAACACTGTGGAGGGAGACCGTGAGCCTGGTCCGTTTGTAAGAGATTGACCAATAGCACCAAAAACCAATTAAAGAAACTAAACCTCTGGCAGTATTCAGGTATATTTAGTAATTTCCCCTACTCATGACTAGAATATTTACTCTGATATGCACAGGCTTGTGTCAGCACGTTTCTCCCAACGTTTGTGCAACCAGATTAGCCTTCGAAATATTCTCAAGGAGGACTAATTTCTGAGGACACGTCAAAAAACAAATTATTTGGTCCTAAATACTTTCTTTAAGCTAATGCCTTTCATAGAGTGGATAGGAGGGAAGGTGAAGTAGGGATATCCAGTCGGAATGCAGCTGCAGTCAAACGATTTCTCCGTTATTTTTTCTTCTCGAAACAGTCGCAGCAAAATATCATTATCGTTGTTTGCAGGAGGATCCTTTGGAGAAGGCAGTTTTTGATTTAACAATATCCATGAATATCAACACAGGTTTTTTTCTAGACAAAGGACTCATAGGAATTACAAATTATTGTAAAACAAAGTATTTTCTTGCCAGACATACTTTATGTTCACAAACAGCTTCTGTGGTTCCTTTATTACACCAGAACTCACTCGTTTCCTCACTCCATCCTTTTTCTCTGGGGTCAATAAGCAACTACACATACATTCACTATATTTCTGGTAATATCTTTTTTTGTTGTTTTATCAAGAAAAGCCTTCCTGTCCTAACTAGAATATTAGTCGTTCAGATATTGCAAATCTTTTAGAGCAGATAAGCAATTTAGAAAGGTACAGAAAATAAAATGGAAAGGCTTATTCTGAGTCATATTTTTTATATTTTCACAGGTTTTGTGGTTGTAAAATATATTTCCCCATTAAATTGTGTGTTCACTTTTTGACTATAGAAAGAAGATGCGGAAAAGAAGATGGAGAGCTTTATCTGTAGGTAAGCCAGGATTGGGGTGAGTGAGGCGAATGGAGGAGTGAGCTACACAGTCCGACTTCAACAGCAGGCAGGTGGAGGACAGCCAATTAGCTGACAATGAGAATACAAGCAACCTGTCCATCCTTGCTGGCACAGTGGCTGCTGCTCTACCACATTTACAGCCCCATTAGGAAATAAGCCCTCAGACATATTTCTTAGATCCCAGATGAAAAGATCGATTAAACGGGATGGAGTTGTTGCCAGCGGGCCACTTTTTTCTGAGTGGGGACATCGCACCGAGCAGACATGGGGGAGTCTTCCCTGAGCACTTTGCCTGAGGGCGAGTGCACTGGTGTTGAGTCACTTTCCACAAGCTATTTAATGATTGGCTGTGGGGCATTATCTTTTTTTTTTAGGCTTGTAAGGTGTTCTGTTACCAAGCTTTACAGCGTTTTTCGCATACAGAGATGATCTTTTTGGCTGGAGGATTCGTCTTTTATGATTGTGAAAAGAAAAAAAACACCAATTAATCGGAGCTTTTAACACCTGCCTGTTGGCCAAATAAATGTCTGTTGTTCTTTTCTAAATTGGATTTAGTTAGCTTCTGATAACATTTTTGCTTAGGTTACGTTGACAGTGAATTCATTTTGGGAAAAAATAGAGACTGATTTTCTTTCTGCTGTGTGTGTGTGTGTGTGTGTGTGTGTGTGTGTGTGTGTGCGTGCGTGCGTGTGTGTGTGTGTGTGTGTGTGTGGGTGCGAGCGCATGAAAACAGTACGGCTGCCTATTGAAATTCCACATGAATAGGCGCTCAGTGCATAATTACCACAGTCTGTTCAGTCCTACCCTGAGGCATTTGCACGTTTCCTTAGAGATAAGTTATTTATTTAAAGAAGCCAAACACACTGACAGAAGAGATCAGAAAAAAATAAAAAGCTGTCCTTGCCCACCAACAATACTAAAAGCAAAAAGGAGAAAAACATTCTACAACACTTGGAGCAACAGTTTGATTATGATTAAAGACTTTTGTAACTTAGCGTGAAATTTGCCCCTAAAACCTCGTGACAGGGTGACTACATGGCTGACTGCAGACCTGGTGATAATGAGCAGATTGTAGTGATATTAAATGATGTCAGTGTTAATAAAACAATCAGTCTCATCATTAATCAAAAGTTGATCTGAAGGATAAATATTCTACTCTCCATTGAGCAAGTTTTATTACACATCAAAAAGAGAAAACGATATGTGTATATTTCTCAGGATTGAAATGTATTTATTTAACACTAATATTAAAATTTCAATAAGAAAATTGGAAGTATTAATGATAGCTATTGTACAAAATAAAAAATGATTCACCAGTCTATCAATTATTCAATAGTTAAAGCAGATTAAAATGGATTAAGCAAAGAAACACCCACACTACATAAATATTTCTAACAAAAATAAATAATGCTGATTAATCTACAAATTAATGCTAAAGAGAGCATTTTTATGGAAATGAACTTTCAAGTCACTGGTTAAGCAATCTAAAAAAAAAAAGTACATTGCAGTTTCTGTTAAAAGCCTAAATAAAGAGATTTTACAGCGTAGCTCTAAGCGGTAAGATCTGATTTGGTCTAAGAGAAGAAGTCTGGAAAATAGGAAATTTTCAGTCTTCAGAGGCGCATAGGAATGATTCAAATTTCAGAACCGTACAACAGCTATATTGGAAAGAAATGAGCACCTTATTTTCATCTGAATTAATGTGTCCCACCACTCACAAAGGGTCTGGATCATGGCAGGTGGTCGTTCTTAACCTTTTTGTCTCTCTTTGGATTATGTTTCAGACTTCGTAACACGACAAGGGAAACCCTCCCAACATATTCTCCTAAGATTCTTTCATTCATTCATTCACTCATTCATTCATTTATTTATTAATGACCGCACAACAAGTTGGTGGAATTTGTTTCCGGTACAGTATGACATGCTCACATCACTGTGTCAACACACAACAATACAACCCTAAATAGAAAGATACAAATCGAAACATCAATAGTGGCTTGATTAATGTCCGTACAGCTATTGGGAAAAAGCTGTTTTTGAATCTGACTGATTTGTTTGGCAGAGACCTGTAGCGCCTTCCAGAAGGCAACAGTGTGAACAGGTGATATGCAGGATGATGATGCGTTTATGGTGCAGTGGGTCAGTGGAAGGGAGGATGTGGCCTATGATTTTACAGGATTTGTCTATTATATGTTGTAATCTTTTACATGATAAGAAGTCCAAATATCCATACCAGACTATTATTGATGAGGTGAGTATGGTTTGGATGTAAATGCAATGTAAAACTGAAGCAGGATGTTGTGCCTGACTCTGAAAAATAATATTTTATTGCCGTTTTTGTAGATAGAATCCGAATGCTGTTTACAGATGTATGTAACTAAGAGGTTAGGGGTTTCCAGATGTTGCATGATGTAGTGAATGGCCAGGTTTATTGCATCTTCAACAGATCGATTAGTCCGGTCAGCAAACTGGTGATTGTCCATGGGTGGTGAGTGGGGGGGGGGGGGGGGGGGGGGGAGTTCTTTCAAGTGTGTGAGTATGATGTGTTCAAATGATTTCATTATAACGGAAGTGAGAGCTATTGAGCTGTAGTTGTTAAGACATGATCTTTTCTTTGAATTCGGGTACCGGAATGATAAAAAATTCTTTAAAACATTTAGGAACCATGCACCGACTAAGGGAACCGTTGAAGATGAAAGTGAAGACTGGGGCTAGCTGACACCTGCACAGAGCTTCAAAACACCTGGGCCAGGTGTTTTGAAGCTCTGTGCAAGTGTCAGCCCACTTTTCTCTTTTTAGTTTTACTAAAGGAGCTTCTGACCTCTCCGTCCCAAATAACAAATTGCGGTAATGGTGTGGGGGGGGGGGGGGGGGGGGGAGAATGGGGTGGGGATTGAGGAGATAGACTGCTGTTCAAATCTGCCATAAAAGTTGATTAGTGAGGCTGCTCAGTTACCGTCAGAGTCTGGTTGGGAGGGAGAGCTAGTTTTGTAATTTGTCATGCTTTTTAATTATTTTCCAGATTGAGTGTCATTTCATTGTATTTGTTGCTCAAATTTTTGTGCATATTTGGATTTGGCCCTTTTTTAAATAGCAGATCTGAGTTTGTATTTGGCTATATTGTATTGTTCTTTATTTCCCTCTAAATAAGCAGTGTTCTTTTTGTTATGGAGTAGCTGAATGTCTTTTGTAAACCTTGTCTAATTATTGCTGTGTACTTTAACTGTTTTTGCACACAGAAATTGACGTATGACCTCACTATCTCTGTCAACTCGTCCAGACTGGCCGCATCTGCACTGAATACGTCCCGATCAGTGCACTCTCCATGGTGTGTATGGAGGAAAAACAAAATCATATTTGCAGGAAAGACACACAAAGATAGACGAGGCAAACAAAAAGAAACACATCCAGAAAGGCTAAAGTCTTCTCCTTTACTCGGTTGGGAAAGTCTGGCTATTGACAGATTTCAAAGTTCTGTCTGGTTGAGGGGGGGAGCAGTCATGAGGTGCTGATCAACCAATCAGGAGCAGAGGCTTATATGGGAGTTACAGTGTATCACATTAGACTGATAATAAATCCAGCAAGGCTTTCTTAGATTTCTTCTGTTTTTGCTTTTGCCGTCGAATTAAAATGTTTTGGATCAAACAAATTGTCATATCAGACAGTTACAGCCTGAGTAAACACATAAAGTTGCTTTCAAATGAATACCTTTTTTAAAGACAAAAACTATCCATACCAACCTGGTATCCCCTGGCATGTCTGATTTGCGCCGGACCCACAGAACCATAGAAAGCTGTAAATAAATAAAATAAACCGGTCTGACAACATGACGTTGGCCAAAGGATCAAAAAAAGAAAAGCATTACGCTACAAACAAAAGAAGCTTAAAAACTGATTAGAAATAAATGTGCTGTGAATAGATGCCAATCTATTCATTATCTAATGATAGTGCAACAAAATGTTTATACTTATTTTTTTTCTTCCAAAATCTCCTCTTTCATCTGACGTGCCACATTTTAGAATTTTTTTAACATGCCATCACGGCTGCCATCTTTAACATCAAAGGCTTTTAACCCGAAGTGCTGACGCTAATGAAGATGGATCCTGACAGCCTGGTGGCGCCACCTCCGGTCATGCTTCAAGGTTTCTGTCTCTGTATTCCAGCTGCCTGACTTTGTGTTGACAAAGGATCAGCTTTGTGTTAAAGTTTATGTCTATAAACCCATTGGCTTTCAGGACTCAGACTGCATGAGTGGCTAAGATAAAAGTGAGATCAGCTGTAAAAATTTATATTCACATTTAACGTCAGACAGAGATTCCTCTATGCTTAAAGCACACTGAATAAATAAATCATGTTCACATCCTGTGAGGCATTAAAAAAGCTGGTGATTAAATATCCATGATCATGGTCTTGAGCGAGTGTCCATGCCAAGAGCAAGGACTCCAAAATGTTAACACTTCCAACACACCGTATGCACAAGCAAGGATTTTAAATCCAATAAACCATTGTAATGACTGCTTCTCTTTAAGTGTTGCCGAGACAGTATTTTAGCAACTATTGTAAGACAACAAAAAAACTGGAATGAAATATTGATTTCAGAAGAATTTTCAAGCCTTTTGAAGTAAGAGGATTGACAGAAGAACGATTGAGATGAACAATAACAGGTTCTGTTGAATATCTTCAACATGCTCATCTGTCTTTTCAAGTGTAAGTCCCCTTTGTTTATCTCACTGAGGCTTTTTTATTACATTTTAAATAGTTTAAATCAATATCTCTGCATTATTTCTAAACTCTTCAGCCACTGTGAGAACTGCAAGACATCAAACTTTCCTGCATTCATCCTTTGCTTTTGAAATTAAATACACAGCACAAGCTTCATCAGCACCACTGACTGAAAATGTGTCCTCTGCTGACATAAAGTAACTGGAGCACCTTTGTGTCATGATTTAGGCTTTTGTTTGCGTTGTTCTGGACTTATTAGTTTCCACTCCCTCAGCCAACAATCATCTGTCACCACCCAATCAGCTCTGTCCACATTCTCCAGTCAGCTCAGATCAGCTCCACCTGGTGCTGATCTGAGCTGAGTAATTACTGTCAACTCTGATCACCTGTTCACCTGCCTTCATATACCTGCCTGTTCAAGTCTGGTTCTGTCAGCGACTCCTGGTCCGTCTACATTGAACATTCCCAATAAACCGTTTTTTTAACGTAACTCTGTGTTCGGCTGAATTTCGGGTTCACACCTACAATCGTTCCACTTTGCATGACAACACTTTTTTCTTCAGAAGGACTAAAGATAAAAAAAAAATCCAACTATTACACAGTTCTCAAAAAAATGTTCACAGATTGCGCTGACTTTTCTTTGGTGTTGTCTGTTTTGGTTGACCTGAAATGTTTCCAGCGTGTGTTGCACCAGTCACAGGCTTGTTGTCTCAAACACTGGGCCACTCTAATATTTCTACACCACACGTACTGGACAGTTGCAAGAAACGACTGCCTGCCTTCATGCAAACCCAGGGACGAGCTGGGGTTGAAATTCAGCCCGGGAGCCTGGTTTGGAGAGGCCTTTCATCCCATCACAACGCGGATGCAAGAGGAACCTTAATTTTGACACAAACACTTTATTTGCAGTATAAAAAACACTTGTTTCAACAGTTCGAAACACTTCGGGTGTATGTGTTTAATAATGGAAATAAATACTGTTTTCTGTTTATAAAAATTTACTAAACAAGCAGCTTATCATAAAAATCTATGTAAAGATTAAGGAACAAAAACTAAAGCTCAATCCTGAAATACGAGCTGGACGTGAAACTGATCAACCTTTTCAGCCTATTAGCTATAAGGTGTCAAAAAAGCCTTAGTTTGGACAGCAATCAAACATCTATTACTAACCCAGCCCTGCATCTGTACCTTGCACTGTTTTTTTGTTAATTCCTGCTCCTTCTCATCATCCTCCTCCTCTTCCATCACCTTCTCATCATCTTTCTCTTGTCTCCTCCTCCTCCTCCTCCTCCTCCTCACTCCTATGACTGCCATTATTCTGTCCCTCTGCATCAATTCCGTGACTTAAACAGGCCTCCTTAGCTCCAAATAACAATAACAGCAACAATAATGATCATTATAAAATGTACAAAATGTATAAAAAAACTAAATAAGGAGGGCACTAAACGCACAAATACAGTAAGGGAATTACTCAACTTATTTCTATTTGTCTTGGGCTTGTAAAAAAATATTTAATGTGGAAACAACAGCAAAACAGGATATAGCCTACATTTATTAAAATACTGTATTATCCTTTGAACACAGACTCTCTCCTGTAATGTCTTCCCTTTCCAGGTCAATCAGTATGGATTGACATTCATTTTAATTGATAAAGCAGAGTAATTATTTATACACATACTGTGTAACCTTTAATGTTCTCTGTGCATTGTTTTAATGGTAATTTCAGGTTAGCCAGTTCGCTGTCCTCTTTTGCTCATATTAATTTGTGACTTTTTCAGCTCATACATCTTGTCCAAATTTAGCCTGAACAAACGCATATAAAGCGCATTTAATTGGACTTGGAAATGTAGTATTTACCCCTGTGAGTCCATGTCTACACGCAAAAAACATCTAGATAAAAGAAAATGCTAATGAACATACAGCATTGTTATTACAAAGTAGATATAATAACAAATTGTGGTCATTAATATTTTCTTAAGTAATTGTAATGTCATTACATACTCCTCTGCTATAATGGATTGATTTAATTTCTATTCTGTTTATTCATATAGAGCCAATTCACAACAGGTGTCGTCTCAAGGTCCTTTACAAGACAAGTGGATCTAATGTATATACAGAAATGTACAGTCAATTCAATTTAGCCGTTTGCAAAGTATACCATGAGAGCAGTGGAGCTCCAATGAACGGCTAACACCAAAGCTAACCGCTAAGCTAACCGGATACATAAACACTAGAAGTGCACATGCACAGCCAGCAAGAGGAAACTAGCAAGAAGCGTGTGCGCACGCTGGCATTAGGTGAGCATGTCACAATGATTAGCATGTGGGACAACCGATAGATAAGATGATCACCCCCGGAACTCGAAGTCGAAAGAAAATCGTCCACCATACCTTTAAGTTATTGGATGAAATATGGTGTGGCTTCTAGCAAGGGAAAAACTATGTAGTAGAGTAATGGAGCTTAAGCGGAAGTTCAATTGAAGAAATTCTATTGCTTACCTCCATCCAATCAGAGACTCATCCGCCTCCGACGCAAGCCAATCAGCTTTGAACTGTTCCTCCACGAAGCCAAACAGCATCCTGGGTTCATCTTAAAAGAACTTCAAATCCACGTCCCAGCCTTCTACCCAGCAAGCAAGCAGTGGCTGCGCAATGTCTGATTTGGACCCTGATGACTTGATTCAACCCACCTCCATCCCCTTCTTCACCATCGTAGCCAAGCCCCGTTTGGCTTCCTATGGTGCTCCTTCAACCTCGTCCCTATCAGAGTGTAATTCCTCCCCGGACTCTTGAGGAATTCCCTGTCACATCTCAATTGGTCCGGCAGAAGACCGCCATGTTGAGCCTGGTTCTGCCAGAGGTTTCTTCCCAAAGGGGAGTTTTTCCTCTCCACAGTCGCTTCATGCTTGCTCATCATGGACAGTTTATGTAAACCTGTGTTTTTCCAAGTTGGACATCTATCTTTCTTGGTCCCTGAGTGAAGTACTGGTACCAGCTTACGCAGTCTACTGGATCCCACCAATTCAGCTCAAGCAGATCATCTCGCAAACCAGTCACTATGGACTAAACCAACTTCATCTATCTCCACTTCACCACCAGTTTCAGGCCTGGGGGGAAACATCCCTATTTTCATGCACCTGCTTATGCATATTGAAGTATAATTCAGCGTGAATGTTTCCTGCTGAGGTCTGAGCGCCAAAGTCTTAAAATATTGTGTCAATAAAATTCTTCTAATTGTCTTTTCTTTCCGTGTGAGTTTTTCAGATTGAAATAGTAGATGTTATTTTAAAATTGCTATAAAATTACATAATGGCATTAGATGTAAGTGGCTACTCCTCCACCCTGCTAACTGTGGCTGTTGTAGATGTTCCACCTCTTTGCACATCAGGTCATTTAGATGCCAGTCGCAAGTATACCAAATCACGTCCAAATAAGACTGTTCCTTTTTGATTATGTATTAAACATTTAAAAAGATGTGGCACAAATTAATTTATTGTTATCACAAGGTTTTGGGCATTAATTTTCGTTTGGACAAATATGGTTGAACAGTTTTGAGCAGTAACTAGAAATGACATAGCAAATGTAATTGGATTTAAATTGGGTCTAATGCCGACATGGTTCCTGTGAACTTTACTCATCCATCTTCAGGTTTGTCGATGCCCTATCTGAATTTTCAGCAGTAATGTGAATGAAGAGGCATTTCTAAGTCCTCTGTTTTTCCCCTGCAATTTTTTTTAAATAAGTAATAAGCTGTATCAATATTTTAAAGAACAAAATGTGAATTGTTAAGTATAAAAATAACATTAGTCATTATTTTTTGTCTTTGTGGGGTAAATGCCCTATGTTTTTAAATAAGGTCACTTGAAAATAAGGTCACTTGAAAATCCTTTATTGTGATGTGTACGCCAGTAATCTGATTGATTTAAAGCTAATCTAGAAATCTATAATTGGGATGCCTGCTTTGATGGGAATTCACAATGCTAGTTAAACATCAGGTTTTTGGCTGAAATACTGTACAGATTTTATTAAGATTTTAAGTGACAGACCAACTTAAACTGATGCCTCATCGTAAGAAGAAGGGTAATGAAAGATGGTTTTGACAATCTCTAAAAATAGCTTCTGGAAAGAATATGTTGATGATCTGCATTCAGGCCTGTGATTGTAGTGAACGGGGTTGAACCACCTTTCACTACAACTACAGCTGCAACTCTTTTGGGGTTTTTCTCCAACTGCTTTGCACATGTAAGGACAATTTTTGCTATTTGGTTCAGGCTCAGACATATAGGCAACAGGAAATGTGCACGAACATCACTTTGACGGGGCCACTCCAACACATAAACATGGTTTTATTTAAACCGTTCCATTCTAATGTAGCTCTGGTTGTATGTATAAACATGAACCTCAACCTCAGTGACAAGCAGTGTCTGAAATAATTAACTTCTTGATTCACCGGCCAAGTTGGCCGGTAGATGTAAAAATCAACCGGCCAAGCATATTTTTTTACCGGCCAAAATATTAATTCTGACTGACTCCTGCTAAACATCTCCACATAATCCCGCTAGGTAATTAGCCTGAGCTAAACGCTAGTTGTTAGCAAATGGGCATGACGTAGTTGCTGTCGATCACGCGTCACATGTGCGAGTGTTCGTGTACGTGCACGTTTGTTGCCATACAAGCTGACAGCAGAGGAACATAAAGATGCATCCACCCAAATGATGACTGAAAAACGCAATTTATTTGGTACAAACATTTACTCGCCATATGGCAGCTAGCCCTCTGAAATTTACCCGCCAAATGGAAAATTTACTCGCGTCTGGTGAGTGTTAAGTTCGGACCCTGGTGACAAGTCGTTTGCAGAATCTTAGAGGTTTTCCTGTCGGGATTCTCCGGTTTAGCTTTGCCTGTCTTCAAAACAGCTCTGAAGAAAAATCACCTGTTTTTCACCTTGGGGACAGTGTTTTAAGGGAAATGTGCTATGTTAGTTTGGTGCCACACTTGACATTTCTTCTACATGTTTTGCTGTGTCTCCTACACTGCTTGTAGCAAACTGCAAACAAGACCTTTATTGACTTTCAGCAGAGTTTCTTTTTATCACTCTCTTCTAAAGCCCGGAATTAGCCAAGGTGAATTATGAAATGCACAACCAGATGTTTTCCTATCAACAGATCCTCTCACCAGATCTCTGCAGCTCCCTTAAAAGTTCCAGCGGGCCTCTTGGCCACTTCTCTGATTAATACTTTCTTCTCTCCAGCCCGTCAGTTGTGATGGACGGCCGTGTCTTTGTAGGTCTGCAATTGAGTCTTTTCATTTTCAGGCGACGACTAGAACAGTGCTCTGTGAGATGTTCAAAGTCTGGGACATTGTTTTATAATCAAACTCTGTTTTGAACTTCTCCAAAGCTAATCCCTGACCCAGAAAGCTCCTGAAATCCATGTTCCAGCTTCCCAATTATGCAGCATTTGTTGTGGGTCTATCATATGAAATTCCAATGAAATACATTCACCTTTGTGTTTGCAACCTGAGTAAATGTGAAACAATTCAGTGGTGGAAATACTTTTGCACGGCCCTACAGCTATCTTTAACGTCAACAGTCTTAACTTTCATGTTTTATTTGGACGGATGCGCTTTAATTTAGCCGGCACATTAAGATATCAACGCGTCCTAACCAAAAACATGTATCGTTTCAGAGATGTAGGCATACGTTATATAAATAGCATGAAGAAGATGGGTTTTTTTTCAGCTCAGGATAAGAAAAGGGGGAAAACAACTTTCAAAGATGCTCAGCGTCGTCTTCATAGGGAGTCAGAGATGAACTCTTTGATGGAGTTTGCATTTTTTAAGAGGTTCTCAATCAGAGAGCTTCTGAATTCATCCCTCGTTTTCGTTAGCTGATGCATAAAATATTAGCCAGAACTGTCAGACAACTTGGTTTCATTTGGATATAAGTAGACACACAGCAGGTGGATGGGCTGTGTGTGAGTGTATACATGCAAACACATGTACACACTCATGCATCCTCCTCTTTTATCCTTGCTGAATCTCTCTGTATGTGTTTGTCTTGTGCTGTTGTCCTCACATTTTTTTGCCTGCCCACACCCCCACCCAGCTGCTGCTTTGATATTAGTTTCATGAAATCTACAGTTGCAACTAATCCGCCGCTCTGAAGCTCATTCTCCTCTCATCATCTCGGCCTTCTCTCAGCCTTTTATCCTCCCACCATCAGCAGCACACATGAACTGTGACTTTCTTCCTTTCTTCTCCTCCCCATTTTTTTATTATTCAAGACGGTGCAAGTTGGGTGAAATCATTTTCTGTGGACGTCTGACTGTGTGGTTTTGATGAGGCGTTCTTCACTCGTCCTGAGGTTCGGGTTCAAAGCAACACAGAGACAGAATCCCCAACTGACCTTCATGTGCTGAATAAACCATGGTAAATTATCGAAAATTAAAACAATTTAATCTCACGTTGCAACTAATTTGGACAAAGTTTCTTTCGAATTTCAGATTTTGTTTGATACAGTAAGTTTAAGACGTCACATATTAGAAGTCAAATGTATTTTGAGCGTTTCCTGATATAAAAGAAATGTTTTGCACACTTCTTGTATTTTTATACATTGAAAACAAAAAATGCCTAAATTGTTGAGAATTTGAAAGCAAAGCACAGATTAAAAAAAAAACTGATCCCAGGCTTTAAACATTGTCTGAAAATTGAAAGAGTATGGCACAGCTGCAAACCTACCAACAAATGGCAGGCCTAGTTTGGCAGGCAAGGCGAGGAAAAATCCAACATTCAGGTGGGAGAATCGGTTTGAAGGATAACTTTCCACAAATCACTCCTCTATGAAAAAATGGAAGCCATTGTTAAAAGACTGTCAAAAGACATCGTGTTTAACGTGTGACACAAACCATGTAGGGCACACAGCAAACATGGGAATAATGAGTGACGAGGAAAGTGGTCAGAGTTATGTTTTAAATATGAAACTCATATAACAGGAGGACAAAAAAGTCCATCAACATCACGATCTTTCTAGAGCAGGGGTTCTCAAACTTTTCGTGGCCAGGGTCCCCTTAGCAGCAGTAAAATTTTTCCAAGGATCCCTTTAGGTTCCTCATGCAGATAGTTTTTTTAAACAGCCTTTTGTGCTGTTAAATACATTAGGAATTAGGAATGTTTTTTTTAAGCACACCTAATATTAGAGATTTGGTGGAGATTAGATCCTCATTCTCGGTAAAGCCAAACTCGATGTAACTGTTGTCATACTTCCTAATTTTAGTTGATTTTTCTTTTACCTTACTTGATGAAGTGGACAGAGTTAAATATTTGTCCATTGTGTTATTTAGCTAAAACCCGAAGCATCCTCAGTTGTGCCTCCTCAGGCCCAACAACATGCGTTTCACGGACCCCCAACCCATGATTCGTGTTTGAGGGCCGCTGTTCTAGAGAATGATCTCCCATGTATCTTCTCTGTGGATGAGACGATGACATGTCTCAGTAGCTGTTTAGGCCCAACAAGTGGAATCCTTCTGTATCTCAAATCCAGCAAGCAGAGACCAGGGCTGTAACCAGATGACACTGAACCTATCTTCCCTCACTGTCTGACATAAAATGAGACTGGATTTTTTCAAAAATTATTTCTACTTAAATCTGCTTAGAGAATTCTTTATTCCTTTTTCAAATTCAGAAGTTTACATAAACTCAGTTTACACAGCCTTTAAACAAGTTAGGAAATCCCAGATGATGACATCCTGTCTTTATCTGACTTAAATGAATGCACACCTGTGGATGTATGTTAAGGCAACACATTACAAACTGAAATAAGTCCTTTACCAACATACTGAAAGGCTACTCAGTGAGTCGGAGGCCACTCCACTCCAAAAGGCACCTAAAAAGTCAGAGTATTTTGTAACTGCACTCAGGGACAAAGGCCCAAATTTCTGGATTCATGTCCATGATTGTTCACAATGACCTTTGGAGGAAAAGGCAGAACATTTGCAAACCTGAGGACACCATCCCGTCTTTGAAGTATGAAGTGGCAGCATCATGTTGTGGGGCTGTTTTGGTGCACTTCACAAAACAGATGAGGAAAAGAAAATGATGTGGATGTATTTAAGCAACAACCATGAAGCCAGGAAGAAAACAAATGGGTTTTCTGAATAGACAATGACTCTAATCCTACCGGTAAAATAAATCCATCCATCCATCCATCCATCCATTATCTTACATGCTTATCCCTTGTGGGGATAAGCACAACAACAATCATAAATTGCTGTTACTAAAATAAAAATTGTCTTGATGAAAGGGCTGGAAACACTTCCTCATTACGCATTGTTTTAGAACCAAGTAAATCAGTTTGACCTTGTTTGATTTTGGTCTTCAGGAGCTTAAGGACCATGCCATTAATGTCTTTGGGTGGCCATCCCAAAGTCCTAAAGAAAATTTTGGGCAGAAATGAAAAGGTGTGTGAGAGCTAGGAGGTCTACAAACCTGACTTGGTTACAGTGGCTATATCTGGAGGAATGGGCCACAATTCCAGCAAATTATTGTGAGAACAGTTGACCTCGACCATACAGTTAAATGGCACCAAATAGCTAACAAGGAAAAGTATGTAAACATTCTAATTAGAATACTTTGGCATTTAGCAGATAGAAATAATTTCTGCAATCCTAATTTATTCAGATTAATCTCAACAGTGAGCCAAAAAGGTTTGTTAAATATCTTATTTCAATGGTATATTTCTTTAAGACATTCTCTCAGAAACAGCTCATCTGATAAAGATAGTTAAGCGGGTCTCACACTTTCCTATTTTTTTTAAAGCACATACATAAGTTAGTCAGGCTCTGGGAATGAAAACTAGAGTTAAAGCAGCCAAAGTCCACAGAAAAATTGTGAAGATTTTCAGTTATCATGCGCCGAGATCACTTTACAATAGTACAATATAGTTCAGCTGCTTGGAACCAAAGCAACAAAAATAAGGGAGGGTTTAAAACCTGTGCACAGTCTTCCGTGGTTGTACACTTGGCGATTATTGAGACGTTCCAGTCTGAATCAAAGTAGTGGACCAATTAAGCATTGTTGTCATTTGAGCCTTGTTAAAGAGGCCAAAGACAAACGGAAGCAGTTAAGAGTAAGAAAACATAATCAATGACTGTTTATCCAAGAACGAGTGCTGATCCCGAGTAAAGTGTTGGAGTCAAAGGTATTGATTACAAATAGCCTGCAGTCGAGCGTTCCCTCATTCATGAGCCAATTAAAGCTCCTAACAAGCTTGTTTACAGATTCAGAACCACTTCGCCGATCGAGAGACTCCTGTTGGCTGTGCTAGAATCAAGATATTGTTGTTCGCCATTGATTGGTGGTTGAAATTTTCAGCAATAAATAAATGTGTTATTGAGTGGAGTTGTCTCAGAGCTCCATGTAGAAGGACATGTAAACTCATAGTTTGTATTGGCCTGCTGGGGTGGAAATAACGGCAAACAACCAGCTTATACGGTACACAATGGGGTATGTAGAGCAGTTAGGCTGAAATCTTTAGGCTATACTGCCCATTTTTGGACACCTATACTATTTTTGCTGAGTGACATGTTAAAATAAATATTTTATATTTCTATCAAAAGAATACCAGCTGCTGATGTTCTGACTGAGATGAAAGTGAAAACTCACCCTGCGAGAAACTCTGAGACTGGCCTCAAAAACCTAAATCTAACTGTTTGCAGACAACATTGACATTTCAAACGCATCCAACATATGAAAAATATAAATCTTAAAACATGTGTTGCAATGAAAGGCTTCCTGTGTAAGGTTCTCAGGAGGGAAGCGCTTCCCATGACGATGATTTTTATGGTCAGCGTTAATAGACTTTTCTCGGAGTGTGAGTTCGATGACTCATGACCTCGTGATTTTAATGCTGTAGCAAAATTATCACCCGGCTGTCAAGGATGATAACTGGCTTTCATCAGTGTTTTTAATGTGTGTTATAATATTAATTATTGCTTGTTTTATTATTAAAAGGAGGTTGCAATGAAAAATAATTATATTTTAAGTATTTGAATGGCTTGATTTAAGCTTTCTTTCAAATTGCAGAACTCTTTCTGCTGATTACAACAAAAAATAAATAAAAACATCTCATTAATCAAAGCCAAAAAAATCAACAGCTCTCCAATGTTTTAAAAAATTACAAAAGCTCACAGGTTCTTCCGGCAGGCTGTACCCAGATTGATAACATGCTTATTTACACCAATCCAGCCATGTTATCCTCTTATGGAAATATGTGTAGATCCATATTTTAAGTATTTCTATTTTCCTTTTTTTTGTATATTTGGACGAAATATACAAACACATCTTCCATTGTTTCCCTCCAG
Organism: Fundulus diaphanus; assembly: GCA_037039145.1. Classification (NCBI taxonomy): domain Eukaryota; kingdom Metazoa; phylum Chordata; class Actinopteri; order Cyprinodontiformes; family Fundulidae; genus Fundulus; species Fundulus diaphanus. The sequence continues at coordinate 21,862,726 of CM073143.1, read as the reverse complement.
ATTCTGATTTAATTAATACATTTTTATTCAGCATAAAACCATGAATCAGATTAAGGGTCAAGAGGTCAGGTATAAGAGATATCACCACTGGGTAATTATCAATCTAAGAACAACAACAAAACACTAGTAAATTATCAATGGGTGAGCTAACGACACATCCTGAAACGGTGTGCTGTTCATTTTGTCCCTTTTACATTTTAACACTTCTTACAGTTTGGATGATTTGTATCCTGCCCTCTGGCTGTTTTTCTTTTCCAACCCACATTGAGGGACATTTTGTATCTCCTTTAAAAGCAGTTTTTGACATTTCATTAATCAACTAGGGGTACTGTACAGCAACAGTGGTTAAAGGACTCCAATAAATAATATCAAACAGCAGTCATCTGTAGTTGTGTTGGTTTTATCAGCTTAATCTGTTATATATATATATATATATATATATATATATATATATATATATATATATATATATATATATATATATATATATATATATATATGACGCCTCAACCAAGCAACACATGAGAATGTAATGGATAGATTGACTGTAAAGCAATCAGAAGAAGAAACTAAAATCTTACGTTGCTACAGCACATTGGTGAATAAAACAGGGAGAAGTTTAAAGTAGGGTTAGGAAACACGCACACAACACCCCAGAGACCACTTTTCAACCCATAATCCGAAACTTGAAAGAGTATGGCATTGGCACTTTTGAAAACCGACCTGGATATGCTCGTCCACCTAAGGCTGGGGAAATGAGGGCAATTCATCAGTAAATGAAGGTGCAATGTGGTCAAAATTTTACTTTTTGGCATTCAAGCAAAATGCAAATGTGTAAAGAAAAAGTAACACTGCACTATAAACTATTTCCAGAGTGAAACTTGGTGGTGGCAACATCAAGTTGTGGGTAGGCTTCTTTAAGACTGGGCACTGGACTCTAAGGTGGATATTCCACTTTGGGTGACGATTCAGGTTCCTGAGGGAAAATAACCTTAAACCTACTGCCAGAAATCGTTCAATCTAAGAATGTTAATGTGTTAGAATGGCCTAGTCAAAGCCTCAACCTAAATCCAATTGAGAATTCACAATGAGACTTGACAATTTATATTCATAGGCTCCCTCCATCCAATCTGGCTGAGCTTGAGGTGTTTTAAAAAAAAGAGTTGGCCAGAAAATTTGTAATACATATATAATTTAGATGTATCTATATAATCTAATCTATGTGCAAAGCTAGTAAACACATAGCCCAAAATACTTGCAGATGTAACTGCAGTGAGAGGTGTTTTTGCGAACTATTCATTCAGAGAGGTTAAATACATATGCGCATTACAATCATTTTGAAAAGCATTCATTCTTTTCCTTCCACTTTGTTAGTTATTTGTTTGTATATCATCTAAAATCCCATGAAAACACATACAAGTTTGTGCTTGCAAGGGTAAAAAACGTGGACAAGTTTAAGAGTTGTGAATAACTTTGCAAAGAGTAAACGATGCAGCCTGGTACCAAGCGGGTAAACATTAGCTGAAGAAAGCAGTGGTGTAGTTGTCTCCTGCAAGCTAGCTCCAAGGCTTTTCCTGCTCTGATGCCCAACCTCAGTCTCCAAGCACGTCGCAATCAGCACAACCTCCATCGTCCAGCTGGGCCACACGTTCAGCAGTCGGACTTGTACAAACTGCTCCTTTAAAAACAAAAAAAACTTTCAGCATCCTTCATACATCCTTGAAGGCTATTTTGTTTTTCCATCGAAAACCAACACATCACTTGAAACACTTGAAGCCAAAATAAACATAGTTTTCCTGAAGCAAGACAGGCTGCTGCCAAAGTGTGTGCAGCCATTCCACAAAGCTAAATAAATCTAGACAGGCATGCAACAATAAAAATACAAGATGCAAGTATTTTATTAAATATCTTATTGTTTTAATGATCCTTTGATCTGAAGACAACCTAGTTTTTAACAATACATATTATTTATTTGTATGGATACATATTCTATGATTTATGTATCCATATTTTAATATGTATGTATGCATCATTATTTAATCTTGCTGACAACTTAAAAAGTAATAGGTGCTTAAAAACTGCAAGCATGCATGAACATTGAGTGCAGTTGGTGATACTCACACTACTTAGACCTCTTTTTATCAATGCTGTGAAAAAATAGCCCCAGAAATGCGAAGCTGCCAGTAAAACCTTAACAACTTTTGAAAGTCTGAAAACATGCTACCCAAGACGAATTGAAACTATTACAATGAAGCTTGCCCCCTGTATAACTGGGTATTATTAATTAGAGATGGGTTCAAGCTGTTACAAAGTACTGTAAAAGTATTTTAACATGTTAAAGTTATGCATCTGTTTGTGAAAAAAAGCAACATTATGCCAAATTTTGAAAGAAAAGCAACATTATATCAAATTTATAGAATTCGAAATAGAATAATTTATTTAGTTTTATTATTTTTATTTTATTAACTATACTACTTTTAGCCATTAATTATAAAACCTCCATATTTAATCTCTACAAAATATGTTATCATATCTTTAGGTTTCCAAAACTCTCCTCGTGAACCACCTATTATTTCCCAATAAATGAACAACTGTTGTAATGTGTTGTTATAACATCAACAAAGTCTCAAACAGTGTTTGGAATCTGCTGCATGGAATGCACCAATTTCGTCACAATTAATGAGTATGAACGCAAAACAATCTTAAATCTTTAGAGATTTTTCTTTAATTGTTTGAAATGTCAGCCTGACAGTCCAAAGTTAACAGAACCACACATGCTTTTTCTTGCAGTCTTTGCAAAGGAAAACCTGTAGAAGTTCCTGACAGCTCATGTAAAGCTATTTCTGATATGTGGGATATATATATATATTTTTTACATATTTTCTTTTTCCATTTTAGTCAGGCTTGCTATTCATTTTCCTCATGATTGAAATTGAGAATTGTTAAAAGCGTGTAAGAAAAAAAAGGGTTGAGGGGTTAAGGTTATAAAATATGTATTTCATTGATTTTTCTATATTGTGGACTCTGTGGGTGTGAAAATGTGTCTGACACATCTGGAATTATACCTCATGTAGATATGTAGTGGTTGCTTAATGTGGGAAGTTACTAATGTAAGAGTTTCCTAGCTTACAAGCAGGGAGCACACCACCTTGTAACAAGAAGAACTGGATTTGGCAAACCAGCAATAAGCGTCTGCCATAGCTGTGGCAGTATGTCTTCATCCCTTATTAGCTTTCTTTTTTTTTCTTCCACTAAGTTGAATATTCCAATAGTTTAATGATATTTAAGGACAAAGTGTTTCCCATAGCATGTAATTTGGTGGATGAGAACAAATCTTCTATTCACCTGTTTATTTTCATGGAGCTTTCTAAAATTCCCTGCATTGATAACTTGTCGGAAAAGAGCTCACTACCCGTTTATTTTGCCAACGAACATCCACACATCAATTTCAACATGTTGCCTTAAAATGTATTTTTCATGAGTATTTTAGGTACAACAATAGTCCATGAGACATGAGACATAGCAGATCCAGATGAAACATCATCATCACATCATTACCTCTGTCCTAATAAAAACAATAGGAAGGCAGATTATGATTTATGTATTTTCATCCCTATTATTATATATATATATATATATATATATATATATATATATATATATATATATATATATATATATATATATATACCTATATTTGTTAAATGTCACGATTATAGTAAATGCATGGCGGATATCATCCAGATAAGTGGACTGCCTACAAAGCAAACTAAAAATTGTTATAAGCAGGTCTCCAAGTATATTTTATTTATGTAGTGCAAACCAGCTGCCAAGTCAACAACCCTGTGTACCTACCTCTCCTGCCTCCTCATTACTGCCTGATTAGCTCTGGAGCATCACTTCAGCACTGAATCGGTGAAGTAATCACTGCTGTTCGGTGGGGAGTGTGGTCACCCGTGGCATACCAAGCTATAACAGCTCATTTATTCATCCAGAACAAATTGACCTCACCAGCAGCAGTCCCTCCTGTCAGTTCAAGTGGTTGTAATGCAGGAAAAGCAATCATACAGCATGTACTTCAGTTTACGCTGAACATGGAAGGTGTAACAAAGAGAAAACTATGGGGCCAAGAGAGCGCCATAATGATTGGATAATTGGCAAAGCAATTGTTGAAGCTGATAAATAAATGTTGAAACTGAATGTCAGTTTTTCTTAAAACCTGAAATCTGAAAAATAAAAGAAATGTGTTTAAAATAAAAAAGAAGTCAAACTAAAGAAAAAATATTCAAAACATAAAAATGTGAAATAAAAGGACTGAATTAAATCTTTATTCAATGTGAAAGAAATTTTAGTCTCATTTCTTTTTATCCTAAATAAGAGATTGAAATATCACATTAATTTTCACCATTTATTTTTTTCAGTTTCAACTAGTTTTGTCTTTTTCAAATATACAATAATTACGGCCTTTTCTGAGCTCGATAGAATACCCTGTTTTTCTGCCTTCAATTGCTGAAGAAATGAAACACCAATGTTTTTATTTGTACGACCATAATTTGCTCTACTTGTCTGTTCAACTTCAATGATCCAGATCAATGTAGGGGGGGAATATTGTGCATCGGTTTTTAATGCCTCACTTATGATGGAACTCATTTTCTTGTGGTTGATAGATTTAGTTCAGTACTTACTGTCGAATTGCAGACATATTTTTATACATAACTAATATTCACCAATTCATGCTGTGCTAAACTACATTTAAGAAGCTTACCAGATACTTGTAGTTCTATTTAAAAAAGACCAATGGCTTAAACAGCTACATATCCTATGAAGTTGCCATGCACTCATAATATTAGTTTGAAGCTTTTAATGGCAGAATTTGTTTCCAAGATGAAACAACTATCCAAAAATAAAACATTAATGTTTTTGATTAAGAATTTTGTGCTGAATTTGATTTTGTTGGGGATTGGATATTTGCTCACTCATTTGACCAACATTTAAGCACATGTAAGTGGCTTTTCTATTTTTTCTCCCTGCTATACAAATACACAATAGAGCGATTTATTTATTGATTGATTTCCTGGTTCAGAGCCCCCTTTTAAGCATAGTTGACAGAATTTCTTTAGTGTTGAGGTTGAGAATTTTGGGAGGATAGTCAATAACCCTAAAAACAAAACGAATTCTATGTTTTGGGATTTTTGTCATGTTAGGACACCCAATTAAGTGAAGACGAAGAGATGCGAGGCAGTCTTCCTTCTTAATTACTCCACTGTGCTGCTTCACTCTTAGCAGCACCACTGCATGATGCTGCCACAAGCATCCATTGCTGTGGTTATGGTGTTCTTGGGTTGCTAACGCTTCAAAATGTATTGGTTGTGCGATAATATATTAAACTTTGTCTTGTCTGAATGTAAAACCAGAAATTTTTTGTCATGACTGGAGATGTTGATTCTGAAGCAGTGACTTTTTTCTTGGTCAGCTCTGGGTCATGGTAAGTTTGACTGTCGGTGGTCTGTCAGTTGTTCTTGAACATCCAAGCCAATTCATTTTTTGTTTTTTTTATCACACAAATTTTCTTTGGGACTGATATCGTGGCTTTGCGTGGCTTTATGTTCCCACCACCGTGTGTCTTATAATACATTCACAAGTGCAGCTTCATTTAACTCAATTGCTGTGAATTAACAAATATTTCGGCATTTAGCAAACAGAGATACTTTGGAAGTAACCTGAACCGACCCAAAACTGGAAAAGATTAGTCTAACTGAGCATCGGACAGTGAGAAAAAAAAGGTTCTGCCTTTTTAAACGGGGTATGAGAATATCTACTTTCAGTTCTGACTACTCTGACAGAACATATTTTCAACATGTGGTTCCGAGGCCCTCTGAGAATAATAAAGATTCAGGGACACCCATTGGGACAACAAGAATAAGAGAGCTTTTTAACTTAAGTAGGGTCTGAAAAAAAGCAGTTGTGCTATGTGGAAGATGGCTATATGTGTAGTTCAGACGCTGAAGAGGTTTTGTGGTGCAAAAACATGTCCTACACACTCCTACACCAAATCTCTGCGTGTTTTAATGAAGCCACTCCATCATCTGTGTGCAGATCTTCAGACTGTAGGTAGGCATCTGCTGCCTGAACGCAGCACACAACCCTTACGGTCTTTCGTCCCTTAAACATGCTATTAGCTATTCATGAGAAACATATGCTTCTGATGCCAAATTAAAATGGATGTCTACAAACTGAAAACTACAGGGAACGGAAATTACAGCCCCCAAATCGTGCCCAGCTCCCAAATGAATTTGATCGCCGCCTGACATGTAATTTAGAAGCTCCATTTAGCAGGTCTGATGTCATGTGCGTTATAAAAGCCCCACATGGCTTCGTGCAAATGGATCATGTGTATCTGCCTCACTGACTGGATCAAGTGATTATATTTTTAAACTTTCACTGTCATATGATGGATAAATGGATCTAACATTCGCCCCCCTGATCTATCGGACATTCATGTAATATGCTCAGACTTTTCACCTCAGTGGGGAAAGATATGGACGGATGTTTAATATTTGATTAGCAGGGAGGTATAGTGTAGCCACGGTTCCTGACAGTCTGGGGCGACGCATGCTTTCCTGTGCTGACGCTGATTTGGCAGGATGTGCTCAACCACATCAGACCCCCTCTCTGACCGTGTCTTTCAAAGCTTACAGAACAATTACGGTTTATTTTTGCACATTACAGCCGCATCACAATCACCAATTAGAATATCACTGAGACGTTTATTTCCGTTTTCTACTGCAGAAGTGGAACTCATCTAGAGTCTTTGCAGAAGGAGCGGTTTATTTCTAACACTTAATGCTGATAATTTAGGTGACCAGCAAATGAAAAGCCAAGATAAAAATAACAATAATAAAAATAAAATGACAGATGGAAACGCATTTCAATCTAAAGTCATCAAACAATCGAGCTGGGCAGGATGTACCCTGAAAGCGAGACACTTTCTCAATATATTAGGAGCATGTTGCAGTTTGTTTCCATTGGAAACATGTCAGTTGTGCAGCGAGATTTGTAATTTCCAGCAGGACGATGATACACAGCATCAATGTGGGAGAATTGCTCCCAACAGAGGAAGAACATCAAGGTGACAGAATGTTGCCACGGAAGATGAGGGATGACTTTAATTTGTATAAAAGGTAATCTGGTTGTAACAATACTAAAAAAGTGAATGTCACGTGTTTAAAGGTCCCTGACTCAGATATTATTTATTGACATATTGACATCCTGCCAGCTTGGTTAGAAAAGTGCAGGACTGCAAACTGATCGGTCCTGAGCTCCAGACTGACTACTGTCGCTGGTCAATCTCAGGGTCTACTTTTAAACTTCTATGAATGATGAAAACCAATTTTAGATGCAAAAGCAAAATCATTTTTGAACAAAATACCTACAAAATCTATGTGGGATTCCATTTTCACACTGTTTAGACGTATTTATAACCAAAAGGAAAGGCTCACTGGGTGCTCCTTTTGCATGAATTACGGCAACGGCGGGGCATCGCTGGGAGGCAATCAGCCTGAAGCGGTGCTGATGTCTCTGGATCGGGACCTGCCTAAAGCAAGGAGTGTGACACTTATAGCTCAGGTCTTGGGTGCGTTGATGTGTGGTGGTTTGCTACACAACACCTCTGAGGCTATGATTACTTCTGATGCTTCTACACCTTCTGCTCAGACACGTCTTCCTTTCGCTGAACATTTCCAAGGATGTCAGCCATAATCATCAATATGAACGGAAAAAAAATTGCTTGATAAATCCAATGTGCAATAAGTCTATATGATGAATTGAAAAATGAAGATAAATTTAATCTATAAAATGCAAAACTATGGCTTTTAATGCATATTTGGAATCAACTCTAAAATTGACACCAACAGTTATTTAAAAAATACATAAAATATCACAACTAGCATATAGAACAAACATGCCTGATCTATTCTACAGCCAGTTATTGAAATGGGAAGCTTGATGAATCTAGACAGGACAATGTCTTCACCAGATGTGCCTCCAGCCTGTGGGTTAGATAAGGCCGCATGGCCAAAATCGTAGAAGTGATAGAAATATCAATTTACAGAATAAACCTAATGGTGTTTAAACGAAAATGCTTCCTAATAACATGAACATATTCATCAGGTGATACTGCTCTCACAGCAACGCGTGTGCAGATGATAGCCTCTGTTACGTTAGGAGAGCGTTTTGCTCTTTAATGCCGTTCATCTGCATTGTATGATCATCTGATATGTCTGGCAGACATATGGATAATTCTCCACACAGCTGTCCTGGCTTGACTCAGGGTTGACTGACACAGTCCCTGTTTTCCTTCTGCAACGTCTCTGCTGTCTGTTCCGATACGAATAACAATTTGGTCTCCATCTGGGCGTTTTCTGCAGCGCTCTTAATGTCCACCTATGAGAAAAAAATGTAACATTTGTTCATCATTCGTCTCTTTAGTGTGTAACATGAGCCTGTTTTTTTTTTCTTCTGTCCAGTAACTGTCTCCCAGCACGCACTCTAAGAGTCTTCAACGTGCCAGCGAGTGTGGAAATTTGCATACGCCAGCCATGCAGCTGGCTGCGCACATTTCCTCTCAGTTGATCAGGGTTCTGAACCCTTGTTTGAAATAGGACGTGTGCCATGTTTTTGTGCGTATGCACCCGTTGTACATGAGGCGCCAGGGGAAAAGCCACTTTTGTAGGTTAGAGCTCAAATATGAGGTGGCTATGTGCACGTTGTCACCGATTCTGTCAGACTGCAGGTCCTCCAACCCAGCAGCTTTGACAGATTGCTTGACATGTTTGTGTTGCGCTGCAGACACACACAGTATTTCCTTGTCAATCAACCTTGTGCACTGACGAGCTCTCCTTTCTGGGGGGGGAAAAAACAGGTCACACTATTATGTTCGTCAGCTTCAACCGTTGGCCTTAGCCAAAATGTTGATGACGACCAAGATGAGATGGCGCTCACTGATGTGTTCTAAAATTACCACAGTATAAGAAAAAAAGTGTGTGTGTGTTTTTTGTGGCTTTCATTCATTGCCTGAGTGAAATGTATGTTTTTTTCATATAGATCAGGGGTCACCAACATGGTGCGCACGGGCACCGCAGGTAGCCCCCCCCCAATGAAGTAGCTCTCAGCTTCTAAAAGGTTGGTGATCCCTGATATATATTAAGCTCTTTTACAGAAAATCCAAGACCACATCATCAAGTTTTCCTGTAAATAAAAGGAGACAAAGAACTCAGAAGCATCCCGTTCATGTTCACTGTCACTGAGTAACCCCCGCAGAGCAGATAAATTCCTGTTTGAGATTTGCTAGCTTACAAGACCATCAGACCTGTCCCATCAATAGACTCGCCAGACTGCCGTGCATAATGTAAGCTAATAGACCGTCGGTGTCTGATGACATCATGATGGGGTGAAGTCTGCGAGAGACGCAGGGAATGGTAGACATGAACCAGCACCAAGAAAGAGCCTGTCACCTATGGCTGATGAAAACAGACCGCTCCTTCCTGGAGAAACAGCCGTAAGGCCCAGTTGGACAGATGTTGTGCAGAGATATTCCCACCCGCTGAGCTGAGGAACAGGACGTTACGAACCGCAGGCCCAGGGACCCCGTCTGATCTATTGACAAGTGAAATAAAAAGATCCAGGCTCAAGGAGACAGAGATTCTGCAGTTTATCCAAGGTTGTTTTCTGCCAACAGATGTTACCGGACTTGAAATTCTTTCCTCAGTTTGAATTCCCCTATTTTTCTCTTCTAACCTTTCTTTGAAGTTAAACCAGGTAATTAGCACTTTTTAAAAGTTAGATTTTTACCTTTCAGCAAACGAGAAACATTGATGGACCGTAAATGTCTCGTCAGCTAACAATACTCTGGATGTTCAATCTCATTTTCCCTCTGAAAATCTCAATTTATTTTACGTTTCTTGTTGATAAATAAGTTTGATATTAATCATGGCTGATTGATTCTGCAAGGGACATGATCTGATGTACTTTATGAATTGCCATTAATAATTTCCATATTGAGATTGTGAGAAAAATTTATTTTCATAATATAGCCATTTAAGTCCTTTCTATGAAGAATGCACTTGCAACTCCCTGATAAAGCAAATTTATCCTGCACAAAGATTTTAAAGATTTGAATCTGATAATGTATTAATGAGCCTGATAAGAATATGGGTGCTTAAACATAATTAAGCGTCCTTCTCAAATTCTACAATTAATGATCCACCATTTTATGAGGCATTATCATTATCTGCTGCTTATTGGAGTATTTAATTGGACTTTTGTCTTCAACCAACTCGATGACAAAAGGAAGAGAATCATTTTATAGACCAAATATTTTCAACTCTGCTGCTGTAGGTTTAATTATGCCTCATTCAGCCTTTTCTACAGTTAATATTTAGAATCTGTGGCATTTTAAAGCTTGGAAGAAAATAGAAGATAAAATAAAAATGAAAGAGAATCAATGGTGGAGTTTGGAAATTGCTGTAAAAAACCCAATCCAAAAATTTTTATGCAGACCTAAATGCTTAGATGTACTTCTAAAATCCAATGAAAAATGTTTTAGACTTCAAATCTAGAGTTTTCTCGGATGTTGTGTAAATGCGGTGACCCCAAAACCAGGCCATGCATATGCTGTTTATTAGTGGGTCCGGTTCCCAGAAAACCTTTCATTTTCATTTTTCTGACATAATCCTGTCTGAAAACATCCATTGGATCTCAAGTGCCTATAAAAGCAATAAATAGCAGTGGGAAATATCAGCAGGGGCTTTGCATAGAACAGAGGCAATATTGAGAGTGGAGGATAAAAGGAATAACAACCATTTTAATAAACTGCAAGATTTATTTATTTTTTTCACTTCAAGCTCAAGACTTCCTTAGATTAAGACATAGCTGGCATTTTTCCGCCGCTCTGGTTTTTGTGCGTCTGATTGTTTAGGTGTGAAGGGTTTATTTAAGGCCTTCATCTGTGAATTTCAACAATATTCAATTATTAAGCTAAAGCAGAAAAGAAAAACAAAAGAAAATAATAATTGATTGGACTTAATCTCTTCACAAGGAACTAAAATGAACAATAAATTAAGGTTTTAAGGAAATATGTTAATTCTATTTAAATTGGACAAAAGCATTTAATAGATTGCCTGATGAATTGCTCCAAAGCTGTTGTTTTTAGCAGATTTATTATTCTCAAAATTAACTTGACATTTATCTTTTTTTCTCCAAAGAAGTAGGGCATTTTCATAATTTAAAAAGCTTTGCTTTGCCTTCAGTTGTTATTTATTGCATATTTAATAGAGATGCAGCGAGACATTGTCTGCTAACCTGCTATCCGCACAAATGGTCAGAAAGGAAATCTTTAAGTTAAGATGTGTACATTAAATATAATTTAATGGTTTGTGCTTTTGCTTGTGTTTTAGCTCCTTCATAGTAGCAAGTGGGATGCAACTATTTTTATTTGTGTTATACCAGTATGAATACCATTGCTCTATAACTTTTCTTGTAGATTTTCAGGTTTGCAAAGTTAGACAGTGCTCTAAATGTCAGCAATTCTTTTTTATATTTATTTTACTACGAACCTTTTGTCAAGGCAGCTCAGTTTAATAATTAGCTAAGTAAGGGAAAGAAAAGTGTTTTGTTGTTTGTGTATGTTTTTTAAAGAAAAGGTGAAATCATCCGTTCTAAAGGTAAACAAATGATTTTGTGAAGATTTGCTTTGAACACAACCAGACCTGCTACACAGATCTTTCCAATCACTAGCCTCTTAAATAGGTACACCGGTTCAGTTGCTTGGTAACATAAATAGTGAATCAGTCAACGCATGACAGCACATTTGAGACATCTAGACAAGAGGCAAAGAACTTTACGAAATTCAGCATCAACTGAGCGTCAGAATGAGGAGGAAGGGGTTTGGGAGACTTTGACTGTAGCATGGTTGTTGGAGCCGGTTGAACTGGCCTGAGAATTTCAGGAAATGTTGTTCTACTAGGATTTTCACACATAGCCACCCCTCAGGTTTGTTGGTCAGAAAACTCTCTTTATCCATCCCCCCACCCCAGAAAAACAAATAATAATGAGTGAACAGCAGGTGTGTTGATGGGAATGCCCTGTTTGAATCAGAAAATAATGGGCAGACAGGTTTGAGGTGACACAAAGGCAGATCAGACAGCATGGGATTAATTTCCACTGTTATGCTGATGACACTCAGTTGTGTTTGTCCATAAATCCTGATGAATCCAATCAATTACTTCGACTGCAGTCATGTCTTAATGACATCAAAAGCTGGATGTCTTTAAATTTTCTGCATTTAAATTCTGACAAGACCGAAGTTGTAATCTTTGGACCAGAGTCCTCAAAAAATAAAGTTCTTAATCAATCACTTAATCTGGATGGCATTAACTTGGCCTCTGGTAATAAAGTAAAAAATCTTGGTGTTATTTTTGACCAAGACATGTCATTTAAATCCCATATTAAACAGGTTTCCAGAGTTTCCTTTTTTCACCTCCGGAATATCGCCAAAATTAGAAACATTCTGTCCAGGAGTGATGCTGAAAAACTAGTCCATGCATTTGTTACTTCAAGGCTGGACTATTGTAATTCTTTACTATCAGGAAGTCCACAAAATGCAGTTCAAAGTCTTCAGCTGATCCAAAATGCTGCAGCAAGAGTTCTGATGAAAATCAACAAAAGGGATCATATTTCTCCAATTTTAGCTTCCCTTCATTGGCTTCCTGTTAAATCAAGAATAGAATTTAAAAATCTTCTTCTAACGTATAAAGCCCTTAATAATCAAGCTCCATCATATATCAGAGCTCTGATTACCCCGTATGTTCCTAACAGAGCACTTGTTAGGACTCAGACTGCAGGTCTACTGGTGGTTCCTAGAGTCTCTAAAAGTAGAATGGGAGGCAGATCCTTTAGCTATCAGGCTCCTCTCCTGTGGAACCAACTCCCAGTTTTGGTCCGTGAGGCAGACACCCTGTTTACTTTTAAGACTAATCTTAAAACTTTCCTTTTTGACAAAGCTTATAACTAGAGTGGCTTATGTTGCCCTGACCTACCTATGGGGATGTGCTTCTATGGGCTTAGACTACTGGAGGACATCAGGATCTATTTTTCTCACTCTATCGAGTTCTACTGTTCTTCAATTATGCATTGCTTGTCATAATTTCTGCTTATAACTTTTTGTTCTCTCTCTTTTTTTTCTTCATAGTAGGTACATCTGGTCTGGCGTTCTGTTATCTGAGACATCGTCCAGAGAAGACAGATCACCTGCTATTACCATCTAATGTAGAACAGATTACTGCATCAATGTGTGCTTCTGTGCTTGTTTGTCTCTCTTGTGTCTCTGCTCTGTCTTCTGTAACCCCCAGTCGGTCGAGGCAGATGACCGTTCATACTGAGCCCGGTTCTGCCGGAGGTTTTCCTTCCCGTTAATGGGGAGTTTTTCTTCCCACTGTCGCTTCATGCTTGCTCAGTATGAGGGATTGCAGCAAAGCCATGTACAATGCAGACGACACTCCCTGTAGCTCTACGCTTCTCCAGGAGTGAATACTGCTTGTCGGGACTTTGAAGCAATCAACTGGTTCCCTTATATAGGACATTTTTGACCAATCTGTATAATATGATTTATTTTGACTTTGTAAAGTGCCTCGAGATGACATGTTTCATGAATTGGCGCTATATAAATAAAATTGAATTGAAAAAATTGAATTAATTAACCACTTGTTACAATCAGTAAATGTGGAATACTACCTCTGGATGTGCAACACGTCGAACCTTTAGGCAGATTATCTACGGCAGCAGATGACCACTTCTTAGCTATTTCAGTCAGCTAAGAAGAGGAAAGATTCCCATTGGACAAATGTCTGATCTGACAAGTCTTGATTTCAGCTGGAACATATAGATTGTTGGGCCAGAATCTGACAATAACTTGTCAATGTTTAAGACTGCTGGTGTTGGTGCAATGGTTTGGGGGTATTTTCTTGGCACATGTTGCGCCCCTTATTCCAAAAAAGTTAAAAAACAAAACAACTGGACATTTTTTCGAAATTTGAAGACGTTTCGCTTCCTATCCAGAAAAATTTCTCAATTCAAAATGTCTGGAGTAGTGTGGAGTTGCAAGCTTTATAGTACTGCAGCCTATAATAGATTCTATTTTGACTGAGAATCTTCACCACCTTTGTGCCCCTTAGTCCCAATTTAGCATTGTTTAAACACCGCAGCCTTCCTGAGAATTATTGCTGACCAAATCCATCCTTTTATAACCAAAGTGTACCCACATTCTAATGGCCACTTCTTGCACGGAGATGCACCATCCATGTCCCAAAGCTCCAGTCATCTCAAACAGGTTTTTGAACATGATGTTGAGTTCACTGGACTTCAGCGGCCTCCGAACACTTCAGATTTCAATCCAATACAATGACTTTGAGATCTGGTGGAAGATAACTTCTCATCATGGGTGAGCAGCCAAAATAAATCCACAGCAAAGGCAAAATGCTATAATGTCAACGTGCGCCAAAATCTCAGAGGATTTATTTTTCATATCTTCACCTTGTTGAAGGAATGCTCCGAAAAACTGTGTTTTGAAAACAAAAGAAGGTTGAACCTGGTACTAGCAAGTTGTACCTAAAAAAGTGACCGTTGAGACAACAGCATCTTTAGTTCTCTCCCTGACTCAGTCCCTGATTGTGTTAAGCTGACAACAGCCATCTACTTATCATTTTTCACACTTTGGACAACATCACTGTGATTGTTTTCCAACGCTCTCCATTCAGCAGCTCTCTCAGCAGGCCTGATAATATTTGTCTCAAAGAGCTTCGGCGGCTGAATTTACGTGTTAGAAATCAGAGGAGCTGCTGCTGGGCTCATTTGCCTGTGTGGTCTCCATGAATCTACAGCTAAATTAAAAACAGCGGTGATTTAAAACGCCAACACTTTAACATTCACCATTCACTCTTATAAACAGACAATGCACTTCAGTCTTTTCCTCTTTTCCTCCCTCCCCCATCCCTCTCTTTTCGTCGCTCTAAAGAAGATTTACGCTTGAACATTCGCCACAGTGACGCTCTTCTGATCACTTACTGGAGCTGCTCCAGAGCATCACCACTGCGTGCCACAAGCCCATGAAAATTTCTGCATTGCAGGAGAGATGATGCACGGACGAGAGTAAAGATCCTCGAGGTGTTTTTGTTCCTTGGCGCTCCGCAATTTTATCGGTGTGAATCTAACATTCGGTCAGTTTGTGACAGAAGCCCACATGTGCTTAGAATCTGCAGCAGGAACCAATCAGACTAACCTATAGTATACTCCATAAATGTATCTGATGTGCATAGAAAATGTGAAAAATTCACACAAAGATCATAATTTAAATACAAATAAATATTTATTGTGTTAACAACCACGGAGAAGACTGCTGACTTGAAAGTTAGCCTGCACACAGTCACAGACACCTTCCACAAGGAGGATAAGCTACAAAAGGTCTTTGCTAAAAAAAATAAAAAATAAAACTGCCTGTTTTCAGAGTGCTGTATCAAAGCATTAAGCTTTCCCTAAACCATAGATAACATCAGAACCACATTCCTTAGAGTGAGAAGTTGCTCCACAGCACTGGTGCTGTTCGAATGGGTCGGCAACTCTACAGAGTTACATGAAATTTGTCGAACAATTACCCAGGTGATGCTTTATCCTTTATTGTCACACCACCATTTTACAACCAAGGTAGAATATATGTCCTGGTGCAACTGCTATTCAGGAGATCCACAAAGATTCACTGTAAACTGTAAAATAGCATCATGCAATTTTTTCTCTACTCATGTTCCTCTGTCCATCCATCCATCCATCCATCCATCCATCCATCCATCCATCCATCCATCCATCCATCCATCCATCCATCCATCCATCCATCCATCCATCCATCCATCCATCCATCCATCCATCCATCCTATATAGACCTAGGAGAGGGGATTTATTGGGTTGCTGTGCTACCAATAGTAATATAAATGTGGGAAAAAGAGATTTAGCACAATTCTTTAGCTATAATTAAAGGGGACATATCATGCCTTTCGATGTCTTGCTTTTCGCATTTAAATCACTCGATTGTGGTCTATTTAAATTGGAACTGCAAGAATCTGGTCTGAATTCCTCACTATTGTCAACCCACAGCCTCTCTTTTACCCGTATTCTGAGGTGCGTCTGAGAGCAACTCATTTTGGTGCAGTCTCTTTAAATGCAAATAGCTATGTTTACATGCACAAAATTTCACAATAGGATTGAAATGTATTCGCATTAAAAAACAAAAAAGCTATCAGATTGTACCATTTATATGAGCACACAATCAATTATTCCAGTCATAATGTGTGTGTATAAGCACCTGGCTTTATTCAGAATAGAACCACTCTGAAATGCTTAGTGATCAAATATCTCTAAAAAAAAACTCATAAAAAGAAGAACTTCCATCTTTGCTGAACAACAAAACATAGTAAATAAATCAATTCTGTACAAGTGCCCGGGCTGGACTTGCACAAGGTTCTAATTTCGGTTTAAACATTACAGAATAAATAATAATTTTGAAATCTTTTAATGTTTTGAATAGAAAGGTTGTATCGAGAGCCCCAACAATTTTACTTAACGTTGTATTTCCGCCACTCAACAATGCGGAAATACGTCAGGTTTATATCGGGGCGCACATGCGCACTCGGGTCAATTTGCCACATTCGGAATAACTTGATCCTGACAGGCGTTTATATGCACGTTGATCAGATTATCAATCGGCATAAACCACCTGTCTCATTCAGAATACAATTTCATTTCGATTGAGCTTAATCTGATCACAATATTCGGATTGGCTTGTTTACATGACACATCTTATTCCGATCGGCCCTTTATTCCAATTACTTTTGTCCATGTAAACATAGCTGCTGAGGTCTCAAAGCGTTCCAACCATTTTTGCATTACACTGGGAGTCGGTATAATGAACAACAATAATACATTTTAACTTATCCACCTGTAGCTGGAGGTTTTCCGTTCCCGTTAAAGGGGAGTTTTCCTCTCCACTGTCGCTTCATGCTTGCTCAGTATGAGAGATTGCTCCAAAGCCATGGACAATGCAGACGACTGTCCACTGTGGCTCTATAACCTTTTTATAAGGAGTGAATGCTGCTTGTCAAGACTTGGTGCAATCTACTGGGTTTCCTTAGATAGGAAACTTTTTGACCAATCTGTATAATTTTATTGAATTAAACTTTGTAAAGTGCCTTGAGACGACATGTATCATGAATTGGCTCTATATAAAAAAAAATTTATTGAATTGAATTCAATAGCTTCAACATGCTTCAGCTTGGACTACAAAATCGCAGCAAAAAATAAAAATGGCAGATTTGTGAAATTTGTATGCCAGAAGTCCATGACATTGTTTAGCAGCTTCTTAGCAAATACTCCGACAAAACATAATAGAGAACAGAGAAAACTGAACGTCTTAAAAAAAATGACCCAAACAGAATATAAAGATATCTACGCAGAGACTACATTCAAATTCTCTACCCTGCTAAAGACTCCAAGTACACAACAAAATGTATTTAATGACTAAAAAAGTCGATTTTGCATGACGTGTCCCCTTTCATCTTGACGAAGACAAAGAAAAAAAAACATGTTCAGACACTGATAGAGAAAACACAAAGAAATGTTATTATAAACAAGCTGGCATCTGATTTGTTGCTCTGGTTTTCTTCCAGGATTGCCCTGTAGGTATTTCCTTCAAGCCAGTTCTCTGTCTGCGTCAAAGCACGCACACACTGTGGGATTTCATGTGAAGCAACATTCGGATAGTTTCCTTGCAGTCCGGATCAGAAATTTAAGGACCAACACCGCTGAGAATATACAAATAATCACATTAGAAGAGTTTGAATCTGAGTGGCATAAAAGTACATTTGGTCTTCCCCGTGCGCGCGTCCCATATCTCTGTTGTGGAGACTTCTTATTTCTTGCATTTCCTCATTTGTATGTTTATGCTTGCCCACAGCTTTTTACTTGCATAGCATATGTGACACTAATGAATGAAACCTCTGTGGGAATCACAAACACTTCTTAAAAGCAACAAAAATTGGATTTGACAGCAGTGCACAGGAGGAACAAACTCCACGTTTTCCTTTTCTACTACTTGTTCTCTGTCCTGTTTTGATGCTGCACTTTTATTTTCATTCAAGTTCAAAATGAGACACCTCTTGGAATCAGTGCATATTACAACAAACTGAATCTTCTGGTTGCAACACACAAATAAACAACTTGTTTTCGTCTTGATGTCTCCCGAGTGCATGCATTAGATAAACATTTCATTGAAGCTTGATTCATCTAGAGCTTTATGCAACAGCAAAGCGTTCAATAACATTTTCTGCAGCATTCCTCTCTTCTCCTCTTTGTTCATGAATGTAGCCCAATTTAGTCACTTGTCAGGCTGTTCACTGTTGTTTCTAAGAGAGGTTTTAAGTTTTTCTTTTGAAGCCGCTCTACATCAAAAGGGCTCAACTTTGTTGGGGTTTGCATAACTACATCCATTATTCGTTTTTATCTTCAAAATATCTTCTGCTCATTTAGATTGGATGGAAAGTGTGGATGAACATCAATAATCAGGTAGTGCCACAGATCTTTAATTTGATTTGGCTCTGGACTTTGACTAGGCCATTCTAACACACAATCATGTGTTGATCTGAATTATTCAGTTCAATCCATCTTTCAACCTAGCATCACCACTGAATGATGCTATCCAACACAGTGATTCACCGTAGGAATGATGGGTTCAGGATTATGTGGTGTGTGTATTCTTGATTGAACAGTGCTCCACAAGGTGTTTACACCTTAGAATATTGTTTTATAACCTGTACCTCCCTAAAACGTCTCCACAGTGTCCTCCCTGGCCTTTCTGATGTGTTCCTTGGTCCTCTTGATGCTGTTTGTCCACTAATATTCTCTAACAAACCTCCAAGTCCTTCACAGAACAGCCCGGTTCATACCGAGACTAAATTGCACACATGTGGACTCTATTTATTAATTTACATGCAATGGACGAACATTTCTCTATAGTTTACAACCACAGATTAATTTGAGCAAAAGTGTATTACATTTAAAGCAATCCGTGAAAGAGAATTATTATATTGCCACATTTGCAAGTGGAATTTTAGGAGCAAAAAGAGAAAATGGAATGAAATCAAACAGTGCAGCTTTTTTACTATAATAAAAAAAATCAATCAGAGCCAAGAAAATAATCTCATGGTGACCTTTCAATTAATATTTTTCTGTGGCAAAGTTAATGTGATGGGAGCTTCATCAAGCAATAGATGTTCATTGAAATTTCAACAGTTTGCAGGACATCATTCTGCTGCAGTTCAAACTATTCTGAGATACTTTGAACATAACTTGGATCAACTCATTAAAGCATTTCCCTTTTGAAATACTGTCTTCGAGTCCAAAGAACAGTTATCAATCAAGTATACTCCAGTAGTTATGTACTCATCCACCCCGAGATCTTCCGTACTCACTGTGTGTGCAGATCTTCCATTATCTTCCACCAACGTGCCAGTGATGAACATGGTGTTGCACAAAGCCTTCGTCCGCTTTTAGGGAGTTGGAGGAATTAGGTATTTGTGTTGAAACGTTCTTTTAACAAAGCGTTGGGACAAGTTAATTAATCTTTGTCTGCGTGGGACGTGTCTTTGAATCTTATGGGCAAAATCAACCGAACAAGATGCTCACAGATTTACATCAACCTCTAGTGCACGGTGTCAAAAATAATTTTTATTACCAGTCGTCTCTGCCATTGACCCATATCAGGAGGAATTTTGAAAGATGTAGACGGACCAGCTCAAAAAAGGACACCTTTGTTTAAGTGTTTTTTTTAAACATCTATTGTAGCAGCACTGGGAGTGCAAAACAGTTCTTATGGAGCATACTGTTAGTAAAATTTAAATAATGAACGGATTTCTCTGGGCATACAGTCATTTAGGATCAACACTGGGTTTGCCCCGATGCGTAGATTTTTGTATTTGTTTAGTTCATTTGGTCCTCTTTTCAATGCTTCACGCCTTCACTGATCTGTTCTGCTTTGCTCCTTTTATCGTAGGTCTGGTCTTGTGTTTAGAATTGCTTTCATAGTTTTATAGTTGCACCTGGTTTGGTCACAATGGGGCCAAGATGAGCACTCAGCCCCCAGAAGTTTTAATTTCAAAAGCCATATATCCTTTATGCTGTTCAGCCTTGGATAACTTGAAGTGATTTTGTCTAAGCTATTGAAGACAGATTGCACAGTCACTTGTTACAGAGGTATAAATGTTTGTGGAGTGTCATTGACCAAGCCTTGAGTGACACGGTGCTGCATTCTTTTTGACAGTGGAGATGATTGCACTTGTTGTATGAAAGCTAGATTATCCCTGTAGTATGTATGTGGTAGGTGGAGAGTATTTAAACATGGGGAGCTTCATTCAGCGACCTTCCTGTTTTCTGCTCTAACTAAGAACATCAGGCTCTGCTCAGTAATACTTCTGGCTTACTACCAAGACTAATGCGCCTGCTAGCATTTCTGATAACATTAACTCTCTTTCTCCACAAGCTAGTAAACAAAACAAAAAAAAAACTTGTGTTGCACATACTGAAGGATTTGAGTTCTTGCATGAAGCTGTTCTCCAATTTGTATTGCTTGTCGTCATTTCAGCTTTTAGCTTTCTGTTCTCTCTCTTTTTTTTCTTCATAGTAGGTACACCTGGTCTGGCGTTCTGTTAGCTGTGTCATCATCCAGGGAAGACAGATCACCCGCTATTACCATCTAATGTAGAACAGATTACTGGATCAATGTGTGCTTCTGTGCTTGTTTGTCTCTCTTGTTGTGTCTCTGCTCTGTCTTCTGTAACCCCCAGTTGGTCGAGGCAGATGACCGTTCATACTGAGCCCGGTTCTGCTGGAGGTTTTCTTTCCCGTTAAAGGGGAGTTTTTCTTTCCACTGTCACTTCATGCTTGCTCGGTATGAGAGATTGCTGGAAAACCATGGACAATGCAGACGACTCTCCCTGTGGCTCTACGCTTCTTCAGGAGGAGTGAATGCTGCTTGTCAAGACTTTGATGCAATCTGCTGGGATACCCTTAGATAGGAAATTTTTTTAACAATCTGTATAATCTGACCCAATCTGTATAATCTGATTGAATTTGACTTTGGAAAGTACCTTGAGATGACATGTTTCATGAATCGGCGCTATATAAATAAAATTGAATTGAATTGATAACATTATTAAACCTTAATAAACTCAGTAAAAGAGAAAATGTCTCTGTGGCGGCTTGTTTTGTGTAGCGCCGACATGAAGATTAAAATCTAACCGGTTTGTGTCCAGGATGTGTGGGGTTTGCAGAGATGTTAGCTGCCCTTTTTCCTTTACCCTGGACCAGTACAAATCATGGATGGAGGGAACGTCAACACCGATAACGAGGGAAGGTCAGCCCCGATGAATGAAACAACAAATATGGCAGCTGTTCGTTTTGGCCTGACTGCAGTGTCAACTAGGCCACTCTTTCACTGCTACAGCTGGTGCATTCTGCACCAGCTGTAGCCGTTTTGGAAAAAATAAACGTGAGCACATAACTCCAGTTTCAGCATCCCTCCACTGGGTTCCTGTTTAGTTTCAAATCCATTTTAAAAGACAATCCAACATGTTTAATATCCCCCACTTGAGGACCAGATCACTCTTAACACACCACACATGGCAGCAATATCTTAAGATTTAAGATTATCTTATGAGCCGCCCCGATGATCAGGGCCTGTGGGAAGGGGATGATCAGGACAAAAATCGCGCAAATTATCCTGTCGTGTGAATCCGCCTTAAGCTCCTATTCTTATTTAATAAGCAACCTACTCTTCATAATGCGTCTCACCAGTTCCTGTCTGCGCTTCGGTCCAGCACCTAACCCACCAAACCTGACACTTTGTTCCTTTCACTGTTCGCACATAAGCTTTACTGCACCACACTGCCTCTTCTATTACATTTGTATAGCTCTGTTTGTTGGGTACCCATCCCTAAGCTTCTTGACAATAAACAAAAATGAACAAAGATAAATGAATAGTAGACTCCATCCATATTCTTATTTAAACTTGAGGGTATATGGGCCTTTACTGCTTCTGCTTCTAGTGGCGCTCTGTAGCCACTCAGTCTTTCAGCCAATGTTAGGGCTCGACTGACGCATTTCAAGCTCAAGTCTGAAAACGAGAAGTTTGAAATTGTTAAAAATAAGACAAAAACATGAAACATCAAAGAAAATCCCAAAATATAAAAGTGTAATTAAAATTAAACTGAAAAACATTCTTATTCTTATTATTTCAGCTTCACTTCTTTTTATTTCAAAGGTTAAAACCTCAGTTTCAAACATTTTTCTCCCCTTTTCAACAATTTATTTATTTTTAACAAATTGACAGGTGTTATGGCCCTGATAAATCTACATTAAAAACATTTCTAAAAGTTTAAATAAATACTGTAGTAGGCCTTTTCACGCATTGTATAGCACACATAATGATGTAGTTGTTGCTACACAGACAGGCTGCACTTTGGCTACGAAAATCTGTCAGAAGTCATTTTGTCTCTCTTACAGAAGATTTTTCTTTTCTATTTTGGCTCAGTTTAAATATCATGATATCTTTCCAGAGGATCTTCACTTTTGCATTCCCTTACTTTTCCTGTCTGTGGTTTTTGTTGGATTAGGCTCATAGAACAGCGTGTTACAGCTGATTTGCCGCAGGATAAACTCAGTCATTTCCTTCAGCATGGCAACACGGACAAACTCTTCATTCAACCCTAGTAATTCTGCACAACTCGTATTAATGAGCGCTTCTTCTTTTCATGCAGCTGACTTCCTTGGTCTTGGGGATGTTTTGAGGCACAGAAATGCACACTGCAAATCACTAATACCTCATGTGTTTATAATGAGACAATGATATAAAACTCTTGGAAACTACACACAAACAAACAAAATACATAAAGAATACACATATAGATGGCACACAATAACAGATGGTTAAGTCCCCCTTTTTTATCCTCTACACAAATTATAGCACCGATAAAATTAAGTTTGACTCATATGCAAAACGTGAAAATCATTCATCAAATATACACCCCCGGTATTACTGACAACAGCGCTGCTTGCTGCATAGATACAGCCGGATCAAAGCCCATTTCTGAGTCCCTTTGGAGAATGGCCCTGCAGGTGCAGAGGATTTACCCCACCATGGGGGCTGATAAGTCCTGTTCGATATTCATGACCAAGGAAAGCAAAATGAATGCATGTTCTTCACCGACGCCTTCCTACATCTATGTTCAGTAAGCCACAAAAAGATCCTCCTGTCTTGGTCCATTAAGCCGCTGTGGTGTCATTGTTTGTACACTGCAGTCGTGCAGGGTCACTGCAGGGAATCTGTTTAAATCCTCAAGATATTTGTCTTCATGACATCTTTTACAAATCTCATTATGCAAAGTGGAAGATGAGGAGTTTCGAGGACAGGGAACTTGAACTTCAAAACTCAACTTCCTGTTGTTTAGGCGAGATAAATCAACGGCCGTCTCCACTGACAGCAGGGCTACTGTTGGTGAAAAGACTGAAAAATATCATAGAAATAAAATATGCTAAATATATCATGTAATCTATTTTTTTTAATAATACAATGAACTATATTTTACAAAACAAATTCCCAACTATGTGCAAAAACTGTAATCAAGCATCAGAACTAAATGGAGTGAACCAGTTGAGGATAGAGATGTTTTAGAATTGCAAAATTATTCTTTTAACAACCTTAGCATTTATCTTCACATACGTATGAAAGAGTAGACACGTATGGTATCTACTGGGCTTTGTTGCCCAGTAGATACAATTAAGCTGGACGTTGCCATATTGTGATTAGCATGTTCTTTCTTCTAAATCCATACACGGTTTCTTGGAAACTACCTTTTAAGCAAGAAAGAAGCATTAACTATAACATTCAATTGGCTTTTGTAACGATCAGAGGCAGGAGACCCAGAATTCAACCAGACCAGCAGAGGTTCAGTACAGGCTATTTATTAACAAAAATCAAAACCGGCAAAAAGCAAACATGACTGTCACACCAAAAAGACGGCAGAAAAACAGTCCAACAAGGCAGGAAAAAGCAGGTAACAGGCAGAACAGGGTGGCTCAGATCACTGGAGGGAACAGGGTCAAAATCCATAAGCAAAAACAGAAACAGAATATTTGCTGGAGAAGACTCATCCGTAAACTCGACAAGACAACCTGGCACTGATGTCTGGTCTGAACGCAGTTTATATGGTGGTTGGAGCAGGTGAAACCGGAGAGAGGTGATTGCAGGAGGGGTGGAGTAGGGCAGGTGTGTGGAGTAAGTAATCAGACGAGGCATCAGTGCTGAGACCCGAACATAAACTCAGGAGCAGGCCAGAGACAGAACATAAACAATAACTGGACTAAACAGGAAAAAAACTCAAAACAGAGAAAACTAAACAGTGGGCAGAACGTAAGCTATTACAGTTTTGATTGTTTTCTTTTAAATTAGGATAATTCTGAAGAAAAAAAAGGATTCCCTATGACAGTCTCAATGGTTTCTCACGTATTTGAGCATATGGATATTTAAGATGATTTTTATAGAAATTATGAAATTGTCATGAACGGAACAGAAGGACCCAGTATTCAACCAGACAATCAGAAAATATGTTTGAGAAGGTTTAATTAAAGACAGGTTGTGGTAGGGCTGGGCGATAATTCAATAACAATATATATCGATCGATAGACGTGTGGCGCGATAGGAAAAAATAGGGTCGATAAAAACTTCGATAGACAGTTTTACTTCCTTGCTACAGTCGGCACGCCGTCACAAAGCGCCGCCCTCTCAAACCACAACACAGAGCATGTGAATATGTCGCAGCAAGGAGCGGCGGAGGAAACGGTCCGAAAACGGGGTTTTACTAGTTCGCCAGCCTGATAAAAATTAACCACAGTGATTTGTAAAACTTGCAAGGAACCGGTTAAAGCAGAGTCTGGTAACGTAACCAACTTGTTTCATCACGTAAGCCGCTCGCAGCAGCGAGCTGCGCGGCTCCGGGTCGTCGTCGGAATTTTCCGGAACTTCTTCCAAAACAAAGCAGGTACAGCAGCTAAACTGGGCTCCCTTCTTTGTGATAAAATGACAAACCGTCCAAGCGGCATAAGGACATAACGCATGCAGTAACGTGCTTCATAGTGATGGATATGGTGCTGTTCTCTGCAGCTGAAAAACCTGTCTTCAAACAATTACCTGCCACTCTTGATCCGCGATATAAAGTTCCGGGAAGCAAGTTTTTCTCTAACAGCGCTCCCTAAATTGTGCAACACGTCACTATTTAGGGCGTGTTGCTCGGACCTCAGCCCTGCATCAGCCTCTCAATTATGAAACCTGATAAGTAACTAGTGTACTATTCCCACCTAAATAGGCTATTCTATTAATTTATTTGGTATATTTATTTTGGTCACTTTTCTGGTCACTTTAGTTTATTCTTTGTCATTATTTAATAACATAACTCAGGTTTCTTAAGTTATTTTTCTTAAAAAAAAAATTCTGTTATGGTTAAAAAAGTTGGTTAAATAAAGATTTAATTGGAATTCTGTGTTTGTGTTCTTTATTTAAATCAAATCATTTAGCAGTATCATAAAATGTCCAGGCAGAGCTGCACATAAAATATGGTTTTAAATATTTTCAATAATTATCGATATCGATCAATATGCATTTTTTTTATCGATACGCTTTTTTTCTATATCGCCCAGCCCTAGGTTGTGGGTAGGAACTGGAATAAACAGCCAGGCAGTTATGATGAGTGAGACAAGACAGAGCTCGTGGTCACAAAAACAGTCCTTAGTCAAAAACTGGGTAATCAGAAGTGCAGGAACGTACAGAGCAGAATCCGGACTCAGAGTAGGGACACAGATCCAAGATCGATACACGGGCAAGCTAACAGGCTAGACGAGATCAGGCAGGCTCGGTGGTAAAATAGCAGGTCTGGTCCAGTACACAATAATCCCTCTGGGATTATTAAAGTATGTCTGATTCTGATTCTGATTCTGAAGTTAGCAGTCAGAAACAGGCAGGAAAAACAGGTATACAGGGGTCAGGCTGGCTCAGACATCCGGAGGATAAATCGGGTCAGTATCAACTGCTATTAGAAAAAAGAACGCTGGATAAGACTCACCGAAAGGCTCGTAATAATCTGGCAGAGTGCTGAAGGATGAGGCGGGTTTAAATAAGGAGGTGAACAGGTGAACAGAGCTAAGTGCTGATTACAAGTAACAGGTGGAAATAATGAAAGCAAAGGCTGGTGACTGAAAGTGAACTGAACTGATTGGCTGATGACTAGTGGCTGGAAGGTGAACAGGTCTGACTGGTTAGTGACTGGTGACCGGGGAGTGACAGGCAAACAGATAGGGTAGTGAAGTGAGCTGGCAGATTGCTGGCAGGTGAACAGAGCTAAATAAATGCTGGCTCATGACTGAGGATAAAGTAAAATGCAAAACAGTACCAAAACACAACCAACCTGTGACATAAACTAAAACTATGACAGAACTAAAATTAAGATAGAACCCAAACTAAGACAGAACTCAAACTCTGACAGAAATAATTGAACCCCTCCCAGTCCAGTCCAATTCCTCGGGGTAAAAGCATCTTATTGTGTAGTTGCACACCTCCCTCCTCCCCTTTCACCCCAAACTATCCTTTTTCAACAACACTTAGGGAGGTTTAGGCTTACGCAGGCTTTCCTGCTTATTTGGAAAGCCGTCCTTAACTCCTGGCTAATATCGCAGCCCCCAACCTTTTCCTTTTCCATCTTGGCTTTACCATTTGGCATGGTGCACATTGGTTGATAACAATACTGAAGAATTCAATTAATACAAATAAACAATAAAAACTGAAGAAAAGAGCTTTAAATATTGTGGAAAAAAAATTCTGATGAAGAATAAATTACAGATGGACTGGTGACCCGTCCAAGGTCTACCCCGCCTCTCGTCCAGTGGCAGCTGGCGGTAGGCACCAGCCAGGCATGCTCACGTCATTCGGAGGAACTGCAGAATAAATCAAGTAATTTAAATGCTAAAGTGTTATATGCTGTAAAACAGTGTCTCAGATTTGTATTCTGATTTACTGTTCTTGGTTGGCTTTTACTTTTTTTAATGCCTTTACAACAATATTGAAAAAGTTAACTCCAGTATACAACAGCAGTGGTGCATCAAACGTGTTGCACCATTCTCTGTAATTGTGGTAAATCTTTGATCCTCATGTTGATCCAACTTGTTTTTTCTTCCTTCCATGGTGGCAGTTTTATTACACACAGATGTTGGTTGAAATATTACATCTGCAGATGCAATTCTCTCTTGCTTTTCAGTTTGCTCTGCCTTTTACCAGTTCGGTGTCAACAACACATTGCTGATTTCTGTGCATTTTAATCTTGAGATCAGATTATACAACAATGGAAAAGGCACACTTATTCTTTTTGTTTCACATTGTTTCAGCTGTTGTTTGAAATTTTTAATTTTCTTGGTTTGTGCTTCAATATACAGTGTTTTCCTACATGTGAAAGCTGCCAGTTTACTCATCCATGTATGTGTAAGAGAGCCCTCGATAATTAGGTGTTCACTTTAATCTACAAGGACGATGTTCAACAGTATTTACCTGTAGAGAATGTAAAGTGGAGACTGCACTGAAATATGGTGGAAAAGGCAGATAGAGTCCAAAGAAAATACTTGAAAGCCTGTATATACTTCCATCCAGCCTTTCATCCATCCATCCTGACTTCCACTTTTCTGAGGTTGCCCAGGTCATAGGTTCAGAAGTCAAACCCAGTTCTATTTTCACTGTTCCTGCATCTCAATAAGCTACATAATCAGTAAGTGCGATTCATTAATTTATTTATTCATTCAAGAATCAAATAGAATCATGAATCATTATGTAGCCATAGGTAAATTTTGGCTCTGAATGCACACATAGCACACAGACATGAAACAAAAATACCCATGGAAAAACAAAGAATGAGCATTCCTAGAGAACACCCTAAGAAATGCAAAAGTACATTATGAAAAAAAAGCTTAATTTAAGGTTAAGTTGTACAACAGAGGGGAAAGACCTATTCATTACGAAAAGGGAAGCTCATCTACATAACCTAGATTGTGGGTTATTTTTTGCTTTCAATTCTAAAGCAGTCAGAAAGACGAGTTTTTTTATTTGTGTTTTTTCATAAAACCTAACCCAGTATACTGTCTCAAACCATTAACAAACCCCGCTAGTATAGAAAGTATAGAGAATAAACAATTATTATTATTATTATCATCATCATCATTATACAGGTAGACTCACTGAGACATAAGTTGTGTTTTACTCGAGAGACCTGTTGGCACATATTTAAAAACTCCAACAGAATATCAATACAAATGGTACTAAAATGTAGTGTCTTAGCAATACCTTTAAAATACCCTGCCCAATGATTTCCCTGCTTTTGTCTATTGTTGAGCCTACATCTGGCCCTACATTTCTCTTAAACTGTGACAGCTTCCTGAAGGCTACGCTCCCACTGCAGGTCTTAACACTCATTTCAATTCTTTTCTGAAATGGACATTTTTTTTCTGCGAGGTCGCTCGCATTACTTTTAAAATGCTTCCTATATCTGACTCCAGTCTGAACTGTTTGCGTCTCCAAACTGGCCCACATGTGCAAAAGAACCATAATAATGAGATCACGCAGCCCGCTTTGGTTCAGCAAACGTAGAAGAAATATGGAGGCATTGTGCCATTGGCAGAGAAAAGTCATCACAGGTTCTCCCCTGTTTGCTGCGTATTCCTAGCCTGACATGGTCATACTCAATTCTAGTCAGAATTTGAGTCTGATACTGCTCCATAGAGCTGTGATTATGGGGCGTGTTTCGAACGAACCAGGAAAAAAAATTCCTCTGCACTCAATTGGATAGACCTACAACCAATAAGAGCAACGGACTGTGCGCCGTATGTTAAGCGACGCATACCTACTATGTTTACAACATGGGATTCATATCACGACATTGCAAGTTATTTACTAAGTCAGACAGTCAGATGATCTCTTACCATTTGTAAGTTAGATGAACTTCGTCCACGACGATACCCATAACGTTAGCTTGAAAAACATCGGAGCCTAGCATGTCCCTCCACTTGTTGTTCAGCAGTCAGGATTCCAGGCTTCCGAAAAGGAGCTGGCAACGACCGCTGGCTATATCCACCTCAACTGCCGAGTTGCATCGCTGTGATGCCTATTTCAGTTGCATCTTTCACAAAACGAATTCAACCCAAGCGCGCTTTGGTGACGTGGTTGATTACGTTACTGTTGATCATCTGTCCATCATCGTATAAAGCCCGCCCTGACAATTTGATTGGCCCGCCAGATATTGGGCAGGCAGGCAGGCAGGCAAATTTATTTATATAGCACAATTCAGTACATGGACAATGCAAAGTGCTTTACATGATTAAAATATAGCAAATTAAAACAGAATAAAAGCAAGTAAGAATAAAATGTAGATAGAAATTAGAGCAAAAAAGTGGTGATTCAGTTAACTAGAACAGTTGAAGGCAATCCTAAACAAATGTGTTTTTAATCTTGATTTAAAGGAACTCAGGCTTTCCACACTTTTACAATTTTCTGGAAGTTTGTTCCAGATCAGTGGAGCATAGGAACTAAATGCTGCTTCTCCTTGTTTAGTTCTAGTTCTAGGTATGCAGAGCAGGCTGGAGCCAGAAGACCTGAGTGGTCTGGATGGTTGATACACTGATAAGTCTGTGATGTAATTAGGTGCTAAGCCATTTAGGGATTTATAGACTAACAGAAGTATTTTAAAGTCTATTCTCTGAGATACAGGGAGCCAGTGTAATGACTTTAGAACTGGGGTGATGTGCTCTACTTTCTTAGTCTTAGTGAGGACGCGGGCAGCAGCGTTCTGGATCAGCTGCAGCTGTCTGATCCACTTTTTAGGCAGACCTGTGAAAACACCGTTGCAGTAATCAATTCGACTAAAAATAAACGCATGGATTAGTTTTTCCAGATCCTGCTGAGACATCAGTCCTTTAATCCTAGAAATGTTCCTCAGGTGATAGAAAGCCGACCTTGTAACTGTCTTTAGGTGCTTTTGGAGGTTCAGGTCTGAGTCCATCACTACTCCCAGATTTCGGGCCTGATTAGTGGTTTTTAGCTGAAGCAGCTGAAGCTGTGTGCTAACCTTTGATCTCTCCTCTATTGGTCCAAAAATTATTACTTCTGTTTTGTTTTTATTCAACTGAAGAAAATTTTGGCACATCCAGGCATTGATTTCTTCTAAGCATCTACTCAGTGCTTGAACTGGTTTATAGACACCTGGTGACATGGTGATGTAGAGCTGTGTGTCGTCTGCATAGTTATGGTAGCTGATGTTGTTGTTTTTTTATTATCTGAGCTAGAGGGAGCATGTAGATATTGAAAAGGAGGGGACCCAGGATGGACCCTTGGGGAACCCCACATGTGATTTTGTCATCTCTGATGTAAAGTTACCTACTGATACAAAAAATTCCCTGTCCTTTAAGTAGGATTTAAACCAGTTGAGAGCTGTACCAGAGAGGCCGACCCAGTTTTCCAGGCAAGCATACTCGCGCTAGTATTGAGCAATGCCAGACCAAACTTCCCAACCAAAAACATTGTGGGCGGGACTAAGTTCGGACTGGCACCCAGGCTCGCTAGATCTTGCAATCAATTAGTAAAATTCCATCTTTAACAAAGCATTTTATATACATAAATTCAGGTGTGGCTTCTTTAAAAACAGTGGAGATCAAAAATTATCAATCACTTTTTGCTGAATCAGTGTGTGTGGTCGTGGCCAAGCCTCAAACTCTGACTTCCAGCCAAAAAAGACAAAGTTTTAATAATTTCCCCACATGGGGTCAGAGCTGTATCCAACTTTTTGTGTGTGTCATTATAGACCAGCAACACTCAACGCATTCACTTGATTTTGTCATTTTCACTTGATGTCATTATCTGCCATCACTTTAACTCCTAACCATAAATGTCTGATCTTTCTTATCCCACAAACAGGATCACATTTTAAATTAAAACCAATAAGTCCCACAAGAATATTACAAACAGTCATATCTCCCTGATGCATTGACAAATCCACTCCAAAATTTGGTATGCTTCCTTTGTTGACTGTTCAACAAATTGCTATAATAAATTATTGACATCCCTTTGGCCCAGCCCACTGAGAACAGTGTCACAGCTTTCTGTGGTGAATGAGTTTCCAAACAACACAATCTGCTAACAGATGAATAATTTGTAATGACATTTTCAAAATATTACCAAAAGTCTTCATTAATCATTCACCACCAAACAGGAAATAACTTACAATTTCCATCGGGAAGGTTGAGTCTCGGCTAAATTTTCAAGGCTTCCCACCAGAGCTGACATGAGCCTGAATGAATGTATTTCAAAGCTTGCTTACTTTATCGCCT
Organism: Fundulus diaphanus; assembly: GCA_037039145.1. NCBI lineage: Eukaryota > Metazoa > Chordata > Actinopteri > Cyprinodontiformes > Fundulidae > Fundulus > Fundulus diaphanus. Next base: position 21,831,166 of record CM073143.1, on the reverse strand, counting down.
GGCAGGCTTGCTGGAGGTGTTGAGGTGGGCATGTGGATCGCATCCCCACCTCAATGCGCTCTGGCATGTGGAACGCTGAGGCGTTCAGGACCATTCAGCACCACTTGCAGCTTTAATTAAACTCAAAACCTAATTGAAAATTCAGCTCTGTATCAAAATGGGTGATTGACAAAAAATGATGTGACATTTTTTTTTTATTACTTTCTAGCACTCAATCTTCTTTTGTATTTCCGTGTCGTTAACCTGGTCATATTACCCCCTCCTGGCTTAGAATGATTCCTTTTCCCTTTGATTGGAGTTTTTTTTTTCTCAAATAGAGGAAAATATATCCAGCAGTGTGGTCAAGGCCTAAGAGTATTTTTCATTACTTACTGGCAACAGGACTTTTTAAAAAGGCATTGCAGGAGACTGTTATTGGATTCTTAAAATTGTTTACTTGTTAAAAGCCTTTTTTGCAATTATTCTGTAATTTTCCCATCAGTCTGCTGTACTGCACTAGCATTTCCACACATCCTTTTTTTTCTAACCAACCATGCCATTGTCATTTTATTTCTTCAAACCCTGGATTGTTTTTCCATGCAGCATATGTTGCTTATTGAAAACACCTGCCAAGCCTTCATGTAAATCATCCAGTTACCAAAAATGAACAGGGTTCATCGCAAGTTGTTTGTTACACAACACAAACATTCTGAGTTCATTTAAGATGGATTTTTGCTTAACTGACAGAACTGGGACTTGTGGAAACACAAATAACTGCTATGTTTATGAAAAGTGAGGGATAAATGAAAAAAAAAACACATACTGATGCTGGCAGAAGAATCGTAAGAGTACATTCAAGAAGTTACTTTTTATGTATTAGACCTTGAGTTGCACATTTTTTAAAGATTACTACAAACACTGGGACCCCACACATTATAATGTCAGTGCTGGATGAATGTCTGGTCTCTCTGCTTGAAGTCTCCGGAGTGCGAGTGTATGCACGGCGTCCCCTTTTTTTGTGGTAGGAGTGTTTGCATGTTCGCAGGGGCTTTAGGATGGGAACGTGTGAATGTGTACGTGGTTTTCTGTTTGTCTATTTGTCTGGTTGGGTCTGAACATCTCATGTCTCCACTAAATGTTATATTGCTCTCCTCTTTCTTCTTTTCTCCCTCTTAGCATTTTGTCTCATCTGTTTCTCTCCTTTTTTTCCTCTTCTACCTTCCCGTTTCAGTGTCCATTGAACACGAAATAGTCCCCGCATAAAATCTAATAAAGTTTCTTGCATATATAAATCAAGAGGAGCACCATGGAGAAAGCACTAAAGCTCCACTTGTGAAAGTAAAGTCTGTTGGGCTCCTTTTGGCATTAAGACAACAATTCTTAATGCCACATTGCCAAACAGGACTCACACACACACACACACACACACACACACACACACACACACACACACACACACACACAAAGAAGTCTCCGGACAAGCTCTGCACAGAGAGGCAGCTCGATCAAGACCTTACATCTTTGCTGTCCAGCTGCTGTCAGATCTTTGCTTGATGTTTATGCTTCGACGACACTCCTGACAACTTAAAAAAAAAAATAACAATCAAGCTTCATGGTAGCCAGTTTTGCCGAATATATGCCAGTTTTGCCGAACCGCAATCATTTCGCCACAGCAGATTTGCTACGGTCAGACTGAAGATAATTACTATGATGTATGAGCTTCCAAAGGAAATTTGAATGCCGTATTACCTGGCAAACATGCAGAATTCATAAACAATCATGACTGGATTTTAACAAATATATTGGCTTATCATTTATGAACTCTACAATCTTGAGGGAGAGCCCTCAGATGTTTTCATTTTCCACACATTAAGATTAAATCTGAAATCAGGAACATAAAGTAGTGGGTGGGTCAGAGCCCTTTAAGTGTCGATAGGCAACATGACAGGCCGAAAGTAGACTGCCAATCATTCTCAGGGCCAGGAACAACAAGAAAAACATAATGTATGCATCAAAAAAGCATGAACATAGGCATCAGAGATTCAACATGATGACCTACTGGCTGAATTAATTAAAAAAGCTACAGTAAAGCTACAGTAATCCTAAAGTGTTTGATTATTTATAAATTTTTAAGTTCCTTGGATTGTGCATGTTTCAATTATTGTTTCTGTTTTGTGTATAGTTTACTTCTGTTTCATGCCACCCTCTGTTAGTCTTCCCCTCCAGCAGATATTCTGTCGATTGTTACTCACCTGATTTTCATCATTGATTACTTCCCAGCATATCTCAGTGCCTGGTTTCTGTTTCCCCAGTGCTGGAATCTCTATTTGTTACCCTGTCGCTGACATAGTGTCCTCAAGTTTATTAACATACTACTTTTTCATGTTGGCTCTGCATCACTCCTGCTTCCCTTTGGGTCCAACTTCACCACTAATCATGAGAGAAGAATCCTGCGAAGGGGAACCAGAATCCAAGAACTTAAATATGCTGGGAAGTAATCAACAAGACGAAAATCAGGAGAGTAACAACCAACGGAACATAAAACAGCTGGAGAGAAGACTAGGCTGGGAACCTGAGGACGGCAGTGAAACAGAAGTAAACCATATACAAAACATAACCACTAACTGAAAGATGCACCATCCAAAGTAACTAATCAAACACCTTAGGATTGTGACACATGAAGGATAAACAGTTAATGTCATTTGACAGACATGTGCAGACAAAACATTTGCCCCTTTAAGTGAAGCCGCTGTATGAAACTCTTGATGTCGTAAGTAACAGGTAGGCTGTTAGTCTGGTCCGCATGTGGCTGAATTTGCCTCCGCTATTCAAATCAATTAACTTCTATTTTGCTCCATTGAGTGTTGCTAATCACTGCTAATAATAATGTCTGCCTCCATGATGGCGTGAAACTCTTTGGCTGCATGAGTTTTGGAAGTTTTTTTAATTTTTTTTATTCACGGCCAGCCTCATCCTTTCGGATTGAGCTCCACGGGGATTTTTGCCTCCCATCATTTCCTCCCCGCCACCAGAAAACCAGGGGAAATCATTCTTCGCTGCTGCCGAGCCCCGGCTGTAATGAGATTTTAAGGACATCAAAGCGCTGCTCCCTTTGAGGAGGAAAAAATGGATGGAATGAGAAATAGGTCTGAAATGTAAATTTCCTACTGCGCTGATGAACATGAGTCAGCATCCTCAGGAGTGCGACACAAAAGGATGAGTCGGGTGGAAAATGAGCCCCAGGATCTTTTTTTCTTTTTTAATATGAGATGTTTGTCTCTAAATTCCAGTTTGAAACAGATATCTCTGAAAGTACAAAGAAAAAGACATAGGTGGGACATACTGAATGAGAAAGTCAACAAAGAAAGCACAACGGGAAGTTTAATCTGGTCGTGCTGTTTTCTGAATATGAATCAGTCAGATTTAAAACTTTTTTATGTATGCGACAGTAATCTTTAAGGAAAGAGCCGCTTTTTCAGTCCCCTAACCCTAACCCTCACCCCCCATACCACTGTGATTCTTGTTAATAACCTCGTTATTTCTCGCCTAGACTACTCCCCAGTGTCACTTGAAAATTCCTACATAAACTCCAGTTTATCCAGAATTCAGCTGCCTGCATCATCACAATGACCCCCTCCATCCACCACATCACCCCCGTTTTACAACAGCTCCACTGGCTCCCAATTAAATTTCGAATTCAGTTTAAATTCCTCCTCCATGTTGCTATGCCCTCCTGCACTCTCTGATCCTCCTCCTTTATCCATCTGACTGTCCCACCTGCCGGACTCATCACCATGGGGAGCAGAACACCTCGCCTTTGGAACTGTCTCTGCCTTCGGAACTCAGAGACACTACTTCACTCCCACATTTCAAATCCAAATTCAAAACCTACCTGTTGAAAACTGCATTTTCCCTATGTTTTAATTTGCAATGTGTAATTTTAACCAGATTTTTATCTTTTTGGTTTATGATCACTTTTTATTATTGTGTTACGTTATTTTAACCAATGTATGGTGACCTTGAGTGTTCAGAAAGGCACCTACAAATAAAATGTATTATTATTATTTTTATTATTATTATTATTATTATTACTGTCACGTGCTGTGTGAATGGTTGGCGATAATGTCAGGCGAGCAACAGCACACTAAAGTGGCAACTTTGTCACGCCAATGGGAATGAACCTTGACAGTTTACAGCCTCTCCGAACGTATTTACTGGAATGCTTTTTACTCGGGTTTAACCCATTCCCAGTTCCTAATTTTGTTTTCCAAGGCAAATGGAATGCAAAATTAATGCTAGCATGGAGTGTTTGCATTCAGGATTAAAGAAACAGGAACCATAATGTGGAAACTTGGTCTGTCTTCATAACAAAAAACAAAAACGATGTTCAATAAGATACAATAACTTTTGAAGCAATGACTTTTGGAGATTTTCTTGTCAATATGCCAACACTAATTTGAAGTGTGAATGCTAGACTGGAATGTAAGTTTTACAGAAACAGGAACAAGTGGAGATTTGGTTCCAGTTGTGGTATTTATTTTTATTTGGAACCTTGCTTAACAGCAACAACAACAAAAAACAATGTGTCAAAATTAACTTGCAATGCAAATGTAAGCTTAGACTGTCAGGAAATAAATGTGGTTATTTTGGTTGTAGATGTGTTGTTGAATTCTCTCCTTTTTATATGAAAAAATTATAAAGTGGAAAGTGGGAATTTTAGAGAACTTAAGATCCTGTGACTGACTGGTTCCCAGTTGGGTGCATATTTGTTGTATGAAATGATATAGAACACGGGGAAGGTAATTTTTCACACTCAGCAGGACACATTGGTGGGAACTTATCTCACCGAATGAGTTGATGATGTGCAGCCTGTCACAAGTTTTTTCTTTTTTCACAAACAGCTTAGTGGGCTGCTTTTTCCCTCTCCCTGCTCCTCAAGGTATGCTGTCAATATGGTCTTTGGAATCGGCTTAATTTTAAGAAACCAACATCGTGTAAATACACTGATGTGTAAGAAACCAAGCTGACAATCAAATTGGAACATTACAACCCATACGTCTATAGCCCCTTTTTTTTTATCACATTCTTATCTTTATTCTGGAATCTGAGAACTTGTTTACATGCATCATTTCCCAGAGATACTTTGACATGCAGGATTTCTCCTGGCGCAAAGATGTCAAAAGTGTCCTGCTTCAGTGACTATTGAATACGTCTCATACCAAGAATTATAAAGTGCTTTGAGAGGCTTTAATGATAGATGACAGTGACTCATAGTGCCAGTATTATTATTTCACCCACAAAGTAGTTGAAATCCATTTTTTTATTCTTTCCTTTGCCCTTGTTCTGCCTCCATGGCCTTTCACAACAGAGAAAAGGTTGCTACTGCCACCTCACTTCTGTCTTTTATCTTTCACATGGGCAGGTATAATTAAGCCCCAGTTCCACCACCTCGGTTTGGTCGCGCACCACTTGGCTCTGCCCGCTTGTGAGCATTTCAGGAGCAGTTTTTTTAAGGGCCAGCCCAGGTTTCTCTGGCCCAGCTAAAGAGGGTCAAACCGAATGGACTTCAGTGAAGTTTTGAGTGAACACACTGATTTTCAGGGATTGACCGAGTGGCGAGGAGAAAGTTTTCTTTTTCTGAGGAAGTCCAGAAAAACTGAAAAGTGACAACATTAATATTAAGCACCACTATGAAAGGGTCAAATCGAAATATATTTTTTACTATTTAGAAACCATGAACCATACCTCTAGTTAAAAAAAAGAAAAGAAAAAGGACACGTCAGCTTTTCACACACAGACACACTGTGTGAGATCCGTGGATTTACCGAGGCTTTCTCTCATTTCACACACACGGTCTCTGAAGTGTCCATCCATGCACCTTATGCAGTAGAAGGCAGCTGCTATCTGTCTTCTTTCAGACAGAGCTCAGCCAAGGGAGCCTGCAGCTGAGCTCCTTTGACCAAAGATCTCTGAGCACAAAATCCAACCTTTAAAAATAATTTCACTGCAGAAAAAAAACTTTTGTGCTATTAATGCGTTTTCATCACTCCTGCCATGGCTGAAGCAAAAACCTCATGAAGCTGTAAAATTTAACTTGGTGGGTCAAACTTTGGAGCAAGTTCAGACTACCTCTCCCCTCTCTGCGTCTGTCTTTGTGTCTCTCTCAAACACACACACACACACACACACACACACACACTTTTAATGTCGCTGGCAAACAGAGGCAGTGCAGAAGAGCTGTGCCTTATTTTATTATTAGTTTAAGATGATGTGTGATCCAGATATTTATCCCGATGGATTATTTTGTCCTTTAAAATCTCCAAGACAATTTTGCATGTTGTATTTTTTCTTTTATTTATGTTTTATTTATAATGATTGATTTTTTTATCATGGGGCAGAGGTACGGGGGCTAAAGCCACCCCCATTGGGGCATTTCCCTCTTCCACGCATTTCTAGGATGCTCGAAATTTCTAGGATGATCACACGGAACTAAACCGGGCGGGGAGGAGCCGAACTGGGCGGGCGAAACCGAGTAGGGTTGGTGGAACTGGGGCTGTATGCTGCATCCCATTTGCAGTTGGAACTCGGAAATTCTGGCTTCCGATCGGAAAAATCAACTATAACGGCCGCTATAGTCAGACTTTCCCCCGGGCCGTCGCCATATTTGAATTGTAACCTTTTGTTTTTTTTGTTTTTATTTTGGAATCCCAACTGCTCCGACTGTGTTAACTGGAATGCTTTTTATTCAGGTTTACCCCATTTCCAGCTCCTATTTTTGTCATCCGAGTCAAATGGAATGCAACGCTAGTTCCATAAATTAATCTGACTTGGTTCTGGGTGTTTACAGCCTACAGCGCTGACCAACAGTGTTGATACACAGGTGGACAAGCTTGTTTTGCAGAGTATGCTGTCTAGTGGGCTAGAAGAGCGTGCACAGATTTTGAAACAAAGCTGTTTCACATTAAACAGCCTAGAGTCCTTGCACTTTAAAACAAAAATAGCTTGGTTGGAGTAATTTAACCAACTCTTTGTACAACTTTGTATACTGAAGATGACAAGTGGAAGATGAGCACCTTTATAGGGTTTCATCGTGTTACTGTGTGGTTGCAGAAGCAAAAACTCAAAGATGGTTGAAATTCAGAGAGGCTATGGAAAAGGACTTCTTCTTTGTCCCAAGCATGTTTAGGAAAACAGCACCTCTGGAGGCTATGTTTGGAAGGGGATGGCATCTGACCTGAAATCAGGATGTTACCCGGCAGTGGAAGGAGCACTTTCTGAATCTTCTCTATGTCCTCAGGGGAAGGTGAGTCCAACACCCTAGCAGAAGAAACAGGTAATTAAAAATCCCCCTGGCAGCAGAGCACCAGGAGTTGATGAGATTCCTTGTGAGCTGTCCTGGTTGACTTGTTTCTGTCCTGCATGGTGGACAACATCTGCAGGAAGACGGATCCCAATTTAAAAAACAAATGGGACCTGTGAGCATGTTCTGACTATAGAGGATGATACTTCTCACCCTGCCTGCGGACATTTATTCTAAATTGTTAAAAGGGAGACTCTGACCAAACTCAAACCACAATACTGCAATGTGATTGACCCGAACCGTTTTTGGTTTGGACACAAACCGTTGAAGCTGGAGCAGTGCAAGATGGATTCTTGTATGTTTGTTAAAGCACAAATACCGCGAAAATTCATCTTGCAGGAAAGGTTGCCAATCCACATGTGTGTTGTTCATCTGGAAAGCCCTGGTTTCCCCAGAATGAGCTGCAGAGGCTCGCTGGGGAGAGGGAATATATGATACAAAACATTTCGATGTGGATATGTTGCTTTTTCGTAAAACAGTGGAAATCAGGGAACAACACATTCCATTTATTTAACAGAGATTTTTATCTGTGATTAGACTGGGTAGTACTGCAATTAAGACAGAGACGCAGATGGACTGTTCTATTATTCAAAGCAGTGACTCTCTGGTTTCAGGCTTGGCAGTCATTTGTTAGATTAACTCTCACTACCATTTGCAGTTGCGGGGAAAATTTGGAATTCATTCTGCAGAGAGCAGGTCAAACTGGCAAGTGTTTTCTCTCTAACTAAATATTCAAAGTCTGTAGAGGTTTTGTTACTCTGAACGATGGTGCTCAGTTTCTGCATTCATATTCAGAAAGGTTTAGAGTGCTCTTTGTTATTGTAAGTCTTTAAAAGGGAGGATCAACTGGCAAATCTCACAGGTGTAGTTTGGCATTAAAGCACATTTTTCTTTGCTTGCAATTAGTGAAAAGGTCAGTAGTGTGAGTGCAATGTAAAAGCAGGAATCTTGATTAAATTGAGGATGGAAGTACAGAAAATAATCACTGTAAGTGGCTTGTTGAAGTTGTCTCTTTAAGAGTTAAAATTACTGTGGCCTGGCCTAAAAGAGGGATTTGAGGTTCATCTTTTTTGTTGATTAATTGGTATTGGTTTCCCATCAACCTGTCCAGGAGTACCCCACTTCTCACTCAGGGACCGCTGGAGATGAGGCACAGTTTCTCCGCGACCCTGCGTGGACACGAGCTATAGATTATGGATGGTTACCCATCTGATTTAGATTTATGTAATTTGAGTTTTAATTGAGGTATGGTACATATAAATAAATACAAGGGTGAATCTTATAAATATTTTAATAATTATTACTTTCATTATGCAAAATATTAAATCATTTCGGTCTCTAAATGAGTGCTGGGTATGTTGACCAAAAACACAGTACGCATGCATTTTATAATAAAGGCTTTGAAACTGTCACATGTCTTTTTTGTACTTATCCTGAAGACAATTAAAGGAGCAATAAGGAACATTTCAATATTTTAGATAGAATGAACTAAAAAAAATTATGTGAAGAACTAAAGGTAATATTTCAGATGCACAATGGTATGACGTCACACCACAGCTCTCTGTGTTGTTCTCCAGTCTCTTGTTTACATAGCCGGGCTGGACCGTGCGTGGACCTGCGCGTGCGTGCATGTGAACAGCTGCCACTCAGGGCTTAGCCCCTCACTCCCCTAAAACGCCGCCATCAGAGCACTGCAGTGTTGGAGCAACATGGCGGTGAGCACCCCAGCAGCTCAAAATGTTATCTTGCTAACAGTTATGAGTTACTTCTTTACTTGATTTGTTCCTCCGAAAGGAGATGCTGTTTTTCTGTGTTTTGGTCCTTTGCAAATATGTGCATAGAAGGTGAGAGGGGAAAAGAGGGGCTAGGTTTTGTTTTGGTCTACAGACAGTGCTGAAGCACCACCTAGTGGTAAAATGTCACATATTGCTCCTTTAACTTCTTCCTATGTATTCCAGAAGAGGATCTAAGGAATCTTTTAGAAACAATCTAAGTGCTAATCATAGAGTTGTTTTCAAACACTGCTTTTGTAAACATGCATAATTATAGGGTGGAAGACAAAAAGCATCCATGGCTTGTAAATATCTTTATAAATCAAAATCTGAAAGGAGAGGTATACATTTAACTTCGCCCTAACTGAGTATATTGAATTACAAGTGCAAATCATTTTGGGTAAGTCTCTGATACCCTTGCTGGGAATAACTCTTTCACCCATTCTTTTCTTCCAAAAAGCTCCAACTCAGTCAGACAGGACAGGGAGCTTCGGTGACATAAACATGCTCAGATGTAAACCATCCTGTTATATCTCTGGCTGGATGTTTAGCGTTGTTGTCCTGTTGGAAGCTCCTGGAACTCGGACCCAAAAAATTGCTATTATTGTCATTATTGTATTATATTTAGCTGCATCCATCAACTCTAACTAATTTCCCTGTGCCTGCTGAAAAAAAAACCAACATGATGCAGACAGTCTACAGGGTTTACCTGTGGGAATTAGTAGTTCAGCAGGTTGGTAATATAATGGTGGGGATAATTTGGGCGACAAAGTATTTTGCATGTACACTAAAAGGGGAAGATTTGCTCTCATCCGACCAGAACACCTATTCAAATCAAATCAAATCAAGCTTTATTTTCAATCTGCTGCGCATACAACCGTAGTGCAGCAACATGAAAGAGCATTTCTTCATGGTCAACATAAGAGATTTAAAAACATAAGAAATTCAAAAACGTTCTTAAAAAGTATAAACTAACAACCCCCCCCCCCCCCCAGTAAGTAAACACTCATACACTCCAGATGTAGCAATACAACTCATCATAAATTAGCTTTGTGTCAAAGTATCATAATAACTAAAACCCTGCAAGAAACACACTAAGGTGTGTGGCACATTCTACCAATGGGAGAAGCTGTTTAGCAGTCTGGAGGTTCTGCCTTTTATACTGCGACACCGTTTGTAAGAACGTGCTCAACCGCACCTCTGTAGAACGTTCTGAGGACGCTGGTGAGGAGGAAGACTTGTTTCAACCTCCTCTTTTTCCATGCAACACGAAAACATGAAATAACTGTTTATGTTGTAAATTTACTTCAATTCAATTTTATTTACATAGCGCCAATTCACAACACATCATCTCAAGGAATGTCATCTTTGCAAACTTTTCCATCCTATTGTCTTGATGTTTGAGTTTTATTTATTTTTGTTTAGGTTAATGAGTTTTGTTGACATAGAATTACCCCTGGCTGTAGTTGTAGGTTCTGTTAAATTTAATTTCATTGTCCTACGCCAGGGGTGGCCAACTCCGGTCCTTGAGAACCGGTGTCCTGCAACCTTTAGATTTGTCCCTGGTCTGACACGCCTGAGTCAAATAATCAGTTAATTAGCAGGACTCTGAAGAACCTGACTGCATACTGAGGAGCTAATTGTGCTATTTGATTCAGGTGTGTGGGGCCAGGGAAACCTCTAAAAGTTTCAGGACACCGGCTCTCAAGGACCGGAGTTGGCCACCCCTGTCCTACGCTGTCCATCCGTCTGTCCCTATCTTTTCAACTCAGGAAGTGCAATTTTTGCTGGGGCCAATTTGTAATTGCCAAGATGTTCTTATGCTATCTTGGGTATGTGAGATATGCACACCTAGGAACCGGATGTACTCCACTCTCTCCACAGCAGAGCTGCTAATGTGGAGAGGAGTCTGCATGTTTGCTGTGTCCATTACATGGCTTGTTGATAACTTTGTACAGGATTTCTTGATGCTCTTTCAACAGTGAAGTTCTTTTTGACAGTCTTCCACAAAGGCCAGATGTATCGTGTGCACAACTAATAATTGTCCTGTGGACAAATTATCCCACCTGAACTATGGATTTTTGCAACTCCTCCAAAGTTACTATTGGCATCTTGGTTGGTTTTCAGATTAATGCCCTCCTTCCCCTGTCTGTCAGTCAGTTTAGGTGGACAGCGATGTCTTGGTAGATTTGCTGAACCATAGACCATTTTCTGATGATGGATTCACGATTCTCTGTAAAATGCTGAAAGCTCTGGATATTGTTTTATAACCTAACTCTGGTTTAAACTTGCCCTGCGACAGACTGGCGACCTGTTCAGGGTGTACCCCACCTCTCGCCCTGTGAACGCTGGAAATAGGCACCAGCAACCCCCGCGACCCCATGAGGGATTAAGCGGGTCAGAAAATGGATGGATGGAGGGATGGTTTAAACTTATCTACAACTTTATCTCTGATCTGTCTGCCATGTTCCTTGATCTTCATGATGCTGCTTGTTCTCTAAAAGCCTCTTACAAACCTCTGAGGCCTTCAAAGAACAGCTGGATTTATACTGAGATTTAATCGCACATAAGTAGACCCAATCACCTCCTAAGGAGAGTTCTAATGGTATTTGGTTGCACTGGATTTTATTTAAAGGCATCAAAGTAAGGGAGGCTAAATACAAATGCATGTTATACTTTTCAGATTTTATTTGTAAAAGTAATTTTAAAAAAGCATCCATTGTTTTCCTTCCTTTGCACAATTATTCACTGTTTAGTGTTGGTATTACATAAAATTCCAATAAATACACATAAAGACCAAATAGAAAAGCTCAATAGGTCTACAAGCCACCCCATATATAGTAATCACAGAATTTACTTGCTTCATTCATCAGCAAATTATCTATCTTTTCACATCTACTCATAAAACCGACCTATATTTCAACAATAAAAATAGGTGTATCTTAAACTAATGAAATCGGGGCCCTTCAGGGCTTACACAGGATCACTGATTTTGGACGTCCAAAGGTTAATCCAGTCTCCAACCCAAACAGATTGTGTTTTAATCTATTTTTAATCTGGAATCTAATAGAGACAAAAGGCATCAGTAATCATATAGTAAACAAACAAAAAGAAAAACGTTTATATACCCTGCTGAGAGTTAAAATATATAAATAAAAATAAATGCCAAAGCTGTATATGGATTTCATAGTAGACTTAAATGCTAGTTGTAGTTTTCTATTTTGTTTGGGTGAATGAAAGTGTAAATGTTTGTTTCTTAGTCTGATTTTGATTTGGCATGTGGTATTTGTAAAGGGATATATACATTTCAATCAATGAAAGGTTATCAACACATTTTCTTTTAAAAGTAATACATTGTGCTTCTAATGATGCTATTGAAAGAAATCGTCATGCTAAACAACATAAATCCAATACAGCAATGCAATAAAAGAAATTGAGTATTTACTATTGGCTTCCTCAGATCATAAATTTTGGTTTGTTTAGTCATCTAATTTATTTTAGCACAGAATTAACAAATACACTGTGAATCCAGCTCTTCTAATTGGGCTTTTAATAAATGTTTAGAAGAACACAGGCTGGGAAAGTATTCCCTTTTGGCTTGTTTTGGAGTTTTTGGCTTGAGTCATATTGTTGAACTGGTAAACCTAAAACAAAGCCCTAAACATCCCAGATGCTCCTCCATATTTCCAATGGGCTATTGGGAATAAATTCAAAGAAAAAGGCTATTATCCATCTGTCTGTCGTTGTACATTGTTCATGCATTCATCCATCCATTCTCCAGACCAGATGTCCACTTCAGTGATAACTACCTCGAGCATCACAGTGTTTCTGCAGGGAAATCAGACGACCACATTCTCAAAGACATTTTATTATAAATGTATGTTGATGTATGATAAATGAATTTAAACTAACAAGGCATAATTTTGCATTATCTCTCATAAAATCAATCATTGCAATAATACTCGATTTGTTTTCGTTTGAAAGCTTGAAAGTTTCCCACAGAAATCCCTTTGTACAATTATGAATGAGGTGCAGATTTTTTTTTATTATTACACACTAGCAATGGGAAATTGCAATGAAAGGTGTTAGGTGAATGTTTTACTTTAAAATAGAATATTTTCTGTTAAGTAAATAAGGAATTGGTTACAATAGGGAGGGTTAAAAAGATATCCTAAATGAGAGTTAAATGTTATCAGAAAATGATACTGATAACTGATACTTCATTATTAGTTTCATATTATCAGATCCATCTATAATGAAATATTGTTCATGTTTTTTTCAATACAGAAACTTTTCTCTATTTTCCAGGTTAGGAAGCAGAACATTTTATGTCTTGACATGATATGGCTGCAACTGAATTTGTAATATTGACGGTAAATGATCTGTACTTGTATAGCGCTTCTTAATGTAGCGCTTTACACTACATTCAGTCATTCATTTACACAATGTGGTGGTGACAGTAGCCACAGCTGCCCTGGGGCAGACTGCCAGAAGCGGGGCTGCCATACAATTGGCGCCACCGAGACCTCTGACCACTGACCACTGACAGCAGACTCCGTCCTGTAACCCAACCCTTACAGGACGGACTCTCTGATTGTGGCGCCACCGTTGCCCATGTGCGTAAATTAACAAATTAATGTCATTTACATAACTGTTACAGAGGCAAGAACACTGCTGAGATAGTGAGTGAGAACAGCTCAATATGTAATAAACAAAAAACTGTATTTTGATGTATTGCATCTAAAACAATGCTGCATTGACTGTTCCGTCAATATTGCTCAGAAGAAGCAAATACCCAGAGTACTTAGAGAGAACCCACCTATGCAAGGAGGGAATGTGCTAACTTTATGTAAAAGCTACTTTATACACATTCAATATGTAAAAGCATATGTATGTTTTTTCTCAACACATCTGCATAGATGATAGATGGCTAATGTTTCTCCTAAACACCTACCTATTCCATACTTTTTCATCAATATTAAATTCTTTCATGTTGGATTTCGTAACAGAGTTATTCCATATTTTACAACATTAAGTGGTTAATTTCTTTTGCAATACCAGTTCCATATTTACAATTTTCCTGAAACATTAAGGGATTTCCTATTTTTTTCCTTCTCAAACTAAGTGATTTCGTCTTTTTTTCCCCTAACATTACGTGATTCGTTTTTCTTCAACGCCATCTGAGAAAAATGCGCCAATTAATCACTAGAAACTGTGCTTAAGGAACTAGATAAATTCAAAGAGTGGTGCACAACAAAATACAAAAAAACAGTATGAAAGAGGAAACAATAAACTAAACTCACACATGGGAAAAGGACGTACTAAACAGAAGCATATAATTAAAAACAGACTATTAAGACTAAGCTTTCTTGAATAAATAAAAAAATAAATATTAGTTCCAGTTAGGAATCTCACTGCAGAGGTTTGTACCATCTGGAGATATCATTTAGTATTAATTATTTTATTTGTGTTGTTATTTTTGTTAAATGTCAAATGCAGTATCCTAAGCTAGAAGCAAAAAAAAGTATGATTATCCCCCCCTAAAAAACAAAAACAAAATAGTTTTTCATTTGCTTTCGGCTCCGAATTAACAAACTAATTGAACTTCTCCAAATAGTTCATATTTTTTTTCCAACCATGGATTTTACTAAATGCCTCCGCCGCCTTTCTGACCTTTCCTCAGACGTTTTTTTTTATTATTATTATTTTATCTACCAAATCCGAGATGACCTATAGAATCTCCCCGACTGGGGGAGCAGCAGCAGAAGGAGGAGGAGGAGCAGGATTGAGCTCAGTCATGAAGTCAATAAATAAGAACCGCAGAGGCGAGGCGAGTCGAGGCAGAGGATGCTCCTCCTGTCACCTGTGAGCGTCCCGGACGCGTCTGTGCGTGTTTTGCAGCGGAGGTCCTGTAGAGAGCAGTAGATAGTTTTAATAAGTGCAGCTCCTCTTACTGTACAGTACACAGCGCAGCGGAGGGAGGAGCGACCACGTACTGTTTCTTTTTTGGTTCTTTCCACTCCACTCCACGCACAAACACACGCACGGTCGTTGCAGCCCATCCAAACGCCTCCGTAGGACAACAAAACGGGGATCAAACTCGGGAGCTTCGTAGGAGGGCGGACGGGGAGTCTGTGTTTAGACCGTACGGGGCTCCGCAGCAGCGGCCAGTGGGAGGACTGGAGCTCCGGAGAGCGGAGAGGGAGGGGGAGCCAGCCAGACCTGCCGTCAACACACTTTGTACAGCAACCAGGAGGGACCCGGCTGACTTTTTCTCCCGCTTCGTTTCCGCCTCGTGACCTAATTCCCACGGCAACTCGGGGTCCACGGCGCGCGGGGGAAGCTGTTGGACGGTAAGTGTTGGGTTTGGTGGGGGGCGGGGGGCGGAGGGCGCTGCGAAGCCTCCGCGGCAGCGAGGTCTGCAGGCGCTTCGGCGGCGGTAGCTTCTGTAGCCCGGGCTGCTTTGACAGATCAGCCCGGCAGCCAACCGACGCACACGCGCTCGTACATGCTCTTGACTTCAGACACGAGCACGGCGCGCCGGACGGCCCTCCTGCTGTTATGCTACGCTCACTCCCGCCGTTCCGTTTGTTGGTTTGACGCCGGGATCGTGTGCAGCACTCTTGGGCCCGGACTTGGGACTGAACCGCCCGCTGCCGTGCTCCGGGGCGCGCGTGGTCCACTTGCGCATGCACACGTGCACACACTTGAAGGCAGATGGACCCGCTCACCAAATGCTGCAGAACACCCACAGCACACTGCCAAGGCTGCTCCGTTTCCCATTTACTCAAAAGTTTACTTCCCTCAGACGTAGTAGCTATAGTTTTTAATAACAATTTGAACGATGTTCGGGTTGCAGCAAGGACTCCAGCCGTGTAACGATGTTTTCTACAGGTACAAACTGACTTGAATGTAAATAGTCACGTGTTCACTAAAATGTGTGTCCTGCGTCTCTGGAGGCATGTTGGATGTTGCATAATGATCCATGTGATGCTCTCAGTCTGCCGTCGTTTTATTTATTATACCGAATTTGTATGGCATTCCTCTGGGATGTTATGTGATAAACCAACACGACGCATGACAGTAGAGTGGAATAAAAATGACACCTTTCTTTTTCTAAATCATTAAAAAATTGAGACTGACAACCTTTAATTCTGGATTTGACTGACCCACTCTAACACATGAACGTTTAGATTTAACCTATCCCATATAACCTGTGGCTGGATGTTTTGGATTGTTGTCCTGCTGAAAGGTGAACTCTTGTCCCAGTCTCAAGTCATTTGCCCTGGGCAGGTTTTTTTTCTTTTCTTCCAGTACTGCTTTCTTTCTGCTGCTGCCCGATCTCTCTCTCTCTCTTTCTATCGAAGAAATCTGCAGAAAGGACTTCTTATGAGTTTCTTTCAACAATACAGGCCAGATTTGTGATGCGCATGGCAATAGTTGCTCTGTCAATAGAATCTCCCGGCTGAGCTGGGGTTTTCTGTAGGTGGATTTAGGCTAAAGTAAACACTCGGATCAGATGGACTCTGTTCGGTAGGCAGTCAGTTACATTTGATTTTATGTAGGGATATCAGAGTAAAGAGGGTTACGCAATCCACACGTTTTCAGTTTTGTATTTGTAAAAATCTAAAATTGTAATAGAGTGCATTTACGTTTGTGCTTTTTCCGACAAAATGTGGGAAAAAGGTTTTGTTTTTTTTAAAGGATTATTAATACAAATCACTATATCAAGGTATGCTTTCTGGTTTTCTGCATTACACGTATTGATTGACAGATGTTGCTTTTAGGTAAATGTTCACTTTTCTTCTCCGAGACCACATATTCTTCAGGGTTTTTTTGCGACATGAATTCAGAGATTAAACGTTGCCAAGAAACGCGGGGGTAACGCTCGCTACTTTCCCCTCCGTCGCCATCTCCCAAACTCATACAAGGGGAGAATCTTTAGGGAAAATGATTCAACCTAACCTTTTTTCATTCTCCACTCTTAAAATCAATACCCAGGTCCTGTTTTTCCTTTGGTGCAGAAATGTTTCCACGTGCATAGGGACAAAACGGTTTGGGAATGCTAGCTTGGCTCCTGATCTAGTGATGTAACAGGGAAGCGTGAGGGAAACGAGGATAGATGTGACCTGGTCCATCTCTTTTTTTTCCTCTAAACCACGGCTCCTTGTAGGGGATGAGGATGACCTTCTTCACTCCCTCCTAGCACGCAGCATCCCAGAGGGGTCTCTCTCTTTGTGACCTTTCCGTCTGTCTTATTTCCTGGCCTCCTTTGCGTCTTTTTTTCTTCTTCTCTCCTCCCCTACTTTTCCGTCATCATCTATCCTGTGGTAGGGCGTGAGCACTTAGATCCGTAGAGCATGCTCTTATGTAACCCTGGCTGTGCAGCTGACGTCCTGCTCTGTGTTTCTGATGTCAGTGACGTCAGAGCTGTTTGGAGAAACGGGCGGCATGCTGGGAAATCCAGTGTGTCAGGAGATATACAAGAGGTTTGGTTGCAAATTTAATTAACTACTATATATATATATATATATATATATATATATATATATATATATATATATATATATATATATATATATATATATAGTAGTTTGATTTGGTTCTTTAATGGTATCTTGGTATGAGAAGTATTGCTTACATGGAACCAGATATATGCTTATTAATTGCAGTAAGAGTTTGAGTAATCTCAGAGCCTTCACAGTATAATCACTTGATGGATGGAGGGTATAAAAAGGTTATTACTAAAACAACTAGGTAGGTCTGCAGCTGTTTAGTTTAGGGCAGGTGTATCTCAATAAAGTTAAACCAATAAAAAGAGGACTCTTTATTCCATAAATGTATCAGTGAAGTGGAACTTATTATGAAGGGGTTTTCACATACAAAAGCTTAGAGCGGTAACTTTTTATGCTGTTTTGTTACAGATTGAAAACATAGGAAATGTAACAGAGTTGTTTTTCTTTTACTTTTCAAACTATATTGCATCCAGGAATAACCTGTGTGTGCATGGTTGTTTGTCCTGTGCATTTATTTAATAGTTACATTACATAAAACCAATAAAAAAAAAGAAACAGAAGGTTTCTAAAGAAGCTGACTCTTGTAAACAATGTATTTCAGCACAATATGTGGCATGCACAAGGAATGGGGATAGCCATATTTGTGGGAGAATTGTGAAGTGAAGCTAGGAAAGAATAGAAGAGACAGTACACAAAGAACAGAATATACACTTATTTTGATAATATTTTAACACATAAAATTGTTAAAATATGCGTTGAAATCTGATGTAAATGTAAACTAGGCGACAAGAAGAAGCTATCCATTTTTCCTGTAGTTTTTAATGGAGGAAATACATATTAGATTATTTTAAAAGTAAGAAATTGAGCTGATTGTACAAGTCATAAAGAAAGGCATTGTGTGCCCTGCGGCCTCCCTGCCATGAAGGAAGTTCCAATCGTTTTCCTGCTGTAACATTTGCCACCGAGATTAATGTGAGCCAGCGAGTTAAACTTCATTAAGAGAAAGGAATGCGGCATAGCATCATAGTCCTTGGTTACGTTGTTTCTCTTTTTGTTTTTTTCTTTTGATTCTGAGGCCGGTAAAGGTGTCACTGCTGATAAGCATACCGTCATGGCGAACACGACAAGAGTTTATCAGGCTCTTCACCGGCCTTTACACAGACCACCGAGGCGGGGGGGTGTTGGGGTCTGAGATACTGTAACACAGCCCTCTGGCACACAAACACACTTTTGGAGGCATTACATCAGAACTCAGGCAGGCGGCAAGCTCCAAGTTTGTGGTTTGTTTGTTTTCTTTGCGGCTCCTCCCTTTCTTTTTCGCGTTGTAGGGTGAGTTTCATTCTATTCTGTTAGAGGTTTCTTTTTTTTTTTCCAATTGTGTCTGTTGAGCAGCGGTTTCCACGCAGGTGGTTACCACAGGCCTCCCCCCGTCTTATCTTTCTCTGCTTCACTGTGCCATCAAAATGCTTCTCTGAGCAAACAGAAATAATAACTGGCGAAACTGCTTTTATGGGCCAGAACGGGTTGTGAGAGGGTTTTTTTACGCAGCCGCCTCTTGCTCTTATTACTACGACTCAGCTTGGCTCTGCTGAGATACCACTGGGGCCACTCACAATCTGGCTTTGCATCAATGGGAATGCTTGGCACCGGGAGCTGGCAGGTCTCCTTTTGCCAGAATGACATTTGCTGGAGCAGGATTGCCTTTGTTCTGTGCCTGTAAGGGCCATCTCTGTTAATGAAAGTGGAGGAGGAATGAAGTCAGTGATTCAGTCGTAGATATGGTTTTTAACAACTAACTCCCAACACAATAAAGCAGCTAATTTTCCTACTCATATAAACACAGAGGTGTTGTGGTATGCAAACCTTGTCCCTTAGTGGGGATTCGATATTAAAGTGGCAATAACATCTTCAGTTTCTTTTTAGCTCCAGGGCTGAAGATAATCTGTTAATAATCAAAGGTTCCCGCATGCAGGCGTATCAGTGAAAATAATAACGTGAGAAAAAAGGGCAGGTTTTCATTTAATGCAGCGTCCACTAGTGAGCATATGTTACAGATTTATTCTTTTTGTATTTCCATAAAAGGGCGCTTTGATGCCATCAGCCGAGTTTGGCGGTAAAAGATCAAACCATAGGCAAGACATGAACTCACTTCCTGTTTGAAAGCGGCGACAGTTTTGATTGGCTGTGATAAACCGTTTCAGGAAGCAAAGGCACTAGATTTGGCTTGATTTGGTCCCAGAATCATCCATGCCAAATTAAGTTGATATAAAGAATGCTAGAGAGCCTTGGTTTTGTGACATGAACACATTAGATACACTTTTCTCCTTTTGTACGGTATATTCTGCATCTCTTTGCAATTGATTTGACAAACAAATCGGTCAAGGAGGAAAACATAAAAGATAAAGAGCTGCCATAACCTAGTTGTACTCCTTAAGTTGTACTAAACTGCTACTTTAAGTCACATTTAGATTCTGTTCCAGTATTCAGTCTTCTCGAATTCACACTTACAGCCAATTACAGTGAGTCTGGTTAATCTGGAGTAAAGTCCGATTTCCTGGTATAGATCCTAAATGGTAAATGGAATGAACTTGTATAGCGTTTTTCTCACTAATGCACACACATTCATACACCGATACGCAGATCAGTATTCAACTAGGGGTGTAAAAATTCATCAGTCCACATCGATATATTGATTAGATGATTATTGATCCAATTACATTGATGCAAAATGAAAATATTGATCCATGTCATCAACATACGCCTTTATTTTGAAATTCTGGCATGAGACTATAGTGAACAGGTGCTGTATTATGATTATTATTTTAAAATTAGAATAATGCCTTTTTTCATTTAAATGCCTGATACCTGTAAGAGCTTAAAAATAAAATGGTCAAATGTTTATTTTTTTTAGTTTTTATCAATGTAAATAATGATGTTAGGTGGGCAGATAATAGCGCATCGCATTGATCAGAAATCGTAACAGACTTTGTTAAACAGGCAAATACCATATCGTTATCCAAACAAATCTATATAACATGATATTGTGGAACCCCTAATAGGTCACTGAAAAATCCTTAGAGATCTTGGTCTTTATCGACGCGATGGCATCGCACTGTTGATGTAGATTGCCAGCTGTACATCCGTCATGTGGATCTGTCATCTCACCTCATCCCAAAGGTGCTCTGTTGGGTTAAGATCTGGTTACTGTGGAGGCCACTGGAGAACAGTGAACTCAGTCAAGTTCCAAAACTTAGTTTAAGATGATCTGAGCTTTTATGAGATGCCTGCTGGAAGTAGCATTCGAAGATGGGTACTCTGTGGTCATAAAGAGATGGACTTGGTCAGCAGTAATACTCAGGAAAGCCGTGGTGTTTAAATGATAATTGACTGGCACTAAGGGGCCCAAAGTTTGCTGTTAAAAATATTACACACATGTCAAACAAGGTAGAATGGCTCCATGCTTTCAGATTGTTTGCAACAAGTTTACATCCTATCATCCGAATGTTGCCGGGGAAATCAAGACTTATAGAACCAGGCTACAGTTTTCTAATCTGTTATACAGTTTTGGTTAGACTGTGTGAATTGTAGCCTCAGTTTCCTGTTCTTAGCTGAAAGGAGTGATCCCTGGTGTGGTCCTCGGCCGGTTAAAGAGAAACTATTTTTAAGGTGTTGTTCAGAGTTGCCTTTCGGCTTACCTTGGTTTTAACAAGCGGTTATTTGGTCTACGTTTGGATTTTTATTATCTTGAACCTGTCTTCCCATTCACCTCTGACAAGATTTTCATCCAAACAGCTTCTGCTTATTGGATCCCCCCAGCCCCTCTCGTTTGATCCGCTCTCTGTCAACCCTGAGGTGCTTGTGCATTTAAAGTTGCTTAAATTCCCCCCTACTTCAATATTCTGATGGTTTGTTTGAATTTCAGCAAATTGTGTTCACCGCGTTGCCCTAATGCCTAAATGCATTGATTTGCTGCCATTTGAATCTGTATTTGTATTGGCAAGCAACTGAACAGGCGTCCTGATAAAGTAGCTGCAGAGTGTAGACACTATTGCTCTATTCAGACCGCCGTTTATAATGGGAAGAAATATGAAACAACAACAACTGAATGAATCTTCAAGATTGATAAAACAACAGAAATCGTCCATTAAGGCTGATCAAAGGAGCTGCGGGATTAAGTTTTTTTGGTTTGTACTGGTTGTATTGTACATGTGGCAGGAATGCTCTGTATTCTCCACATGTCTGAACAAAGAAGTTGTGAGATGGAAGGGTTTTCTCCCAAAGAAAACATCCGGGTGTCGCTGAATTCTCCTACAACCTTGTTTTGAGAATGTTATAGTCTGATAAAACTGAGCTTTAGCTTTCAGCCACAGTTTCAG
Source organism: Fundulus diaphanus (assembly GCA_037039145.1). Lineage (NCBI taxonomy): Eukaryota > Metazoa > Chordata > Actinopteri > Cyprinodontiformes > Fundulidae > Fundulus > Fundulus diaphanus. The sequence continues at coordinate 21,809,163 of CM073143.1, read as the reverse complement.
ATCCAGTCTAGAAGGGATGTTTGTTACAAAAGCTACACGGAGCACCTCCAAAAAGACAACCATGGCCACAGTGAAACATGGTGGTGGCAGCATCATGCTGTGGAGCTACCTTCGTCCAGCAGGGACTGGGGGTTTTTAGTCAATCAGTTAAAAATACCAGTAACCCTGAACAGATGTGCTCAGAAATGATGGATGTTTTATTCAGATTGTGCAAACTTTACTGAGCCATCCATCATGTGGGAGGCTGTTAGATTCCTATCAAAGACTGATTGTCAAAACCCAATCAAAAAGCTAGTTAGTTAGGTTAGTTTTTTAACCTTATAAATCTCCACCTAAGACATTTTGGTTTTTAAGCTGATTTGTGCAGGGTGCATGGCACAATAAAGGCGGAAAAGATTTGTTTATTATATCTTTTTACATGATAGAAACCTGATGTTTTAGAGGACGGGTATAGCTGTGTTATATACCCAAACCTGTAATATTGACTCTGTTATTTGTTTAGATTTTACCGTTCTCTGAAAGCTGCTGGAATAAACAAATTCAACCGCACCTCAGTTGTAAAGAACTACTGATATGACTAAAAGCGAACATCCCTGCAACATTCATGTGTTGATTTGATTTAGACGTCAGCAGAGATTCAAGGTTCATTCGTAGATGTTGTAGGTTTGGTGTAATTCTTGCAAAAACAAAACTCTTCACAGAAACTAATTTCTGGGTGAATCATATGGGCTTTGTTGTGTTATACATTCAATACTTACATGCAGTACTTGGTTTATCCGATATGTTCAAAGCAAACGGACAACCCTAAAGCCCATATCTGCGTCACTAATAAAGAAAGCTAATAAGTTTTCATCGAATCACCATAAATATTACACTTGAGCTCCTCCACACCAACTGTTCTGCTTCAGGGATAACTTTATATCTCTCATCATTTTAATAGTGCAAAGAAAGAAAAAAAAAAAGCAAATAGATTAGTTTGGAGGGCTTATCCTATTGGGGAGTTTAATGCTGTTGTGGTGCCGCTGTTCCACTCTTCAGTTGAATAGAGTCTAACCCGGATTACCCTCATTTTGGGGGAAAAAGGAGATTCGATTTCCCTGTAATGCCACTGTTGCTCGAATTCCTTCCAACCCCGGAATTAGAAGCTGAATGTGTTGCCTATGGAGAAGAAAAGCTGCACTTTTATTGCTCCACATTCTGTAATCTGTCACACTTGAGGACATTCGAATGGACCCCTTCTACTGCCCTGTGGGTTTGGAAAGCTTTTGAAACCCCTCTTTGAACCGTTATTATTGTTATTGTTAGTTATTTTATTGTGGTTTTAACACAGTGTTTGCGTCCGGCATATACTGTACTTGTGTAGCGAGAAAGACCCAAAGAAGTCTTCTGGTGTCACAGTTGGTGGTTAAATTGGAAACGTGCAGCTTTTCTATCTAGAAATTGTGCTGAGGAGCAGATATTAACATAAACCGGTTCTACACCAGAAGTCTTCTGGGGCAGATATTAACATAAACCTTCTATATGCTTTTGTTCTATTAATAATGCAGCCTGGTATTATAATGTGGTCTGAAACTTTTTTGTATTGGGAATGAAGATGATCCAATACTATCCAAGATGATCCAGTTCAGACAGTATGAAAACCTTTTAGTTAACTATGGTTTTATGTTTTAACCATAAAAAAGTAAAGATGTAAAACATGAACCACAAATACTGATTTGATCCGATTCGTTTCCCCATCAAACCGTGATTCAGTATATTTTGATTTAACTTCATGTGATGCGATTCAATTCATTGCGATACGAAGCAATACACTTGGATGAGGCAATGGAAGGAAAATCCAGAACCAAACGAGAGTAACAGTTATATTACTTTCTTCATGTGAAATCCTTGTTTTATAATTGGAATCTGAAACATCTCTTTCTCTCAATTAAGAAAAAGGTTTAGAGAGAGCACCGTTCAACCCACATACAGCATGTTTCTTCAGGCGTAATGGGTGACCCACATGGTGAATCATCCTGTCACTGTAGTCCCCAAAACTTTCAGGATTCGTTTTTTGGCACACTAGCTGCAGTTCTCTGCCAAAACATTTGGAGATTGCTCTTACAAAATAATGCCAGCGGAGCCGTGTGATAGGACTAGCTCTGCTTCACACACAACACGCCTAAGTTCCTTGTATAAATAAATAATGATTAATCACAGAACGACTCCGGTATAGTTACAGTTGATAAGTAACTTCATTTAACACCTTTGGCTAAAACATAAAGTTGAGGACAGCTATAGGACTTCTATATTCAGATGTGTTAAAAAGTTTGTGATCCATGTTTATAGTTTAATTTACGTAAATAAGAAGGAAATGAGATGCAGAGTCGTTTTTTTTGTTTGTTTTTATTAGATAACTCTGTCCAATAATACACTGGTGGATTATTTTTCTATCAAGATTTTTTGAATGATTAAACGGTCAGCTTACTCAGGCAGTAGAAAACCTTTTTCCATTTTTATTACTTCGGGAGAAATCCTAATTGGCTAGAATCTGTCTGGGCGGGTCAGAGCGACATGAAATCGGTGCATCGCTGCTGTGGATGTATTTGAGTGAAAAGTTGCTTCTATGCCAAAAAGAGCTTTCTGATTTGTTTTCATTTCCAGTTCCCAGTACAGCCACATTAATCAGCTTTTTTCTTGCTTTACTAACAATTTGTTTATTTTAATAAATTTAAAAAAAAAGGAATTGACCTCCAGTTTCAGTAAGCTCAGTAATTGTAAGTAGGGCTTTTTTTCCTCTTGCTTTTGGTGCAGATCTCTTTTCTAATTCAAAGCAGGCGGCTTCCTTAGCAGGGGATTGCCCCAGGTTTCAGTACACACATGTATATTTTACAGTCTAAGACACGTCTCTTTCTGGATGTGTATGCATGCAAGATGTTTCCTCTGGTTAAAGGAATTAGACGCTGGTTTATGTTATGACTACCAGTGAGGTCAAAGATCAGCTGAGTTTAGCTGGGCCGCCTTGAAGCATGACTTGATGGTGACCCGGTCCTCTCTGTTAGTGCACACCAAGCATTTTTCTGTTTGAGGAAACTTTCCTTGCCCTCCCACCCCACCCCTGACATCATATTTCCAAACCTTTCAGATGAAGGCATGTGCACCCTTGGTGGTTACTCGACTCCCTCTGATTGCGTAGAGCAAACTGTGTTTGACAGAAAATGAAGTTGAACACAAGCTGAGCCGGGAAAATTGCATTTGTTAATGAAGTTACCGACCCCAAGGCGTCCGGGTCCGTTCCTTTGAGCTGAGAATTTATTCAGGCGGCTTGTGGTAAAAATCATGAGGAGAAATTTGTTTGCCATTAAGGTAACAACTGCGGCTTGGTGTGCTGTGGGTTACAGGAACAATGGTAGATGAGACCGAACGAGTGTGTCACTGCTTCATCAGTTTATTAAAAATAATGCCTGTGGTTGATCTACCTTCCTTTCTAATCTCACTATTACACCTGTAAACTGTCACACACATGCATTTTAAGATGGTCATAGTTTTGATTGATGAAGTACATCGTATGCGAGTCTTTTCGGCTGTGGGTTACCACAGCAAGTTGATGCAACTTGCACACGGCTTTGGGACAGTTTTTTTCCACCAGATCCCCTTCGCAACCAGGTCTCGAACACGGCTCCCCCATATAAAAAATGCAGACTTAACCCGCTACACCTGTTGTTTTGAGACATTAAAGCAGGTGTACAAACAGCTTTTAACAGAACGAAATATTCAGGTAGTGATTTCGTTTGACCCTGTGATGGATTGGCGACCTGTCCAGGGTGTACCCAATGACCTCTGGAGATAGGCACCAACCCCCCAGCAATCCTACACGGTTAAGCAGATATAGACAATGGATGGATTTAATTTATTAAGAGAGAAAATGCTCCTCAAACCATTTTGCCGCTGTATGCATTTCTTAATCATGTTTGTATCTCAAAAATGCGGCAAAAACTAACGTCAAAATTCGATTTTCTTAATGTTTATTTATTACCACATTTATAGGAATTCAGAAGGCGGAACCAGAAGTGGCGTAAGTGCAGCACCAGGGTAGTTTATGGTAAACACAAGGTAAATCCAACTCATGGTGCATTCATCAACCTCTGCAGAATGACTTGGAAAAGAGCCTCACCATCTACAGGTGGTGTTAAAATCTGACAAACATGAGGAACCACATCATAGGGTTCCATCTGAGAAGATCATAAGCAGGTAGGATGGATAGCTGTAGGATGTGATGCAAGGATAGCTATTCTCCTAGTCCTTCACTATAATTACACATTTTCTAATGTGTGTCTGAGCATGTTGTCTGTGCCAAACAAGAGCAGCTCATGACAGTCACACGGGTCTAAATATGGATGAGCTTTATAGAATGTTGCAGAGAAAAGGCAGGTCGCTAAGAAAAACATTGTTTTAAGTTACAATTGAAGGCACAGATTTTGGGACTCATAATTTACTTGTGAATGAGGTCAGCTTCTTGTTAGATTGTAATCTGCCGAGGTCCCAACCTTGTCAGAGCTGGTGGCACAGAATATTTTTGACGCGTTCTGTAGTTAAAACTTTTTCTCTGAGGTGTTTAATATCTATCTTTTTTATTTAGCTTAAAGGTCTTGTCTGGGTATATGGATGTGTGTTTGGGATGGAGGTCATGTTACATCAATAATACATTTTAGAAGCACATCATAGTCGTGATTTATGATGTGCCTAAAGATTTCCAGTCCTAGCCCTACCTTTATGCAGCAAGAGCTGCAATCAAACTTTGCGATGCCTAGATATGAGGTGTTTTATTTTTTAGCCCCAGCTCCACTTTTGTTTGGGTAAATATAAACTGGGTCATTGTGGAGACCATGTTTGCCCAGTCTCCTCCTTACTGTGACACTATGAACACAGAATAAGATTGTGTGCACAAACAAGGAATTTGACTTTGGTTTCAGGCCCTTAGGGTGCGCAAAACATATACAAGTATGAATCCATAAACTTAAGATGAAATAATGAGGATAAAAAAGAGCAGTATGTGCAGGATTCAAGATCACTTTATTGATCACTACAAGGAAAGTATTTTGTCCAAGTAATTGTGAGATAAGAAAAACCTGTGGGAAAGACAAATATAAAAATAAGAATAAGACTAAGGTAGAAGTGAACAAAAACTTTACGGAAGATGTACAAGTCCAATTATATACATATACTATACAGTAAATAAAACAATTGGCTACAGTATGTCAATACACAATTAGCTTAAACATCTTAGATGCAGGTATGCAACAACAGTGCAATCAGCCGGGCCATTAGTTAACCACAGTTAGAGTTGGATAGGCTAATAGCTGTGGCGATGAACGATCTCCCGAAGAGCTCCGTCCTGCAGCTCAGTCACAACAGCCGTTGACTGCAGCTGCTTTCCTGCCCAGTCAGGATGGGAGGAAGGGGATTACTGTCAGACCAGGATGCTCTGTACCTTCCTCCAGCAGCACCTCTTAATGACGGTCCCCACAGAGTCCAGACTCCTCCCCAGAACCGAACCAGCCCTGCGGATGAGTTTGTCCAGATGCTTGCTGTTCTTGTCTGTCCGCTTTGTAACCTTTTCAGGGTTGTCACGATACAAAAGTTTCAAACTCAATTCTGATAGTAAGGAAAATAGTCCATACTTGATACTGTTTTTGATAACGTGAGTTATTCCTGGTTCAGAAGAAAATATGATTACTTACAATATGACCAACTGAGCTTCAACCTCCTTAATTAGGACTAAACCAATAAGTAGGGGACAATTAAGCCCCTGTTTAGAGAAATGTATAGTTTAACTATCACTTCCAGTAGACAAGATCACATTTATAAGTATCTTGTATAATTGTTAATATCCTTTATGGAAGTATGCACCTTTGATTCAGTCATGCATGTATTTTAATTTATCCTAATTTCTTATCTTCAGTGTGTGCTTCCATTTGCCTGTCAATTTGCTGACGATACAAATCAGTTTTACTATTGAGTGAGCAATAAAGAATCATTCTAAACTAAAATGAATCGTTTTTCAAAACAAACATGAATCGGATGTACACAAAACACATTTTCAGCAGTCTAAACCTGGATCTGGTCCATGCAAATGTTTTTAACAGCAGCCCTGTACCATTTCTGCCTTTCTGGTCGTTTTGCATTATATTATGTTCAGTGATCCACTACAGCAGCAGGGTAGGCTGCTACGGGTTCCGACTTTTTTTTTTCTGCTCTTAATTGTCAGCTTCAGTCTGGCTCCACCATAACCTGTGTCATAATTAGCCACATTAGCCTCTAATAGCTTTCCAACTAAACGGTGGAGTAATGGAGCGGGGCACACTGGTTTATTTTGTTGCTTCACTATTTATGAGCCAACCGAGCCGTCAGCTGATTAGCATTTTCCTGTGTTAATTTCGAGTGGAAGTGCTTGTCGTCAGTGGGCTGTCTGTGTCTGTAAAGCTAATATTTAAACAGATAGCTTTAGCTTAAAGGGGCCATGTCATACTTTTAAAATCTTCCTTTTCACATTGGAATCATTGGGTTATGCTTTGGTCTGAATTCCTTGCTAATTTATCAGCACGTTACCCCATTTAACCCCTGCTCGAGGTACGTCTGAGAGCAACTCGCTTTAGTGCGGCATCTTTAAATTGAAATGAGGCTCTTCTCACCTGCCCCCCTACAGGACGCAGAGAGTTCCACATTACCCCATTCAGCCATTTTTGGTATATCCTGGGGAATGGTGTACCGAACAATCGAACATTTTGACTTATCAACATGTAGCTTTCAAAATAAAAGATAAAAAAAAAAAAAAAAAGTCCAAAAACCATAATCGAAAACAGAGAAAACTGAACGGCTTCAAAAAATATGAGCCAAAAAAGAATGAGAAGATATCTACACAACACATGGACTACCTGTGCGCTCCTAGAGACTCCAAATATGCAACAAAATGTCTTTAAGACTGTGGGGAAAAAGCTGGAGTACCCAATGAAAACCCATGCATCACACAAACATTCAAGCGCCACGTGCTAAAACCCCTGGCCAGGATTTGAACCCAGTCCATTCTTGTTACAAGGCAACATTGCTAACCACCGCGCAACCGTGTGACCATAAAAAAAAAACGCGGTTACATAAAACCTGTGTTTCTGATACTGACTGCCATTGTAGTTGGGTAAGAACGGACTCTGAAGCTTGACGTTTGGGGGCGTTTCTAAAGGAGGAAAAAAAAACAGAGAATATGACTTGACTCCTATATGATGTTAAGTGCTTTAGATGTATTGTAGGTGAAGTAGTTGTAGTCCTCATCAATAACTTATGAGGACTCTTCAATATTTTCAAGCAGAACAAAGTAACATTAAATGGTCTAAAATGTTTTTTAAATGAACAGCAACCCCATCAGCTGTGGCGCGTAAGAGCAGTAGTGCACCAATAAGTTGACCAACTTGATCGAAACTGACTGATTTTCTCCACCAGCTTTTACCTGTGATCAGCAGGTCAAATAATGAGACATGGGTTTTGTTTAGCAAATGAAAAAACTGAAGAGTCTCTTGCAACACCGATTCCTACAAACCCAAATAACTCGTTTTTATCTGTGCCCATTGCTTGCCAAGTAGTGGGATGGGGGGGTGCCGCAGTGGGAGGTCCAGAATGCAACGTTAATGCCAAGCTCCCAGAGGCCCTGGCATGTGCACGTGTGCACGTATTTGCACAAGATCTCGGAGCTTTGCTGATCTGGCAGGCGTGCACATTCCGCACATGGGTTGTCTTAACTTCTGCTAGTCGCCTAACGCTGGTGAAAAGTCCGACTTCATTCAGTTTCCTGCTGGTACTGAAAGCTGCGCCCCTACATTCACTAACCTATATGTGTCAACACAAACCTGTTGGGTGCTTTCGTGTGGGTATATGTTGACACGTGGGAGGTATGTACCATATACTTCTGCACCACATTCAAGCGTTTGATCTTGGAGACGGGCTCATGTTTCCCTGAGTGTCGCTGGCCCAGAAACTCAATATTCAAACAGGAGGCCTCCAGCATGTGATGAGTGTACAGCACTGCTTTGAGGTGCTTTTTGCTCGGCATGCGCGCGGACAACCGAAATGTGAGCGAGCGAGCAAGCGGTGCACGAGTGTCTCACACTTGCACAGAAGCTCACAGACAAAAGTGATTGCGCAGATGTGGAAGCAGCTTCTCACGCCACAAATGGGACAGAGACGCAGCTATTCTTGGCTTAGATGTTGTCTAGTAAAATTTGACTGATCACCACCCTTTCATGAACACACATTGCCGTCAGGTGTTGCGTCTATACATCAAAACATACAGAGGTGCTTTCTTTCTTTGTCAGCTCTCGAGCTGTGCTGCTCACTTTGTTTCCAATCAGCGTTTTTGCTGCACCTCAATCATTTTTGGCCGTGTTTCTTGGCAAATGAAGGACGGAGGCGCAAGAAGCCCAACCATGACTAGAACATCTTGTTTTTAGTATTGCTTGATGATTGTTTACAGCCTGTTGGGCAGCATTGAAATTACAACTATCATGTAGCGCTGCTTCTTTGAAGTTGGGTGCTGTGGCTAGTTCTGAGCAGTCGGTCTCTCACCTGCAGGCAAAAGTAGTGCTCATGGGGGTGCAGAACCTACTGTTGCTCAGAGCAGGTCAGATTCAGCAGCACGTTTCTATTATCTAAACTAATTCACACCTGAGATACACACCCACGTTCTGCACATTAGTTTGCGGATAAGACTAGAATATCAGTCAGTTTGTTTGTAGATATATTGAGGTTTGAGTTGTTTTAGATGGCAGAACATGCTTTAATTTATTTAAATCCTCACTTCCATTCAGCCTTCAATCCTAAGCAGACCCATGCAGAAGCACTGGGCCAAGAGGGAAAACAAAGTGTTTACAGTTTTCCAGCGAAGTTGGTAGGCATTTCCTTGTTTCACAGTTGCATTTCACATATGGCTGAGGGCCACGGTGCAAAAGAGACCAGAAGAAACACAGAAGAACTGGGCCAGGCATACTTTCTATGACAAAGTAAAGCTATTGGCAATTTCTTTTGTTTTAAAGCTGTGGACGACGATGGAACGTGTCAATTTTAACCGCGCTGTGCAAGTTGTACTTTCTAAAAACAAAGAGTGGCCCCAAAAGTACTGCATTTTACAGGGCGATTTTTATTTCTCTGTCTTAAATGAGTTTCATACAGCGCTGAGGGCAATTGTGAAAGAGCCCTTTTTTTGTGGCACCGGTGGCCCTTTTTCATCAAAAGTAGGCTGACGGGGAGGGGGCTGAGAGAGGGGGATGACATGCGGCAAAGGACCGCAGGGGGAACCTGGGTCAGCCACGTCGAGAACTATGGCCTCGGTACATGGGCTGCGCGCGCTACCCCTGCGCCACCAGCATGCCCGAAAAATCCTCTTAAGGTAAAAGGACAGAGACAATTACAGAAGCACTGTGCCATGCACACTACACTTTCATTGGGAATGATACAGAGAGAGAACAAATATACTTCAGCTTTCCAGCAAAGTCATTGGCTATTTCTTTGTCTGATATTCAGGGGACGACAATGGAAAGGATCTGTTTATAGTGCTTTAACTGTAATCGCTTTAACACTTTTATAAGTTTACTTTATATTGGAGAAACAGGACGAACGTAATTGTCAGCTGATCACTTTAAATTAAAATTTTACACATTGAGGGTGGGGGTGGAAAGCTATCCCTTTTTAAAGGAAAAGTGACGCAAGCATAAAAGCACTAGGCCAGGTTAGCTTTCTATGTAAAATAAAAAAAACAAATAGATAGTGGTACTGCAACTTTCCAGGAAAGCTATTAGCCATTTCTTTTCATCCAGTTTGAATTTTACACAGCACCGAGCTGCATGTTCTTTCTGAAAACACAGTTACTGCCGACATTAATTGCAAAAACAAGAAACAAAACTAAATTTTCAGGTAGTGCTCACTCAAACTTAAACCCAGAGCAGCATAACTGAAGCGATAGCTTGGTAAAAACCTAACCTTCAAGAGCTTTAGATGTTGAAATAATTAAAAATTCCACTCTGAATTTAACAAGGAGCCTATGAAGAGTGGATGAAATTAGAGAAATAGGATCTCTTGATCTAATGACACCTGGGAAAAAATATGTTTATCTTTAAATTTGCGTACAAAATAAAAAGGACAAGTAGCAAACCTCAATTAGGTGGATGGAGAGACTGTGTCAGCTGTCCTGGAACCAGGGGATGTTGGTGATGGAGCCTGACCTTGCAATGCAATGGTCCTCTGGTGGTTGAAGGTTACGATGGCATACTTTTGTGTCTCAGGAGACCTGGAAGCCTTGGAAGAAAAGACAGTAGGCCGAGGCCTCCTGACAGTGAAATGGCAACAATCTGACACCATGGTGTGCACTGCTGAAATACAATGAGGCTACAGATCCATTGCCATGGAAACGAAAAACTCTTGTGTTTTTCTTGTGTTTTTACTGAACATTAATCCTGTCCATGCTTTTTCCACATTTAAAGCAGGGATTGATTGATCAGAAACACATTCAGGCACACACAGCGCTTGGCAGGGGTGTGAAAACGAGCTGTCGCCGAGTGTTTTGCTGGATGACTGCCCAGCGTGACCGCTGAGGGTGAGAACGTGCCTATATGTTCTGAGAAGAGGCTCATATTTGAGTTGGTGCTCTCCAGCCAGTGTCCCTGACCCTGTCCCTTTTGGCTGAGGTCCAGCTGGAGCCTCCGGAGTGATAGACCGCTCCCTAATTCCACATCTGTAGTTCTTCTCTGAGCTCAAGGAGCAGACAAAACCCTGCAGAGTGAGCGTGCCACATGCAGATGACAGAAAAAAAGACTTGTCTGTTTGCATTCCTATATTTGTTGGTGTTATATGAACTGCTTGCAGTAAAAATACATATTTCACAATCCTTCAGATCCACTAGTCCTTCCCTGTGGGTGTGTGTTTATATCAAGCGTTAGACGATGGAAGCTGAACCTAGATACACTCTCCATTTCCCGCCTATGGTTAGTAACAAAAAACTACAGATTTTTGTTATTCAGTCCCTAATGGTATATATAATAATTTAATTGTATTTCATTTGTGTGCAGTTAGCTCACAATAGTTATTTTCATTTCAAGACATTTGCGAAAATGAAAATGGCAGCCAAGAATGCAAGTGAAAGTTGCTGAAGAGTTATGACCTTATATCTGGAAGGCTGAATTCACAAAGTCTACTTTTCCAAGCCGAGTTCATGAAGTGAAGACGTTTTTGGTTGATTTACGCCTCAAGGAACAATGTTGCCACAGAGCAGTAGCTTGGAGACACAACAAACCAGCACCCTATGGGGGGAGATTAAAAGCACCCTGTGTGGAAGCCAGCCTTCGTATAAATCATCACCCTGGGAAATGACCAGTATGGACCAAAATTGTAGTTTGAAACTCTTAAATTCTGGCAGGATTCAGCTAAATGTTGTAATTCCCCCTGTTTTGACCAGTTTGAAACGCTTAAATTTTGGCAGGATACAGCTAAATGTTGTAATGTTTTGACCAGCATTGTTATGTTGATTTGTGCTGAAAATGGATGAAACACTGTGGCAGAGCTGCAAACCTACCCACAAGAACTGACAGGCCAGGTCAGAAGAGCATTAATCAAGGAAGCTGTCAAGAGACACAGCTTATGTTTGTGAATGGGCCCCTACAGAGCATTGAAGTTAATGTTTTTCCACATATGTTACTTCACAACATTTGCAACTTTATCTTTTAAAGAAACTAAGATTGGACCGGTGGGCTGTTCAAACATGCATTACAATGCAATAAACATATGGAGTGATGCAATGACGTAGCGCTCCTTCTGTGGCATCCAACTGTTTCTCAGGAGGTTTAAGGAGAATCCGAACCTGAACTGTGTCTTCAGCAACAGCGCATCATCACCACTACCTTGTTTAATGGTGCGTGACGTGGAAATATTCTGAAGCGAGAGACATTTCCCCTCAACATTGAACAGAATGGCAATGTTTCTAAAAAGTTCAAAGTTTAAAGTTTGAGATTATGTTCCCATTGGTTATATAATGCACAGCCAACAGATGTACGCACAATTAAACCTACTCATCTAAAGTTCTTAAAACTAATATCTGGTGAAACAAAAGAAAAAAAATATAAATACATGCATATCGAGTTTTGAAAACAGATTTTTAACGATCAATATTTTGCAGGAGTGCTTTTTCAGGGCTTAAATTGTTTATTGAACTGACTCTCTTGGAGCGCAGGCTTCTCATTAAGCATGCAGATGCACACATACAGTGCATGTGTCTGGCTTGCACAGGGCCCATAAAAGCCCAAAGAGAATTTAAAACAGCTGGCAGCCGAAGCCCAGCAGGGTGTGTTTCCTTGCTCCACTTATTGCTATTTAGCGGTGTATTCTTTCTCAGGCTAGCATGCTGGTGTTTAGCAGTTTTCACTCTGTAAATTTAAATCCTGTGGCACTACATTGGACTGAAATGCATGAGTACAGCTTGGGTGAAAGAGTCTGAAAGCGTCTTTACCGTAGATTAGAGGTGGGAGGGAAATTAGAGATGAGAAAGTTAGACCAGAAAATGGGTCAGACATCTGAGAGGCATGCATTTCCTTTTTTTCTGTAAAGAACGTCGCAACGTGCTTTACAGAGCCATTTGCATCTATTTTTCTCCCTCCCTTTTCTGGCTTTGACGTCTTATCGTGGATGTTTTTCTAGTCTCCACTTTGGCCATTTGGGGAAAAGTGCATGGAGAGGAGAAAATTATTATGCTTGGCATGTCAGCAGAGGGTGAGCTTTAATTTGGACCCGGCCCAGCTGATCAATCGCTACCTTGGCTCGGTTACAGCACTGAGTAAGTGCGCGTGTGTGCGGAGCAGGGGCACACATAAGAGTTAATCCTTTAAACTACGGCAACCACACCGTTCTAAAAGTAAAGCGCTCTGGATTAATTCCATATGGAAATTACTTATTCTACATGGAGCTGAGGAGGAAAATGCAATTGGATTAGAGCTAGAATTAGCGTTAATGGGCTACGTGTGAAACCCATCTGTTACAAACTTAAGAAGAAAAAAGAAAACAAACTTCAGTTAAATGCCTCACTGTGAAATCTAGAGTTGAGCGGACAACAGGCTGACGCACCAAAGCAACGCAGGATGATTTGCATAATATGCAAACATTTGGATGTGATTGCCAGGGTGGTTTGGTGAAGTGTCAAAGAGCCCAGAACATTTCCTCTTTGAGGATTTCCTTTGGCATGGAGAGCACTTAGCAGGCTTCTGTGGAAGGTCTCAGTCGTAGGCATGGCAGCCTGAGTCCCCTCTGACTTCGTTCTGCAGTAAACCCACAGGAGGAAGCTGTAAAGTGTGTTTGTGCTGTAAAGAGATTACGCCATGGTTTAATTCATGAATTCCATCTGTGAAATTTGTTGCATAGTGACATCAAGGCAGGTCATATTTTTTTTTAATCGTTATTACAGTGTAATGCTTTTACTATTTGCGGTTTGGTTGGCGCCTTATATGATAAGATTATTTAGCTTAGTTCCCTCTTACAACTCATCGCTAACTGCTAACTGCTGATGCTATATTTCTTTTGGATTCTAACTAAAGGGATATTGGTGATTGCTCAATGTTTGTAAAGTTGATCATAGGGCTGGTAGAGGATCATGGGAACCCTTTGAGAGGTTGTATGGGGAAACAAATTAGTACTGGACTGTGGTAAACAGTTTAAAGGGACCTAGTCACGTACTGTGACTTTACAAATTTCTACGCCAGTAGCTCACTCCGGTTGCATACAAAGGTTTTCCGATTAAATTATTATGCAATGTTGGCTTATTTCTTTGCTGTACACTTTGTTTTGGCTCTGTTTGTTCGTAAACAATAGCGCTTTTGTGTGCATTTACCATAAGAAGACCACTTGACCAGAAGTATGATGTATCTTATGTGGGCAATGAGTAAACAAGGAGAAGCAATGGAGTTGAGTGAATCAGGAATTGTGAAATGAAGAGTAACCCTTACCCTGTAGATCGGGTTGATCTTTGACCACGTCAAGCTGTCACGTTACTGCGAGGCACTGCAGAACGGTCTTCTGGCTCTTACAGTAGCTACCTTGCTTTCTAATAGTTCTGCAGTACTGCCGGCAGATGGCACAACAATGTTTGTCTGCTGATCGCACCGGGTGCAAAGTTCTTTTCAGGCTAAAAAAAGGACTATACTCTATCAGGACGAACAGTTGGCGTAGGTTGTTTTATTTGAGGATAAATATGTTTTTTTGTGTTTTCTTTTTATGTTTAAAATACGTGACGAGGCCCCTTTAAGTGCAGGCCTCAAAGCCAAGTACTCTAACTGAATAAACAAACTCATTAAAACACGGCTCTGTTCTGTTTTTACTGTCTGCACCATGGTGTTGCCACCATTTCTGGTAAAGTCGGGAAATTGAAGTATATTTCAGGTCTGGATAAGTACTGTCAGGCTGTTTGTCCACTATCTAGCTTAATGTGGTAGTAAAACATTTTCATATATTCTACAAATGTGCCAAAGAGGACAAATAACTTAATATACATAAATATTAAATGTTTACATTAAGTGTGTTAGAACAAGGCTTAAAGAAGGCAGAGAGAATGCTGACACAACTATTGCCGTTTGTGTATCATTTCTGGCTGCATTAAAAACTGTCCGATGTTTATTCGTGTCTTTGTAAAGTATCGTTGAGAGGCTGATAGATAACTAGCCACTTCATGTTATTCTGTGGTGAGCCTAAAGAGATGTGTGAACTGTGATAGCTTGTGGTAAAGAATTGTTTTGACAACTCAAATCAGAGTTAACTGAAAAGGAATTCAACACGGGGGTCAAGAAACGGCTAATTTTCATCTTTTTTAATGAGGGGAGAAGAAAAGGCCTCTGTTGGCCATTGTACATCGCTGACTAAGAGCTTGAAGCAACAGGTAGGGTAGCGAGAGAACTGCTCTACTTCCATTCTCCCACAGGAGAAATCCCTGCACTGTATCTGGCATCTCATGAAAATACCTTGAAACCACAGGAAAGGTGCAATAGAAAAGTTTTAGGGGTTTTAAAACCACAACCTTTGAAAACTGGAGGATGTCTTAAAAGGGACATATCATGCAAATTCTACTTGTTGGCCCTTAAATACATTTTGTTGTGTATTGGCATCTCTTGGAGTGCAGAAAATTTCAATGTAGTCTCTCAAGGTATCTTTATGTTCTTTTTGGGTCATATTTTTTAAGCTGTTAAGTTCTCTATGTTCTCTAATACGGTTTTTGAACAGTTACGTCACAGTTTTTGCTGTGGAGCTGCTAAACAAGGTCATAGACCTCCAGTTTACCAGTCTCGCAAATCCACCATTTTAAATTTTTGTTGCGATTTTGTAGCCCAAGCTGAAGGATGCCGAAGCTACAAGTGGATAAGTGAAAATCTTCGGTTGTTCATTACACCGTCCCCCAGCATGGTGAAGTGGAAGGCTCTGCGACCTGGAGGAGGGCCGAGTGTGAAGTGCCTCATTCGGATTTAAAGAGACAGTACCAAAATGAGTTGCTCTGACGCACCTCAGAACTGGGGGAGAAAGGTGGATTACGGGGGTAAAATTAACGAGGAATTCATATCAAAGCATTGCAGTTCCACTTTATATGGACCACAACTGAATGATTTCAATGTGAAAAGGAAGAACTGAAAAGCTTGATATGTCCCCTTTAAATGGCCAACTGGCCCATTCCAAACTGGGATACTTCATCTTGTCAACTGATTTTTTTTTTATTCTATATCACAGAGTTTTTTGTCTGGAGTGGTATTGCATTTTAATTTTAAATATGTCCGTCCGTCCATCCTTCCTTCCTCTCAGTGGGCTGCTGATGTGCTGAGCTCAGCAGTCTGTGGGATTTGAACCGGGGAATTTGCAGCCTTCCCAGGATGCAACTACTTTTCTGTAACCACTAGGCCACCACTCCCCATCAACCAACTGTTTCTCTCCTGCTTTTTGTCCTTCCTTTGTTTCTTTTTAATTGTCCCCTTTTCTTCTTTTCTTTTCTTCCTGTCTCCTTTCCTTCCCCTGCCATAAAGGAATTGTGAGGTTCAATATTTCATACTAACTAAGGAATATTTGGTCTGGACAAGAATGGGATGTTTACACAAGGAATGTGTAGGAACTCTGGCATTAGTTACAGTGACTCAGTGTTTCACATAAATTATCATTTGACAGGTAATCGGGCTTTATTGAACTGAAGGTTTTCTGCAAGTCAGTTTCAGAGGACTCGGATTCCTCAGGTAATCATCCATTCATCCTCATGTTGAGTGAACAGCCATTATGTGTGTACATTCTGCCATAATACAATCATGTAATTGTGTGCTAGACTTAAACAAAACACACATTGTAGGTTTTTAAGGGTCCACATTAAAGATGGGTTAGCAGTCCTGTCAGCACCACCTGGGTGGTTGCATATTTATCGACTTCTGGGTGGCCAGGAGCTGGTTTAGCATATGGATTAGCTCGATAATAAAATGCATGATCACATTGACTCGCTGTAGATGGTTACGTGTGAGCAAATGAGCAGTTCCACTCAGGGATGCAGCTGAAGGTCACAAAGGGGACTAAACCTCAATCTCTTCGATTTAGTGATCCAGCATTTAACAACCCACCTTCGACCAGTTCCTCAGGAATAGATTTTAAATTGAGGGATCACTGAAGAAGGCATTCACCGTTATTGCCCTATATTCTGTTGAAAATTAAAGATGTCTAATTCCTACAATGTTAGAAATTTTCAGTTTGTGCCTTCTCTAGCTGAGGAGTAAGTTTGGTTTTGAGTTGTAGTATTTAAAATACATTTTTGCTTGGATAAAAAAGGGAGAGATGCCAGGGTCTGTATTTGAAAGAAAATGTGCAGATTTTTTGCTAATAACTTAAAGAATCATAGAAATATTGTTGCAATGTTTCAGCCATCACCATAAATACTTGTTAAAATGAAATGCTTGCTAGTCTAAAGTCTTGCAGCTTCTAACTTTTTTTTTTTTTGGCATTGCCCTGTTTCCATTCTAAGGAGAAGAATCCCCACAGCTTGATGCTGCCACCCCACCGTATTTCATCACAGGGATGGTGCATTCAGGGTAATCTGCTGTGTTAGAGTTTCTTCACAGGTTGTGTTTTTCAGGAAGGCCAAACAGTTGAATGTTGCTCTCGTTTCCCCACCTTTGTCCACTTTTGCAGTGTCCTATATGTGGCTTGTGGTCAACTGCAAACAGGACTTTTAACAATAGAACCCACACTTCTATTTTTATCTTCTAAATTGTGTCACTTATAAGAACTGTTTTGCATTATTGAACACTGAATGAAAAAGCTTGACTTGTATCAAACGCAAGAAAAGGAAAATCTACACAACTTCTACATGCTCTGTGTCGTTTGTGTGACATCACGGGTCTTAAAGGCCACCAATTCTAACCTGCGTCTCTTTTTGATAACGCTCCGAAAAAGATATTATGTTTGTCGAGAAGAACTGTTGCTTTTGTCTCCTTACATTGAGATAGGATTGTGTTCAGATGGTGGAGTCTTTGGTTAAAGGTGTCTGTGCCGTGAAGCCGCGGGCTAAATGTCATCTGATTCAGATACAACTTTGTCTCCTATAACTGATAACTGTTAGACGACAGACTTTTACAACAGCGGACATCTCTGTATCCTTTTTAACTATACCTGTTTCTTGTCTTTATTTGTAGCTCATAAATTTAACGAAGGAATTTTAACAAGAATAGATTAAAGCCAACGGCCCTAACTGGTTCTACTGGTAAAATAAATCCCTTTAAGCCCTTGTGGTTTTAGGAGCAATTTCCATCTGAAATTACATACCTGATATAAGTCAAGTACAGCTCCATAGTTTATAAAGTATAAATGCAATCTTTTGTTAACCGTTAAGACATAAAGGAATGTTTTTCCAGTGGAGCCACTATTCTAACTGTTACTATTCCTGATTTATAGATGATTGAACAAAGAAAGAAATGACTTTTTTTTTTTTTGAGCCTCACCCAAATATTTTCCTAAATAAATATTACAAATCAGGATGAAAACCCTTTGCAAAACAACATTTTATAGATCGTCATGACAAAGTAAATTTGGAGTGAATCAGTTGAAGCATACAGTATTTGGTCCACAAAAGTTTTAGTGGGCAGTGCTTCAGGCAGAGATGTGATTTTGGCACCGCTTAGCCAAATGAGCCAAAAACTGTGCCCAATGTGTTTTTTCACCTCATAAAACAGAATCTGGTCAAACATAAAAGCTGATTTCCATTGTAGGACTGCTGCATATGAAATAGTCTTTGGTCAACACATTTACCCCTTATATCATCAAAATGTAACAGTGTGCACGGCATTATATCGATAATGTGTAAAGCTAAATCACAAGCTCCATTGTGCAGGGAAATGACGTCACCCAGAAATGGAGCTACAAATACGAGCTTTATAAAACTCTAAAGTTTTGAGTGATACCGGACATGGGCGGTTTGAGCTGGTAGATGTGTCTTTTATATTGTCTAAACGTCCACCTAGTTTAGAGGACCTTTAAATCTCATCGGGTATTTTTAAATAACTGTAAAACCATAAGAATTTGAGCAAAAAAATGTTTTGAAAACATTATAGGCTCCTCTTGGGAGCCAATTAGGAAAAAAGCAGGAAAAAAGGTGTTTAGAAGCGGAGTTTAAACAGGTGGGCCCATCGGACTTAAGAGTTTCACATGGACAAACTTCAGGATTTTTCATCGTCCTGTCTGAAAAATAAAAATAAACTGCATGTTTTATTCCTTGTCCCTGTCCATTCATCCATCTATTTTCAAATAAATAAATGAAAGAACAAATGGTTGAGAATACAAATGTTGGGTAACAGTCGATCAATGCAGTACTTCTGGCCTGTAACACGCAGCCCCATTTAGGACTGAATCCAAATGTCCCAGCACGCTGGGTGTGTGGCAGAGGTTAAACAGCTGAATGCTGGGGTCAGAGCTGTTACATCCACGTTGAGTGAGCCATTTAAATGCATTGCCTGCTCGGACACGCAGGCCAGGGGCATACAGGATAAGGAGAGTCACTGACACCGTTGTGGCTAATAAATGACTCCCACGTCTGCCTGAAGTTCGGCAGACCTCTGCTATCTGTGGTTGTTTATTCATGCAAATGAAAACATTTCCCTCACCATATTCAAGATAACCATGAGAAAAATAACGTATGCAAAGCAATTATACATCCTCCCGCGAGGCATATTCTTAAAGCGTGTTTAATTGTCGGTGTGCTCCTCTGCCTGTGTGCAGACATGTTGGTTTGTAGCTCAGAAAAGCAACAGATGTGAAACATAATTCAATTTGCCTCTGCCAGATCAATTTCCGATATCCCCGGCAAAGAAGCAGAATCGGCCCTGTTCAGTGTAGAGGGGGGAAAGAAAATGAACGCAAAATATAATTTGGTTATATGGTTGTACATCAAGATCAAGGCTGTTATGTTTATGGATCTTAGAAAGAAAAATCTTTGCTTTCTGTGTGCGAAGGCTGAGGATGCTGGCTGGCAATATTTGTGCAGGGTTAGACATTAAGATATGCATGCTATTGACATCTGATAATTCTTCACTTTCACAGCAGTGATTGTGATAGTCTGTATTTTAAACTGAGGGAGAGCAATCAACTTGAAATGGGAAACTTGTTATATTTCGTATATCATTTAGAGTATAAGCAGTTTTAGTAAGCCTGCGCCCTTTTCCTTTTGAACTAAAGCATGGAGGAACCTCTAATATCAGGGTTTAAAAGCCAGGCCGAGAGTTTTGGTTCCCATTTTCTGTAACGTTTTACAAAAAGTTAAAACCTTGGTCTTATCTAGCCAATTGTTTGCTGTGTCCTGTACATTGATCGAGGTAAACGGCAAACAGGATAGGCCCTTTTCTCTTAACGGTGTCCGTTTTCATGCTAATCATTGTTTAAAGCCAGATTTGTGACGTGTACAAATAGTTATTTTATGGAAAGTGTCTTCCGACTGAGACGTAGCTCTTAGCTGTATTTAGCATCAGTGATCATCCTATTACCTCTGAGCAACTACCCTGTTCCTGCTGAAGAAAAGACTCCCACTACATCACTATGTTTCATGGTGGCAATTCTAATTGTTTCTTTCTTTCTTTGTTCTAACCATTCATCTAGAGTTACCTGCTTCTCTGAGCAGTGCTCTCTGTGGCCGGCTGGTCAGTTTAGCTGGACTCCCATGTCTTGGTATCTTTGCTGCGATACAATACCCCTTCCACATTCAGACGAGGGACTGACCACAGTTCTGGGAGACGTTCAAAGCTTGGATAAATGTTTCATAACCTAACCTTGCTTTAAACGTCTCCAGCGTTATCTTTGCTGTGTTCCCGTTTGTTGGTCATCATGGTGCTGTTTGTACTCAAATGTACCTCTCTGAATCTCTGAGATCTTCACAGAATAGCTGGATTTACACTGTGATTAACTTACAGTTTCAGAGTACGCCACGCTTTTCAGATTTTTATTTGCAAAAGAAGTTAGACTTTCCTATTTTCCTTCAAGTTTGCTAGGATGTGCTACTTTGTGTTGGTCTATCGTTTAAAACCGCAGTAACGTACATTAAAGTTTGCGGCTGTAATGTAAGAACATGTTTAGGGGGTATGAAGACTTTGTTAAAGCACTGCGGGGCTACTTCTATCTTTGTCTTTGGCGGCCTCCCCGACGTTTACCATCCTTGCAGCTAGCAGAGGAATATAGGCAAAGAGCAGATTTAGGGTGTACCATTGTCGGGTTCTGCAGAACGGGGAGTTCCTTCCCAGATATGTTGGGTGTGTACAGTGCTGACCATTTGCAAGTCACGCGATTAACTCCCTTTGATTCCTGGGTTCGGCCATGTTGTTTGGTTAAAGGATTAGAATGCTAAGCCTTTTAGCTGTAAGCTAAAATCTTTTCAAAGACGGAGAAACGTTTCACCTTTCTCTGGGATTACACTCCTCCCATGTCATCCCTGGCTTGGCACCTGCATGCATCAGTGGCCATGTGGATTTCGCAGCGCTGCAGCAGTCTGCAGCAGTCTGCAGCACTTCTCACAGGACGCGTCCGTGAGCCCAACTTTTCCTGCGGGGCCGTAACGGACCATCTCCTTCTCTTTGCAGAGTTCGCTCAGACGTTTGTCTGGACTGAAGGCTGGGATCAGATGTAGAGGAACGGCTCTGAAGTGAAATCCGTGGGCAATCAAGGTGAGAAGTGTTTTTTTTTTTTTAACTGTCTCGGGTTGTAATCAAGACTGAAGAAGTTGCTGTTAAGGAAGTCGTTCTTCAGCTTCATGCACATCCATGACAGTGAACATAAATCAGTGTAATGTGGGAGTTGTGGTGATTGACAACAAAAGGGACTGGTGTTGCTTGAAGGTTCTGATTTTATACTGAGAACAAATTGTGATGCTGTCTGCATGTGTCTGCTTCATCTTTCTTTCAATTGTGCTGAAATGGATTAAAAAGCTTACAAAATGTGCTTTGAATAATCTTAAGGATGTTTGTTCTGTGTACTTTTTTTTCCTATAGTTAAATGTAATTTCTTGATATGCCCTTTTGTTTTACATATTAGGAATCAACATCAAATAATACAGCGTTACCCTGATTAAAATTATTTAAATATAACACCAACATTGGCTTTGTTTTTGGTTACTGATAATGACAAACTGGAAAATTGTGCAAAAATGCGGTGTCTCTCAAAACTTTCACACCTCTTTTAAGTTTCACACGTTGTCAGATTACAACCGCACATTTCAATGCATTTATAGCAGGATGTAACGTAAGAGACGTTCTCACACAACACATGGCTGTGAAGAGGAAAGAAAGTGATGCATGGTTTGCAAAGGTTTTTATAAACGAAAAGGATGACGCACATGACAACGAGGGGACACCTGTGTGCAAGTTGTTTTCAGTATGAATCCAGCTGGTCTGTGAAGGCGTCAGAGGTTTGTTGGAGAACGGTATTGAACAAGCAGCATCGTGAAGAACAAGGAACACACCAGACAGGTCAGGAAAATGGAAAAGTAACAAAAACAAAGGCTTTGTCGAAAGAAGGCAGAAGGAAGTCCCTTTTACAGTTTGGCACAAGCCATATACAAGATATAGCAAACATGAGGAGAATGTTGCCGCCGATCAATCTGAAAAGGATTCTATAGAAACTAGCAGATCATTTAAAGTTCGTAAAGTGATATTATGGCTAGAAATCTTCTTTAAAAATTAGAAACACAGACGGCTGGCACTCCTCCCAGGAGTGAACATTTTAGTAAACGTTGGCCCCTGTCAGACCCAGCGATTCTAAAAGAAATCGTGAAAAAACAACTTTTACTTAGTTTTTTTTTTTTTTTTTTTTACACATACAGTAGTGTTTCCATTATAGGTTCACTGCTGTTTCACAAATAATTACTCTTTTCTATGTTTTTGTTCACTTTTGGTTAGACTTTTATTAAATCCTGACATGTAACACTGGAAATGAAAGAAGGTATACTTTCTTTGGACTCTGACTGGCCCTCATTGTTCCCTCCCATCATTGCGTACCCTTTGTTTTCTGATAAAAAGCTTTCCTTTGGCTCTTTATTAAGTGTCCACTGACAGATCAAAATTC
Source organism: Fundulus diaphanus (assembly GCA_037039145.1). NCBI lineage: Eukaryota > Metazoa > Chordata > Actinopteri > Cyprinodontiformes > Fundulidae > Fundulus > Fundulus diaphanus. Next base: position 21,786,552 of record CM073143.1, on the reverse strand, counting down.
TTCTTGGTGTTGAAGGGTGAGAGATCGTTGGGCGCTGACAGGGCTGCGAGAGTATACTCAAGGAACCGGTTCCTATCCGGTTAGTCTGCTGGAACCCGGCCAACTTGCATATTTCCCTGACCCACCTTTGCTGCAATCACCAAGATTGTTCAAGAGCGTCATCTTGCCAAGTGTTGATCACTCTGAGTTATGTTATCGTTACTGGCCACACGCTATCATCGGTGTCCTCACTCAGGTTTTCATTATGCTTTTAAACATTCAGCATGATGTATGTTTTCTTTGGGTTTTTTTTTTTGCTACCCTTTTTTCCGTGGTCTCTGTTTGCTCAGGACTCAAGATCATTAAGTTTGGACTTTGAGTTTGCAGCAGAATAAATATTCCCAACATGTGTCTGCAGACTGGAGCATGAAGTACTGGAACTATTGGTTTACTATCTGGAATGAATGTTTGGATGTAATTTAAAGATTAACTGACAGATTCTGGCAGCTGGAACTGATGTGATGCGATTGCGTTGATTGTTTTCCCAGAGATTTAAAACGTGGTTTTGTTCACTGGAGAAATAAAAAAAACCACAGTTTAGGCAGCTGCTGAGTGATGCTGAAGAGTGACACTTGTTATTAAAAGCAGCTAATTTTGGAGGGATCCACATTTTTTTCTTCTTCTGGGCTTTCAGCGAGCGGGAAGAGATTATTTGTTTGCAGTTTGTGCGCCTAAGTGTGGTTGAGACATCCAGATTTTAGATCTGAAAACAGGTTATTTAATATGCTATTTGGTTCAGAAGTGCAATGAATTTTGAAACAAGAATTAGGCTGACAAGTCTACATTTATTGTAGATTGTGAATATATGCATAAGCTCCTGCCTATTTTGGGTTAAAGGTCTCTTATCAAGAGAAGCCGTCAACAAGACTGGCATAATTCAGCCCGGATGTTTGGCTGCTCTTCGTGGCAGGAGTGGTAGCGTTCATTTAAACTGGTTGGTTTTCAGCTTTTTATCATTTGGGAAGATCGTTCCTGAAGCATGGAGAATACAAAGTCCAGGGGAATACAAAGAAAGTCTTGAATTGTTAATGATAACTTGAGAGGAGACTTGAAGGCTTTAGTTAAACTTGTATGTGCCAGACTGACTGATGGGCAGAGCTTGTTTGTTCATCTAAAGCAGCGGTCATCGACCTTTCAGAAGACAAGAGCTACTTCATTGGTGTTGTGTCATACGAAGGGCTACCAGTACTGACCTTTGAACTAGAAGAGTCACAGTTCACCTTAACTTTATGCAAGATAAACACATTTTTCATGCTTTGTTATAGGCAAGGCAAATAAATTTATTTGTATGGCACATTTCAGTACAAAGACAACGCAAAGAGCTTTACGTGATTAATACATAGGAAAATAAAAACCGAATAAAAGCAAGTTGGAATAAAATGTAGAAAAATTTAAACCGAGGAAATGGAAACTAAAAGCAAATATTAAAAACAGTTGGACTACAAATTTACACTTCAGTGAAACAGTTTAACTAGAGCAGTCAAAGGCAATCCTGAACAAATGTGTTTTTTTATCTTGATTTAAAAGAACTCAGGCTTTCTGCACTTTTACAGTTTTCTGGAAGTTTGTTCCAGATAAGTGGAGCATAGGAACTAAATGCTGCCGTGTTTGGTTCTGGTTCCAGATATGCAGAGCAGACTGGAGCCAGAAGACCTTAGTGGTCTGGAGGGTTGATGCACTGATAACAAGTCTGTGATGTATTTAGGTGCTAAGCCATTCAGGAATTTATAGACTAACAGGAGTATTTAATGTCTATTCTCTGAGATACAGGGAGCCAATGCAAGGACTTTAGTACCGGGCTATTTTGCTCTAATTTCTTAGTCTTAGTAAGGACTAGTAAGGTCTAGTTGATCCAGAAAGCAGCAGCTTTCTGGATCAACTGCAGCTGTTTGATCGACTTTTTAGGCAGACCTGTGAAGACACTGTTGCAGTGATCTTCGACTAAAGATAAACACATGGATTAGTTTTTTTCCAGATCCTGCTGAGACATTAGTCCTTTAATCCTGGAAGAATCCTTATAGATATTGTCATTTTTAAATCTATATAAATGCAAGTGTGAATAAACAGGATGAGTAGCGGAATAAAATAACGTTTTAGATGCCCACAGGCACTATGTTGGTGACACCTGATCTAAAGCCTCTCTGACATTAAAGAGGAGGGTATAGATACGACTTGGTATGAGGTTCTCAGTGAGTAAAAGTACTGGTTCACAATATCACAAGATTAGGAAATTGAGTGACTGGGTGACTTTAGGGATGGATGAGTGGATGGATGGGTTTAAGGATGGAATGATGGGTAGGTGCGAGATTGACTTGATTGAAAAATGGGTGTTTGAGAGACGGATGTCTGATGACCTCAGGTCTTAAATTCTTCACAGCTATATAATCTCCTTTTTCTCATGTTGGCTTTGCTTAATTTGCGTCACAGCCACTCTGTTGTTCTTTTTTTTAAAAGCTGTTATCGAAATCATTTCGTTTTTCTCTCCGTATCACATGCCTGAAACCGTAGGACGGGTTAGCTCATCTCCTTTCTTTCTGACACTGGTGGTCCTGTGGTTTGACTGCTGCTTATTGTAGTGTTGATACACCCACCTCTCACGATGCTTCAGTCCCGCAGAGAGAAGCTGAGCATAACTAGTTTGGACGTGAAAATTATGCCCACGTTTGGACATCTGCTGCCAAAGGAAGGTTATTGTTTTCATTGTCAAAGGGCTAATTTTCTGCGGTGCTCTGATGATCAGATGTGAAGCAAATAAAAGCAGCTTCTGTCGGTGGACTAAGAAATCAAATTGACACTCATCAAACCTCTCAGGTGGGGCAGAAATCGCCCATCTGTCCTTCCCGTTGGTGAGAACCTCTTCCCTGCTTGGCCTCACAAACACAGAGGAGCACATTCCCATCTGGGTGCCGATTCCTGGCCGCCGATGCAAATTTACACACACGTGTAATCAAACGGACAAATATGCGTGAACCAAATTGTGCAAACAGGTGAATGGAAGAGAACAAGCATGCAGTCTCACGTTTGAACTCGTACGAAGATCATCTCTGAGCTGCATTTTTTTTTTCTTTTTATGTGTAAAAACAATGCCAAGAGGGGGATCAGAGCCAGGCACTGAATCGCTTCTGCTCTCTCTGTCAGCGTGACTCACCACCTGGTTGGGCAATACCGCCACATTGCTTTCTGGATGCAACCTGTGGTTTCAGTTTGAGTGGGAGGCACTCTGACGGCTGATGAACTTCATGACTGATGATGCAGGAGGAAGCGACTCTGTGACATTTAAACAAATACCCTAAACAGCCAGAAGAAAGTACCTTTATGAATGCCGTCTTCTTCTCTGGATGTGACATTTAAACATCCCCACCTCCCGTCTTCGATAATCGATAAACTAAACCAATAAGCTGTCTTGAAGCCCTCAGGTGTCTAGACGGAAAAGAGTTGCACCAATTTAGTTTTACTCACCAATAAAGATTGGGAATAATTCAGCCGGACAATGCTGCAGAATGACATTTCCAGGGGGGGGGGGAGGTTGGCCGATTCCACGTTGAATCCGGTCACGATGTCGACGGATTGGATGCTCTTTGGTTTTCATGGCAAGGTTTGTTACTGTGCAGCTGTAATGTTGGTCTGCAGCATCGAACCGTAGGAAGACGCATGGGCTGTGTGGTTTCTTGGACAGCTTTGTCATTCACAGAAAGGAAGTGGTTTCTGCCTCCTCTCATCAAGGTACAAAATGTTCCTGTTCTTTGAAGCCGTCTCGACAATCTGTCATGTCAGGAATTCCTGTGTCATCATGTCAGCGTCTGTCCTAAAGGTTGGTTTTCGTGTTTGGTGTCAGAGGGAAGTCTCCTAAACCCACATTCAGAAGAAGCAGGATCGTTTGCGGTGTTATGTAATAAACTGCTGATTTACAGGTTCAAGTTCAAGAATTGTTTTAATCCCCTAGAGGGAAATCAACACATGTACATTTATTTTTTAAATCTCGACAACTCATTTAAAACTCTAAGAGCAGCCATGGGTAAATTAGTTTTTCAGTAGCAGGAAGCTGTTTAGCTTAAAGGTTCTCTCCCTTCTTTTTCTGACTGACGTGAGGTTTATTGTTTGGAAATATAGTCAGCGATTTCCTGGGAATAACTGTTTCCTCACAAAGAGTCACGTATGTAGCAACATCCAGGCCCGTTTATGCACCTTTAAACATGGCCCAGTCAGTGCGACTGAGGGCGGGGGCTAGACTCTTCTGACCAAGCCGAAAAAAAACGTCGCTCCGGCCTCTGTTTCCTCAGGACTGATTTGTAGTACAGAAACAGGTAGACAGCATGATGATCACAGGAGCAAATGGAGTTCTTCTCAGAGATTTATAGGCGTCTTTCAAGGATCCATAACACAAGCTCAACATATCAGATGTTGGTAAAAAAAAATTACAGACTTTCCAGGTTCAGTGTAATTAAAATCTCCCATAAGAAAGTCCGGGGCGTCCAAAGGGGCTAACCTTCGGTTTCTAAGTCAGATCATGATCCTTCAGCCATGTCTCAGCCAGAGATAGTGCACAAGCATTTTTATACTCTTTATTAGTCTGAAGCTTGCTAGTTCTGCTGCAAAGTGACATCTGCAATAGAGGGTTCTACGGAGACCCACACTAGGGTCCCGACGTAGAAACTGTACAGAAAGTCGTTGAGGTCCTGAATCACCAAAGCAGCCCCAGGCCATCACATTAACCGCCATGTTTGACTGTAAATGTATGCACACCTTCTTGTCTCTCTACAGAATATTTGCCAAAAGTCTCTGATCTCGGGGACATCAAGGCGTTTTTTGGCTAACGCGAGACGGGTTTTGTGCTTTATTTGTTTTAGTTTTTTTGTTAGCAGTAGTTTATGTGTTAGAACTTTATCACAGATACCATTTTTGCTTAGTCTCTTTCTTATTGTTGAATAATGACTTCTGACCTTAACTGAGTCAACTGTGGCCTGTGATTTAGATGTTTTTCTGGGTAATTCTGCAACCTATTGGACATATTGTTGATTCTCTCCAAGAGTAATTTTGGTAGACTGGCCACTTATTGAAAACTCTTCCATTTTTCCTTTATGGATTTGTGGATAATGGTGCTGATTGTGGTTTAATGGGGTCCCAAAGCCTTAGAAATGATGGATGCCAGTGGCTTTTTTTTATCTGTTCTTAAATTTCTCTAGATCGGGGCATGACGTTTGGCTTTTTGGAAAACTAGCCTGCTACATGAGTTCAGAACGGTTGTGTTTCAGGGATTTCTTCATTTTGCATGTCTGGCAAAAATTTAATCTAAGAGAATTTTGACGCATCTTTCCAAAATCGGAGCTTTATCATAATTACTTCATGATTCAACAAAAGATGTGATTACTTCTTCACACAGGGTTAGGTTGGTGTAATATAGCAAAACCCTTATAGGTGAGATCCTCATTTAAAAACTACTTTTTGTATTTACTCAGGTTTTTTTGTGTGTCTGATATTAAAATTAAATCTGGAATATTTAAGTGTGACAACAAAGCAAATTCCTTTTCTTGTTTAGTCCATTTTTACTGTCGCAACAGTAAAAATGGACTCCTTTCGCAACGTGAGGCTTCTCCACCTCAATGACTTCTGCTCGGCCTTTCTTGCGTTTTAAAAAGTTTTTATTGAACAAAACTGTGGTTTCGTGTTGCGTTAGAACGACTCATCAGCTGACCAGTTTTCGCTTCTAGTTTCATAACCTGTATGTTGAGACTGAATCGTAGTTTTTTTTTGTCTTTACATTAGATGCAACTTTTAGATGCAGTGCATTTGGAAACGAGGATTTTCAACTCTTGCCCCAATTTACGTATTTTGACTGGGCCTTTCTAACACATGAAAGGCAAGGTAAAAAAGCGTTTGCAATGTGTGAGACCCACATGTGCATAGCGGCACGTTTTTACCTCTTTTTTTTTTTTTTTTAAATCCCACTTTCTCCAATTGTCTTATCTCTCCCCCCAGTCTTCCGGCGTTGGTTGGGGCCCGCCACAGGTGCAGCAGTGAGCGACGTGACCACGCACGTTACAGTCGTATGTGCGCCGCATGTTTCTGTGTGCCGCTCTAACAGGGAGACAAGCGGTTCAAAGTGCTCAGCCACGCCACACTGACCCGTGCTCGTGTTGAACGTGCCCTACCTATGTTTGCTCCGTCTCTCCCAGCTATAAGGGATTATAGATAACGGGTTGGTCTCATAAAGCCTTTAGCCTTGAGTTGAGGACAAAGCAAGCTGAGCCTGCAGGTTTACAAGTTTAACCATTGAGCCATGACTGTGTAAAAATATCACTGTACTGTACATTTAATCCGGAGTGAGGAGAGAGTGGGCGGAGCTAGCAAAGGAACATTCTGGCTGCACTGTAAAAGTTTCAAATGGCCCTAATTTCTCAGTATTTTACTTCAAATTTGCCTTTCTTCTAACTACTTATGGGAGTCTAGATGAAAAAGAAAGAATCTCCAGGTTTTCTGAAGCTCCTTCAAAAAGATTATCCTTGAACTTAAGTCCCTGTACCTTACCACGACTGCTTATTGTGGAGTTTGGGAATAAACTGTGACTTTATGACAGGCTACGCTAAAGGCCTGATTCAAAAGAGCTTCTAGGAGAAGTTGGCTGTCACATTGTAAACTCATTGCAGATTTTAACCTCCAAGGTTCCACAAAAAGTCTGAAAAAATCGTTAGTAATTTGAAGGTCTGGATAAATATTTTAAAAAGTTACTGAATAGAAAAATTAAATACCAGATTTATTGTTTTAATAAGAAAGGAGTTGATCCAACTGTTGTGCTTTTCTTTTGTTATGTTTATGTAATTTCAAAGTTTGCCAGAGTTAACCAGAAAGTAAAGTTTTGTGTCTCCATCTTCCGAATCAAGTCATAAATTTATCGAGTTCGCTGCCAAAGTCCTTCAGAAAGTTGGGAGAACCTTTGATAAAGACCACTTTAAAAGATCTACAGGAGCAGCAATAGTCAGATCATTGTGAAATGTTTTTGTGAAATTCAAAAATGAAACTAACCACCAGCAAATTATTAGGTGCATCCAAAATTTGTTAAAGCAGGGGTTACGACACCACACTGCTGTACCCGGAAGGCCATAACACGGAGAGGATTGGGACAACAAATAGGAGATAACCATCTGGGTGGCAGAGTGGAGGAGATGATCGGCAGCATTAACTAATACAAAAGAAGAAGACTCCAGTGCCTTTGTTGTCAGGCCACACAGCTAAAGAGGAATTTACAGGACGCCAGTGAAGGTTCAGAAGTCAAAAGAGTCTGGATTGTGAGCTTGATGATGCTCTGTACAGTTTGGGTTTTAAAGACGTTAAACCTGGTGGATTAATGCAATTTTGCCGCTCTGCCGTGCCTGCTGAGGAAGGCGCGTACAGACATGTACATTAGGTTAGAGGGTTTTCTACGAGGCATTCCAGCAGGTAGGGTAGGCATAGGTTGGCTGTAGGAATGTGCGGACCCGTAGCTTTTGTTCTGCGTTTAGGGCGAGTTCCAGATCAGTGAGCCGCAGTTTGCGCCTCCTCATTAAAGACACATTTTTCTGCACAGCCGGGGCAGTTTCGGCATGCCAAGGCTACCTGAAGCCACGCTGGGACATTATCCCCTTCAGCACTTGGCAGAGATCGATGAAGACGGGAAGTCTGATGAAATACTCCCACAGTCATCGGTGATACCACAGCAGCACAGAAGCTTGAAGGTATAAATAACCATGTTGTCCTCTTTGCTGTTGCTTCATTTCCCCTGGTCGTTATTTTCTGTTTTGTTTTCTTTTACCTTCCTCGGCGCTGCCAGCCAGGCTTTTATCTCGATTACATAAAGGACCCACGTGCCTTTTGGAAAAGCCACGCCTCCCTGGAATGCCATCCAAATCTGTCAAGGTTGTTTTAGCTGAAGTTGTGCCAGCGTGGTTTGACACACTTCCCCACTGCAGCTTTGTTTATGCGCAGATGCTTGTTGTTATTGGCCAGACAGGCCCAAACAGCTCAAACATATTGTTATTCCTATTGTAGGGGGGGGGGGGGGGGGGGATTAATCCGGATTAATTTCAATTTTTAGATGAAATCATCAAAAAGCGCTTTGAACATTTACAGTAGTGGACTGAGTAATTCATGACGTTCGACCAGCCTTTTATTGGCTTGACAATGCTGATTGGCTGCAACAAATCTCACTGCCACACTCATTATGTTCCCGTCTCTTAATCCTTTTTTATTGCCTCGGTCACTAAATACGGTAATTAGAACAACTCTGTTCAAGTTTGTGTTAATTCATCCGTTTGAGGCCTTTTTTGTTTTAGATTGGTTTTCTAAGCAGAAGTTTCTCTGAGTGATCTGTGCTGTTTTTACATAGATAAACGTGCTTATTTGAAGATTAAACCCAAATCATCTGTGATAAACTACAATGAGCAAATAAAAAAAAAACTCGTCCCTCTAAAACCTTTTTACAATGCGTCACATTGCCACAGCTTTAAATTTTACCTCAATTTTGTTTGATAAACCTACAAAAATTACTGCCATAACTGTGAATTGGGAGAAAAATGATGTGTAGTTTTCAGCATTTATTTTAACAAATAAAAATCTGATAAGTCCTACATAAGTTTGTACTCAGTTGCTCTGAGTCAAGAATTTGTTGAACCATTTACTTCGAATAAAGCTGCAAGTGTATTTGGGTATGTCTCTACCAGCTTTGTATACAGTGGCTTGCAAAAGTATTCACACCCCTTTTCCACATTTTGTCACTTTACAACCACAAACAAATATATTTTTCTGGAAGTTTATGTGAAACACCAACATAAAGTGGTATACAGTAGAAAGAACATTATACATATTTCGAAACATTTTTTACAAATAAACTGAAAAGTGTGAAAAGTGTGAAGTATTCAGCCCCCTTTTCTCTGAGTGTAACCAATTGCCTTCAGAAGTTGCCTGATGATTGCAAATGACTGAATATAGTCCACCTGTGTGTATTCTAATCTCACTACAAGTACAGCTGCTATGTGACGGACTCAGAGTTTGGTTAAGAGAATATTGGGGAGCATAGGGCATCATGAAGTCCAAGGAACACACCAGACAGGTCAGGGATAAAGTTGTGGAGAAGTTTAAAGCAGGATTAGGCTAAAAAAAAGATTTCCCAAGCTTTGAACATCTCACAGAGCGCTGTTCAATCCATCATCCGGAGATGGAAAGAGTGTGGCACAACTGTAACCCTACCAGGACAAGGCCGTCCACCTAAACGTACGGGCAGAACAAGGAGAGCACTGATCAGAGATGCAGCCAAGAGGCCCATGGTGACTCTGAAGGAACTGCAGAGATCCACAGCTCAGGTGGAGGAATCTGTCCACAGGACAACTATTAGTCGTGCACTGCACAAATGTGGTCTTTATGGAAGAGTGGCAAGAAGAAAGACTTTGTTAAAAGAAAACCATAAGACGTCCCCTTTGCAGTTTGTCCAGAAGCCATGTTGGGGACACAGCAAACATGAGGAAGGAGGTGCTGTGGTCAGACGAGACCAAAATGTAATGTTTTGGCCAAAATGCAAAACGCTATGTGCGGCGGAGAACTAACACTGCTCATTGCTCTCAACACACCGTCCCCACTGTCAACTATGGTGGTGGCAGCATCATGCTCTGTGGGTGTTTCTCTTCACTAGGGACAGGGAAAATGGTCAGAGTTGATGCGAAGATGGAATACAGGGCAATCTTGGGAAGAAAACCTGTTGAAGTCTACAAAAGACTTGAGACTAGGGTGGAGGTTCACCAGCAGGACAACGGCCCTAAACATAAAGCCAAGGCTACAATGGAATGGTTTAAAACAAAACGTATTCATGTGTTCAAATGGACCAGTCAAATTCCAGACCTAAACCCAATCAAGAATCTGTGACAACATATTCCATCTCTCCATCTAATCTGACTGAGCTTGATCTGTTTTGAATACTTTGAATACTTTTGCACAATGCCCTTTTTAGTTTTTTATTTGTAAAAAAAGATAATGCATAATTTTCTTTCTACTTCACAATTTTATACCACTTTGTGTTGATCTCTCACATAAAATTCCAATAAAATATATTTATGGTTGGGGTTGTACAGTAATGTAATAATATATGGAAAGGTCCATGGGGTATGAATACTTTTCCAAGCCGCTATGTCTAGAGAAAAAAACAATTGCAAAAATAGCTCAATCTCAGTCAAATGAGAAGAGGAGCATCTTTTAACATCATTGTATGCTACAGATTGTCGGTAGGTTTTAGGTCTGGACATTGACTAGGTAGATTTCTTGCAGCTTTAGAATTTTTATTTTTATTTTGTGGCTCTGGTGGTCTTTATTTGAAATTGGTCTGACGTGGCAGAGAGAGAGAGGGGGAAGACATATGGCAAAGGTCTACGGGCCGGGAGTCGAACCTGAGACGGCCCCCGTTGAGGATCAGGACCGGCGTACGTGGGCTGTGCGCACTACCTCCAAGTAGCCTACAACTCTCTGGTCAGCGATGCCAAGCCTACTCACAATAGTGCACTGCTGGATGCAGATTGATGAACATTTACAGTTGCTTTCCTAATGTTGTTGCTGATGTCTTTTTGTCAATTCATGTTTATTTGATAGGGACAGATACAAAAAGAAACATATATCATTATGAAAAAAACAGTCTGATGACTGTATCATAGTGTTTACAGCCAAAGGTTAATTCACGTCCCTAGACAGACCTTTAACTGTAAAATGAAGTGTTAAGTGATGACTAACGATAAATACATAAAAATAGCCAGATGGCGATATTAAAGTCTTAAAAAAAACATATCTACTCAGCAAGTACAATATTTAAAAATGTGTACAGTTCGGGTCCGTCTAAGCAATTCTTAAGCCTGGAAGTGAACATTTGTACAACAGGTAGGCAGTTCATCCTGTAACTGGTGGGCTGCCGGTTCGATCCCCCGCTTTGACAGTCTTAGTCGTTGGGTCCTTGGGCAAGACCCGCGTTGTCTGCTGGCGGTGGTCAGAGGGTCCGGTGGTGCTGATGTATGGCAGCCTCGCCTCTGTCAGTCTGCTCCAGGGCAGCTGTGGCTACTAACATAGCTCACCACCATCAGGCTGGGAATGTGTGTGTAAATGGGTGAATGACTGACTGTAGTGTAAAGCGCTTTGGGGTTGTTGGACTTGATAAAGCGCTATACAAGTACAAGCCATTTACCATCTAATGTCCAACGGTAATGAGTTCCAGAGCTTACAACTCTCAATAGAAAAGTCCAAAGGTTGTCCTACCGAGTGGTGTTTTACAGTCATGATTTGTGGTGCTTCTAGTGACTCTGGTGCTGTTCAGCCTCTCAGAGGCTAAATAATGGATGTTTTTGTGGAATCATTTAAGAAAACAGAAATTACTGAAGGTCATTACTTTATGCCTTGGCATTGTGTTGATGTTCAGCCTTATGATCAAGACAAGCAAGCTGAGTTGGCTTATGTGCATGAACAGTATTTAAAGTTTAGAGCTAAATCTGAAATGCTAACGTTGACTCTTCATTCTGTCGATGTTTCTTGTTGTTACTGAGTGTGTGCGTCCCTGCCTGAACCTCTCTTGCGTTGCCTTGCCGTGGAGGTCTTCTCCTGTCTAGAGGAATTCCAGCTCCTGTTGCACGCAAGCATACCGCCGCAGGGGGATGGTTTCAGGGGCATGTCTGGGGATGTGGTCATGAGAGGCTGGTATTTTATGGAACATACTGTACTAAGCTGTGGCGCTGCTGTAAACGTTCTAAAAATAGATTGTTGCCGATAAAGAGGACGTAAAGCCAAAGCGAGCACAGGACTGAATGCGAAACAGACTCACAAAGCCGATTCTTCTTTGAACACTCAGCCCTCAGGAGCCCTGGGATACCTGGGAGTTAAGGCGGGCCAAGTTTAAAAGCAACCCAGAGGAACATTAAATGTATGACTAAGGACATGTGTTCTCTTTGGAATTTATGAGCCTGTTTTTCATGTTTTTAGCTTCTTAGGACTTGATGGATTATTTATTTTTTTACTAGAGTATCAAGCTGCAGTCACTTTGATGACGTGTGCCAGTCCGAAACCACTTCGGCCTCTGTCAGAACTCTGTCTCTCTGTACAATTATACATTTTAAAACAAGCTTAATGCAAGCTATTACATATCAGAGTTTAGTTGAAGACTTTGAGGAAATTATCCTTTTTAACCTTTTAACAGATGAACCAATCTGGCCCATACCGATTTCAAGGTCCCTTAAAGGTCTTATCTGCTGATTCCAATTTTGACCAATTCCATTGTTCGTTTCCTAAGGACTAGAGCACATGGAAGAGACACATGGGTTGCAGGCTCTTTGATAGAGGTAGACGTTTTGAGTACAGCTTAAAACAAAGGGATTATAATATATATTAATTTAAAGCATCTTAATAGCAGATCTTTTAGTAAACTCAGACAAATGCTTCCATGTGCATGCTGTGGGTAGATAGCTGTGGAAATAATTCATTTTACTGCAGTTAGTGAATAGGGAAAATCATGTTTTGTACTTTCAGCGTTTGACCTGCTTATCACTGATCAGAGCTGGAGAATGGAAAATTGGCCAATAGATGTTTAATGTCATCCAGTCATCTAGGAGTTTACGTTTATTTGCAAAACTGAAAAGTTTGGCCTCCGGAGAGCATGGATGAGAGGGTTATATGTACAGCTCTTGCTGCACTTATTGACACCTCTACTTAATATTCCAATAACGCCTTAATTTATATATATATATATATATATATATATATATATATATATATATATATATATATATATATATATATATATATATATATATATATATATGTTAGTGAAGCAGGATCAGATGTAGTGATAAAGCAATAATTGAACACTTTAAATCAACTTGGGAACAAAGCTGGATGGGGTGGGGAAGGTTCAGCACTGACCCTTTTGGTTTACTGACAAAACGACTTGTGGCAAAAAAACACTGAGCTTCACCCTGGACGCATCCTCCTTAGGGTAAAACGTGGTGGGGGCAGCATCATGGTGGCGGATGCTTTTCTCTTGCCAGGAAAGGTCAGCGGTTATACCAATTTTATTGAGGAGTTTTAAACTGGTGGAGCTGGGACAAACAAGGTTCAAGACCCACATTCATCTTGCCACCAGGCAAAGTGAGGAGTGAGATAAGAACACCTTCAAAGCTTTCTCTTGGTAAGCTACAGCAAAGACTAACATATTGGATTCAACAGGTTTCCGTGGCAACCGATGGCGATGTTGTGAAAATTTAGTGTAAAATTTTGAAATGGATTACCGTTTGGTCTTTAAGATGGGTAATGATCCAAAACATGTGGTAAAATACATACAGAGAAGTTTCGATCTTCACGGTCAGCTCAGTCCCAAGACCTTGAGGCTATGGGAAACCTGCAGGGTGGGCAAAAGAGAAGGGAGGATTATAGAGGACTCTTGAAGATCCAGAAAGAGCGCAGGTGAAAGATCCCTTTGCCTTTGTGCTCTGACCATGGGAAATGTTATAGAAAACTGAGTGCTGTCCTATTCGAGGGAACACAAAGCAGTAACAGCAGGATGAAGGGCAGCCTTTTGTGCGTATTTACATGGATAGGTTTTTTTGTAAAATGACCTTGCGTTTTTTGGCCTTTTCTAAAATATGTTTAAAGAAAGAAATCAGTTTTACTGTAATCTTCAAAAAGGTGATTACTGCTTTTCCCACTCTCTGTTCAGTCTACAACAGAAATGAGAAACCAAACTCTCTGCCTGTCAGCTGTTTTTTTTCTGCTCCTTGCTTTCATTTTAATATTAAAGATGCTCTTTTAAGTTGGATACATGAACTGGTGCACACAGCCTTCCCGATTTTTCCATTTGGGATTCACCCATTCCCTCATTCCTAGTGTTTTTCTTCAACTCTATAGCTTTCGCTTGTCTGCACTAAAACGCTCATGCAGATATTTAAAATTCACCGCATCCCTGTCTCCGTGTTCTCCTCCTCCTCTTTTAATAGCTCTGTTCTTGGCCGTTTTTATGGCCTGCCCCCCTCGCTTACAGTATCCCTTCTGGAATTTTGGCCCGTGTTCAAAAATCTTAAATCAACTGCAGGCTGCCACGGCAGCAGCCGGGGCCCCCTTTTGCTCCATCACCCCACATTTTGACCCCGGGGAGCATTTGTGTACAGGAAAACGAAGTTCGAGACTGACTACTTGCCCCCTTAAAGGTTTCAGATTCTTGTCCAACAGTTTCTTCACACTTGCTGTTTTGTCTCATCCTCCTCTATGAAAGTCCATACCCTTTAATTTTACCTTTATCTTTGTTTAGTCACTTCCTGAATAATTAGCTGCCAGCTTTTAACCAATATATACTTTGTTGATGAGGCAGCTCAAAGTTTTTTTTTGTTGTGTTCTTTTTTACATGTCACTGACAAATGCCTGCATAAAGCATCCGTTAATCCATCCATCCACACTGTATGCATACAATTGCCCAGCAATATTTTATATACGTCACTGGTCTTTTTTTTCCCTACCTTATTATTGACAAAAGAAGGTTTTCTTGTTACAATGAGTTGATCATTTTCTTTTTTTCTTGTGCTTTCTAAATCAAAACCCAAAAAAATGTCTCTGGCGAAGCTGTAGAGACAATAACTTTTTTTTTTACACAAACACAGTTAATTATATTATAAGGAGAGCCTACAAAGAAAGAAAAACTTTTTTATCAAGCTTTTCTTTTACTTTGAAAAAAGAGCTGCTAAATATAGCAACTTGGATTCGTAATGCAAACTGTGAAGGATTTGTGTAACTTGCTTGTCTGGGAGGATTTCCAGCCCATGTCTTTAATAACATCTCAACAGAACTTCACTTTAAAACAAATAGAGCGATCCCTTTACCAGTTGGTGTCTTAACTGGAACAGGCAATTCTTAGTGTCTTAACTTTGATAAAAGAGAGAGAAGAGGTCTAGCTAACAGCTAGTCTGTGCAGGGCCAGGACCAAATGGGGATTTCTGTCACATTAAAACAATTGCAGTCACATCAGTTTATATGTTGAGTATGTATAAAGTTATAAAATAGCTTTTCTTCTTCAGTAAACCACTATCAGCAGTAGATCAATGAATCTACAACACCCTTTTCTTCTCGTGTGGTTACTGTTGGCCACTTTCAGTAGTTAAAACAAAAAATGGTCTGGCCCATTAATGGCCAGATTGGTGCATCTCTAATTTAAAGTTGCCCTGTTGTTTCACTCTGATGTAAATGAGGCACAACAGGATCAGTCCTTTTTTTCTGGTGAATGTAACTCCACTTGCGGTGTTTTGTTGCTTTGCATCTATTTCACATGACTAACTTAAAAAAAGAAATGGGGAAAACCCCATAAAGCATAGTGTATGTGTACCTTGTATTTATGGGTGTCCTGAAAGGCAGGAATGATTGCAAAAGCAATAAAAATCAGTGTTTTACAGCAGAAATCTCCCATTCTGCCATTGTTGTTTGTTCATTTGTGTAAAATCAAGCTCTTTTGCAGATGTTGCATTTCCATGAGCCCAAGGCTTTCTCTCTCTTTTCATCTAAGTCCGCTGGAGGTCTCTCAACTCTACATGACCCTCTTGTCTCATTTACTCATCTAATTCATCTGTTTTGTTCTTTCATACAACATGTTGGTCTGCTCTGTGCACACAGATTAACAGACGGCCTTTTTGATCCAGTGTTTTCACTTTACTGGGGTGTGAAGCGGAGCTGTTGTCAGCACAGGGGTTCCTCTTCTGTGCTTTTATGTGGGTTTGTGTACTCCAGATTTGACATGTACCGAGTTCCTCAGCAAAGCGCTAAAGCAATTTTTTTTTTTTTTTTTTTTTTTTTACCCGCTTGTGTGCGATGTTCTTAGGAGTTCTGCTACGCATTAGTCCTGTGATTTACTGAGTTTGGTTGAAGCGCAAGCTCTAACAGCCCCCCTGTCCTTCCTGAGATCTCTCGCTGGTTCATCCGTCTTTGGTCGTCCGCTGTGTCTGGTCTGATTTAGATTCCCGGCTCGATGGCTGCTTTGTAGGAGAGGGGAAACATGTGCAGAGCTGATGTTGGCAGACATCTTTCAAGGGTTCCTGCGCAGTCTGGAAAAACAAGAGTGTCCAAATGTTCCTTCCTTCCTTCCTTCCTTCCTTCCTTCCTTCCTTCCTTCCTTCCTTCCTTCCTTCCTTCCTTCCTTCCTTCCTTCCTTCCTTCCTTCCTTCCTTCCTTCCTTCCTTCCTTCCTCCGGTACTTAGACTTAGACTTAGACAACTTTGTCATTTTGTATGCACAGAGTGCGTACAGAACCAAATTTCGTTTGCATACAGCTTGAAAAATTACAGTAGATTGCAGTAAATTACAGGATAAGGTGCAGCAGTGATTTATAGTAAACAGTTTAAATGTAAACAATGTAAACAATGCAGGAGAAATAGACAGTGTGCGAACACAGTGTACAGGTGAGTATTATTAAAAAAACGATTGTATGTGCAGAAATGATTGTGCAAAGGGCAACTGTGCAAGAATGCATTTGTGAATAGTGTTGATCATACTGTGCTCATTGGTATTCAGAGACAAGACGTGAGCTTATGCAGTTAAAGTGAAGACAAAGACCACTGAACTTGTGATCATCCTATTTAAAACAGAAGACCGTGTCCCAGACATTCTTTCATTAAGTTTTACACAAAAGGCATCAAAGACAGCTACGCTGTGAGGGACTGAACAGTGTTTTGGATGAGCGTGTGTGGCTCAAAGAGCCTTGGACACCATCGTTTCTGTCAGGACACGTCCTTTGTTCCGTTGAAGCGCTGCCAGTCTTTGTTCTCGATTGGTAAAGCTGTCTGAACCCATTCATCATTCCCCTTCTGTTACCCATCAGTGTACAGTGAGTGTAAACTCTCGGCTCAGTTTGTTGTGGTCTTCCCTGGAGGCCAGACTTGGCCAACAGAGCTTTTCTAACTTGTTCAAGAGTTAGTATTTTAACACACAGCGTCATTTAGGGATTTTTTTCCCTTTGATTCTGGAATGTATTCTAAACTCGTTAAGGATTGCCCATTTGCTATGTTTGTTTCCTATGTTTTTTTTTTATACATTGCAACCACAAACTTCAATGCATTTTATTGGGATTTTATGTGACTGACCAAGGCAAAGTACTGTGAAGTGGAAGTAAAAGGAAAAATGGTTTGCAAGAAATGTTAAAAAACAAAAACCTGCTAGTCCTTTGGGGGAATGTTTCTACCAGCTTTGAACAGACATACTAAACATTTTTGCTCATTCTTCTTTGATAAGTAGATCAGGCTCAGTGAGATTGGATGGAGAGTGCAGGTGATTGGCACTTTTCAAAGATCCTGAGTTGAATTTAGGGCAGGGACATTGTAACACATGAATATCCTTTTCTAGGTTCTGCAACTGACGTTGTGTATCCATGCCCTAACACACCTGAATGCAATGAATGGTTAATGACCAGGACTTTGCAAGAGTTGCTGACATTCAGCCGTTTGTTTGAGGTATGTCTGTGCAGGGATGCATCCAAAAGTTGCAGAACACTTGATGACAGGAGTTGCTAAACCCCTGAATCAATTTACTATACACTACTAAATAAAAAAATAAACACTTTAAAGGTATACTATGCAACCGGGGTTGATTTTCCAGCGACACAGAGAGAGAGAAACCATTCCAATGCAGTATTTCCCCTAGGAATTTGCTTACCGGCGGAGCGTGGGGGGGGGAGAGACAAGCTTTACGCCGATAACCGGAGCGGAGCGGGGGGGGGAGACAAGCTTTGCGATACCGGCGGAGCGGGGGGAGACAAGCTTTGCGTGACCGGCGGAGCGGGGGGAGACAAGCTTTGCGCGCATATCGAGTTAGTTTTTTTTTTTTTTTTTGGAATGTTGGGAGGCGGTAGCGTGAGGGAAACCCTACAATGTTACTTACAATCGCATCAGCAGAAACGCGAGGTCCGCGTCAGCCTTGCAGCCTTCTCTTTCTTTTAGCTCTCGCCATTCGGGAAAAAGCTTACCCAATGTTCACCCGTGTACGACTCCTCTCTCTGTCCAGAGCCCTTTTCCTCTTTCTTGCCTGCTCCGACATGGGCTTTCGCTGTTTTATCGCTGGTTCCGCCATGATAACTGCACAGATATCGCCACTGCGCTAGCAACAAACATCCCTTTCACTGGGGACGTGTAGCAGTTCTCGCTGTAAAGCAAGACCGACTCTCGCGATCTTGCACGAGATTCTGAGCCTGTGGGCGCGGGCCGAGGGCTCCTGCAATTGCAAGTGCGGTATTTCCCCCACAGACCACCAGGGCGGCCAAGAAAACCTTTGTTCAACCTGAAATGACTCATTTAATCATCCAAAACGGTATGGAACACATTAATTAACTGAAAAATGTTGCATAGTATGCCTTTAAGAACAAACCCAACCTCAATTCAGGGTCACTTAAAAAGTGAAACTGAAAAACTAATGAGGCAAACTGGTCCAGTTGCAGCAGCTGAAAATGGCACTCAGTAGACTGTATGTCTCCACGTGCTTGTATGTATGCCTGACAACGTTGAGGGATGCTCTTCTAGAAATGACAGGTATCTCCTCCCAGATTTTGGCCAGGGCGTCACTGCAATCGTGGACAGTTTGAGGCGCAACACGTTGGTGTCGGACGGACATAAACATGATGTTCCAGAGATGTTGGATTAGATTTTAATTATGCCTCCCCAGATCAACACTGACCAACACAAACCCGATCAGGCTGAACAACGTTCCAGGCAGCATAACGTTCACCACAGCTTCTCCAGACCCTTTCACATCTGTGACATGAGCTCAGAGTTAACCTGCTCTCATCTGTGGGGAAAAAATCCGTGGTACAAAGCAGTGAATACAGGGTCTATTAGAGGGTGTTGGGCCTACAGGCCAGTCTCATGAATTGCCCTGCTGTAGGTCACTTTGAGGAACTCTGGTGGTACTCATCTTGTTGCTCCTTGCACAAATGAGTTGATCCTGGTCCTGCTGAAAGGTTAAAGATCTCTCTTGGCCCGCTCCAGCTCTCCTAGAGTAATCGCTTGTCTCCTGGAATCTCCTCCATGGTCCTGAGACTGTGTTGGCAGACAGAGCAAAGCTGGCAGTGGCACATATTGATGAGCCATCCTGGTGTAGTTGGACCGCCTGTGGAACACCATGGTGGTGGATGCATGTATCCAGGATGTATCCAGGTACCTAAACATTAGATTTAATTTTTCTTTCATTGTCCATTACTTATCTTGACCATGAGCTTTAGGTTTAGCTTTTTCCCCCCACTAAGTTCTTCAACTATGCAGGCATATCTTGCACAAACATGAGATTGATGTGAATACACTTGAAATATAATACCCTACTAAATTATCAATGTGTGCACACACTAATATTACGATGACAACTGCGACTCTAAATAATATGCAGCTCAGTGAATGTAACAACACATGTCTTTCACAGAGGCTTAACATTACACATCAACAAAATGGGAATTGAGTGAGACAGAAAGCACAAAGGCCTTTTGCAGCACGCTGGGAGTGGTTGAATCAGGCGGTCCAAAGTGTTTTAGCTGTCCTGACACAGCCTGTATTTTAAACACATCTCAGTGCCAGCAACCACAGAATGTCCTCCAGGGCTATTGTTGTTTTAGACAGTTGAGTTTGAACAGAAGCCTGTATTTTAAAATGGTAAATTCTTTGGTATAAGACTGAGTCACTTTAAAATGTCTCATCTGGCAGCTGTGGATGTATCCAACCCTTTTCCATCAGCTTTCACCTTTTGTTGAGTGTTTTGTGGTGCTCCTCAGTAAGTATATATTGAGGTATTAATATATTACCACTGAAAAGTATCTCTGTCTTCTTTAGCAATGATATTTTGTATCAGGTTGCAGCCCAGCGGTCTGCAACCTGTTGCTCTGGAGCCACAAGTGGCTCTTTAGATTCTGTTAACGTTGGCCGAAAGTGGCAATGAACTAGGCAATGGCTTTACTTGTAAAATTATTTAAAAACTGTCACGCAATATCTGCGTAGAATTTCCACAACTGCAACGTATTATTGTAAAATAATTTGTCATTAGATTGCAAAGTAGCTACAACAGATTTATGTGAAAGTTTCATGTTCTTGATTTTAAAACTTAAAAAAAACCACAAAATAGTGGTTCTCAAAAACAAATTTTCTACACTAGATATTTTTTTTTTTCTCAAAAACTAAACCTGTGTTGTGAGGGGTCATGTTGTTTTTGTGGCTCTGAACAATAAACATTCAGCTGAGCCAAGGGCCAAAATGGCTCTATGGATTGTAAAGGAAGACAAATACGTGTGTAGAAAAATGCCCGCTCTTGTGCACAGAAAACTTTATTTTTTCTTCCTGCTTTTTGCAATCCTTTGTCTACTCGTCAAGTTTTTATTCATTCTGATGATGGTGCAACTTTAGGTTTTACTAGCAATGAAAACATAACGGAACAAAAGATAAACTGTATACAGAATAAATTGGCAATTTATTGCAAAAAACAACAATTGGGTCGAAATGAAATTGGTACTGCAAGGTGGAAGCTTTTTAATATAACTTTGACATTTGAAATATTGAAATTTTAAATCTTTTTTCGAACATGTAAAAAAAAAAAAAAAGCTCGATGGAGGAGTTAAGACCAACAGTACCTGGTTGTTGGGCTGTCTCTGTCCGTGAAGCTAATATTAGCTAGCATTAGCTTATGTTGTCCGGGAGATTACAACTAAACTCGTGCATACAGGCGCTTCACTGACCTTTTAATGTTGCTTTCAAACATCGAGGCAAAAAGTATTTTAAAAAACCCTACTAAATTTCATCTATGGTATCACTATTACTGGTGTATAAAAACATATTTAAAATAAACAGATTACATTTAACAAGGCTTATAATACAGTGGCATCGGTATTCTGTATCTCTTCAGGAAACGTTAGATAATGGTCACTGTTATGTGAAAAAGCAGCAGGTAACAGAAGGGGTCTCATGTTTATCACAGATTTGCTCACAGATCATAGCTGTCATGTCTCCAGGTTTTCTGAATAGAGTACAGTTGCTGTGCAGGGATTGGCTCTCTGTCGGAGACACCCGAACCAACCAAAACATGGGAGCTCATATGTTGACCCATCAATTATGCATCACCTCCGTTGCATCAAGTTTTCTGTAAAAGGGGAGCTCTTTAACAGTTTTTTTTTTCTTGTCATAGCCGTCCTGTGACTCTGATATCTCTCAGTTTTCGCCAGCAGCAAAGGTCAAACTTTATTGGCCGTGTAATCTAGCGACACCACAGAGAGCTTTAGCAGAGACCTCTGAGTCAGTTAGCATTCCAAACAAATCCGAGAGGTCCCTTCATGGTTGGTTTCCCACCACATTTTTTCCCAAGGTTCATCCAAGATAACAGGAACCTTTTAAGCTGTAGAAAAATGTTTTTTTTTTCGTTTCTTTCCTGTGCTGTGACTGCTGCAGGTGTTGCATAAATGCCTGAGAGAAAACTCAATATTCAGCCGCAGCTTTGTGTCTGTCCAAGTGGTCGAGTGGCCGCTACAGTCAGACTGTACAGCACAGGCACGCTGCAGCAGCCGGCTTTGTTGTTGATCCGGTTTTTAAAAAGCGACAGCAGCACATGTACTCAGACGGAGTATCTCCCAGAGCGACCAGTCAGACGACGTGACTGCCAGCACTGACGTGTCCTCCTGCTGCCTCTCAGAGACCCATCTGCACCCCGGCCAGAGTCTACGCTATTGAGCTTATCTGGTGAGCCGGTTGGGGGAGTGGGGAGGGGAGAGGGGGGGGGGGGGGGGGGGGTGAATTGGCTTGAACTCTTGTCCATGTCAAAGATAGTCTGGCTGCTGAGCATTTATCCCTCTGCTGTTGCGTAACTGAGCTTCCGGCAGCTGTGACAGTAGAAAGCAATGATGTTGCTTATCGGACATGGATGGATGTTTATCTGTTACTCTGCTCTTGTCGGGTTTATAGTTGGTATTGTGTTGTAATAAAGTTTACTCCTCAAACTGAATATTTAAGCAGAACACAGTTTGAAGACTTCCGGAACAAATCCGTTTTTATTTATCCGTTTCCGGCTGATTTTTGGTGAATCACTGCATTAGTGCTACGATCCGTAGAGGCATTTAGCCTGTGGCTCTGCTCAGGGTTTAAGGAAGCCCAGGTTGCTTTCCAAGCAGAAGAAATGGCTTTGAGACACTGAGCAACAGTCCAGTCCCTTTTCTCCTTAGCTCCGGTAAGACGCTTCCAACGTGGTTTTTCCAAGGTTTACATAAGGAACGGACAGCTATAGCCCAGCCCTGCATATGTCCGTGTGGAGTCTCTTGAAGGTTTCACTCCAACTATCGTCCATCCCTGGTGGATATCCTCCAAACCTTGGGCTTTGCTCTTCACACTTCTCCAAGTTGCAGCCGTACCTGTTGCTTGTGTTAATTTTTCTAACACACTTTTTCCTTTAAATAAACTTTCCATTAATGTGGTTTAGATTCGGCTTCTTTTGGAACTGCCTTTTATGCTTCACTGGGTGTTTGTGTCAATGTCTGTCTGTTGGGAATCTGTCCAGTCAGCAGTCTTCCCCCGTAATTGTGTAGGCTATAACATGGCCTTAATTTGACATTTCTGCTTTAAAAGTCTGTTGTTGTTTTTTTAAATAATTCTTACATATTATCTCTATTATCGGGAACATTTAAATTTGGGTTTTTAATAAGCTTAAAGCTATAATCTCTTAGAACGGGGACTAAAATACATTTTTACGATGAATCGAGATGCAGGCTTGTATGATTCTAGCTTGGTTAACAAACCTCAAATCTCAGTTATTTCACGGTTAATTTACAATAACATTTTTGAGGGACAGAGAAGGCGGAACCCAGAAGCAAATAAGCGCAGCACCAGAACAGTTTGTTGTGAACACATGAGGTCACATGCACTGTGACTAGCGGTGTATGCGCAGCAATGTTTTTTTTTTTAAGATTTACACAGAAAGTTGTCTTGAAGCTTGGTGAAGCTGTGGTTTTGTGCATTTTTCTTAAAAAAAAAAAAACTATGCTCACGCCACTTTAACATGTCTTCAAGTGTTTCTTTTTAGCATTTTTGTTTTCAAAGTCATAAATAAAGGAAGCAGTAACGGCTGCAAATTATATAACCTCATTTAAGTTCAGGTTGATGAATCCACATCACCCTCCGCCGGTTCTGTGTGTAGCTCGGCTTTAAACCGTTAATCTCTGAAGGAAAGAAATATCAAATTTGCTGTCAAAATCCTAGCTTTACGTTAGCTCAAGGAATTCATTGATTTGTCTGTAAATGCTATTGCACACTCGGTGACTCAGAAGCAAAAAATAAATAAAAAACTACGGTATATACATAAAGAATCGTCTGTGGACGGAAACCCTATGCGACTTGCAGCCACCTCTTCCTTGTGACTTCTCTGTGTAGAGCTGCTTGGTCTGCCTCAGCAGCATTGTCACAGACTAACTTCCTTCTCAACTGCTCCGAGCCAGACTACGACAGAAGAGCGGGTTTATGGATTCCTCTGCCGCTGCACACTGAAGCGTCATGGTTAGGAACATAATGTTCAGTACATTACTCATGCTTTAGGGGAAATTTTCAACGTGAAACCAAGCTGAGGCCAAGGGTGTGTCTGCACTATGGGTTCCTCATATAACTTCAATGCGTTCAATATGCAGCAGAAGTCTTTAGCGCAATGGGAACGGTCTGCTGCGTAAGATGTTGACTGAGGCAAGACCTGAACACCTGTGCTGAGTGTTGCGCAAGACTTCCAAGGTGGGAGGATTTGGTGTCATGAAGACCTGAACCAACCTGGATCTTTAATAGATATTTCAAGCTGGCTGGGTGACGTAAAGGCTATGGGCTTTACCAGGAGCTCTTGCTGTTTTAGGAAGTAAAAATAACACTACAATCACAAACATATGTATACTTAATCAGGATTTATCTAAAAAAGTAAAGTATACATTTAAAGTGCTTGAGTTGCATTTAGTTTAAAGGAATTGGAAACATTACAGCAATCAAACACCTCTTATAATTGCTGACCAGTTTTTTGTGGGTCTTCATTGCTATTTTACTGATTTGTCTTTGGTGATGAGCTTCAAGTTTTTTAAGGTAGGAGGGCCTCCTTCCCATCATCCTAATCTTTTATTTATATATAATTAAACACACACACACACACACTGTGGATTGTATCGACTCTCAAAAAACAAGGTCTTATAAAAAAAAGCTGAATGAAACCTCGATGGAAATAGCAAGGAAGTAGTATCTCTGCTTCGACCCATACCTGCTTCAATTTTCTATTTTGTTAAATTTTTTTTGCACTTGAATTCAGCCGGGCTACTTTTCTGTTGGTGCTTTCGTTTAGTTGAACGACATGCCGAGTTGTGTTCCTCACTCCTGTCCGTGAGTGTAATTGTATTTGCAGGGGCCGTTGTGGCTCGAGGAAAACGTGAAAGAGCGAAGCCTTGATGGAGCTTAGCATTGTGTCACTCCACTGCACTCGACTATGTGATGAGAATAGAAAATGTTCGGGAGGACGTCAGGAATAAAAGGAAAACAAGGAGAAAACAAAGATGCTTTAAACTGAGCGTTTTCAGTGTATTTGTATTCACACCATATTTTCCAATGATGTTTCGAGGTTGAAAAATAGTGTTTGAAAACATCCAATAACTATTGGAGATGTTCTGCTCCAATACAGGGCTTGTGGAGATCTTGAGTTTATTTTGATTGGTATGTTGATAACAATTATTTCCAAAATCCGTTGCTTATTCCTTTAAAAATGTATTTATTTTCCTATTGCTGCTGTGCTGATTAGACGAGCTAGATGGCGTGTAAGGGGCCAAGTTCCACTTTGTTCTGGCCTGCATGGATATTGCCGCATATGTGCTGTTTGGCTTTCCAAATAAACCCGTGCATGTTCTTCTCCCTCTGTCCGCTGTTTCGACACAATAGAAAAAGGCAAATGCAGATATGATCAACCGGATGTCTAAAACAATCAGTGCAGAGATGGGATGAAAAAAAGAAAAAAAAGAAAAGAGATGTGTCACGTTAGCTGTGTCAGCTGTGTTCTTGTGGTCGTGTGCAGGGGTAAAATCTCATGGCCGTCCTGGAATGAAATGTTGCTGCATCTGACAACTCCTCATATCTCCCTGTCACTATCGTGCACTTCCAAAGGCACTAACTAAAGAGCTCGCTGGCTCCTGCAGCATTCTGGGTTATGTTAATGATATGGCTGCACAAAGGAACTGCCCGCTTTAATTATGGAAGAGTGTTGAGATCCTGGCTCCTGCTCCCCTTTCCGTTTCTGTGATATCCCTTCATCTTCTACCACAGATTTCTATCCCTGCTTTCCTAATGTGGGGTCTTTGATTTCCTCTCCTGTGCTCTGTGGGAAGGGGTGGACTAATCCGCTGAATCACATATGTCACCCAACTAAAGTAGCAATGAATAGGTCCGAGATTACCAGGGGACACTAATCGCATTTAGCCTCCTGGATGGTAGCTCCCGCTCTGGGCTGGTGTGTACGGCTGAGGTGATTCAACGTGTGATTTGAGCTCTGATATTGGTCCAGTGGTCGTCAAACAGCTGTTATGCTTCTGTTATATGTCGGCATAGGCTTTGCATGAATCTTAAAATCCCTTCATATTCTACTACCTCTATCAGTGACCTGTAGCACATGTTTTCTCTTATGTGTGTAGTCCTTTGAATTTTAAAAGCTCTCTTAAGAAAACTGGATCTTCGTATCAGCCTAGAAAAGCCCAATCATCTCTAATCGGTCAGCTTGCATCTTGCGAATGATTCTTGTCATAAGCTTATTACTGGTGCCGCGCAATATTAGATGATATTGGTGAACAGTCCAACAGCAAATGTGTCTCTCGGTAACTGAATAAATAGTGTTAACGGCTTCCTGGTTTGGGTTCTTGGCAAACACGGAGATTGCGTCAATAAATCTTGCTTTGTGCTGATACTCATAAATCTCTGCTTATCTAAATCACTTGTCGCTTGTGATTCTCGTGCAAATCACGTTAAGCTGCCTTTAAATGAGAGGTGTGGAATAAGTGCACGCTGTAGTTCTTCCTCTGATTGTTCGGCTCAGACACATCAGCAGCGCTTTCAGCAGTGAGAGAATTCCCAACAATGGCCTGCCTTGCTTTTAAGAACGTCACATTATTTTTTTATGTGGTCTTTTGGCTTTGCTAAGAGCATGAAAGGTTAAAGAAGATGTTGGCTTTGCATATCATCGATATATACATTTAGGGTTTCCACAGCGTGAGATGTTTGCTAGCTTTTTGCCTTCTTTGTCCCTTATTTATTTATTTTTTTTCTCAACACATCGTTCATGCAGATACAGTGTGGAGGGCACAGAGGCTCTGCTATTTCCAGCTGGGCTAACAGTAAATTTTCTTTCTGACAAGCCTCGTTGCATTGTCTTCTCCCTGCGTGCCATGACCTCAGGATTACCCCGCCCCCCTCGTCCTGTCTCCTTGAACCATACATAGTGTGGGCTCCCATCAACGAGGCCTTGTGTCCTCCGCTCTTTGCCGTTTCTCCTGTCATATCTCTCCATACCGCCGACCCACTCATCTCTCATTGGTACGGAGTGCGGTGAATTTTATGACTGCTCTTGTGGATAACCCAGCCTCACAGGGGGACCAAACGACCGACCTTGGACTGATACTGTGACTGCACTGGCACCCCCACCCAGCCCCATCCACAACCTGAAAAAGCTGACACACTGCAAGCCTGAAGGACATCTGCTGCTGCTTCTGTCGTTATTTGAGTGTCACAATAGAGTGGACAAAAAGTACATGTTCACACCCAGGGTAAAAAATGGCAGGTCGTTTGGAAATAAAAAATGAGACCATGATTAATAAAATCCACACATGTTTCACCGTTAATCCAACAACGTTTTGCTTGGAGACTGTCTGCCATCTACATCCTTTAGTCTTCTTGACGTTCTCCAAATCTACCAGATTGTGAAAGTATCTCTTCTCTGCAGTCCTCTTCACTTTCAGCTTTCTAGCAGATACTCTAAGGCAGGGGTGTCAAACTCATTTTGGTTGAGGGGCCGCATTCAGCTTTATCTGATCTCAAGAGGGCCACACGAGTAAACTCATTGCAAGATTAAATAGAACTAATAAAAGTGGACTTATTGTTGATTTTTATATTAAATTCATTTCACTTTTACACAATATATTATGAATAACCTCAGCGTTTTTAAGAAAAGTATGTACAATTTCAACAAAACTTTTACTCAGTTAAACATTTACTTGTGCATTATGCATAAGAACTGATCACAGTGATTGGACAATGTTGAAAAACATTTATTCACATTTTTTGGTACTTAAAAACACTGTCCTACATGACAAAATACATCAAACAGATAAAAATTAGGAAATGATTTAAATTTTTCCACACCTGAAGCTTAATCTGCTAATTAAAACACAGCGCTCCTCGTGGACAATATAGGAACTGCATATTTTCAATTAAGCGAAGTACATGTTTTTTTCAATAATTGTTTTATCATTCTCTTCCTTTTATCTCCTCTTTCTTTCACCTTTTCTTTTTTCTTCTTGTTCTTCCTTTCCTCTCCTACTTTCCCATTGTAGTGTCCATATCATTTGAGATATTACTCGCATGAATCATAATAAAACTATTCACATTCATAAATCAAGTGGAGCACTATGGCAAAAGCAGTACTGCTCCACTTGTGAAAGTCAAATCTGATGAGCTCTTTTTGGCATTAAGACAAAAATTCTTATTGGCACATTGCCAGACAGGACCCTGGGAAAAAAAAAAATGCTTTATTATGATAATGCATTAAGCCACAGGGCCGGACTAAATTGTTCGGCGGGCCGGATCCGGCCCGCGGGCCGTATGTTTGACACCCCTGCTCTAAGGGATTGGCTCTAAACCTTCTGCTATTTAGAACTGTCCATCAGTTCATCCGGCTGGCCTTGGTCCTTGTGAAGAAAAGTTAGACCAGAGCATGGTACTTCGACCACCATATCCGTCAGTGGATTAGGTTTTTTTTTTTTTTTTCACTCAGTAGCTGCCAATTCTTCAGAAGTTTTAGCATCTTAGCCACTAAAACATATATCAGGTGTGGGCATTAAGGGCAGCTAGCGTCACTCCAACTAGCTGGATATATAACTGATAAGCAGAGCAGGAGTACCTGGTACTTAAAATATAATATCCCACCAGTTATTGTGTCCAAGCACCCCTTTGAGGTTACAAAATTGCACACACTGGTGTGTCCAACAACAATTTTGGTTTGATATAATGTACAGCTCTAACAATAACACATGCTCAAACAAGATGCATGGATATTTTAGCCAGGCCAGGGTGTGATCTTTTAAAAAAAGCATCAGTTTTACCCCTCTGCTCCTTAAGTCTAGACAGGGGTGACAGGGAAACGCCTAAAACATGTAGGACAGTGGATCCTGAGGACCAGGGTTGAAGACCCCTGGTCTAGACTAATTTCACATATACGGCACAGCCAGTAATAAGCAGAAATACAGTACCTGCAGCTCCTTCAGAGTTCCTGTCAGAGTCATGGCAGCCTCCCTGACCAGTTTCCATCTTGTACGCTTGTGTAGATTCTCGGTCATCATGGACATGAATGTACTTTGTGCTTTAAATTGAAGGCTACTCGAGTTCTCTTGTTTATTGAAATTGTTTCACCTCTCATTCAAAAGGATTCTTCAGCTCTGCACATGATTGGAAATAATAGGCTCTGAACAAACACATCAACAAAGCTAATAAAATCCCCAATGGGGCAATTAGGAAATGTGAGTCACCGACCGACCCTACCCTCTATTCATCTCAGTGTCTTGTTTTATTATCAGTCAAAAAGACACATCCGGTAGTGGTAATGTCACTTTTGTTGCCTATTTCCACTATTTATTGCTGACAATGGTGTATAAAAATGCTGTGGATTTTTTTGCAAACTTCTTCTGACTGATACCTTTGTACAATTAAATAATTTTTAACATTTGTAGCCAGCCAATAACACATTTTGCCAAAAGAAGCAAGCATGCCAGACTTTATTTATAGTTATTCTGGGTTATGATGGCAGATTGGAAGTGAAGAAGACTGAATGTTGAAACTGCTGGATCAAAACAATAAGTATCTACCCATTTTTAACAGAGGTAAGAACACCTTTTATATCCACTGTATTTGTGGAGAAATCATTTCATTTAAAATAGTTTTAGGATCATCTTGTTGTAAATGTTTCAAAATAAATCATTTCATGGTGCAGCGCTAAAGGTGTGCACATTTGTCCCGTTGCTTGAGAATAAAATGGGCCTAATCTGGCATTCCTTCAGGGCTTTTTTTTTTCAGCTGTGAACATTTACAATTTATTGAAGAGCTCTCATTAGATTTGCTTGTTAAAAACTTGGAATTTACCATTTATTCTTCAAGGTTAATTGTTGCTTTATAGTCTTTCTCAACTTCCTGCTCAAACCGTTTTTATAAATCTGCTGCTCTGCACTCTGTGTTCAAGCTAGCAGAAATTTTGCAGGCACATTAATAACTCCAGTACCTTCTATGATAACCAATGTAATTACATTAAATATTGATATCTAATGGGTAGGAGCCGTGGCCTGATGCTGTCTTGCCTTTGTGTTTTGGGTGTGTTGCTGACAGTAGGTCCTCTCCCAAATTGAAATAGGATATTTACAGTAAGTGGTGAAGTGAAAGTGCTGCTTATTTTAAGTCGGGGGGGGGGGGGGGGGGCATGACCAATGGCCAAATGGTGAACTGTGTGGGAAATTAAAGCAAGTAGTAATGATTTGATGTGAATTTCTCAAAGCATAGGCAGCAGTCTGTTTTGTCAAAGAAGTCACTGCAGTTGGATTTCAGAAAATGTGAATATTTAATACTAACAAATACAGAAATGCCTATTGTGTACTGTGTGTGCGATATATGGCCTCAACACTTGGTCAGTGCTCATTTGTATGAGTTACTGCATTAGTGCGGTGTGGCATGGAGGTTAGCACCCTGTCTCTGTTGAGGTGTAAGGAAGCCCAGGTTGCCTTATTAGTTATCTGCACTGTTGGTTCGAGTGTCTTTAATCCTTCCTTTCTCTTGCTGATACAGAGATTCTCTACAGGGTTTAGGTAAGTCCAGTTTCAGTAATACCAAGGGAATTTAAGCAGGTATTGCTTGCTTTTTCACACCGTGGACAGGTACCACATAAAATGAAATCAACATCTATGAAAAACACAGTGGACCAACACCAACAGATGAAAAGGCTCCCCAAGTCATCACTGACTTTGGAAACGCCACACTGGACCTCAAGTCATTTGGATTTTGTGGCAGTTCTGTAGCCCAGTGAAAATGCATCTTACGCTGTCTCTGGTTCAGGAGTGGCTTAACACAAGGAATGATTTATTTGCTGCCAAAGTCCTGGACATGTCTGTGTGTGGGGACTGTGGAAACTCGGACGAAAACTGCAGTGCATGTCTTGCAAACTTCCCCGCACTCCTGAATGAGATTTGGTCCACAACTCTAGGCTTGTGCACATTTTTCTACCACACTTTTCTTCTTTGACTCAACTTTTTAACTTCTCTAACAACCTTTTGCAGTTTACCCTCCTTATGGAAGGTGTCAGAAATCTTCTCATAATGATCTAGGACTTGTATGTTTTAAAAATGCTTTCTTTTAACTATTTCTGTAGACAGTTGATGAATTTTATTTTAAATTTCACTGTATTTCTGCAGTAAGAGAGATTTTAATGTTTTGATGTTGACACTCTGCGCTGGCAGAGCCGGAGCTCTTTATCACTTGCAGTGATTAATTTAGCATGGCTCACGCTGCCATGTGAGAAGTTCTTCTCCCCACTAAAGGCAGAACAGTGAAGCAGGATCTGATCTTTTCCATCCGCCATCATTCATAGCTCTGACAGGCAGGCAAATTCCCCTCGGCCTTCCCAGGCTGCAGTTCAAAGCTTTGCATTTGCCACTAGAGAAGGGCTGTACTGGTGAACGTGGGGCCCACTGACAGAATTTACCCTCAAGATGTTTTCAGTTGAGTGTCCTCTGAAGAGGGAGGAATCTTTCTGCTTCTGTTTTAGACTTTCTTAAACACTCACTTACGGTGTTTTTAATCTTCCATTCTGCAGACACTTGGAAAAAAGAGGAAGAAGCACAAAGGCTTCAGAACAACTCTCTTGCATCAAAGTCACGTCTCTAGGAGTGAAGAGTATTTGAACTTCTATAGGTGTTTCTCTCAAGAAACAACTAACACAATGAGATTTTTATAAATAAAGGTTTTTAAGTGGAAAAAAAGAAAAAAGGGGAAGGAAATAGTCTTTAAGTAGCTTAAGAGCCTCTGAAATAACATCCCATAATTCCCCTAAATTAGAGCTTACAGTCAGACCTTAGAAAACACCATAAACGGTACTTACAGGGCAGCTTTTATGGTCTCAGATTGAAAGTGTAAGCATGTGGTGATGTTGGGACTCGGAGGGCAGGCGTGGGGAGATTAACATCAAACAATCAGTCACGGTGAGCACAAGACTCAGTCTTTTATCAGAGCGCGTCTGTCTCAAATTTCTGCCGTGATTTCAGGCTGGTATGGATAATTTAGAGCTATTGGAAAATTAAATATATAGTCAAAATATATAGTCAAATAAAAGCCCTGCAAGGAAGACGAAACCCATATTCTGTTAATGTTGCTGCACAATCCTATGCGTACATAGCCTCTCATCTCCATATTATTTACTTGTGGTTCATGTGGTTGCTTTGTTAACAGGAAGTTTAACACTTTCTCTGCAAAACGTTAAACTGTCAACACATTTGTTCCTTCGGAGAAAGCTCTAAGTGTCAGCAGGGTATGATTGCAATGCTATTGATTGTTGCACTTACTATTCAAGAGTCATAATTTATGTAATTAGAGTCGCTTTAGCATAAAAGGACGTTTTATTATTATTGTCATTATTATTATTATTATTATTATTATTATTATTATTAAAACCAGAATTCACTTAAAGAATGTCCATATATGGTTCACAAGCTGCTTTTTTGTGGGATCAGCTCAAAGAACCACACAAGATCTTGTTGTAATATTCCTCAAACATAATGAGGAGCATTTCCAGTGAAAATGCACAATTAAAACTGATTTATTTGACTCTGTTTATTTAAGAATCACTGCTTTAAATCCAATCCCACATCCACCAACATAAAGGATCGGCTCAGACGGGTATCGAAGCCCAAATAAAGTTGTTTTTGTCAGATCAGAAAATGCACCATCATATGCGCAGCCAGGTTTCAATGATAACAACTCTCTTCAGTGTGGATGTTGTTACAGAGTGAAGATTCAATTAGCCTGTGCAAATTCTCAGCTATCCAGGTCATAGCAAGAGCAAACAGGCTTAAATCAGACCTGTGCTCAAATATTTCTGCTTGGTCTGAGTTGAGCACATGGTCACCTAAGGCTGCTAACAACCCAGTAGAGTAACAGTGGGTCATTGATTTGCTTCTGACAACAGCACTCCAACTACTGGTTGCTCAACCGCAAGACCACCAGAATTAACAAAGACTTTTGGATAGGCGTCGAAAAGACTCAATTAGGCATTTTCAGTATCAATAAGGTGTTTCAAATGAAGTCAGAGGAAGCTCAAAAGTTGTAAGAAGCTTTCAGAAAGGAAGTTGTTGTACGGAGGCACGTCAGCTGTTCGTTTGGGCTGCCGCAACCGAGAGTGAAATGTAAGAAGTAACAGGAAGCAGAATGTGCTAAAGCAAAGTTGCTCCTTTTTAGCCCTTTTTAAAGAGTCATGGTTTTATCTGTTATTAAATATGCAGGATTAGGAAATGCTTGAAGTCTTCTGGAAATCTCACAGGTAAGGGAAAGTTTTAGTGACTCTACACTGAATTCAAACCGGCGCTGTTGGTAGTAATGGTGACTGTTCATTGTGCTAATCCCTCCTTTGGTAGTCCTTATATAGGAATTTAAAGACTATTTAAAACGTCCAGCCGGTACTCATCTTGTGTGTTTTGAAATAATACCGAATCCTGTTCAACTGCAAAGCTGTCCAACACAGACTGCTCCCTCTCACACAAACACATCTGGTTACGAAGTTAATAATTAATGAGCGATCAAGAAGGAAAGCCTGCTTAAGGCTTCTTTGTAGTTATAATAAAGGAATTCTGATTTATCTATCGAACAGATAAAAGCAAATCACTTTTTTTTCAAATGTGACGGTTTCTGGTATTTCAAAATGATCTAAGAGAAGAAAGTCTTTTGGGATGACGCCCTTTAATGCTTTCAGAGATACAAAAAAACAAGTTGCTGATATTTATTCGGTCCTGACAATAAGTAAAGAAAATGCGTTAATTATTTTTAGTTTGGTTTTATGTACAGATACTTATGACCTATAACCTGGAGGATTTTGCTGTATCTGTAGGTTTTCAGCGATGTACAGAGAGACAGCTCTGGAATTTTGGTCTTTTTTGGGGGAACCATTTTTGTGTTTTTTATAGCAAAAAAAATTCTTTTAGGGTTCATATAATATTCTTTTTTTCTTCTATTCTTTAAACGGCCTTGCCCTGCCCTACCTTTCTGAGCTTTTACAATTACATTGCCCTCAGGACAGCCAAGGAGCGTCTCCTGGATGTGCCAAGGGCGAGGGGAGCTCAGAGGGGACGGAGCTTTTTCTGTGGCAGCTCCAAGGCTTTGCTTTTCACTGCCAGGGCACATCAGACAGGCCTCTTCACTGTGCACTGCTAAATCTGCTCTGAAAACATGTCTTTTCTCCTTGGCTTTTGACACAGCATGACAAAGCTGACTTTATTTGTTCAAGTTGTTTTATAACATCTTGTATTTGTGTTTTTTAATACTTATATAGGATATTTGCTCAGCACTTTGGACAGGTATGTTGCTTTTAAATTGCTTAGAAATAATGTTGGCTTAAGACAGACCCCAGGGTTTGACTTCATGCAGATCGTTGACCATTCTCCCAAAAGACGTGAACATACTCCTCTAAACCTCGTGGAGAGCTTTCCCAGAAGAGATGAAGCTGTTATAGCTGCAAAGGGTGAGCCATCCTGTTAAACCCTATGGATTACAAATAGGATGTTGCGAAGGCAGACGAGTGAATACCTCTGGCATTATAAAGTGACTGGTTTCCCTTCGTTGCAGGAAACACATTTTTCAGTGTTTGCAATGACGATGTCTACATTTACTTCCTCCTCCATTAGTTTTAGGATTTCAGTCACTAAATCTAGTCAATAAAATATCACCTGTAAGCTTCAGCATCAGTGAAAGTCCACACAACTGGCTATCTGTATTACTGACTACAAAAGTTGTATCCAAGGACCTTTTGACGTCTTCGATATTTCAAACATTGAGGTTATGTCAAAGATGTAACTTTATGCAGCTCTCTTACTGTACAAAGTCTTTATAATCAGGGGTGCACATAACATTTTGGATGAGTTACTCAGGTGAGTACCAGAAGATGGTGTTTGGTACTCACCCCACATGTATCGTGGGCTTATTAAGCTCAGTCTTCCTCACTGTCCTCCTCAGTTTTGCTCCCACTGTCCTCTGCTTCAGACTCCTGCGTGGTAAATGATGAAGATGCTGCAGATGTACTTCCCTGTCCTTGGTTTAGCCTCCGATTAGCTGTCTCCATCCACAGGTCTACAGCTGGCTTTGGGTCAAATGTCTCTGTGGTCTGCCTTGACAGATGAATGTGCATCAGGGCTGAGAGACGAGCATGTGACAGACGAGATCTGTACTTGTTTTTTATAATGCTGAGATGCGAGAATCCCCTCTCACAAGCTGCACTGCTTAAAGGCAGTGTAAGAGACAGCTTAACCACCTTGTTGATGTTGGAGTAAGTAACTGGGTTACTTGTTTTTACTATTTGGACCAAGTCATACACAGATGAGGCTCCCAGGCGTTTTCCTGCCTGCTTTAAACGCATCCATTCTGTCACAGTGGTGTCTTTATCAAGCTGCAAGGCGGCCTCATTTCTCATTTCTTGAGAATGCTGCAAACTGTTGTGTTTCCAAAACTGTGGAGGTCTTTCATTTCCTCCGGCCACGTTGAAGGATCAAATACTAAGAAATGATCACATGACTTGAGGGAGTCATATCTGATTTCAAACTCTTCAATTAACCCCCTAAGTATGTGTGTCTTGTCTTTGTCAGCATCCACATTAGAAGCAGTGTGTGCCCTGTAGTGGCCTTCACCATCAAGCAGTAGTGTGAACTGTCCAATGGCTACCATGAGTTCATCCTTACATTCTCCAATGGTCAGCTTTTCCTTCTGAAAGTTTATGGATGTGGTCTTCAAAATGTTTCCAATGTCAAGCTTCTTTGACAGAAAGCACTGAAAACTTCATTTTTTTTGCACCCCCTCTTTGTAAGTAAAACTGCAGCAGCTTGACCACAGTGCGATTAAATGTCTCACAGTAAGGAACGGTGCGATCGGCCGATTTTGCGCAATTCTCCAGTGTGTGCGCGGTGCACAAAATGTGCACAAGGGAGTCTCCAACTGCAGCAAGTTGCCTGAGCTTTGGCACAACGCCATTGTACATACCGACGTTGACAGCAGCCCCGTCTGTGCACACCGCGACCAACTTTGTTGTCCAGTTATCCAAGCCTGTGTCCTGGAAAAGTCTTACAAGTCCGTCTGTTATAGCCTGCGCGGTTCGGTCAGCACCCAGTTCAATCAGTCCGAGAAAGTCGGAGGTAAACTCTCCGTCGCTGGACACAGACACAATATAAACGATTTCCTGCTCAGTTTTTGTGATGTCCTCAGATCCATCAAAAAGCAGCCCCCAAAATTCAGTAGACTGCAGCTTGGCTCTTAAATCCCCGCTGATGGTGTGAGCGATGCTCTGCATGATCCGCGTGCCGCCTTCACGTGAATGATATGCACATCCGACATTTACCCCTAGCCGCTTCAGTAAGGGAATATCCTCGGAATAGGAAGACATGGGACGTGCGTGTTTAGCTTTATGGAAGGCGAGGAGAAACATATTATGGAGAGCTTGCCGCTGTTCTTCATTCAGTTTTTCTCGCCATCTGGCAAGTGGGCGACTGGACATTTCTTGTCGGCTAGCTTGTTTATTAGCAATGGCTTGCACCACATTCATGTGCTCCTTGCTCTTTTCATGTTTGTCAAGTAAAGGATGGTTGAAATTCTTTGAGCCTTTATAGAACGCACCTGTTTTGTCTTCTAGATTTGGATGCGAGCAGCAAATCTTGCACCACATTTCAGTGCGCTCCTCGTCGGCTTCAAGCCACGGCACGTCTTGGAGCCACTTTTCTGAAAAAAGTCTTTTGTTCGGCTCCGGTCCAGTTTGGCGTTTCTTTGTAGGTGGCTGAACGCCAAAGAAGCTGCTTAATGTTTGCTGTTTTTTGGACATCTTCGACAGTAGTTCAAAACAGGTGATGATAAGCTGACGGTCAAGTGGTACGCAAATGCGCGTAGTTATACAATTGACGTTCCGCTTTCCTGATTTGTGACGCGCAGGCATACCTTCGTACCAGTTATGTGCACCCCTGTCTATAATATAACTCTATATACTCTGCTTATACCACTAAGCTGATTGTGGTCATTTCATCTCTTCTCCATTAAGTACTTTTGTACTTTTAGTGGAGCCATCTGCCAGGGGATGTTTCACTTTAATCGTGCAGCAGTTCTGACCCACTTTGACATGTGGTGGTTTAAACAAATTTTCTAGAATGTGCTCCTGGTTTTCTGACACGAAATGTGCTTATGTGTCTGGGATAAAGGTTATGTGTTATGTTTCATAAGAGCTAATTTATGAAATATGTTGGGATTAGAACCATGAATAACGGGTTTCAGTGAGTAAAATAAAGTCTGTGGAAAATAATATACAGTTAAATTATATGTGCGACTGGAACACCATGTGGACTTTTATTTTGACACTTCAGATTACTTGGGAAAAATCATCTGCAATATATGGGTGCAAAACTTTTTTTTTTTTACAGAGACCAAATGAATGCAGTAACCTGTTGACATTAGTCGCGGTTTTCCTTGAAAATAAAAGGAACAAAGATGTCCAAAATTTATATTCATCATACTGACTTGAGCCTAGGGCTGGGCGATTATTCAATATCAATATATATCCATCGATAGACGTATATCGATGATAGAAAAAATAGAATAACAATTTTTCTTCCTTTTGCATTCTAGCCATATAGGTTAATATTACAGTCTCTACATCCTCCCAACCAATCACAAACGCAGACCCTGGGATGCTCTGTCACCAAGCTCCGCCCCTTTCAAAGAGTTTTTTTTTTTCTTTATAAAAAATTGGTTGAATAAAGGGTTGAGATTGAATTCAGTGTTTATGTATTCTGTATTTAAAAATGGGTCACTAAGCAACAGCATAAAATGGCCAGGGCTACACTTAAAATATATGTATTGTATTTGTTGCTAATTATCAATATTGGTCAATATGATTTCTATTTTATCGATATGCTTCTTTTCTATATCGTCCAGCTCTACTTGAGCAACGCAACCTTTAAAATTTGTGACTTTGCATGCATCTATGCTCAATGCGTTATGGTGCATGCTTCTAAGTCAGTTTTAGTAAATTAAATAGTTCCAATCAAGAGCATTTTTAAAGGTATACTATGCAACCGGGGTTGATTTTCCAGCGAGGCTCCCCCCAGAGGGCGAAAGTAAAAGTGCACTGTCGTAAAGACGCTCAGTTGTTCTCCTGGTCTCTCTGTCAAGCCAGGCGCTGTTGTTTTGAGCTTAGCAGACAGGCGAACGCAACGAAAAGTCGAAAAAACGGCAGTACAAACAATGACTAACACAGTGAAAGTATGAACATCAGGGTTTCCCGCAGCGCTATCTTGGTGAGGCGGCTGCCTCGCCAAACTCACGCTACCGCCTCGCCAACATTCCCAAAAAAAAAAAAAAAAAAAAGCTAACTCGATGTGCTTGCATGTTTATTTGACATTAACACGCGGCTCTTTGTTGTTGCTTTCGCGCGTGCATATAGTGAATGGCAGGGAAAAGACAGGCAAAAACCCATAGATACGCCGCCCCCCCCTCCGCCAGTCTGTCCGCGCAACACTAGTTGTCCCCCCCAACCCCCCCGCACCGCCAGTCGGTCCGTGCAAAACTTGTCCCCCCCCCACACCCTCCTCCTACGCCCCAATTCACCGCCTCGCCTAAGCAAATTCCTGCGGGAAACACTGAACATGCACACAGAGAGAAAGAGAGAGAGAAACCATTCCAATGCTACTTACAATCGCATCAGCAGAAACGCGAGGTCCGCGTCAGCCTTGCAGCCTTCTTTTTCTTTTACCTCTCGCCATTCGGAAAAAACTTGCCCGATGTTCACCCGTGTACGACTCCTCTTTCTGTCCAGAGCCCTTTTCCTCTTTCTTGCCTGCTCCGACATGGGCTTTCGCTGTTTTCTCGCTGGTTCCGCCATGATAACTGCACAGATATCGCCACTGCGCTAGCAACGAACATGCCTTTCACTGGGGGCGTGTAGCAGTTCTCGCTGTAAAGCAAGACCGACTCTCGCGATGCACACGAGACTTCTGAGCCTGTGGGTGCGGGCCGAGGGCTCCTGCAGTTGCAAGTGCGGTATTTCCCCCATAGACCACCAGGGCGGCCGAGAAAGCCTTTGTTCAACCTGAAATGACTCATTTAATCATCCAAAACGGTATGGAACACATTAATTAACTGAAAAATGTTGCATAGTATGCCTTTAAGAGGTGAATTAAGCTTCTCATCCACTGTACAGAGACATTTTACGAGAGGAAATCAGCAGAGTGGCCTTTAGAGCAAGTCTGATCAGAACGCTGTTGAATATCAAGTTAATCTTCAGCTGCTGACAGGCTGAATTACAGGGGAACCATTGTTGGTTAGCCATACCCCGTCGGGTCAAAGGGAACACCAGCTCGGGTATTCATATTGGGCTTTTGACAACCCATCGCTGGTTAACCAGCTGTCAGATTTACACCACTGCACCTCAGGGACCCAAAGATTCAGTCCTCATTCTCTCTCTGGCTTTTCTCCTCTCCTCTTTTCAGATCAGTAAATAATAAGTTTTAGCTTGTGCAGGGGAGCATCATACTGACAGCCTCTTTATTGTGTGCACAGTTTACTTCACACCAAGCTGCCTCCCTCCTTGTACCCTCTCTTTGCTCTTTCTTCTCCCGTGCCCACACATGGGAAGAGCTCTCCTGCTAATTAGAGACTTTGCCAGTGGAATTCCAGAGGACAAAAGAAGCCATTCAGGTCAGGACGCTGGTGGAAAGGCTGCGCTGGCAGAGGCTTCTCTTTGAAACTCGCACTCTTGTGAAGACACCCAAGCTCCTGACTTAAAAGAGCAGCCCTGCCCTCTCTTTCGTTTTGTTTTGCAGTCCATCATCATCTTTGGCCACCCTACACGTTGGGAGGGCAGGTTAGATTTGGACTGCTGTCACGCGCTTCCAGCACAGGGTTGTGACAGTTCAATCCTATCTTGTTGACTTCATGGAGTTGATCTGCTGTCCCTGTGGCACATCTGACCCATATTCTTTAATGCACTTGTTCTGTCTAACCGCTCTCTCCTCTAAGCTGATAAAAATCTCTCTTCGCCGTGTCACTGCTCATCCACCTGCCGACTTCATCTGCAGGCTCAGGAATGCTACTGATGCAGTGACCCTCAGCCTCACCAATTAGACAAATGAGTCGTGTTTAGTGGCTCTATTGAATTATCCACCCATCCGGCGTTTCCTCAGGACCATTGATTCCTTCGCCCACTCCTGGTTGTTTTCTTCCAATAAAAACCTCTATGAGGACGCTCAGAGAGTGAGAGGCGATGGATTCATTCTTTCACAGGTTCCTGAATTACTGTACAGCAAAGGTTTACTGTTGACCTTGGCCCATTGGTTGAAATTCCTGCGCCGAAAGCTGGTTAATTTATGCCTTGATAAAGTGCCTCTTATCTAATTACAGCTACACATGTCAATGCATTTTACCGGGATTTCATGACAGACCAGAAGTAGTGCCAAGTTGTAAAGTGAACAAAAAAAGGAAATATAGTTTTCAAATTAAAAAAAAACTAATAATAAAATAAAAATCAGAAAAGTGTGGCATACTTTGGCATGCAGCTACTTAAAAACATCCCCGGAGGATGATGCTGTCACCACCATGTTTGTGTGTGGGGATGGCGTGTTCAGGCTGATGTTCAGTGTATGCAGGCCAAAAACCAAACTTGTTGATCTATTCGGTGTCACTAGGTGTATATCCAAGAATAAATCTCTTTTGCCTCTGCAGAAAAATTAGAAGTTTGAAATTAGATCAAGAACTGGGGCAACATGTTGTTTGCTGTCTAACAGTTTTATGACCCAGACATGCTTTCAACATCACCAGGGCTTTCTCCCTGACCTGTCTAGGGTGTTCCTTGGTCTTCGTTGTGGTGGTTGTTCACCAGTGTTCTCTAACAAACCTCTGAGGCCTTCACAGAGCAGCTGGACTTATTCTGTGATTAAATTACATACAGGTGGACTCTATTTTCCAATGAGGCGACTTCTGAAGAGTATTGTCTTGAAAGTTATTCTTTTTGTTCCACTTTCACAATTATGCTCAACTTTGCGTTGCTCT
This sequence comes from Fundulus diaphanus, assembly GCA_037039145.1. Taxonomy (NCBI): domain Eukaryota; kingdom Metazoa; phylum Chordata; class Actinopteri; order Cyprinodontiformes; family Fundulidae; genus Fundulus; species Fundulus diaphanus. Next base: position 21,745,948 of record CM073143.1, on the reverse strand, counting down.
ATCACTCAAAATCCTAATAAAATAAATTGACGTTTGTGGTCGTAACATGGCAAAGTGCGGAAAAGTTAAATGTCCTGGTTCTATTCTATGTAAACCACTGTTTTTGATTAAACTGGAAGATTGTATTGTTTTTTTTTAAATGTAATTCCCTTCAGAGGTGAACTGAATTATGAACACGCTCAGTTCAGCTATGAACAGCTTCCTTTTTCCTTTACCTCTTTAAAGCACTTTCAGATTCAGGCGTTATGCTTTCCTTCCTCTTCCTCACTCTCACAGCTTTGTCTCATATTTCACAAAGATTACTTTTTGTGTTTCCTCTCCCTCTTTTGTTCCCATTTTTCACCATTGTATACAAAACAGCTGCCTTGTGTGACAGATGACCTCGATGAGTTCTTTTTAGTGTGCAAGCCATGACGAAGCACAACAGCTGCGCCGATGATCTGGTCAATAGCATGTTGAATCCTAAACTGTGCTTCATCTAGGTAATGGCTCTAACTAGAGAACAGGCTTGTTGTACACTACTCCTCCTCTTGTTTTACCCATGTATTTGCATTTAAAACCTAAAGCGCATCTATATACAGCGATGTACATGGACTTCCTTTCTCTCGGTCAATGTTTCCTGTTGTACCGAGGATGCACATGGTGTGCTGTAGGGACCAGTGAATTTTCCCACATTTGGAATTAATACCGTGGTGGAGGAAAGCACGCTGTACCCGGTGCTCTGAGCAGCTTGCTGCAATCGACATCAATGCGTGAAAGCAGGCATGGGCCGTAGTATAAAGATATTCCAAAATTTAAAAATGTAGTTTCAAAACTACTAAAATTGTCCCATCATCCCTACTACTGTTTAATGTGCTTTAAATCAGGTAGCGGAGTAAAGCAGTGCTAAACCTGTTGGTAAGCACTGCTGGTCATCTTGCTGAAAGAAAGCTCAAATGGGGTGCACTCGTTTAAAAGAAAGACAGATTAAGGTGATTGGAAATATTGGCAGTCAGGAAAAATACAGATGGTCATGGCTTGGAAACTGGAAAAGCTCCACCCATCACACTTATGATGGAGCTGATATTTTTAATATGGTGACAGAAATATAAACTTGTATCTCATGTGTATACACGTAAGTAATGTTTAGCCCCCTGGGGCAGGGTCTGCAAGGTGCCGCTCCAGCGCAGCTTGTAGATGTTTGGACCTTCCACACAGGTTTTTGATAAGTTTGGCTAAAATAATAATAAAATAAAACACCAAGTAACGTTTTTAAATTCAAATGTAATACAATGTGCTACTTTTAACAGTTGTTGAATTTTTTTTCATGGAATAATTGCATTGAATTTCCACAACAGAATGACACTTAAAGTACCAAATATAGGTTTTAGATGAGTTTTTCTTATTAGGTTTGAACCTATGTGCCTTTACATTATTTTCTACATATATCCACATCCCTTACTGGGAAATGTATCTGTCCTCTCTTTGCAAAAGCTTTGTTTCTCTTTATTTCACATCCTTAATATAGAATTAAAATGTTGGTTTCTTAAAAATGAAAATACATTTCATATATAAGATGATAAGGTTGCCTTATTTCAAAAGATCATGTGACATTTGCTGTTCTAAACAAGTTTTATTAAGCCGGACTTGGTGCAAAAATGGTTCTTTGCACTGTAAAGTTTGCAGACTCCCGGTAAAGGGTAATCAATTAAACATTGAATCAGCGTGGCCCAAGAATAGAGCCCCGAGGAACCCCACTGCACTATCTTTCTTCGCTCAGATTTATGATTGCCAAAGACCCTACGAGATCCCTGTCTGCCAAGTACAATTCACCACTGTAGCCAAGATTCCACCCACAGTTACTGCCTATCAATCAGTATGCTATGATCAGCTATGCCAAACACAACACAAAGATCCATTAAAACTGGTATGCATTTTGAAATGCACTGCTGCTTGTAGGAAGATGTTTCTCCATTGGATACAGCTTGACCTAGATAAATGTTTGATGTTTGTCTGTCTGCGGGGGGAAGCAAGGGAAGAAAAAGATGGATAGAAAGAGAAGGGAAGGAGTAAACTATGGAAAAATAAGGGGAAAATGATTGCAGAACGAGAGAAGAGATGATTTCAGGGTAATGTACAGGCGTTGTATGGCCCTATTTGTTTTCTACATGGTTTTTGCTTCTCATTCACCCTCGTAGTTTTTGAGCAATCCTAAAAGTGTCCTTGTTTTATCTCTTCCAGGACAGAAACGAGGTGGACGACACAACGCCGCAGGGCCGTGGAAATCACTAACCGCACACAGGCACACATACAGCATGATTGGTAGGTTCCGTTCTTCCTGTCTTCAGATGTATTTGTTGCAGTAAATGTATCTAAATCATGAACGCACATACAGCGGAACCTCGAGAAGCTGCTGTGCTGCTCCTATAGCTATTCATTATCACACTAAATGACAGTTATCTCTGACATTGAAAGAAAAACTGATTCGGCTGTATACTCTGCTTTCCCTCTGATTACAAGAATACGGTTGCCTCTGAGGAAGGGGGCGTATTACTCTAACTTTTTTTTTTAAGATCTGGTCCCCATTTAATTAACCAAAAGATTATGTGGGAACCATAATTAAAACAAGAACCGGGTGCAGAAGTCTGAATTTATTGTAGGTTTTCTGAAGAAAACACTTACTGGTTCAAATATATGCATACACCCCCACCTACTTGTAATTAAATATCCCTTAGCAAGCATCTGGCATAATTCTAGCTGGATAGTTCACCAATCGTCACTGCACCACTTGTTGGTTCATTTAAATTGGTTGGTTTCCTTTAAGGCTACTCCACACGTACGCTTGCAGAACCCGTGGTTCTGTCTGTGTTTCAACCAGCCGTGTAGCTCTTCTTTTGTGCTGAAGCTGAGGAATTTGAAGCTAGTGATTATCTTCTCCACCATGCACCAGTATCACAGGTGTAAAGTTAGGCCCACAGCATGATGGTGCCGCCACCGTGCTTGACAGTATTTTTGTGTGGTTTTTTGTCAAGTGTGACAAAAAACACAAAAACAAGAAATCTAAAAGGGGGTAAAAAAAAAAAAAACTCTCACAGCACTGCTTACTGTTTATTTTCTTACTCTTGTAAGCTTTGGGCTGCAAACTAAAACTCAATCCACATTTCTTGCCATGAACAAAAGCTTCCTCAGTGTTGGACAGTGACAAAAAAACAAGACAAAACAAAGTAGCCTTTGTGATTGATGTTGGTAAAAGCTGTAAAATGTTTTCTCTCATCTCTGGCGGCAGCAGTGACCTTTTAAAGGGCCCTCCTGAGGGTCCTATTCATCATAGCTGCCCCCACTGTACAATATCTCTACGCACATTAACCAGAAACCCTCTGAGGGAGGTGAGAGTTAGTAGGAAAATTGTTCTTGTTGTGATGGAACAAGATTAACGGGACATTTTAGAAGGTGCGTTTTAGCCCCAGGAAGTTTGAGAGCTGCAGGCATGCGGCCTACACGTTCGGGTTAGGGGTTGATATGCACAAACGTTCACTTGGGGGAGATGTGTGCATACGTGCAGCTGAGTGTTTTGACCGTTCGAGTGTGTGTCTGCAAGCGCCTGTGCGTCTTTCAGTGGGGGTGTCAGGCGAGGAGGTGAGTTTGGTCTCCCATCACTGGGCTAAAAGCAAGCCTGCGCAACACCTCATAAATCTCACCTCCTGCTACAAGCCACTCCTCTGATGTAACTGTAGCCATCCATGCTCGCCCAGACCATGCATGCATGCTGTGGTGGCGCGCTGCATGGAAGTTGTTCATGTCAAAAGCAGAAGTGAAATTGGAAAAATAGCATGATGTATGATGTGTCTGGACGTGGCCCTTGTTGGAACAGAGAGTCACTTATGGAAAGTCATTTCTTTTCGAACAAAAAGAAGCATGTAACATCTGGCTTTGTTATGTAAAGGTGTTGTGACTAAAACCCCCCAGTACTCTGTGGAGATTTAGCTGAATACGCTGCGTTTTAAAAATGTATTTAAGAACATCTGCCGCTCTCTTACACTTTTCACGTCTTCAGTAACTTAAAGGCAGTAAGAAAGGACATTCAAGGCTGTTGTCAGATGTAGAGAAGAAATCCTCTCTGTTACAAGCCAGATCTTATTTATATCGGTTTAATAAAGAGCCGCAATTAGAGGGTTTAGAGAAGCTGTGGGTTAAGCCAAAACACTCTTCCTGTATTAAGTGTTTATGTTCCTAGAACCTCTTCAAATTCATTTCACTCAACAACCAAAAACCTCCATGTATTTTAATGGGGTTTTACTTAATACAAAGTTTTTGTCACATGGCAATCGTGTGAAAGATGGTACTCTGGTTGTATGTATGAATAGAATTGTATGAACAATTTGACTTTTTTGCCTACAGGCAGAAAGCTAATGATGTACCTCACTCTGAACACACCATTGTTAAACATGGTGAATACAGCACCATGCTGTGTGGATTTTTTATTTTATTTTTTCTTGGACGTAAACCTGTTAGACCCTAAAAATATAGCCAGAGTTTCAATAGAGGGGTTTAGATCAGTGGTCCATGTACCTCGAGCTCCATACCGGTACCGGTCTGTGAGCCATTTGGTACCGGGGCGCACACAAAAATAATAAATGACTTGCATCATTTGTGTTTTGTTTATTATCTGAGTCAGAACTGTTTTATTTTGAAAAATGGCCGGATTCAGTCCACTACATCCACCTATGTGTCGCTCTTGACACGTCAAGACGCTTCAATCACATCCACAAATGCATGGCAGTCATACTTTGTGACTAATATTGATAAGCCTAATAAGCTTTTCAGTACTAATGAAGAATTGATCCTACCTGCCTCTAAAAACATTTGCTGTGAACGTCTAGGAGAGGCCGTGCAATGCCTGCAGACTTTGAAATATCTGTTGCAATGAGAAAAAGTAAAATGATGGAGTAGACCGGACATAAGTGACACGCTTCAGGTGTCTCCCATTACCCATGGGAGGGCCTTGTTGCAAAGAAACAACCTGTGCCCACTGATTCAGCATTATGGCAGGTTTTATTTTTAATGCACTTTATATTTGCAAATATTTATAATATAATATTTTGGACACACGACAGTTTTTATGCCGGTCAAATCGTTTTGTTTTGTTGTATTTATTGGCTACACTAGGCTGATTTGTGAAATTATTGTCTGTTGCTAAACCGGTTCATGGATGGGGGGTCACTCGTTCAGATTAAAGGGTACTCATCGACCAGCCAAAGTCCAGACTAATTGACTAATTGTCTTAATTAGACTTAGTCCAGACTAAGTCTCATTGAGGATCCCTGGCAGGACTTCATAAATAATGATCTACAGATGTGGCCCATCCAATCTGACTGAGCTAGAGGTGTTTTGAAAAGAAGGATGAAACTCCCAGTCTCTGGTTTGCAAATACATAGGCAGAGCACATTTCAGATTTTTATTTGTAAAAACTGTAGAAAACAATGGATTCTCTTCTTACCTCACAATTATAATTTTTTTTTGTGTTGGTCTATCACTTAAAATCCCAGTAAAATCCATTATATTTTGTTAAAACCCGTTGTTGTTGTTTTTTTGTTCTGTTTTTTTTATTTTAATTGACTTGGACTGTTGTTCTTCTTAATAAACATAAGTCTGATTAACTATTACCTTTTTTATATAAATACAGTGGGCTAGCTGTACTGCTATATGCTGATGTACTGACACTGCTTAAATCTTAAATATTAGATGCAAGTCTCTTATGTTATAACCTGATGATCCATTTCATATAGAGATTATAGTCCTCTATGGACTATAATCAACAAGGCTCTATAGACAGATCCAATTGTTAAAGCAATTTAAGGAAATCTGACTTTCTACAATTTTCTATACAATTGCTTAGAGTGCATCATTGACTGTGTGAAATTTTCAAACCACCCCTAAAATCTTGACTTTCGTCCAGTGGTCATGTCCATCAGTAGCTGTTTCAGATTAGTTTTGCCAGCGTTTTCTCTCATTTGCTCTTGTTATTATCAGCTTGTATTTCTATCAGTACTTTAGCCTGGTTCCATTGGTTTTCAGGCACAGTTAGGCCAGCTTTGTCTTTTAACATGAATAAATGAATAAAAAGCAGCACTTGTACATTTTTTTTCTGTTTTTCTACAAAACAGATTTCTCAGTAAATATGCAGCAGATTTATACCCAGCAGTTGCCTCTGGATTACAGTTTAGAAAATGTAACATCCTGAAAGCTTTTTCCCTTTGGTGCACCTGCTCTGTCGTCTTAATCCAGGGCAGCTGATAATCGCCGCTCATGTTCGCCAAAAAACATGCGCACGGGCTGGATTTGGCTTTAATTACCCCATCAGCGGTCTCTGTGGGATCTGTTTTTGGAAAGGCTTGACATGTAAACTCCCATTTACCCCGAACCTTCTCACAGACACTCTGTTTCTTCACAAAATGAAAAAAAAAAAAAAAGAAAAAAACTCCCCTTCACTCGCTGTGAGTTGCCAATATTTTATCAGGTGACTCTAAAAGTTTTGTTTGTTTTTGTGCAGCAACCACTAGTTTGCTTTCGGGGGGGGGTAAAGCCACTGCAGAGTAGGGCTCAAGTGATGAACGATCAGCCCGTTTCTGCAGCTTGCGTCTCGGTCCTGTTTTTCACATGACTGTGAAGGACCCACTCAGAACTGTGAAGGCCAGCACAATCATAACATTTAAAAGTGTAAGGGGTCATTCACAATTTTCAGCCTTTTCCCAAGAGTACAAGTCGTACTCTAGGGGGGTCACTCAGAGCCCATGTGCACTGTCCGTTCAGAGAGCTGCCTGATCCCCGCCTTCTGTGGAGCTGCTTCAGAAGCTTTTCACGGCTACTGTTGCCGAACACGGCGCACGCAGGAACTTCTTGGTTTGGATTTTCTTAGTCTGGAAGTTTTCTTTAGCCCCTTTTTTCTAAACGAGTGTCAATTCTCTTTGAAAGGGTGTGTCCGAGTCTGCCTTTGTAAGAGAACGTCTCTCCGTAAAAACTCAGTCATCCAGCACACGACAATCCGAAGTGCTTAAGGACTACTTAACATTTCTCCGGTCATCCAAAAGGCTGAACTGAAGAAGCCTAGGATCAAAGCTCCTTCACGTCTTTTAGCCCTAGTCAGTGACTAGAAATCCATTCCAGAATCTCTGGCAAGACTTAAAACTTGATTGTCAACAGTGTTCTCCATCCAATCCGACTGAGATCGAACTATTTACAAAAAGGGGCAAACTTTTATTCTTTCTGTCTCTGACATTAAAAGGTGGTCCGACAAAGTACAAAATCATTTGACTACAGTGTTTCCTCTACCATTCTACAAGGGGGCGCCCGACCACCAAGATCGCCCACCCTCCAAAGGTTAATTTTATTGAAATTATTAGTCTTGCTGCCCTGCGACAGACTTGCAACCTGTCCAGGGTGTACCCCGCCTCTCGCCCATTGACAGCTGGAGATAGGCACCAGCACCCCTCACAACCCCAACAGGGATGAAGCGTGTAGGAAAATGGATGGATGGATTAGTCTTGCTAAATGGCACCAGATCACATCCTGAACTATTTCTCTCTCAACGTCGTTGCTCTTCTGCTCTCAGGTCAGTGTTGTGTTGGGGGAACATACGGCGGCCATTAAAGCAATACATTTTTATATGAGCAACTAGTTATTCCCGACAGAATTTGTATCCATTGTGTCAGAAGCCTGTTTACCTTATACGAATACGAGGATGATCGCGTCTGTTTAAACGCGATTCATAAACAATAATATAACACATTCTCAACAAGTAGACGGCTCTATGGTCATTTTCAGGTGACAAAAATACCATTTCCTCTGATTGTCGCACATCACCAAAAGATTCTCTGCTGGAAACAAAAATCTACCTTCCTGAACACAGATGGCTACTTTATTCTTGCAAAAAACAACTTTTGTTCCTAAATAGACCCCATGAATCGATCATATGAATCAGATCCCACATGCAATAAAATAAACACTGAATAAAGTTGTGCTCAAAATTATTCTAAACTCTGGCACATCTAGATTTAAAGAGATTTTCATTCAATCAACAAGTAGGAGAAAAGAGAGGCAGGTAGCCTTCAAAATATAACTATAGAGATACATGATAGAGAGAAATAAATATAAATATGGTTAAATAAGAGAAAGGTGGAGAGTGACAGAAGCTAGCATCTCATATAAAGCTGTATTCAAGGCTATTAATGAAAAGTAAAGTGGAAGGAAAATCTTAACATCCTCCCCAAACACAACATTCCTAGTGGAAACACTGGGCTGTTATGAAGTATTCTGTGTTGGTCTGTCACACTAATTCTGAATACAGTACATTCCAGTTTGCGCTTTAAGGTAACTACATGTAAAGAAGATGTATGCATACTTTTTGCACTGCATTCCAACTCTTGTTTTTTTCTTGTTTAACTTGTTCTTACCGGATAGTTTGTCTATATGTTTCACCACCATGGCTTATAATATCATATTTATTTACGTATTTCTACTTCCCCACATCCCCTATGTTGGGAACATGTATTCCCAAATTAAACGAGGCCAATCATGTTGGCTTCCTGCCCTCAGCATCGCTTTGCTCTTTCTGCTGTGTTTGCACTACCTCTTTAGCCATACCAGTAACCGAGGGATACCCACACCCTGAGGGACTCCAGCTCAATCATCCTAAAAGTGGCTTTACTCATCTCTGTCAGAGCATCATCATCAACAGAGCTAACTACCCGTCTGCTGCCAGCCTGTCCGCAGCTCGTTGATCAATAGCTCCTAGCGCTCGGAGGCTATTTGCTTGTGGCTCAGGGGGGAATGGTTTCCTGACAAACAGAGCAGCCCCCAACAGGGACAGAGTGAGTTCTGTGTGGCCAGCCTGCACCATCACAGTCACCAAAGTGAGCAGCCTTTTTTATTTATTTTTCTTCCCAACCTGACAACCCTCGACTAACCCGTAGATCGACTACATTAACAGAGAACGTGCAACCGCTCCAAGCCCGCAGCTAACCACCACACTTGTCTGCTGCTGAACGAGGCTATTTACAGCTGTCACACACAAGTAAGACCCTATGGTGAGCTGGTTGGAGCTCACACTCGTTCGTCTTCCCTGTGGCTTTTGATTTAGTTTTGGGGATGTCAGCTTTTCAGCTGCACCTCTGCTTTTAGACCTTTTTTTTTGGCTTTCTGTTTTCAGATATAGTCAACATTAATGAGCTGTTGTTATGGCACTGGCGGGTTACATACTGGATAAGGGTGGACTCGCTGACAAATTCATTGCGCTTAATTTCTACGGGCTCCACTTGGCCTGGCTCTACTCGGCTGTGCCTGCTTTGCGAGCATTACGATTCATTTTTGTTTCTCGGTACTGGGCTGGCTGTTTTCATCCCTCAGGACGTAGTACGACCGGAGCTGAGCAGGGCTGAAATGTGACGTGAACTGACTGCTGTTCTCTAATTGGCCATCGGATGAGACGAAATTTGAAGGTTTTCGCAGGGATGCAGGAAAAAGTTAAACTCAAGACAGACATCATAAATTATAAGGACCACCAAGAATGGAGTGGGTCCTACCAAAACATAATTTTACTGTTTACAAACCATAATCCACACCTGAAGGACGTTAAAGAAATGAAAAAGGACACTTCAGCTTTCTATACGCAGACCAGCGTGCTGTATTACTAAATCAGATCTGTGGATTTAGTGAGGATTTTTCTCATTTTACATTAACCGAAAGTTAACTATTGTGTTTCAAAACTGTGTTCACAGCCCCTAATCGAACCACCGTGTGTGGGAGGAAGAGGAAGGCACAGAGACGCTGTGCCTTCCCGCTATTGTACATGCGAGAATATTCAAGCTATTCTCCCATACACAATAATACAAACTTTATCTGTATTTTTTGTTTTTATTTATGATTTATTTACCTTTTATTCTTTACCATTCCTCCCGGATTTCTTTAAAGTGTTGATGTCACACAGTAACACTTAATAACAGCAGAGCGCACAACACTGATGGCTGGGTGGGGCTTAAAGCCACAGATCCAGCCGTCAGTGGGTCCATGGAAGTGCAAGAGGCAAAGTGCAGAGTAGAGCGGTGCGGGGATGAAATTGTCAATGGAAAAGCGGCCTAAGTGAAAGTTGATGAGACGTCTACACCACAACATCTGCTGTTGTATACATGTGATTGAAACCCTGTCAGAGTTCATCAAATGAGCCATGCATCCATTCACTTTATGGTTTTTCAGGTTTTTGCGTTTAAAGCCCTACGTCAAGAGAAATATTTGCTGTAAAGTCATAGAAAATCTTGCATTTATACCAAGGATTGACAACTACTAACCTTCGTCTGGAATAAATGTGTAAGAACCCCAGACCTGATTTACCAAGCAAGTGAAGTCAGCTTCAGAGGGCTCCTGTCATGTTTTGAAGGTTAGGTTGTTGGTTGGACCCAAATGCAGAGAGACCAAGGCAGACAGCAGTTAAGAGTGAGTTTAATAACAAAAATCCAAAAACTTACAAAAAGCACTGGAGAACTCAGGAGCAAAAACCAAAATGTAAACCTGGGGTGGAACACGAGGACATGATGAGGCAAGATGACAGGCAGCAGTGGGCACAGGAAGCAGAGCCAAGAAAAGGAACAGTAGAAACCAGCAACAAGTGGAGAAATGAGAGGAGCTTAAATACTGTGAGGAAAAGAGCTGGAAACAAAGGCAGGGGTAGATTGGTTAATTAGACACAGGTGTGGAGAAGGAGCTGAGAGAGAGAAACTGAGAAGAGAGAGTGAGATGGTGGCAACTAGAGGTGAAAGGAACAAAAGCAGGCAGAATGTAACTAAATGATAGACAAAAAACCAAGAACAGTGTAACCCATGACAGCTCCTAAGCATTTGGTTGTACAGTGGGTGCTTACTGGAGCAGAAGAGTGTGAGGGGTTGCCTCAAAATAAACTGAAGTGTACGCGTGTGTGTTTATGGCAATTAAAAAAAACAGGTAATTGAGCAACAATGTTGGAGCGTGGTGGAACAGAGCAAGAACAAATACGAAGCTTTGAATCCAGAGTGTTCACTAACAGTCAGATCATTTATCTTTAGTTTATTCCTTAAGGAAAAAGACTCATGTGTCGCCAATACGACATGAATTTACAGTCATGTTTGATCTTTTGGTTAATGTTTGCATGTCACTGTGCACCCGGCACTGGACGAATCCTTCCAGATACGTTTATCCAGTAACGGAGATATTTCACTCTGGCTGCAGTCACATTTTGTAAAGAAGTGGGATAGACAAGCCTGTCTTTTTCTCTTGAGGTCGGCTCCATTTCGATGGTGTTGGAAGCAATGACGCGTGCCCATCATTTTCTGCTGCATTGTCCAGCTCAGCGGACAGACCCATATTGATGCCTTACAGTTATATTCCCGCTTGCTCAGGCTGTTTGTTGCTTTCTTTCTAAACGTCTCTGTTATTATTTTAGCTTTGCTTTGCCCGGGTTCCTTCTACAATTTACAGTCCAACGCGACATCAACTCCGATGGAGAGTAAACACCATCACACTGTATTTTATCCCTAAACGGCAACAGCATCATCATGAACAAACAGCATGTGTTTATAAAAGTCAGTTTTAGCAGTCCGCATAAAGAATTCCTTGTTTCTCTTCTTGATTTTTCTCCTTTTGGGTTTCTGTCAGCGTTTCTCACATTTACTGTATTTCGTCAAACCTCAGCCTCCTGCGCAGGATAAAAAAAAACAACATTCAATGGGGTGCGCTTTCCCTGATCAAACAACCACACATGGAGACAAGCAGCTGCCTGGCTATTGTCCCATCAATCAGGTCATAAATGTCATAAGAAGGATGTTGAACGAGGCAGTTGCGGGGCAGATGAAGTGCATTTTATCCCGCGGACAGGGAAGGAGTGGGAGGTAAAAACTGTAGTCCTGGTCTGGGACAGTTATATAAGTTGGGGGGCCTGGTTTTCTTTAACTAACAGTTAGAGCCTGGTGGGGTTTGCAGGTCTGCATCTAGTCTGTTACCACATGAAAAGAATAGTAAAATCTTTCTGCTGTGTTGTTAGTTTCCCAAATGCATACCTCTCATGATACAGCATGCTCCACACCTTATAGGCACCCCGAGCAATTTACTTTATACTTCCTCTTTTTAAAAAGTTGATAAGAGTGTTGAGGAGCTTTTAATTAATAATCCATGGCTGCTTTTTTTCCCCAGGGTCTAAGTATGAAGTGGAACAGAGCCCCTCTTCAAAATGAGAAAGATGTGGGAGCATCACATTTAAGTGAAGCAGATTTTTATTACCTGTAAAAGTTACCAGCAAAGGTTGCTACAAGAAAACAGCTTTGCACCTAAACTTCCACACATCTACATTAAGGCAAACAATTAAAAGGTTTCAAAGCAACTTAAACTGCAGCTGGTCGGAGTTGATGGGACGAATGGATTTAGCAGTGATGGGGACTGTGACAATCTAGACTAGTTGACGACTATGGCAGCCCAGTAGGTCTCAAATGAATAGCCACTGCAATATAAGTGTGTGCGATTTTAGCCCCGTTTACACTACCCTTGTTAAACCGATCCAGGCCGAGACCAGTCCGAGCTTGGACCAGTTAACCAGGCCGAGCCTCGTTTCTGACGACCGTTTACACACAACACTATCTCGGTTCCTTGGTTGCTCCTCGCCTCCTAGTGGCGATCTGCGGTACTACCGCTCTCTGGGATTGAAGGCGGGGCCGAACAAATCAAAACGGCGGCGCCCGTAATATTCAGGAAGTTAAGCTTGGACAGACTCGGCTTTTGGGACGTGGATAAGACAAACGAACGTCTAATAAGGATTTACAGACGCAGGAAACAACGACAGACGCTGAGGTTCATCACACCGCTAAGCAGAGTCATCTCTGGAAACCGTGTGGCACGGTAAGGAAGCTAGTATGTTTATGAATGTCTGAAATTTGTCTGAATGGAGTGTGAATCGGGACGTGCAGCTAGACTGCCGAAAAAACCGCGGACAGTCAGCTGACTGTAAGGGGATGACGCGGTCTTAGGGTGACCACCTGCTAATAAGCCCAAGGGGGAACAAGGGGTATGTTTCTGAGGGACAAAGTGGGACACTGCTTGGTGCGGCGGTGCCCCACCTCACGGGCAGACTCACTGATAGTGGTTTACACATTTCTAGCACATACCACCTTACATTGTATATTAATAATGCCCAATTCCCATAAACATGTGTAATTGCTGATGTATGCTCATGAATAGGCCAACCAATGTGTATTTCTTTCTAAATAAAGATTCATAATACTTTGAACATTCAATGAACAGATGCACTTCCAATTCCGATTTACTTTAGCTATTTCATTTTATTTATTTTTCATTACAATTTATTCACTTTAAATAAATTATAATTTAAAATTAAGGGATTAACAGGAATTGTAGTTGCTCTACACCACAGGAACTGTAAAAAAAGTCTTAACTCACGACTCCAGAGGTTCACAGAACGAGAAGGGGGAGGAAGGATGGTGAACTTGGATGTTGGTAAAGGCATCCAAGTTCAGTTCACTGTTCAGTGTTCTGGGGACACTTTTAGGACTTTGGGGTCACCTTTAGGACTCAAACCTTTTCAAGCCAAAACATGAAGTGGGCAGAATGTTTAGATGTCCACTTATAACATCAGTTTAATCCAAAATATTACAAAATTTACTGACCAGCAATCTAATCACAACGAGCCAACAGCCAGGATGTTTCTGAATCAGACCATTTATTAGCCTACCTTCCATAAGATCGCCGCTGCATGACTGAAGGACTTCCCCTGGAGCCGCAGCACTAGAGCGCTCCGGTCGTCTCGGTAGAGCCGGTTGATGCAGTCAGGATCCAGCAGAGTGAACGTCGGACTAGTTTTGGCTTGAACGGCCATCAGCCTCCATGAATACTAGGTTATCCTTGTTGATATTTATTAACACCGATCCAACTTTTTCACTGCGGAGGTTCGCTTCGGTAAAGTCGCACTGCAGAGCCGTCCGCACCAAGTGACGACACAAAACAGGTTAAAATGTCCTCGTACGTTATATGAGGCACTTCTTCATGTCATCCTCTCAGTCATGAATAGTTTGAAGCTGTGGCCATAGTTACTTCCGCGTTCGAAAATAAGGTGGATAGAGCAACCAACTTTTTTTTGAGAAAGCATTGATTATGCGTGACACGGTCTCAATTTGCGGGACGCATGAATTGGGCTTCAAACGCTGTGCGCGCACGCGCTACGCGGGACGGGTGGTCACCCTACGCGGTCTGCTCATGCGCTCTTCGTTATCAGATAACCAGGATAAAAAAAAACAGTCCGAGACCTACCCAAGAACTGGTCTGCATTTAGCGCGGTCCGGTTATGTCTAGCGCGGTTCAGTTCAGTCTGCTGACTGTTTACACATGACCCAGATCACAGTGTCCGAGATGTTAAAGATTTTAGACGCCGTTGGAAGGAAAGATGAGAGGGAGAGGAGTGAGGAATGTACAGGGTTTTTTTTTTTTTTTACGTAATGGGGGGCCGCTAGTGGTGGCGTGCTAGTGCGTCAGTTTGCTGCTTCTCTGGATGCATTAACGCAGCAGAGCTACGTGTAGTGCAGATCGAAGGACGCTGTTTATCAAGCTAATATCACCTAGTGTTAGCTTATGTTGTCCGAGAGGTTTTTAACTTCGCTGATGTACGTTCAAGAGCTTTACTGACCTTTCTACGTTGCTGTCAAACATCGGTGTCGTACTGACCTTTACGCTCATTAAAAGAAAATTACCATAACGGTCTAATTTCAGTTAAATTTTTGACAACCTTCAGAAATGTGCTGGCGTCGACCCGGACATATGTTCTCGTCACAGTATTCATGGCTTTGCAGCAATCACTGACACTGAGCAAGCATGAAGCGACAGTGGAAAGGAAAACTTCATCTGCCTCGACCGACTGGGGGTTAGAGAAGACAGAGCAGAGACACAAAGAGAGACAAAAAAGCACAGAAGCACACATTGATACAGGAATCTGTTCTACATTAGATGGTAATAGCAGATGATCTGTCTTCCCTGGATGATGTCACAGCTAACAGAACACCAGACCAGGTGTACCTACTATGAAGAAATAAAGAGGGAGAACAAAAAGATAAAAGCTGAAATGATGACAAGCAATGCAAATTGGAGAACAGTAGGAGAACTCAGCAGAGTGAGAGAAATAGACCCTGATGTCTATTGGTCAGTAATATCACCATCACTTGATTTGTTAATGTCATGCAACCCTGCCAAGGACCTGTGATTAATGCAGCCAGCAAGGAGGGTAAGAAAAGAAACCTCTGCAGCATGCTGTTGAAGAACTGCAGCAAAGATGGGATTCAGTGATCAGGTCTCCATAACAACCATAAGAAACAATGCACATGCTAACTGGATGTTTGGGATCCTCTTCTGCCATACCATCACAAATCTGAATATAAAGTTTGTTAAAGTTTGCTGGGAGTGTAACTGGAACCGCGTGCAAGGTTGCTAAAACTGTGCTTATTTGAAACCAATACTCCATCTGGGTTTAGTGTAAGGATAATGATTATGTGGAAAAGCGCTGGGCCTATTTCCCTTCTAAGTATTGTGGGAATCTTGGTGAAACGCATTTCATTATAAACATTTCGAAATTCCACGACTTTGTAAATCCAGAATTCTGTGGAGTTTGCCAGGAAAAGGAATATAGTTCTTAGTCAAATCTAACAGGAGGGTCGTTATCCAAAACATACGACCAAATAAACACCAAAATTGCAATAACCAGATGAAAAAATCAGCCTTCTCCTATGGTCATCTAAGTCCACAGAAATAATTACTCTAGTAAACCTATGTGGTGAGCTGAAAAGTAAAAACTGCTCAGTTAAAAGATTAATTTAACCCAAGGCCTTTCACACATCTTTACAAGGGCTGCCAACAATTTTGGGAAGGTTACTCTAGCCATCATTTAATTCTCACACTCCCATAACAAATGCAGCATCTTATTTGGGACCACCCACAGCCTAGATATCTTGCATTATCAGTTTATTTCAATCTGCATAGATAATTATCACCCCAGGGATTGAATTGTAGGACCTCGCCGCTTGGCTTGTTTCAGTTTCTCCTTTTCTTCCCTTGATTCTTGGCCTGCGCAGGGCCTTGGCTGCACACTGCATGTTGCAGTTAAACGAGGTTTGGCAACTAAAATAAATAAAATGGTTAAGCTGCATTTAGACTCGCTTATTTTTTAATGTGAAGCTTGATCATGGCAGCCCACTGCTGAGCTCTGGCACTAACAGATAGTGCTAGCCTCACCATGTGGGTGTAATGCGATATTTATAGTTTAGTTCAGAGGAAACAATTAGCATTTGATTTCAAGAAATGTTTTAAAGACGGTTTATTTAGCTGAGTCATATAGTGGGCCGGCTTGCAGCCAGGCGGTGTTGTACTTCTTAAACCTTTTCGTTACTTGTTTTTACTGATTAACCTATTTGTTTCTTTTCTATGAACATTCATTGTCTCTAGTGGACAAAGTCAATCTCAAATAAGTCTGTTTTTCTGTTTGCGGAAATGCTGAAAAAAAATTAACATTGTGTATGAAAATCTGCCATAATTTCTCAAACAGAACATGCATATTCATTTAATTCGAAGTCCTTGATGAAAAGGGTCCATGCATCCTGTTTTTGATGAGCTGCTGTATTTGGCATCATTGTTGTGCTCCAGTTTTTTGGACCAAGCTTTGGCTGTTTGACTGTCTCACATGTGACTTTGGAAAATTTTAATAGACAGAGGAGTTCACGGTCGACTCAATGACTGGAAGGTGTCCAGTTTCTACGTCAGGTCCAACTCATCACCCCTCCACCACCGTGCTTGACTGCTGGAATGAGGTGTTTGTGCTGCTATGCTGTGGCTGCTCTTTTCCAAAAAGATTATTTTATGCATTATGGTGCATTTGGTCCAAACAAGTTTGGCATGTAAGAGAGGGCTCTTTCCCCTGGTGACCCTTCCTAACAAGCCACAATGTTTATTCTTTTCTAATTAGAAGAATTATCAAAAAGTTTACATTGAACATACTAACAGGGTCATAGAGAGTGTAAGATGAAGCCTCATGTTTTTGTTTTTCTTTTCTGACCATTGCATGGACTGAACTCTAGTTGGTTTAACTAGGATATCCACCCATGGGAACGCTGGTTTTCCCTGGGAACACTCTTTAACGGTAGGGTGTATTATAAATTAGACATGCGTTGTAAAGAAGTATGAAAAAGCTTTGGATGCCACACGGAGTGTACTGTGAATTTGTATTCAGCCCCTGAGTTAGTACTTGTTGAATCAGCTTTAGTTGCAATTAAAGCCACAAGTCTTTTGGGTTATGTCTCTACCAGTTTTGCATATCTAGGCGCTGAGGTTTTGCCTTTGCCTTCTTTCAAAGACAGATTGAATGAAAAGCGTCTCTAAACGATAATTTTCAAGCCTTTCCATAAACTCCTGCTTTAGGTCTGGACTTGAACTTGAACTCCTATGATCTAAACCTTTCCTTTGTACCGCTGGCTTGTTGTCCTGGTGGAAGGTGAACCCCAGTTCCTGTCTCAAGTCATGTGCTTTTCCTCCAGGATTGTCCTGTATACTCCATCAAATCTGACATGATTTCCTGCCCCGGCTAAGTAAAATCATCCCCACTGGCGTGATGCTGCCACCATCGTGTTTCACCATTGGAATGGTTTGTGTGGGACGATTTCTACAATAATTTTTCCGCCGCACACATTGTTTTGCCTGCAGACCAAAAGATTCAACCTTTTCCCCCCACATAGTCGCTGGCCTCTATATAGTTTGTGACAAATTTTTCCTATTTTCATTTGTGAAAAATGTTGAGAACCATGTAGTGCTTTTTCTTCTTCCACCTTACGATATGCACTGCATCCATATATTATTTAAATCAATACTCCTTGTCTGTTATTGTTTGGACCGGTTTGTTTTTCCTCCATCGGGCTTCATCTCCTTTAGCGTTTTGAATTCACCGTGACTGCATTGTTCTTATCGTTTTATGCTTTCCTGCCACATCTGTTTTCCTCACCCTCCCGGCCTTTCTTCCTTCGTTTCCGCTCCTCAGCTCTGCATAGGCAGGGAGAAAAAGAGCTCCATTTCCTCTCTACTAATTACTGTAATCGATGACCGCCCTGCCACCGTGTTACCCAGCGTCCTGCTCTCCGCTCTGCTCACATGCTCTAAATGTCTTTATGGCGAGCGCATTACAATCCTTTGAAACGGCTGCTGCTCAGAAAGGAAGCTGGACTGTGTTTTCCTCGTGGCACATTATGACTTAAACTTGAGTGTAAGCTTGAAAGGAAAAAAGACAAACATATTTAGGCATTAGCGGTATCTCTGGTCATTGTATTCTCTACAGCAGGCCGTAGCAGTGCCTCTTGGAGCAAAGTGCGACATCTAATACCTCTTTATTTTAAATTTGGCCTGATTGTTTTTGGACTGCTAAATTTACATTATGGGGTGAATTACATTTTCTTCTAACGTTCTTGTTGTTTTGGCATTTACAGATGAGCCACAAGGGCCAAGAGAAATAATCCCACCTATAGGAGCCGTGTGCATTTTCTAAAACTATATTTTTACGTTTTCCTTTGTTTGTTTTGAGCCTGTACACCAAAACGCCTTTTAAGGTTTCTGAGGTTAGAAGTCCGACTTGAAATTTTTATTTACTTTGGCAGGTTGGGAGATGGGCGTGCGGCTTTGCCGGCGATACTTTTCAAAGACAAAGAAAGCTTGATGAGCCTCATGTCTGAAGTATCAGCGTCAGTGGAGTAAAAACACTCCATGTGTGCTGAAAAGCAGCATGTCCTGAAGGGCACAACCCACTTGTGATGTTTACTAACGTGGTGACTCAAGCGCCGATGAGCCCTCTTATTTCTTAATGATTAAGCGGATCTGCTGGAGCGCATGTGGGTGTGCCGAGTCACATGGCAGAAAGGCAAGCCTCCAGCTGGCTTTACAGAGAGGCCAAAAAACCAGTGCCAGAAATCTCGGTAAGCATTTTGCAGTAGGCGTGACGGGGGTATGTGCCACTCTCGACCAATCGGCTTGCAGAAATAAAAGCGGAAGTTGTTGCTTGGAACACGTGTCGACGCAGCAAAGAGGGAACCGAAACGATTGCAGATGGGAGCTGTTTATAGCCTCTGCAGTTTTAGATTGGTCACTGTATAACACACAGATGCTTTTAAAATTCTTGGATTGAGGAAATGTGGGCATATAAACATGCAAATTAGTACAGAAGCAGCTAAAGCGGAATTATCTCCGTCCTGAGTCGTAAAATTTCATTGCAAGGGCTTCTATGGCTATGGTTATTTAAAAAAGAGAGATGACAGAGAGCGGTCACCCAAAGGCACACACCAAATTATGCAGAGGGAATGGCATGCAATCCTGCATACTGTGCTCCTGCATGCAAGACGCTGGATTGCTTTAAGCAGAAAGTTTTTTTAATGTGCATCAGGTCAGAAAACAAAACAAAAACAGAACAAAAAAAGCTGCTATGAATACATACAGTATATTGATTTATTGAATACATTATTTAGAAATGTAAATCAAATGCATAAATAACTTCTTCATTAATTGACTAAATAGGCCTCTGCCGCTATAATCAAACACACGATGTGAACATTGCCACTCAGCCACGGCCACCTCCAACTTTTGTCAGCCTCTAATTTTAACCAACTATTAGGTTTTATTTCTTGATTTAATTTATTTCTAATTACATTTTAATCATGACATGCTCTACATAATTATTTCATTATCTATCTTTTTGATGCATTTATTATTTATTTTATTATTAAACATGTTTATTTAATATACTTTTAATTTTAAGTGTTTTTTTTTTTTATTTAATCTGTATTTATTTCCTTCCAATTTACATTTTAATTACAAACATCTCCAGTTAGGGCTAAATTTATACCCCTGGCAGATTTTAAAATTATATTCATGGAGCCAAGGAGTTTGATCAACCTTTTGGCACTCCTTAGGCTGCTTCTTTAAAAGTTAATGTGAGATATTTTTTGGTGGAAACATTATAATTAGAGCCTGTTAGTTTAAGAATTTAATGGAAACAGACTTCATCGCTTAGCATAGGTGAAATAAATCTAAGCTTTAGGAAAAAAATTAAAATTGAAAAGATCCCCTGCAGCGCTCACTAAATCCTGATATGTTTAAATTATATAGTTTATTTTTCGCCCCCCCTTCCTCTCAGTATGCTGCCTTAGCCACTCGAATCGCATCAAATGGCTCTATATCAAACAGTCTTTTGATTTACTTCTGGTGTTCCTGAGTTTTAACAAAGCAGTATAAAGCAAAGTGAAATTCTTCCGCTGTTTCTCTGGTCCCTGCTATCTTAGATTAGATGAAACATTTTTCCCATGCGGCAAGTGAGCACATTCATCTCCTTTTGACTTTGATGGTGTTCTGAAAGCCGGTATCGAAACACCCGGAAAACCTTTATTAAATTCGCTCTTGGAGGGAGATCTTTTCTCGTGGTTCTTTGCCAAAGATTACAAGACTAACCAGAAGTGCCCAGCTGAGTGCAACAATACAGCTCCCTCTTGCCTTTGTAAATCAATAAGCACTTGAGCTTGTTGACAAACTGAGCGAAGGAGAACTCAGGCCATGTAGTGCAGTCATGTACATAACAGAAACCACTAAATAATAAATGCTGTTTTGCTGACTCATTAGGGTTTTGGTGAGACCAAAGAGCAAGCAAAATCCAACCATCGTCATTATCGCTATTATTATGATTTTAATGTTTTCTTTGCCATCTTCAGTGGTATTGCTGACTCTTAGTTTAGTACTAAGTTGTTTAGTACTTAGTACTCCTAGTTTCCCTTCATCCTTTTCACTTAACCAGGGGATTTTAAACCACTGGTCTCAAACTCAAATCCTCTAGGGCTGGAGTCTTGCAACTTTCAGACGTGTCCCTTGGCCTGCACACCTGAATCAAATGGCTAAACTGCCTCACCAGCATGCGGTGAGCTCTGCTAATGAGCTCACATTGGAGTCAGGTGGGTTGAAGTCGAGATGCATTGAAAAGCTGCCGAAAACCGGCCCTCGAAGACTGGAGTTTAAAACTGTTTATGCTGTGGAGCTGGAAGTGCAAATGGTTGGAACTAATCTCTCAACCGGCTTGTTACTTTCTGAACCTGGATTACCCGCCTGTGATGGTTTATTCAGGAAAACACATGTCGGAATGAAAATTAAAGAACAAAGTTTGAAAATATGCTCGGCATTTTAAAAAAAAACATTTAAATTAATAAGGACAACTAGCAGGTTGATCTGCATTATGAATAAAAGAATGAATAAAAATGCACACATTTTGTCCTGTTGTCATTTTATAATTATTTTTTAAAACACATGCAATGCACAGTTTAGCTTTAAAGCACAAGAATGATTGTCAACCGCACAGCCTTGCTGGCTGAAGTGAAATGTATCTGGTTAAAGTTCGTATTTTTTGTTTATACAGAATAAAATAAAGGATGAAAACAACTAATTAAGTAAAAGCCTGTCATCTGTGCTGCGCTGCTAGGGAAAATATGAACTGTTTATAGAAATTATTGGTTCTTTTTTAGTACATGAGCATATCAATTGCCATAGAAGTACCCTACCTTCTTGAAAATAAAACGAAAATGAGTGAAAAATAGAACTGTTGTTTAGGACTTTTGAGACCAATTTAAAAGATTTAGGAAATCCTGGTAGCTTGGAAGGAAAATACCAAGAAATTTGACTTTTTGCACATTCATAAGAACTACAATCACATTTGTATGGGTAAGAGTTATCATGATGAAACCTGTTGGCAGAAACCACTGATACAAACAGACTGTTAGCTCATGAGCTCAGTGACGATGTCCCAGTGTTTTACCCCTCAGCGTCACACACAGCTTCACAATAAATGTCTAACACAGTCATTTAGTGGCAGGCTACAACACTCTTGAGCTTTGAGTAGCTTTTGATGACACTCATTCCAAGCGTAATTAATTAAACATAGACACTGTTCAACAAATCAGGCATCATGACAGTTAATGAAGATAACCCAGGGCCTTTACTAATAAGATGGATGATTATATAGCCTTGCAAAATGTGATTTGCTGCTGCATGCAGAGGTCAGTGAGGGGACACACACACACATTTGCAGGAGAGGCAGGATGGCACCAATCCTTATTTCCCGGGGCCCCTAAGGTCCCTTGTTATTTTAATGTTTCCCATCTGACATCGGCTATCTATGTCTGGTTTCTTTAGAGGGCAGCGCAGGGGAGAGCCAGCGTCGCCGCCCCGTCCCCAGCGCTACCCGACGTTACTCTGTACATTTGTGTTTGAGCGTGCCAGACAAGAACATCCAGCCCGCTATCTGGGCTGTCTCTTCCGACTGCTTGTTAGTTCCAGCAGAGCCTCTGGCGGTGCAATTATGAGTCACCGTGCCTGCGCATGAGTCTTGCCGTTCAGATTATGTCTTTTGCAATAGCTTAACTGCTATTGGCAACAACTCAAGTTGGCACAGATCTTTTGTCAAAGAACCTTTTGACCAGAGGAAGGAACGTGTCAAGGGTGGAATCAACCTGCCATGTCTTTAATGTTCTCCTTCATACTGATCATACTGTTTGTGAAGGTGGATCAGCCATCTGAGGAGCAGTAATGCGGTTACTATACATTCTAAATGTTACAGTTGATATGATCCAGTCCTTACCAAGTATTTAAATCAAATGTTAAGTGCACAAAACCCCTCTGTCATTTTGTTGTTAAACTAAAAAGGCAGAAAAGGTAAAATTGTGAAGAAACTAAATACGCCTGCTGCTTTAAGGGGTTTAAGGACTTAGTATGCTGCTAAGTAAACCACCTGATTGTTATCGCTTTGAGCTTCTGCAGGAACTTTTGGCACTGCTGCTCATCCAGTTTACAGAATAGAGTGTTGTGCTACAGCAAGTGTGCAAACGTCAATGAACAGAAAAGACATCAGAAATAAGAGTTGCTCAACATTCCTCCATAAAGATGTGAGAGACTGATCAAATCAGGCGGTGACTGACTGCCTAGAGTTGTTGATAGTTCTGCAAGCTTCTCCGTCATGGGAGTGTGCTTATTATTATTTTTTATTTTTTTTCCATTTTTGTTTGATTTTTTTAATAATAAATGACAATGTGAAACCAGTGGTGTGCTTTTGCTGACTTGAGGTTAGATTTATATAAAAAAAAGATGATTTGTATTATGTTTTTATACATGAAATGCTAGAATTTAAAGAGGGGGGTATTTACTATGACTGGTTTTATTTATGTTAATTCTGCTAATAGATGATGGCACAGAGAGGAAACTTCTGTCATAATATCAGCCTCATGGATAACCCAAACATTTTCAGCAGCTCAGTAAACAACGTCCCAAAGGGGCTCTGCATCCGAAATCTTCAGCTGAAACTTCAGCAACATCAAAGAAGAACACATGTTTGCCTTTTACATCTCTGCATCTGCCAGCACAAAGATTAAAATGCCTGAAAGGATGGAGAGCGCACAACAAAAGTTGGTGCATAACAGGGGAACGTCATCAGCAGGTCCTAGTACAGGATTCATTATGCTCTGAGCAACATTATGTTTCATCATAATATTGTACTAATATTTACTGTCTGGAAAGCCAGAGGGTGTGAATTATTCTCCAGCAACAAGTCTAGCAAATAATGCAAAGTAGTTCTTGCGCAGACATAAAAGAAAATGGTGTGAAAAGCAGCTGCTGCTTGCTCTGGTCGTCTGTCTTTTCTTCATCCTTTTACAGTGCCCCTCAAAAAATATTCACTTGAATTCCTTCTCCTCCTTCACACTTTGCCACGTCACAAATACAAATTCCAATGTTTGTAATTCTGAAGAGAAAGGGTACATGTTTGGGATTTTTATTTTTTTAATAAAGAGTTGAAAGAGGTCATTGTTAAATGAAAACTACCAGGACACCAGTTTACAGTTCACCGTAAGCCTTGAAGCAACCATGTGGAAGGCGCTCTGGTCTGATGAGTCCAAAAGTACTCTGTTTTTGCCCCGTACTCAGTTGCACATGTCTTTAATTTGAGCATGCAATTTTATTTTATCTTTATCTCTTTTTTTACATTTGTTTTATGTCTACATGCTTCTACTTTGCTGCTGGTACACCTGAATTCCTCCACTGTGGGACCATAAATTATATTTCTAATTTATTCAATAGCTGGTCATCGTTAACGGGAACTAAGATGAACCCAAAAGCACAACAATGGTGGAAAACAATCTGTTGGAGGCTGCAAAAAAAAGGCTAAAGTGCACCTTCCAATGGGACACCGACCTTAGACATACAGCCAGGATAAATGCAATATTCTTTGTTTAAAGCGTATCCATGTGTTAAAATCTGCCAGTTTGACTCCAGACCTGGATGCAGTATTGGATCTGTGCTGAAGGAAAATCCACTCTCTACATGTGCAAAGGTGATTGACTTGTTCAGCACGGTATATTGCAAATTTATCGTAATCTATATGTCAGTGTCTGCAATACCAAGATTGAAGAACTGCTTGGAACGCAATAAGTCTTGGAAAATTGTATAAATGTCATGTTACTCACTGTTTGGGATTTGGGATTGCAATAAACCCAAAGCAGACCAACACTGACACCGTAGACCAAACATTTTTTGTGTCTTTACCACAAATCATATAATGACAAATCAAAACATAGCCCCCAAAAAGGAAATCTCATTTTGTGGAAAAGGGTGCCTTACAAAACTGTTCACACACCTTTCCATCCCCCGCTGTGTCAGTTTACCCTTGCAGGTTTGATGACCATCTTGTTTCTATTTTCAGGGCCTCACTGGGGTTGACAACTGTGGAGCATTTGAGAAACCTCAAAGGTAAGATATTCACCTGGTTTCAGATTAATAACAATCGGAATATATGGGTATTGGAAAGTTAGGAATCGTTTTCATTTGCACAGACTTTGCCGCGTGTTATCTTTGTGGTTGCGTTCTCACAGGCTTTAGTTTGCACAGTGCACTTCGATCCATCGATGTTAAACAATTTTTAAGGTTCTGTATGTTCTTCAGTGGGGTTTTAAAAAAAAATAGATGTCTATTAAACCTGATGCTCCTCAGAATTAAAGATGGAAAAAATGAGACCAGTGAGAGTTTACACTTTAATGTTATAAAGGTGACATCTTCGGCAGATTTAGTTGAAACTCTTGCTGAGGATTAAATCCAAATCCTCCGGCTCAACCTGAGGGTCGGAACTGGTTATACGCTTTTACTGTCTTGTCTTCCTGAAGCGTGCCTTTTCTCACAGAAAAGGAGCAAAATATCTCCTGTTTGTTTCTAAAGTTGCTGTTACTACACCTCTTTGGAGAGCCCACAGCGTTTAACCAGGATGGGATCCCTCCAGCTGTGATATTTTATTCAGCAGAAACTGCCAGGTTGGAAACCCTAATCCTCTCAAAGATGAGATATTGTAACTACTTGCTCCAGGCATCCATGAAAAAGTGAATTATATCTGCAACGCGTCGCTGTTCTATTAGTCAGGCATTGGCCGCTATGAGATTCGTACAGAAAAGACACTGGATGTCACATTTCATGGTATTTACACAGAAAAATTAAATGGATGGATGGAAACGTGGATGGTTGGTTGACTAGATGATAATAAATTACATTTTCAACATTACATTTTTTCTGACCAACTTGTTTTAACCTGGTTAAGTTTGGTTTTTGCAACACAGTTCAGCTTTTTTAGTCGGCCAGTAGTACCGTCATTAGGTTGTTACCTTATGTGCTCCTTTAAATAGCGCGGTAATTTGCATAAATCAAAGTATCCTGCGATGCACTGCCAGCTTCAACATCTTACACCACTTCTGTGGATTGAATTAATTACACATCACATGTAATGACTAACAGACCTAGGCACTGGCACAAGCATGTCGAAGCCTTTTTAGATGCGAAGCGCATGCTCTACGTTTGTCCTCCAGCAGCATTTCTTGTATGTTTTGTTTTCATCCAGAAGGAGGGAAAGCAAAATGAAACCTTAAGATGCAGTTTCTAATGAGATGGAATAATAATCACTGAGCTTTATCGATCAGGTGTAAAAGTAAAGTGAAGAGGAATCACAAAGAACGCCTGAAGACCACCAGCCGGCCTGCTGATTGTATTATTAATGTCTCCCTTCTGACCTGCAGATCTGACTGATATGAGCCTTGCTTGCATGTAAACATTAATCAACCGTCCATTAGTCTAATGACGGGTCACATGATGGGCTCCAGGCAGCTGTGGTAAGGATGGCCTGCTGGGCATTAGGACATCTGGTTGGACGACGCCACAGATTCTAAAATAGAGCTTATATAAGTTAGGCCAAAAAAGCTGTGAAATCGTCCTTTACCAAACTGCCAGTGTGTGTGATTTTTATACAAAAACGTCCAGAATGAGTCTGGAGAAGGCTTACGGCTGTGTCCCACGAGGCATTTTGTGAGGGGTGCTGTGGGAGTACGGGGCTGTAAGGGATATTTTTGCTGTGACCAAAGCAAGCGCTGTGTCCTCACTCCCCTTCTTATGAACTCTGGTCATCTTCCCTGTTCCTGCTGAGGAAAAGCATCCCCACAGCACGGTCTGGCCAACACCATATTTTTACATGGGGGGATTGATGTTCAGGCTGATGTTTAGCGTCATGTTTCCACCTCACATTGCATTTTGTATGCAAGCAAAAAAGTGCTAGAAGTACCTTTGTGGGCTATTCCAGGGTTCACCTTTACAATACAAAGAGCCATCTTTGATCTCGGTCCACTCAAATTAAATTTCTACCTTTGCATAAATCTGTTTTGTATTTAAGAGCTAACTGTTTTTTCTTTCATTTTATTGTTTTCATGTAAAGAGCAACCAGTTTGAAAACTCTCTTCTGAGATCTGCACATGTATTGAAGCCGTTCATTGTTGGCGAAGGTTTAGTTGCGAAACGTTGAGCATGCCTTCAGGCACAGTGTATCCAACAATGATCCTTTGTCAACATTATTTATCACCTAGATCTGTGTGCTCTGGTTACATTTTGGTTGGCTCAGGCATGGCGTCAGGAAGCCTTGCAGACACTTCTACACCGCCGCGCTTTGATGCCAGTGTTCTGTCGGTGTCACCGTGGTGTAGAATCTCGCTTCCAGCCCAATCCTTAGCTCCGTTTAAATCACAGAAATCCTCTATGTGTCTCCGCAGCTTAGCATCCAGCTACTGCATCTCGTTCGCACGTCACATCTCCAACCGTGATGCTTTTGCTCTGTTTGATTGTTTGAGTCTTTCTGTTGCCGGATATAATGGGGCTTGCCGAGTTTACCCACCGTTCATGTCACTTTGGAATAAAAAGCCCCTGTTTTTACTTTATTCACAGACATGACTTAACCGTTTCAGTCAAACAAAGGCCACTTTTCTGCTCTCTTTTTTTAATGTCTCCATGTCGACTCAGGCCAAATCCCACTTAACGAATGGGTCCAGTGGGAGCAGTTGTGGGCTGTGAGTTCATCACTATTGCTGCTTGTTACTCAGTATGTGGCCCACCGAGCCAGTTAGAGCAGATAAGTGAGCGTATGCGAGTCACCGCAGTTTTTTGTTTTGAATGTTGTGGTTGAGTCAGTGTGATAAATGAAGGAGGGATTTAAAAAAACATTTTCTTGCAATTTCATGATGTAATTTCAGTTTTACCAGTACTTTTTTTTTTTGCTAACAGTCTGCTTTGTTTTGGTCAAAGCGTTTTACAAATGTATTCAGTTGAACAGTCGTCACATAACAACCACATAATTTAGTGTATTTTGATAAGATTTCATATGGCAACCCTTAATTATTTGTGAAGGGAAAGAAAATGGATGGATTGTTTTTAAAAATTTTAACAAAGAAAAATCTGAAAAGTGTGGCATGATGTTTACTCAACCCCCTTAAACAAAATCAAACTATTGCCTTCAGATTCCACCTAATTTGTACAACTGAAGTGTGACATGCATTTGTTTTCAGTCCACCTAAGTCTAACCACATTTCAAATAATTGACGTCAACTGTAAGATCCCTCCGCCAGCGATCTACCAACATTAAGGCAAAAAAGACAGGGGACAAAATGTTCAATCGAGTTGTACATCAAGTCAGTGAAGTTATTTCAAGGTAACCATTGAAAAATCGAAGATAAAGCCCAAGTATACAGTGAAATCCTGTATAACAAGTGCAAATTTACCTTTACACTACCTATTAAATGCTATGTGCAAACTCAGGGTCTTTTTAACTGAAAATAGCTGACAAAGATTGAGCGTATGCAACCAGATGTTGCAACATTTATGTATACAAAACACATAAAACACAGCAGAACTAGCATCAAGCATTAGCCTTTAATTTAACCATTAAAGGCATACTAAGTAATTATGGATAAAATGTAGTTGCTTTTGCACAGACAAACATCCTTACATCTACTCATGAGGTCGGACACATGCTTTTATCCACTTCTTTTGGGTTTTAGAAAGGAAAAAACTGTATACCACCCTCTAAACATTAAAGATAATGCATGTCTGAGTTGTATTTTACCCTCTGACATTTAGCCATTTCTACCAATGTTTTTTTATCGAAATCCCTCTGACGGCAATGCATTCACAATGTAAAATCTCAACTCCCGCTGCTACTAGGGTGACCACCTGCTAATAAGCCCAAGGGGGGACAAGGGGTATGTTTCTGAGGGACAAAGTGGGACACTGCTTGGCGCTGCGATGCCCCCACCTCACGGGCAGACTCACTGATAGTGGTTTACACATTTCTAGCACATACCACCTTACATGGTATATTAATAATGCCCTATTCCCATAAACATGTGTAATTGCTGATGTATGCTCATGAATAGGCCAACCAATGTGTATTTCTTTCTAAATAAAGATTCATAATACGTTGAACACTCAATGAACAGATGCACTTCCAATTCCGATTTACTTTAGCTATTTAATTTTATTTATTTTTCATTACAATTTAATAACTTTAAATAAATTATAATTTAAAATTAAAGGATTAACAGGAATTGTAGTTGCTCTACACCACAGGAACTGTACAAAAGTCTTAACTCACGACTCCAGAGGTTCACAGAACGAGAAGGGGGAGGAAGGATGGTGAACTTGGATGTTGGTAAAGGCAGGCGCAGGGAAAAAAAACTGTTCAGTGTTCTGGGGACACTTTTTGGACTTTGGGGTCACCTTTAGGACTCAAACCTTTTCAAACCAAAACATGAAGTGGGCAGAATGCTTAGATGTCCACTTATAACATCAGTTTAATCCAAAAAATTGCAAAATTAACTGACCAGCAATCTAATCACAACGAGCCAACAGCCAGTATGTTTCTGAATCAGACCATTCATTAGCCTACCTTCCATAAGATCGCCGCTGCATGACTGAAGACTTCCCCTGGAGCCGCAGCACCAGAGCGCTCCGGTCGTCTCGGTAGAGCCGGTTGATGCAGTCAGGATCCAGCAGAGTGAACGTCGGACTAGTTTTGGCTTGAATGGACATCAGCCTCCATGAATACCAGGTTATCCTTGTTGATATTTATTAACACCGATCCAATTCTTTCACTGCGGAGGTTCGCTTTGGTAAAGTCGCACTGCAGAGCCGTCCGCACCAAGTGACGACACAAAACAGGTTAAAATGTCCTCGTACGTTATATGAGGAACTTCTTCATGTCATCCTCTCAGTCATGAATAGTTTAAAGCTGTGGCCATAGTTACTTCGTCGTTCGAAAATAAGGTGGATAGAGCGACCAACTTTTTTTTGAGAAAGCATTGATTATGCGTGACACGGTCTCAATTTGCGGGACGCATGAATTGGGCTTCAAACGCTGTGCGCGCATGCGCTACGCGGGACGGGTGGTCACCCTAGCTGCTACGTGGTGTTTCGTTTTGGGACAAATTTCAATCGCTGATTGGTCAGTTACTGACTAGCCTCCAGGATTGATTGACAGGCGGTGTTACGTAATCTACAGCATTAAGACCTTTGGGTTATGCCAGTACCAGCTTTGGAAATTTGGAGAGTAAAATCCGTGCCACATGGTTTTCTTAGCCAAATAGCTGAAGCACGGTCAGATTGGATAAAGTTCATTTGTGAACCTCAATTTCGAGTCTTGCCAAAGATTCTGGACTTTGACTGGGCCATTCTAACACTTGGATATTCTTGGATCTAAGGCATGTTCACAGATACTGTCCTGCTAGACAGTGAACCTCCACCCCATCTCGATTCTGGCACAGGGGTGTCAGACTCCAGTCCTCGAGGGCCGGTGTCCTGCAACTTTTATATGTGTCTGTGCTTCAACACACCTAAGTCACATAATGATGTCATTAGCAGGACTCTGGAAAACTTGACTGCCGTCTGAGGAAGTAATTCAACCATTTGATACATGTGTGTTGGACGAGGAACACATCTAAAAGATGCAGGACACTGGCCCTTGAGGACCCTGCTGTACCAGCTTGGTTTTTTTCTCAGATTTTTTTGGATGTCCTATATCCATCCTTTTTCCCGTCAACTTCTACCAGCACCCCTGTTCCTGCTAAAGACAAGCATCCCGACAGCATGATGTCGCCACCGCCATGTTTCATCGCAGGGATAGTGTGTTCAGGTTAATATGCCGTATTGGTTTTCCACTTTCCACATACAACTTTTGCATCTGGTCCAAAAAGCAAAACTTTGGTATCGACAAATGGGACATCTTATGACTTTCTTCCAGCCACTCTTCCATAAAGACCAAGTTTGTGAAGTTTGATATTTTTCTGACTAATGTCGTGCTAGCTCGCCTTCTAAGATTAGTTTAGATTTTTACTTTGGCTGAGTTTTCAAACTCTATATAATCTGTGAAAAAACTCCCCTTTCCGCTGATACCAGGTAATAATGACCAACAGGACATCTGATGCAAAAGCAAAAACTAGTGTAGGAATGTGCCTTTACCACAGTAACGAATTCAGTGGTTAACTTTTAAAGCAGGGAAATCTTTCAATATCAGTTTCTGTGTGCATTTCTTACTAACCACAAAGATCAGCTTCTCTTTAATGTTTCTGTTCCATTATTGTGAGAATGTATGACTGCTCTCACCTCGATACGTGTTCTGTGAATCAAATACACAGCGTGAAGTCAGCCATGCTGCCTCTCTGTCTCTCTTTCTTCTTTGTTGATGTCTCTCAATGACTCTTCCTCCCCCTTCCTTTGTTGACTCCACCTTATCCTTGATTGAGAGGAGCCTGTAGAGGGAGAGCACGCCAGGGTCAGTTGGCCCAACTGATGCAGAGCTTTTGCTTAAATTCTGTTTGTGAGAAGCAACATGCTGGATGCCCTGAAGAGCTTGAAGACGGAGTGCACAGCAGCAGCCTAACCTGTTTGTGTTCATGCATTTGTAGGAGAATGGACTGATTGTATATTTGTCTGCTTTTGCATGCTGCAGTGTTTGTGTGTGTGTGTGTGTGTGTGTGTGTGTGTGTGTGTATGTGTGTGATGTGGTTTTAAGCATTTGAATATCAGCTTGTATTTTGCATACCAGATTCTGTGAAGTGTGAAGGGGTCTGTCTGCTACCACCTGTGCACCGTAACGGCTGTTCTGTGTTCGGTCAAACCGGACCGTCCTCTTCTGGTTTCTCACTAGCTGTAAAGCAGCTCTGGCATCTGTTCAGACTGTTAGATCGATCGATCTATCTATCTATCTATCTATCTATCTATCTATCTATCTATCTATCTATCTATCTATCTATCTATCTATCTATCTATCTATCTATCTATCTATCTATCTATCTATCTATCTATCTATCTATCTATCTATCTATCTATCTATCTATCTATCTATCTATCTATCTATCTATCTATTTCAATGTTTTATCACACATTCTTAGCATAAAACGTTCTAAGCTTTTCTGGAGAAAACAAAAGTTACTGAATTGCCAAATTCACACTAAGGCCAATCATGTAGAATCACTTTCAAATCAAAAATCTCACCAAAACAGGACCTGTTAGACAACACGAAGTAGGCTAAAAGACTCACTATGTCCCAATCTAAAGGAATTCAACAACAGATAAGAAACAAAGTAATTGACATCCATCGGTCTGGAGAGTGTTACAAAGGCATTTCCAAGGCTATGGACTCCAGCGAACCACATTGAGAGCTTTTATCCCAAAACACAGAAAACATGGAACAGTGGAGAACCTTCCTAGGAATGGCCAGCCAGCCTAATTTAATCCAAAATCACATTGACGAGTCCTCCAGAAGGTAACAAAGAACCCAGAATAACATCTAAAGTACTGTAGCCCTTGTTTAACTGTATTACTACCATTGGTCCAAGAACAAGAAAGAGACTAGGCACAAATCGCATCCATGGGAGAATTTCACAGCCAAAATCACTGCTGACAAAAAAGATCATATAGACCCATCTTGCATTTTCCAAAAAACATCTTGATGATTCCCTAAGAATCTTTGGAGACAAAAATGTTGGTTGCATTTGGCTGAAAACAAACAGAGCCTTTGAGAAGACAATGTTGTGTTGCCCGTTAAACAGAAGTGTGATGGTCTGGAGCCAGTTTGATGCTTTTGGATCTTGGCGATTGATCATAATTGATGACACCATGAATTCTGCTGTCTGCAGAAAATTCTGAAGGATAATGTCCAGCCATCAGTTCCCGACCATAAACTTAAACACACCTGGGTTATGCAGCGCGACAATAATCCCAAACCCACCTAAATGTCCACCTCTGAATGCCTCAAAAAAATGTGACAAAAAAAAATATATACATAAAAAACTGAAGATAAATCCGACCGAGGTGATGTGACATGAGAAGAACCCATGAAATAAGCCATTCCTGCTTAAAAATCCATCTGCAAAGAGAGAAGGAGCAATGTTCCTCTAAAGTGATGTAAGAGACTCATTACCACTTATCACAGCAGATATAAACAATTATTGTGTTTAAGGGGTGGTTACTTTTTCTCCAGAGACCCAGGTTGGTTTGGATAAACATTTGTAGGGTGCGGCGGTGGTGTAGGGGTAGAGCTCGTGACCCGTGTTCAGTGGCCACAGTCCCCAACGCGGCTCTTCATGTACAGTCTTCTTTAAAGCCTCGGCTTCTCTTTCTTCTTTCACCAGAAGCAAACCACCGATGCTCATACACGTTTTTGTTCAGAGACTCGTCTGTCGAAAAACATCTCCTGCTGCTGGACAGAGTTCGTCTGAACGGTTTCCAGCCACAGCGCACAGCTAAACTTTATCTGACTTTTCCTAAACTCAAAACAGATTCTTGTTTTCAAAAGGTTCACATTTCAGACTTTCTCTTCCATTTTCACCTGCCAACAAAGGGGGAACTGGATGATTGATTTGTGGATCATTACTGAGACATTTCTTTCCATTTTCCTTGCTACAAAACATCTTTCAGGAATTTCAGGTGTTGATAGGCACACTTCTACTGGTATAGACAGAAATTCCTTTATGGGCAAAAAACAAATTTAGTTTTTATGCCATAAAAAGTTTCTGCCTCCACATTCGCCTGACATATTGTGGGTATAAAGCAATGAAACAGCAAAGTTCAAATACCTTTCTGGCCACAGATGCCCTG
Organism: Fundulus diaphanus; assembly: GCA_037039145.1. Taxonomy (NCBI): domain Eukaryota; kingdom Metazoa; phylum Chordata; class Actinopteri; order Cyprinodontiformes; family Fundulidae; genus Fundulus; species Fundulus diaphanus. The sequence goes on along the minus strand of CM073143.1, from coordinate 21,712,390 downwards.
CCTTATCGCTGCAACACTTATTTTATAGACCTAACCGATCATTACGCGCATTCCAAGCCAAAAACGCAGAGACGTAAAGCAAAGGGTGGCAGTGAGGAGCTCCTGACATTGCTTGCCTTTTCAATCACCCCGTTTCTTCCTCTGAGGCCCTCACTGTGAACGGTGAAAAGCTATATAAATAGTGGTAAATGAAATGAGTGAAAGTGTTTCCTGGATTATGTGCGGATGAGTGTGCGCTCTTTACATTTCTAGAAGAAACACGGGGCTCTGGTTTCCTGTAAAGAAGCAGACCTTGTAAACCTAAGGGGGAAAGAAACCTCGCCGACGCTGAATTATAATTGAGAAGCAGCACAGAATGACATTTAGCTGCGGAGACATTCGTGGAACCTGTGTGAACGTCAACCTTAAAACTGCTTTTTAAAAAGTTAACATTTTTCTTTACAAAATGAACACCTTCAAACATAGGTACAGGAGAGTAAAATCCATCTTTGGACTATTTTTTTAAAGGTCTGTTTCCACCCCAGAAGTTTCTCAAGGAACCAGAATCACTTTTTAGGCACCATTATTTTACCCCCATGGTTTCCATCACAACAAATCAGACTCCCTCGGTGTAAATTTGCCTTAGGAGGGAGGTGATACTTTTTGGATGTATGCTGAACCGGTATGTTTTGTTGTGTATGTTTTTATGATAGGAAGTTGCTTTTTAGTTCTTATTTCTTTGAAGATCTCCCAGTTTGAACTCCTTAACGGACTGTAGGGTATTTTACATATAAATATAATGAGATGAATAACTGGTACTTTTATTTGCAAACACAACAAACATTCGGTATTACAGGGTTTTACATTGCCGAGGTACAGATACAGTAATACAATTAGCTAACCTTGATGAAGATATTAGCTAAACGAAATTAATAAAAGTCTGGACTCTCACTTTTAATGACTGTGTAAAGGCAGAGAGTGGAATTTTGAGTGGAATTTTATATTGGAAATGTTGGATGCCTTTTACAGCATTTATGTTACATGCAGTAAATTAAAATCCCCCCTCCCCCCATGCTGCAGCTGCTGCATGTGTTTCATGTTCCCTTGGAACACGTTGGGGAGGCTTTAAAGGGCATACATAATAATTTTTACAACTTCTCCTTTTAAAACTGTATTCAGGCTCATAGTTCACCTTAGTTGCATTCATTTTCAAGACCGTAACAGAGGAATATGTAAAAATGGCAGAAAAGAACAAAAGCCGAATATGAGGAGCGCAGACCGAAGGTTGTTGAAAAGCAAAAGTTGGGCAACATAGTATATTTTCCTCCCAAGATAAAAGTAGTGCTAATAAAGCCTCCAGTTTCGAATTTGGGTTTATAAGAAAGAGTTTTCGGGTGATTTATGCGCAGGAGAATGTCCGGAGACATGTTTTCTGAGAGCAGCAGCTTGGAGACTTTAAAGAAAATGTCTTTTTTGCGGCGCGTCCCGAGCCAAGTCTGCCTGTAGTTCACCACAATCAGGCAAAGAAAACTAATTTAAAACACTCAATTCTGGAAGTATTCAGAAAGATATGTTTTTTGGTGCAGTAATGACCAGCATGGTTACTCGGATGCCCACGGGCATTTGCTCTTCCACTCCCATTTCTCCAGGTAACTTTATATTGGTGAGCCGTGCAGTGATTGCGCAACTCTTCCTTTTCCCCACGTAATCAATCTGCGATATACTCCTTAGGGTTTAGCTACACTACAGTAATGTCTAGGTCAAGATATTATTCTGACCACCTGTCACACCTCTGAAACTTATAAGTCTAAAGTTAGTTTTCCAACAGCAACATGTTGTTTGGCTCTAAATAGTAGTTTCCAGTACACTGTCACAGTTTTTCAGTAAATCATTTATGGAAATACATGGCGGCGTCAAACTTTGGCTGAACACTGCTGAATCTGATGCCTTTGTGCCGATTTTGTGTGAGTGTGAGTGTGTGTGCTGTGTGCGTACGTCCCAGGAAGGAAAACAAGGGGATTTTACGGAAGAGATTAAACGGCTGAGAGTTTGTTGCACTTTTATTCCTCGGGGCTGTTTGCAGTAAAAAAAATATATATTAAACAAAAACAAGAAGAAACAGTTCACTGGGACAGATTTTAGCTCTCACTGCGTTCTGTCATCATAAATCCAAAAACAAATTCTGATTTCTCCTTGCGGAGAGCAAGAGCAGATCTGGGCGTAGAGGAGTGTGCCCCGCATGTGCACGCCACCTGATTTAACGTGTGCAGGTTTAAAATTTAAGCACTCCGGTGGGCATCTGTGCCCCTGCGCCGCTGTGCATGCCTTTCTATGACAGAAGGTTTGGATCCAATCAGGTCCAGGACCACACAGACGTTCAGGGGGGAGCAGGACGGGCAATCCGGGCCTCTTTCCAAACTCGATTTTCTGCCAAGAAAATCACCTTTCCAGCCCGCTGGCTCTACCTTTTTGGCCCCAGCTAGTCCTCCACCCCTTTTACCACCTTCTCCTCTTTCACAGAATGTGCTGCTTGCAGCCAGAGAAAGACCGAGGTGTGAGGTGGGTGTTGTTATGGCCCTGGTGTGTTCAGGGGCCACAAGAGGGGAGGGGGGGAGGCATATGTAGGAGAATGAGCTTGTTGGTCCGTTGTGAGTTTTTGCATGTGTGTGTCTGTGGTCTTTTTATTGCTCATTACAAAGGTGGCTGAGACGTGGGGATGAATGGAAGGGCTCGGAGGTGTAACGTGTACAGGGTGCATGTCTTAAAAAAGCCCTAAAGGCTAATCTCAAATGCTCAAACGAGGACGGGGAGAAGGCTTCTGATTTGTTTCCCAAATTCCGAACAAAACAAAAATCAATCTCGATGCTTCTTCCAGAGTGAGCAAAAATTGACGGAGTCTGTGCTGTCGAAAGCATGCTCTCGCAGGAATCTTCTGTTTACAAAGCTACCGTGGGATGTTATAACTCAGAGCACATGCATGCAGAAGAGGGTTTCCCTCCCGCTGGAATGGAGTGTAGAAAGATTTAATATCAGCCCATCTGGTGGGTGTCTGCTGTTTCCAGCTTTATGTATACAGTGCTGGTCAGGAGGTCTCCGTCCCGTCAAGATCGGCACATGTCGTTGTCGTTTTGGGCTGCATTTAAACTTTTTTCAGGGTGGATAAGGCATTAAATAACCTTAGTGAGTTTTTTTTTATTGGATGCACAGGGTTGATTTAATTAGGATTTCCTTTGATCCACAGAGGCTCTAAATCAAGACACATCGCTCCCCCTTTACTAATATTTGAATAAATCTTCCTATAGCAGGTTTAGATAAACTATACACTGTCGTGGCCATCGAGAAGCTTTCGACATAATTCTGGCTGCATATTTGCTCACTCTTCTTAAGAGTGTAGAGTAGTTGGCTTAGGTTTGGTGAGGTAGAGGCCATCCCAGGACATTTAATACTAGCCTGCTTTATGTTTTTGGATCATTGTCCTGTTGTAAGACCCGGTTGTGCCCATCTAGTTGTTCATTTAAGGTTAACGTTGATGAATTTGGAAGTAGTCCTCCTGCTTCATTTTCTTAAGTAATGTATAAGTACAAGTGGTAGTAAAACATACCCTCAGCACGATGCTACAAATATGCACAAAACAAAATGAAAAGCAACATAACAACATAGCAAATATGTTTAATAAACCCAAAGGTATTTTAAGAGGACTGTCTTAGCTTTCGCCTTTTGATTGCCGTATAAATGTCCCTTTATCTGAGGATGACCGTTTGGGTCAGATGGTTGTGTGTCTAGGAACTTTAAATCAGCAACATTTTTTCAACAGGAACAGCAATCATTGTGACATGTGTTTTTTTTTTCCTGACAGACCTCAGGAATAGTTTAATAAAGAAGAGCTCCATCTTGGTCTTTTACATCTAAAAAGCTCTCGCATGCCCCAACTCAATGACAAATAGGATAGAATAAAAATAGCCATTGTTTCCCCTCAGTGGGGAAATTTGCGAGTGCATCTAAAAAACAGATTTACAAAGAGAAAAGTTGAGGACTGAGTGAGAGCTGCTGAAACAGGCTGCCTGCTCATGTGGCACCGGAATAAGATACATCAGAGACCATCAGGGTTTGGGCAGGTGTTGCTTTGTTGCTTGATAATCTGCACGTTTTCATCTCATTTTATTTATACTGTGGTTTATGTGCGTGACTGCAATTGGGTTTGTGTTATTTGAGTTGCAGGTGGTGCCTGAAGTCACGCCATGTGCAAAGACTTAGGTGAAATACTAAACACATCATTTACTAAATTAGTAGATATATCAAAAACTAAATAAGGCATTTAGCCAAAATCAAACTGCTTTTGTAGGTTTTGGGTTTTTTGTCTTGTAAGGTGCAGGATTAACAATACCTAAATAAACAATTGCAGTCAGAAAAAAAGAACAATGTTGATTCGTTTTAGCTGTCATCCAAAATAAAAATAAAAACTCCTTTCTTTGGGTGGGAAAAGCACATTTTGATAAAACATGAAGGCTTTGATTAGATATATGGTATTTCAGTGTACCTGTATCCCTGCTAAATGAAGCTTTCGGGGAAACTACACTCCTCTCTCTGTTTGCACATTAGATTTATTCAAAACTAAGAGTTTTGTCATGGGAGGGTTTTTTTTTTTGTTATTCTTTGGAAAAAAATATTTTATGATTATTTTTTACCCCTTAAAACGCACACAACCCACACGGTCACGGTCCGTTTTAGAATAACAAGCATTATGCCTATTGACAAGGACTGCAGAGAGCATTTTATGAATGAAACTGTAAACATTACAAGATGTCCCTTTTGCACCATCGACACACTCTTGTGCACAGCAAGAAATCAGTCCAATGACATATTTTTATGCCTGTGCTTAAAAACATTTTTAAAATGGGCAACAGCTTTGGACCAATTAGTGGCTGCGAGAGGCAATAGAAGCAGAAGAGGCTGTGCACTCCTCCCTGCACTGCACATGTCTTTTTAATGGTCGAGGAAGTAAGCACCTCAGCTTTTACTTCCTTTGGCTTCCCTGCCGACGTCCTGGCCGGAGCAAGGAAAGCGGGGGAAACACAACACGGCTGATACTGTGGATATGCAGTAGGGAGCCTGTGGGCAAGACAAAACCAGAGGTCGTGAGAGATGTCCAGCATATTTTATCCTGCATAAGTCTCGGATGGTCTACACATTTATGAATGGAGGGAAAATGGATTTCCTCTTTGGAAAAAATGCATATAGACATGTTTAGGTGCCAAAGGTTGACTAAATGCAGGTCCACTGAATATTTAGTGACTAGTGTTTTGTGTATCGTAAATGTCATCGTGGGATTTACAAGTCAGGTCAGGTGGTGTTTATCGGGCTGGAAGAGCAGTAGGAGAGCTCAGTCACAGCCTCTGAGAGGGGAGGGGGGGATCTACAAAGCAGGAAACGTCTTTTGTGTGAAGCAAACAAATTATTGTTGGCTTCCCCGTGTGTGGACAAACTAACCTGACTCTCGCCAGATGTATTTCGCTCCGCCTAGCTCCACTCACATACATCTGGGACACCTCCATAGGAATTGCCTTTATTGAAGGCTGGGCCTTATCAAAACTCCTTGCATATGATTGGATAAGCCACTTGTCTGTCATCTTTATCGACGTGCTATTTCAACCACTCACACCGAAGCCAACCCGTGACGCTGATGAGAGCGACGCATGTGTTTGCGGCTCTAGTGGTACGCGTTTTATTGACAGTGAGCTGACAGGAAGAGGGGGGAAGACAGGCGGCAAAGCGCCGCGGGTCGGAGTCGATCCTGGGCCTCCTAACATGGTTCGCGCTAACCGCTAACCGCCCCGGAAAACAAAACTTGACAAATCCGGTCGGGAGAAGGGCGAAAACATGGTTTCCACCAACAAAAGCCTTCAGAGCCGTTCTCTGATGTTCTTTTAATGAAACAATACTAGGTAGCTTGGACAACACGGAAGAAATAGCAGCATCAATGCTAACGCTTGCTTCCTCGATGCGAGCCGCCATTGTTGTTGGAATCTCACGGTCGCTTCTCCACTACGTCACATCCATGAAACTCCCACCCTGCGTCCTGATTGGCCAGACCACAAAATTGGTTGGAGAAATCACTCTCTATGGGAGAGGTCCCAGATGTATGTGAGTGAAGCTAGGCGGAGCGACATACTTCTGGCGAGAGTCGGGTTATGGACAAACACCCACACATCCGTGTTTTAAATACACAGTGAAGACCTTGACTTGACTTCCATTCATTTTCAACCCTTTCTGTGGCCTAACCCTGACCCTAACCCACCTTGACACTTTCATCCTAAACCTGACCCTTTGCCCAGGAAAAAAAATTAGCACCAAAAGAGATCATCACTTTACATCAAAGTCCTCACTTTACTTGGAAAACGCACACAGAAAAATTCTCACTCAGCGGCTAATACAAGTACACACACACACACGCACCCCTGATGTGTACAGAAGCATTTAGCAACACCCTCTTGTTTATGCTTCATCCCCCGCACCCTCACACATGCGCTGTTATTACTAAGGTTTGAACAAATGTCATGTCAAACAAGCAGGATTACACTTGGTAAAAACGTCTGTGTATTTTAGTGGAGTTTTATGACGCCACAAAGTAGATTGACATTGTATAGTGCAAATTAATATCTAATGAAGAAAACCCTTCTTGACAGAACGCCATGAAAGGTCGAGTTTAAAGTTTGCAACAGCCATGCAAGGCAGACGGCACACCTTTGGAAGTAGGTGATCTGCTCAGACGATCCCAGAATTGAACTTTTGGGTTTCTGTGCAAAATGCACAGGGAACATGCAATCAGCCATAAACACAACATCCCCATGGCAAAACACGGTGGTGGCAGAATCACCTGTGGGTGAATTGGGAGTGGGTCTGTGGGTTAAACCCGTCTGGCTGTCTCTGTCGGCGCCACATGCTCATTCTGGTTAGTGAGGCATAAACCTACGAACTAACACGCGGTATTTAATCAGCAAACACACTCACCTGAGTTAAAATCTCTACTCTAATAAGGCGCGTACCACCCGCATGTGACGGCAATTTGCTTTATTGATACGCGGAATTTAGTCCAGCCGAGATGCATTACGTCTCCTTTAGATTTAAATCTGTTAAATGTCCCTTTTTTATTTCCCCAAATATAAGATATTGTCATAATGGCTCTATTAAACCACCAATGAGCTGATTTTAGTAGTTGCGGCGTTAGGAGACAGGATGCTTGCTGTCAGGTTTTAACTGTATTAAATCTCCAATTGTGTTATTCACTTTTATTTCTGCAATAATTGTGACATATTGCTCCATCCCTGTGTTGTCAGGGAGGAAATAAAAAAAAACAGCAGCTTCAGGCAGATCGCTGTTTCACTTAAGGCGGGCCTTGAAAACTAGGTGAATGTGTGTTGGTCTTGGCTGATGTGGGAGGAAAAGAAGACATCGTCCTGCAGTTAATTGTTCCCGTTTCCTAAGATCTCCACCTTTCAGCCTTTTTAGAGGTTGCAGCAGGTTCTGAAGATCTCCCAGCCCTCTGCACGGAGAAAAGAAAAAAGCAACTGCATGTGAAGGGAAACAGAAAAAAAAGGTGCGCTGGATTTGTTTTGCTAAGCCGGTCACATTCTTGGCAGCTCCTTCATTTGTCTTTGCCAGTGGAGGAAAGGAAAGGGAAGGAATCAGAGAGGAGAGGAAGTAGAAGGGAGAGGGGGAAAGGCATAGTGCTTTCTTTTCCTCTTTCCTTCCTGATTGGTGCCTTTAAATGTGTTTGATTGAAATATTAGCAAATATGTAGCAGGTTTTTGGCTATGATATAGGTAGGTCAGTCAGGTTTTGTGGTGCAGTTTGGAAGCAGGAACAACACACAAAGAAAAAAAAATCAAATAGGATTATTAAAACATGGTGAAAAGGTGATTTTGATTATGAATTAAAAGACATCTAATTATTTTACTGAAAACTAATTTGAATGTCTGGGAAATAATACAATCATTCAAGACTGGCCAACATAGAAAATGAACCTATTACTACGTTTGATACAGAACTTGAACATTGACAAAACTAATTGATTTTTCTTTTCTCGTAATGTGGTAAACAGTTGCACTAAACATGCTGAATCTGACCTGATTACTTTGATATTTCATTGTCAGTGAAAGAGCGGCAATTCATGAAAAGCTTCCCCACGGTTTGTCTGATAGTTATTATTATTATTATTATTATTATTATTATTATTATTATTATTATTATTGGACTGTGGCTGGATCGGATTATGTGATTGGGCTGCATTGGAAATAATTTAATGAATTTTGTATTGATTTCTGGCTCAAGTGGATTCTGCATAATTTGGATACGAATATGGCTAAATTATTGCTCACCTCGGCTCTCTCGCGCTACCAGACAGGCAGATTTTGCTTTTACCTAAATATAAACAGAAATCCCTTCCCTGGTAACTATTCGTTCCTCTTCCCGTGTCATCTCACATTTTCAAACTACTTGTTTTTCTTCTTGTTGGCCAACAAAAACACAAACTGAACCAACCCATGTCAAAGGTAGATTGTATGTATATTGGGATATGTTGAAACTGCAAGCAAGAAAGCCTTCTTTAAAATAAATTCATTTCAAGGATGCATTATCAGTAAGAACAAGAAAAGCTCTTGGAGTTCAGACTAAGATACCAGCACTTAGGTTGCTAAAATAGAGGACAGGGGTGTCTTTTTTTGGCACCTGACACCATCTGGCACCGTGCTGCACTGCAGCGTCATGTTACCTTAACCCAGTTTTAAAGGTGATTAAACCGGATGTGATAAAGCTGGTAGAAGGACGCTTTACATTTGCTTTTGCTTTTACGTTTACATTCCTTTTTAAATCCTGGGGTGTAAGTCTTGACTTAAATTGTAGAGCAGAATGAATCCGGAAACCCACTCTTATAGGGGATCAGCAACAGAGTCAGTCTTCTGGTTATCTCCTAAGGAAGCCAGGGATACCACTCTGTCACAGTATCGGTGTCTTTATTTAATCCCAGAGCGAGTTTAGGGCTCCCGTTCCCACAGCATCTCTTTCTGGATTCTTGACATGGATAGAAGTGAAACAAGATGGCACCCCTAAAACCTTTTCCCAACTGACCTAGAAGCTAATTTCTTTTTAGTCCATGAATCATTTAGCAATCTCTGTCAGCTGTCACCTTAAAACCACAATGCATTTTCTTGGGATTTGAAGTGATAGACCAAAACAAAGTAGAGCATAATTTTGAAGTGGAAGGAAATGTATGTGGTGTTTTTCAATTTAGTTTCACAGATGAAAATCAGAGACATGTGGTGTACATTGGGGAAGGGTCATCTGGACATTGTTTATCCATATCAAGGAGTTTATCATGCGATTTTCTTGGCATTTGTTGCTATAAACAATGCAAGTGATGATTAGAAATATCAAAAAATCCATTGTGGTCTTTTTTGGTAATAGATTTTATGGCATGCTATGTAATAAGAGCCCCACAAACAAATATACTAAACAAGTAGTACAGTTTTAATGCACACAATAACTGAATTTAATCATATACTTCTAAGATATTGATTTTTACTGCTGCTCTCTTGGGGTCAGAATTGGGAAAAAAAAAGTACTACAAGTTACAATCGCAACACTACTTTTTAGTTTCAGTGGTTTGTAAACATTAAATGTAAGGGTTAACATTGTCCCAATAAATCAAAATTCTCATCGTAAACAATACGACACTAGTCTACCCCTAGCGCTAATTTGTAGTCAGCCCCAAGAGTCAACACTTTATGATACCACCTTTCACTACAACCACAGCTGCCAGTCTTAGGGGCTTTGGTCTATTCATTAGGAAAGCAATTAAAGGGCAGCCATATTGAATGGAGAGCATTATAAACATACATTTCACGTCTTGACACATTCTCACTTGGATTTAAGTCTGGGCTTTGACTAGACCACATGAATATGCTTTGAACCGAACAATTCCATTGTAGCTCTGACGTTCAGGCTCATTGTTGTGCTGGAACACAAACCACCACCCCATTCCCAAGTGTTTTGAGCCTAAAAAAATCCTTGAAAAAGAAAGAGAACATTTGACAATGGACAAAAGGTGTGAATACTTTTGAACGGCGCAGTACCTGAAAAACTGACAGAGCTGGTCTTGTTTCGTTTTTGGACCACAATATACTCTGGTTGCTGAAGCATTAAAACAATATGACATGTTCCTAAACCCAAGTGGTAAATTATATATTTGGTTTCCAGTCCTTCATGAAGATATTTTGTGAATTTAGACTTGCAGCTGTTTTACTGCTTTGCAGCATTTATTTATTTATTTTATTTTAGGCATTTTTGTCCAGATTGTAATAATTTTGAAAACTAAATGTTTGTGATAGGGTCAGAAAACAGATGTTGGGACCGAAGACTAAAACGTCAGCGGGATGCAAGATCACAAGCTCCCAGCACATCTGTTGTTCAGTCCGTCATGATGCATCTCAGTCAGATTTATAGGCGGTTTGCTGTAAGGCGGTAAAAAGACGTTAAGAATGAGGCACTTTGTACCAAAAGAAAAGGAATGATGCGAATGGAGAGGTAGTTGATGATTGGTGTGTTAGTGTGACCCGGCAAGCATGCAAATGTCTCATGTGATCTAGAGTTCAGCACCTGTACCTGGTTCCCAAATTTCATTCTTTCTGCTGTCCCTGTCAGCCTGAAACAGACCTGTTTGAGAAGCTGTTGGACGTTCAGAAACAGTCATGCACACAATCAGTGGTGAGTTCATTGTGTTCAGTAGTATTTCAGTAGTGCTTAACTATTTTAATTATTTTTTAAAAAGAGGGGGTGGTGACCTAGTGGGTAGAAAGCAGGGCGTTTGCGTGCTGGAGACGATGCAAGGTTCCTGGTTCGACTCCCACAGACTGCCACTCTGGGTTCATAAGCAAGACCCTTAGCCCCAGAATGCTCGCTGGTGTCAGCCCACTGCTCCCTAAGGGACGGGTTAAATGCAGAGGAATTTTATTGGAATGTGGGTTGTAATGACAAATAAAGATAATTGTTATAAATAATAAAGTTGTTAACAAATAATCTCATCGCTCTGATTTGACCCCAATTCCACAAATAGCATTTGCCAAATTTTCTTATGCCGCTAGCTATAAAGCTAATTGTGATAGAGGCCCGTCAAAAAAACAAAACAAAAAAAAAACAGGTTTGGTCCAATTAACACTTTGAAAATCTAAATTTGGTCAATCTCATCATTTTGTGTGCTTTGAATTGTTAAGATGTAAACACGTTGCTGTTTCGACGTCGTTTTTTCTGATATTTTTCTTTTAAAATGATTGAAGCTACAGTATAAAATGGAAAACCCAACAGATTTGTCTTGGTAATTAATTTTAAACTATCGTACAACAAAATGAATGCTTAATGTTCGCTTTGGCCTTTTTTTTAAGGAGTGCTGTGTAATCTGCAATAGCGAACTATCCATGACACAAGAACCTTTTTTATGAAGAAATACCCATGCCTGTTGAGTCGGTGGGAGCTGAGGAGACCTGTCATCGAGACTTTGGTTTAGCTGAATTAGAACTGCAAAAATAAAAGCAGGAAACAAAAAGGCCTTATGACTGAAGTTGTTTTGTTTTGTGCAGATTTGCTTGTATAACAAATTGTTTATCTATTGCTGTTGACAATTTAAATACAGTTCTTTTTTTCCCCCTTTAAACCTTTCCTTTGTTTGTGGCCAACAGCATTCCGGTATGATACTGGGCTCCATCAGAACCTAGACTCTAAATTGAAATATTCTTTGATAAGGAACTTCAGTAAAGTTGTTAAACTCATGTCAGATTCAGTGCCAGGCACCGTTCTGCTCGTCTGCTCCTCGAACAGCTGCTGCTGACAGGCCATTAAGGGGAATATCGCTCAGGATAAACAAAATGTGTGCTCAGGAAAAAAAGGGAAACGCAAAGGTGGAAGTTTGTTTTCTCTGTGTTTGCATTTGTCTTTAGTTTGACTTAGTGGAAATACAGGAGAGAGTAGATTGAAATTCTTAACTTAATGCCATTAAACTTGCGTATTTAAAAAACTAAAAAGAAATGGCGTAACGAATGCTAGATCTAGAACGACACCAGAGTTAAAAGATGTTACAAGAAGATTTTGCAGCGTTCAACAGTCAGATGTTGTCAGTCAATGATTCAGCTGGGATTGTTTCCACTGTTTCTAAATCCCTGCATGTGTAAAGTTTCTAATCATTTAACATCAAAAGTCGTTTAGCCCCAAATCCCTGGGAAACATTTTAGGCTTAACCTTAAAACCGGTGTGTCTGCCCACATCATTGCTAAACGTCTCAACATGGCCTCTTTACCCTGACTTGAATCTACATGTTAGAGATTCTCCAGCAGCAATTTTCTAACATGGAATAACCTGAAATGAAGCTGATCTTTACATCTGTGGCTGCGTCTGACCTTAGAGTACCCCCCCCCTTTTCACTGCAGTCTTCTCTATAATCAGAGCACTTTCACCACTTCAACAGGTCAGCTCTGCGCTGCCGTGCCCTGTCACTTAACCTCTAATTAGTCAGGTCAGCAACATGAGCCGAGGTCGCTGACCCCATGTCTGATGCTGGGGTGTGAAGTCTAGCAGAGGTTGTCCTCACAAGGTCAACTTTTTCAGGCTGAGAATGCAACGTGTGATCAGAGGTTTAGAGCCTCATGTCCCTTCGCTTTCTGAGTTACAACTCATATTTACTGCAAACTTGTTTATTTTGCAAAATCAAATTCTGATAAATGCAAGAGTTCTTATCCTGTCTATTAAGCTCAGTCAGATTTGACCGGAGAGCGTTCGGGAATGTCAATCTCCCAGTCTTGCTATGGATTCTAAACTTTGACTAGGCCATCCCAATACATGAATAAAAAAAAAACATTCCATTGCAGCTCTGGCTGTACTTTTAAGGTTATTGTTTCGCTGGAAGTCTCAAGTCTTGTGCAACCTCTAACAGTTTTTATAGCGCAAAGAAGAAGCTGATGGCTCCAGATATCTTCCCATGAGCCCTGGCTGGCTTCTCCGGCCCAGCTGAATAAAAGCGTCCCCTATGTTTCATTGTCAGGATGGTGTATATTGGCAGTGTTTGGTTTTTACCACATGTTCACGTAGACCAAAAAGGACAGTTTGGTTTCATTTGATCAGAGCACCTTCTTCCTCGTGTTTTCTGTTTGCTCAGAACAGAACAGGAGATCCGTGCTGTGCAAGACTACCGGTTCACCATTGAACAGATTATTCCACCTTCGCTGTGGATCTCTGCTCCTAAAGAGTTGCCATGCCCTGTATGACGGGCCTGTTAGTTTTGCAGTTGGGCAGTAATGGAACAAAAGCATCCCATGGTGGTGGTAGCATCATCGTGATACCACCACCATGACTCAGCATTGGGACTGGGGTTACACTTTCCATTGAACTGTCCTCTTCAAAGCTTAAGATGATCCTCTTTTAAAAATCTCCACTTTATTGATGACGTGTCTCCTTGGTGCTGTTTTTTTTCTTCTAATGTTCTCGAACAGTCCTCTGGGACCTTCACAGAGCAGATGGATTTATGCTGAGATTAAACTGCACCCAGGTGGACTGTATTTACTAATAAGATAACCTCTGGAGATAATCAGATGACTGGATTTTATTTGGGTGTTAAGATTAGTATTTTTTATATTTTCTTCTACTTCCCACTTATGTCCTATATTGTGATGGCCTGTCTCTAAAAAATCTCAGATACATTACATTGACGTTTGTGTCGGGTTTTTTTTTTGTTTGTTTGTAAGAAATTATCAAAAAGTCAAAAAGTATTCAGCGAAAAAACGAAACTGCCATATCAACATAGAAAACATCCATCACGACCGATGTAATCCGTCTAAGTGTTTTGTTTTGTTTTTTCAAATTGAAAACAACCTACTCAACAATTTATACATGGCTGTCTGCATCAGTAGTGTCTTCTTTAACAGTTCAAGTGTCTCTTTTAAGGCCAAACATTGACGTGCCGCTTTGGTGACTTGATGACAAGTGGACCACTCCAACTACAGATTTAATCAGACGCATGATGCATCAACATCTGATTGCTCAGACCACTTCCTCTGCAGCCTCATTTCTTTTGTTTGAATACACATTTTTCAGAGCCCACTACTTGACTGAACAGCTGTCATGTAGGCAGCAGGAATTTCACAAGAACTGTCTTTTTTTTGTTTGTCCAAAGACCTTGAAAATGATCTTGTTTAAACTGGAGTTTGAGCAAATTGGATGAGTTTGATCACAGAAAACCTTCAGTGTTATGTTCATTTTTGGTTAGCAGTTACATTAAAAGGGTTGTGTGTGCAGGGCCAAGGCTTACTGCTAATTTTTGCAAAAATTTGCAGTAAAATATATTGTTACGGCTGTAAGTGTCTGCTCCCAGTGGTGCAGACTGGACTCATACTAATGCTAAACTGGCTGTGGCAGCTCGTGTCTGGGATTGGCCAAATGGACGTTGGCCTCGCCTCCAGCATGCTGGACTCCTGATTGGAACAGCTCCTCAAGAAATGGACCAATCCGGACCTTCCACCACTTTTAAAAGACTCTGGCCGTTTCTCAATTCACGAGAACGCGAGTACGGACTCGCGTTCTCGTCAAGTCCGGTCTTGGCGAGAACACAGGAAGATCGGACTTGACAAGAACGCGAGCACGCAGCACGTATGGTGTATTGGAACAGAAGCGTACTTGTGACGTCATGAGACGCACAGTTCTTTAGCATTTCTTTAACATTCAAAACTATTTATATACTACACCACAATAAATCTTATTGACAATTTTTTTTAAAACAACATTTTTAATTTCTAAAAAGCCTAAAAATGATCTTGCCGCGGTGCATTCTGGGAAAGCGGTCAGTCTGAAGAACGCACAAGTCTGCTCTGATGCATGCTCGATAAAGAGGGCGGGGCGAGAACAACATCCGGGGAATTCGGCGCGTTCTCGATTTGGCGTTCTCAGTATTGGAACAGTGCTCGGGCTGAGGCTGATGACGTGTCACGAGCACACGAGCACACAAGAACGCTCAAGAACGCATATTGAGAAACGGCCTCTCTCACAGACACATCCAAGGGGGAGCCGCATTAGGAACAGTTAACTCTGTTTGCTCCTCCCGTGCAGCTTGGAACTGCTTTGTGACTTTAGTGGTTGGTTACTGTTTGAATATTGTACGTCTGTGAGTTTGCCTGCTGTTGATTTAGCTAAGTTTTGACTTAGTTATTTTCTGTGTTGTAGGGTTTTTGCCTGAAGAAGTTGGGCTGAGTGCCACTCCCTGTTTGAGTTTTCCAATTGTGTTTGTTTTGTTTAGAAACTGTTTTATTTAAATCCAGTTTGTTTGTTTTAATTTTGGTAAACAACATGTTGGATGTTGTCTCTTTTTGTTCAAAGAAACTTTATAAATAAACCTTTTAATTTAATTTCCATCTATAAGACTATTTTATTATGTTACCCCATCTTCCTGCCTAAAGAGGTCGTAACATATATCTTTTAGGATTATTTTATTCTTGTTTTCAGAAATGTAACGCTTTGTTGTTTCAAATTGTTTATTATTATTTCGAAGTTCGTTTTCATAAATTCTTTGTTAATAGTGATATTGTTGAATTATTCAGAATAGTTACAAATGTGTATGATCATGACAGTGCATAACCTCCCTCTGAAAATTTCAGAAAAATCCAACTTTTAATTTTAATTCATTACCAATTCTACAGTATAATTGCAACTCTTTTAGCCTACACGAGCGAGAGAGAGAGAGAGAGAGCAGATACCAGGAAGGCTGCAAAGCTGCTCTGATTTAGCAGTTTGAACTTACAAACTCTATCTGTCATGGAACATTTTGATATATAAGCCTTGTGTTTCTTCTCATTTGAAACTAGTGGCAAATTGTCAAGTCTCCTAGGAGCTGCACTCAGAAACAATGTTTAGTTTACGCTAACATTCAGTCAGCCCTTGTCTGTCCAATCATCCTTTACTTTATTCTTCCCCCTTAAAAAGCTTTTTTTTCTAACTTTGGAAGTGTTCATTTATTTTGGTCAATATCTGCTTTTATATCAAATAAACCTCTCTGTGCAATTATACAAATCTAAAGTTTTGGAACAGTCTTTTTAGTAAAGACAAGCACTTGTCCAGTAAAACTAGATGGCTGTTTGTGGCATTGTCTGTTCCTGTGCCTTTTAAAGTTACTGACTAAATGTAACCATAATAAGTAAGAAATGATTCAAAATGTCTTCCAGTTTTTTGGGCAGCACGAAGACGGTGTATGTTTAAGACCCACAAACACATTTTAGTTTATTTCTGTGAGATTTATTGTATTTCTTCTTTGTCTATCCTACTTTGTGTACTTTTTGATCCTTGTCTACTGAATTTAAATGAATCACCTTAATTTGAATCTAGCGCTCAAATTTTTTTTGTGGCGCCAGGGAATGTTACCTAAATTACCACTGAAAGATTAGCAAGTAACTGACTTTTGAAATATTTTCACTATTTTAAATAACTTAACCTGTACATTTTCTATGGCACCTAAGTCAGTCTTTAAACATTCACTGCTTCTTATAAAAAGCTCAATAACTAAAATCAGCATTTTGACAGGTCATATACGTTTCTGATTAGAGTTTTTATTATCTTCATTTCAACTTTGACCCAAATCATCTTCTCCTCACGTTTTCCCGTCAACTTTTCTGCCCTCTTTAACAAACTGCGTACTATCTTAAACCAATTTTATCTGCCTTCCCCTCCTTATCTCGGCAAAATGAATTTCCATGCCCTGACCTTGAGGTAGAGGATATTAAAGTTAGCAGAACTTCCAAGGTTGGAGCTAGAGCAAACAAGGACACAATAGCTGAAAAAGAGGCAAACTGTGTTGCTGGGGTGTGGAAGATAAGTTCTTTTACAAATATTTCTCATACTGCTACCAGGTGGTCTTCATGGGCAAATCGTTAAGAATTGTCATTGTCTGTTATCAGTTCTCTGTTTCATCGCATCTGCTTCAACATAAACTCCAGCATCACCAGCATGTATTTTATGTGTTGTAACAAGGAATAGCCGACATAAATACGATATAATGCTAGTTCTTTCAAATGTGCCTGTGCAAATTCTCACTTATCCGGGTCATGGCAACGAAAGTCCGTTTAATTTAAGGCTCAGATGTTTGTGGCTCTTTAAAATACTGTAAGCCAGGTACTGCCGTCACTTTCCCAGGAATCTCATTAGAAGGACTTCGAACTGTAGGAATGATATGATGGAAAATGTTTGCAGGTTTAAAACTGTGACTTTTTAAAACCTCTGTACACCTTGACGCTGCTAACCGGCCCCACAGTAATGGTCATTATCGTGTTTCACATATGCTTCATTTGGTGGTCTTCCTTAACGAGCATCGTGAAGTAGCACTGTGTGCTGACATCTGTAGCGAGCAGTAAAATAGAATCAGCTCAATGCATCGGCTTCTCAAAGAGGTGACCGTTTTGAAGGGGAGTCTTTTAATCATTATTTTATGTCACTTTGTGACACTTTTTATTTAACCAGGAAAAAATGAGAGTAAAAGTCAGTTTTTATAGTTTGTCATATCAAATGTGGCTTTACATTTAGGACTTAGGAGATCCTAAAGAGCTTGCAGTAATGGTAGCATAGTAAATGGGTCGCATGCACCAACGCACAGATTTTGTGGGTGACTTTAATCACTGATTTTGTGAAACTCCAGCACAGATTTTACACAATTGAATTTTCTCTTTAAGTGCTATGAATAACAGCAAAATGCTATTTACATTTTCTTTAGGAATTGAAAATATCTCTCTCTTTTTTAATAACATGTTTATAGTAAAACTAGAATAGTAATTTCTGAAAAAATGTCCACGATTACAAAGCAATGTGTTGAATCGTGAATTAGCATCATTAGCATGGTTAGTGTGGCTAATATTACCTATGGTCATAAAAATACATTTTCTGTGGACTCTTACTGCAGTTGTGAGATCCAACAATTTCCATAATGTTCATACCTTTTCTCTTCCAAAGGATAAAACAGGACAATTTTATTGTAATACGCTCAGCTGCCTGTTATCTGCTGAAGTCTAAGAACTTCCACTTTGAGGAGTGTTGCTGCCAGCGTGACCGATCGCTGTTTAGGTGCGTTTATTAGGTGGGTAAACACAGAATGTTTAGGTTGTGACCGACCCATCGGCGAACAGGACCAGTCACATGTAAAAAAATAACCCGATTCTGGTCACCAGGAAATTTACTGGTACATTTCTAAATGAAGGTCATAACAAATCAAGGGGTTTATAATAATGTTCACTCGGACACTCTGGAGAGTAATATATAAATTGTTGTTATAAGGTGTTTTAAAACAAAATTATTACTTCTAAAGATAGAATTTTGTCTAAAATGGGTTGGCCATTTGTTAACTAATGTGTTCATGTTTCACTGTAATTGCAGTTGCTGATCAAACAATACCCCCTTTTTTTCCTCCCCTGCCCTCATTGTCCCAATGTGATAAACAACTAATTGTCTGGGCCACAAACACGAACTGAGGCTGGTTCCACTTGTGGCAGAAGTTGATGTGATAGAGAGAAGCCCTTTGATAAAGGACACTCCATTAGCGGTTGTCCTCCCAGCTTTATGTCATCACCCTCCCTGTCCCCCTCAGCCGTGCTCGGGTCGGGGAGCCTGAGCATCCAGCCCCTGTGGATTTTCAATGTGGTTAACCAGCAAAAAATATTGTTTTCATGTTCATACTGGAGGTCGTCGTTTTACTTAAAGCTGCAGAGGTGGATGTTTTGGTATTTCTTCTGGTTGTAATTTGTCTGTGTGATATTTGCAAGATGTAACAATGATTTACAGCATTGTTTCAGCAGAACCAGCTGTTAGTTTATTTCATACGCTGTTAAAAGTAAATTGAGAGTGTGGCCATATTCTTTCTCTTGAGCTTCATAAATAAACTGCTCTTTTGGATGCAAATCTTTCTTGCATTGCATTGTAAATCCGCACATCTTGAGAACTGCAAAAGCAGTCATTCTGTTGTGATGACTGAATGATTATTTTGTAATCTCACACTTAAGAAAACTCATGCAAAAATGTTGTACAGAACCTCTTGTACAGAATTGTTTAAATCAGGTTAGAGGCAGCAGATGGGCCAAGACTGATGCTTGGAAAAATACAAAATGTTGACTGGACTCTATATCTAGTGTTGTATTATACTTAGGTAAGCACATTAAAACATTTAAAAACACCAGGAAACAAATAGAGGTGGACTCATCAACTAGATTGGAACCAGACCATTTTCTGGTGATTGGCAATTGGCAGGTGAAACACTGAACAATCAGGGTTTTTTAATTGCCTATTCATAAGCAGCAGCACTTGAAACGTATACCATTTTCAGTCAGAATTGGATAAACCAATATCATAGGGGTTAATCTGGCAATTCCTCCCGTTTCTATTTAATAAAAAACTGCTTTATCTGGCAAATAACTTGCAGCACTTCTCTTCGCCCTATTTCATCTTTTACAGTGAAAATCTGAGCTGTGGCAGGTCAGCCCTGTAAAAACAAACTTAATGTTGTATGGACCAGGAAAAGCCTAATCTAAAAAAAACATAGCAGGAATGTAAGAAATGTGACTAATTCTGAGTCTCCTTTATCTCCTGAATCCAGATCAAACCAAAGTCATTCTGAGAAACCACCTGCTGGTAGATATTGTTTGTTAAAGTCACATAAAATCATTTCCCTACTGTATAAGGTGTTTGTGCAGGCATTTTGAAAACTCTTGAAAAAATATTTAGATTTACTTCTGAAGCTTAGATTTTAAATGGTCTTAAATAGCCTCAAATTGTCTATAATAGGTCTGTAATGATATTTCATTATGTCTTAAGTTTTGACAGTCATTCATTTAGAAAAATGCACTATCTGTATTGGATTGTTTCATGATTTATTGCTCTGGAACAAGTATGTGAATGTTATTAGCATCTCTGAGAACTACAAATGATGCATGGGAACAAAATAAACGTTTCTCACAAACCAGACAGGTCCAAGAGTTCAGGTTAAATTTCTGGCTTCCATCTGTTTGCATCCAACCTCTCCACCCTTTGCACAAAGTTTCAGCTCTGTATCCTTCTTGACAAGATCTGCAGACCTGCGTCACACTTTGACTGGATACAAGACTGTTAGGTCACAGTTTACAGCGACCCTGGGCTCAAACAAATAACTTAAATCATGGAATCTTAATTTCAGATTTGTGAAGCATTTAAAAACCTAGACGCCATTTAATTAAATTTGATTCATGTTGTGATTGCTTCAACCCTGTAATTTGATTTAAAATTGGATTTCCCCCAAACGTCTTTACTTGCGTTTTTTTCTCGAGTGTGGTATCGTTCTTTTTTTTTTTTTATTGCTTTGTCATGAAACATTTCTTTACCAGCTGTTGTTAAATTTCTCATTGTTGTTCTGCTTGCAGGATGAGATGCTTTGGGGGGAGGGGGAGGGAAATCAGTTTGAGTCACAGAAGCAATCATGATATCCGTTCTGTCTGAGATCAGCGTCCTGGTCTTTCCCTCACTGTTCAGGATTAGAAAGACACTGACTCGAGGGATTAACGTGGTTGCAAATAAACTTGTCATTGAAAAACACTGGAGGAGGCAGCAGCTAGTGCATTAAGAACCTCCGGCTACATGCATGTCCTCGCAGAGATTACGCTGGTCATGTAAACAGCTTAAGCGTGTGCACATTCCTTCAGCTTTCAGGAAGTGGTCGATTGTATCAGCTGAAGGGGACTTTTTGACCTGAAAGCCACCTTATTCACTTTTGTCACTATTGATTTGCTGCGTGACTCAGATGAATCCTTCTTCTACTGTGTGTTCAAGGTAAAGCCAGTTTCATCTAACCAGGGTCACGCTGTGAGAGATGACATATGAGATTTGCTCGCAGGAGGCTTTGGAGCATTAGACCGTGAAGACGCACAACATGTGGAGAAGGTGTTGCTTTCTCACTCGCACAGTTGTTTATCTCTATGAAAATGTGTTAGTAATATGGGTTGAGGGAGATTTGAAGAAGGTTCTTTGTGGGCCGTCGCTCAGAAATTGCTTTTGAACGGTTCATTATGCTGGGAAAGTCTGCCTTTCGTTTGCAGCCATTAGCGTGATGTTTTGAACCGTCAAGCAGGTAAATGATTCCTGCCAGGTTGGGATGATCTTAAATGCCTTGAATGTGGGAATGTCTCTGAGATGCCCTGACATAAAAGCAAGGTGGTGCTAGCCCTCCAAATTCTTCTCCTTGCCAAAAAACGTCATAATTGTTTCGACACCAATGTATAAGACTTACCCAAAATTTCCTTCATCACTTTAGCCGCACCAACAAAGGGCAGTAGGTTGGATGTTTTGCTCATGAATTCTTCAATTTCACCCCATATTTCATATTGACTCAACATGTGATTAATGTCAGATAACAGGTTGACGTCACCTAATCCAAACCTTACAGGAGGTCTTCTGTTTTGGATTGTAGTTTTTGCAAATCCTTTGCAACCAAACAGGAAACTGGTGTGACTCAGAGAGGCGGCGTCCTATTTACGTCAATGTTTTTGCTTTTTCATTTCAGACCCTAACTGAATGCTACTGAATACCATTTATTTTCCAGGCTCTTAGACAGTGCCCCCTCCTGGTTATGTGTACAGTATGAGGGGTGTAGGTGTGAATGCATTGAGGTGGCAGTGGCGCTCAAACCCCTCATACTTGAAACTGGCTCAAGCCACCAAGATGTTTGGCGTGTCAAGGCTGCTTGTAGCTTTCATTAAAATGTGTATATATGCATTACGGCCTTACAATTGACTTAGAAATTGTGACTTTTAAGTTTGAGAAAGATTGGAATTTATTTTACAAATCTACATACCTGCATGGAATAAATAGTTGTAAGATTAATTGGTAGATGGCAGTTTCCAACCATAAGTCTATTTTTAAGGAATGTTTTATAAGTGGTTAATGATGTGTTCTTTCTTAGTTTCTGTTGCCTTTTCTTTATCAGTCATCTAACTTTACCTGCCAAATTGACTCAAATCCAGTTGATTATAGAATTTATTTTTTACACTTGTACTCACACTTGCCGGTTACTGTAATTTATTTGGCAGAGGGTTCCAGGAGCAGATTAGTTTTTTTCCTAGAGAGGTTTATTAATTTCTTCCCAGGAGTAGCTGTAATCTTCTTGTGTACTTCTGTGTTCCTTCTCCAGGGTGGGTCCCAGTCCTCCCGCTGTCTGCCTAAGAGCAACTCCCACCTCCAGCCCTGGCTGCAGGGCCAGCAGATCTACCCCTGTGGACACCCCAATCCCTTTTGCGTCCTAAAGCTTCACACCCGGCTACAGTCTTACAGGGGGTCAACCCCCCAGCCACACACCTCCACTGCCGCCCTCCCACGCACTCCAGGGACAGGACTCCGCCGTATTTTACGGACAAACCCCTCCGGACCGTCGAATGACAAGCGTGCTTCGGAGGGCGGGGCTTGCCTCAGTCTCTCATGATTGGCTGCTGGATGGAATTGAGGTGAATGGAACACATGCCCAAGGAGCAGGACTCTAACCCATCAGAGGGAGAAGAGAAACAGTGAGTCTAAGTCTTTTGGACATTTTTCTTTTCATGTCACCAGATTTTCCTCCTATTAGGCCCGTTTCCCATCACTGGAGCATAAGCAGTAAAACACACCTTGCTCTTCGTTTCAACTCCATGTCTGAACATATTTTAAAGGACTTGGGCCTGTAGCTGCGTTTAGCCCCAATACTCTGACCTTTAAGTTTGGTTCTTGAGAAGCAGTTCTGGGTGCAAACAAACACTGCGCATTTTAAGCCCCCACTGATTAATGAAAAAATAATATTAGTGAAAGGGAGCGCAAGAGGAAGGCAACAGGGGCGTGTGAAAGGAAAAGTCTTGGGGTTGGTGCCTAATAGGAAAGGTTATCCTTTACTATTAGTAATTTGTAATGAAAAAAAACACTGCATGGGGAAAGTTATTCCCTTTTTAAAATTGTTGGCTTATTGAGCTGATTTGTGTGGGAATATTTAAAGTTGCTGCTCTGATTGGTCATTTCTTGAAGCACACATTGGTGTAATGAACTGTAGATCAGAGTACCTGATATTCAAGCTGGACACAGAGTTGCGCTTTAAAGGTTTACTTTAAAAATAAAACAATTAAACAGAAACAGATGTTGGCAGAAAAATGTCCAGGCCGGTGTAGGCTGCTCACAGCAGGAGATGATAGGCAGCAGAAAGCATACAAGAACTAAGGACTAGGCTGGAACCGTGGTCAAAAACAGTTCAAGGTCATGTCCAGAATCAGAGAGCCGACGGTGTCCAGCAAGGGCTAGGCAAACAGGGAAAATCCAAAAACTTAATCAAGGTCAAAAACAGGCAGGCAGACAAGGGTCCCTGGTGACACAGATGCTGGATAATGCACAGGTGGATTGAGAGAGATAAATTAGCTGGAGCGATGGTAAAGGGTGACGGACTGAAATGAACATGAACGGAGCTGAAAAGAAATACAAGGAAATAATCTGACTGAGGACACAAACACAAGACTCCAAGTAAAAATAAGTACAAGAATTAAGTAGAAGGCAAAAAGCAAAGAAATGCAGGAACAAGAAAAAAAACATTAACAAATCTAAAACTTGAAGAAGTGAACCTTATGGTGAAACTGAATATGGCAAGACCTATAGAATATAAATGACAAGAAAAGCATGAATTTAAATCTAAACCATAACCAGACACCTCTAAATCATGACACAGTGGAATTCTAAAGCCTCCACATGTTTTGTCTTTATCATGAATGTTTCATGGTCAATTTATGGCTCACCGATTAAAAAATGTTGCAGAAAGGAATTTGCCTTGCTGCAAAATATAGCACTGCATGCAGGCGTAGGAACCATCCAGCCTGTTAGAATAAACTGCAAAATAAGGACACTGAAGACGCAATGGGAAGCAGTCTGTGTACAGTTTGCATAGCTGTGTAAATTTGCTGTCCCCTCAAAACACACAACACACAGCCATTATTGTGTAAACCACTGGAAACAAAGGCGGGTACACCCATACATTTTTAAATTGCACCCAAAGTGCAAACTGAAACAGGAGCAATTTTATCACACTAAACTAGGGTTGCACAATATACTGCAACATCAGTGTGTGCATTATTATTTATTATTATTATCGCAAAGGACTTTTTGGGATGCAGCATTTGTCAGCTGCTATATTCTATAATATATACATGTATGAATTCACCCTTCTGTTGCTGTACATGGCCACACCTTTGTACACATGACAGTGCCTACTATTCACAGTAATGTTTCAGAAAGAGATGGTTCAGGAAAATGTGGATTCATCGCAGCTGAAGTCATTGTCCCAATACTCAACTAAAACATTGTGATCACCTGAAATCCTGCAGCCTTACATGTGGTCACCTTAATGCTTGTTTCTATATCAGATTATAATGTATCAATAATTTATTTTCTTACACGTTTAAAAGTGAAAGCTAAATTTTTCTAGAGCAGTGGTCACCAACATGGTGCCCGTGGGCACCAGGTAGCCCCTCAGGACCATATGTGGTGCCCTCAAGCCTGTTCAGAGAAATAGCACAACCCTCCAGTGAGCTGCATTTAAAATGCTATTTTATCCAGTTGCTCTTCCTTTTTAATCATACTTGTATTTACATAGATTTAAAAATGACAAAAGCATTACAAACATTTTTATAGTTAAGGTGAGCTTAGACTCTTGGAGTTCAAAGGTCAGTACAGGTAGCCCTTCCTATGACACTGTAGCTCTCAGTTTCAAAAAGATTGGTGATCCCTGTTCTAGAGAGTTATGTGTTAAAAGTACATGTTAAAAATAATAATTCATGCTTGAAAAGACTCATCACAATAATAGTAACGATGATACTAATTTTAAAAAAGCAGTTATTTGTTTTATTACTTTGTAAATGAACTGGCTGGGTGTCTGTGTTGTTATAAAGGAGATGCATTCCTCAGCCATCATGGATACCCACCAGAGGACAACCAGCTCTCCACTGGATGACAGTCATTGTTGTTGTCTGTTTTTTTGTTTTGTTTTTTTGGAGTCAAACTTTCAAACTTTTATTCCTCATTTGGCAAGTTCAACTGCATCTCAGCTTATTTACTTTTCCTGACACCTGTATTATATTCTAGCTGCAGTTTGTTGCATCTTTGCGATAATTAAGTGTAGAACTGAAGTGTTAAAGGGGGCGGTTGGAGCTTTCAGTGGATGTCAGCGCTCTGTTTTTGTAGGAGTGGATGTTTTTAATGGTTATATAATATGAGCATCTCTTATTCCAGTCAAAATGGGAATGATTAACTGTCTGAAAGTCAAACAGTGGACTTGATGACGGACGATTACCTTTGATGCAGCTCTTGACACTTTCCGAAGCTTCTGCTCTGAATTATGGTAACTATGGATTGGATGTTGCATCACTTCTATAAGCATGTTACAGCTTCTGATGCAAGACTGCATGCTCTTTATTGCAACAACTTTACAGCAATATCGCCATAGAATGGGGTTTGTTCCTGAGCTACAATGAGCCTGTTTTATGCTTTGCGTTTGCACTGCGGAGGATCTCACCTTCTACTTGACCATTTGTTGTTGCTGTTATTTATAGAGCAGAGCCTAGTTTCAAGGTGTGCCAGGATTTCCAACATTTAAAACCACTAAAATGTTTGTCGTTATTGTTCCCGTGGTCGAAATTCCTTTTAACAGGAGCCAAAAGACTGTGCAGAGCTCTCCCTGGTCGTACGGAGCATAGTGTTTCTAATCCTCTCTAATTGTGAGCAGCCAGTCTGCTGTGTTGTAGCAGCAAATGATAGACCCAAGAAGCCACACAAAAAAAAGCACAGTCAACTGAAGATTTGCAGTGGGTGTAGCTACAATAGATTCAACGTGGTATTTTATTACAATTTGTTACATTTCAGTTTTTTAATAAAAGCAACTAAATTCTAGAATTTAAAAAACTTTTTTGGCACGTTGATATTTTAATACACTTTTACTATACAGTTCTGTTATTTTTGCTTTTATGGTCAACATGTCATGTTTAGTTCTAAATAAATGTTTCGGTTAGGGTTAGGGCTGTGAAGTCAAACGGTGGGTATTGTAGAGTATTCGTCTGATACTGTTGAGAAGGCAAATAAATAAGAGAAAAACCAGCCTAGCCTTTCATTGTCGACTGTTCCAGTGCTTTGAGTTATTCCCTGAAAGATTGTGTTTTAGTTGCACTTTTAAGCAATACATTTAGCCAATTTTTCTACTTCTGCTGTTGTTCAAGGACTTTAAATTCAGGAAACAGTTGATAAACTTTTCTCTCCAACTTGTTTGATGTAATTCGAACATATTCAGTCACATAATGAGGCACTTTGTTTGCTAAGTGCACTAAATATTTTTGCGCCTTTTAAAGAAGCAATAAGTGAAGTTCCCCCCACCCCCCTCCCCTTCTCACCCGTTGCCTCGTATGCACATATTAGCATAGGATAAATACGCAGCAAAACAGTATCACCTTTCAGAGGAACATGTCTAGTGAAAAAGAAAGTAATTCATAACTTTATAATGCTGTTTGCAAGAGAACGTTTCGATCCGCCTGCTCTCCACTGTCTTTTTTTTGTTTTGCCTCAGAACAAATAAGAACACAATAAAATATGTTGCATAATGCATACTTGCATAATCCTGCACGGCAGAGTACAAATTCATGCCGACGTAACGTCACAGGCTCTACACGGCGACCGTCACAAATACTAATAAAAAAATACAGACTTCGATAGCACTTAGTTCAGACTGCATCTCTGCTGACCAAGCTGGTTGCATCTTGACCATCATGCTGATAAGTAGGGTTAGGTTAATTTACATAACTGAAAATCTAGTCTGCTTGTTTTCCTAAAAAGAAACAACACTTTATTAAAGTATCACTATTCAACATTACTGTTTTTTTGCTTTTATGAATGTGCTGCAACGGTGTGAAGGGCAAAATGTAAGAACGCGCAGCATATCCAGTCTGCGCTGATTTGGCGGTAATAAAAGGGTTCAGGGTGACTACAGCTACAAACGGGACACCTTTAAGTTAAAAGAATCTTTTTTTTTACTGATACCAAAACGTCAACGTTTGTCTCTGAGAGCAGCTATTTTGAGAAACGAGACAATATAAATAGCGGTTTATGTGAGCTAAGGCAACAGGAAAGAGTAAATCTGGTGTTATGCAATGTTAAAGGCATAAGTAAGAGAGAGGTGACTGAACACGGCTGCTGTCAACAAGCATCAGCATTGCCACTTCTCCAAACAACTGCCAAAACATTATAAGGTGACCAGATTTCTCTAATGCAAACCGGGGAAGTTTCTGTTCGTCACACACGCTTTTGTTAAGCGTGTATGTGTCGGGTGGTGGGGTGGTGGTGGTGGGGGGGGTTGACTACACCACAGAATCTCTGTCTGGGGGTTGGTTTGATTTGCCTTATCTGCAAAGCCAACGGGGCGGGGAAGTCGCATTCAGCTGAGCTCTTCTACATCGGGACAGCGCCAGGACCGGGTACATACCTCTTGTTGCGCTAAACTTCTTTACTCCATCATGATTCACTGAAATCGGGGACATTTCCGGGGACAGCTTTTGCCGGGGACAGGTCATTTAAAACGGGGTCTGTCCCTGGAAATCGGGGACGTCTGGTCACCCTAATTATAGAGCCATGCACTGACTCTGCAAGTCTCACTCTCACTCTTTTCCACATAATCAGCCATGGTTTTACTTGTGAATGTGAAATCACCCTAAAGTAATTCCTCTGTCAAAACGGTATTCTCAAGAAAATGTAGACACACCACTCAAGCTCTGTGAATTATTGTGCACTCAGTTTTCTCACATGCTGTGTAAAAAGTCACTCTAAACTAATGCTATGTACTTGGCAGATGGAAGGGACGTTTAAACCCTCCAATTGCATCTGCAATCAAATATCCTATTCCTGGTTTGTTTCATTTGGCTCGGACTCTAGGAAAAAAAGACAAAAATGTAAATGTTTCTTACCCGATAAACTCTATGCTCATAAAAACAGCTGCTTGAGCCTGTACTGTGTTATGTCCTCACCATGTGGCTACGGATTGTTTATTCAATTAAATTCCATATATCAACACTTTAATGCAACACATTGAAGTAAAAGTACGAAATATTTATTTTTGTTGCACATCTGTAAGGATTTCAGTGATTTTTTTTTTTTTTTACTATAATTTTTTTCCACAGCAGTTCAGTCAATAAACAGATCTATAAACCCTGTTCTAAAAAACCTACATCCACCATTTGGGTCAACAGCAAAGAAGCTGGCAGTGCTCCAGTCAGGAGAGGATGGTGCTACTGTACTCACAGCTGAGAGAAAGAGAGAGAGAGAAAAAGTGAACAGACTGGAGGAGTAAGAAAGCAGAGGCAGAGTGCACTTGAGTGGGTCACCAGGCTAAACATAGCACTGCATGTTAGAGATGCATGGAGGCAGACGGGCCACAGCTTACATCTGCAGCTCAGGCAAGAGCCGCTCCTCTGTCATGCATATTTTACAGTCTGCCTGTGTCATCCGCTCCGCAGTACCATGAGTTAGAGAATTTACCCTCTTTTTGCCTCATATTTTTTTTATTCTTCTCTCTGTTTTGGGGAATGCCGCCCCTCTCATTGTGCAACGTGTTCATGTTTGTATTTGTAACGCTCACATTTAGACCCCACTAATTATCTTTTTTTGTTCTCAAGTATGCGCTACATAAGTGGTTGGGTGTGAAGTGTGCTTGCGTGGGCTTAGCTCTCGCTGCTGAGATTCTGTGTGTGCTGGAATCAGAATGCCCTTTGAGGCACATAATGCTGTGCATAATAATCAATTATTCATGATGTTTTTCATTTCAAACTGAGATACTGGAATGTGCACACGTTTCCTATCATCCTGCTTTCTTTCTAACCTTTTTAGAAAAGTTTATCGCATCTGCAAAGCATTTGTTTTACCTATAATGGCTCTGTTTGGCTCAGATAGGGCTCTTGCTGTAAATCCTCTCTATTAAGTTCCGATCAAATCAGCCAGAGATTTGTATTGTCGTTTTTATAATCATATCATTGCTGGGCCGCTTTTCCGGCTGTGTTGCTGTGATGTAACAGATGTGCGCTTGCAAATAGAACAGTGTGGTGCTCATAGGAGGGAAACCAGACCACAGCATGTGGCAACTCTGATTTTCAGATTTTTATTTTTTTCTCTCGCCACGATTTCTTCAGAGATGAAGTGACAGAAAGCTGAATAAAGAGTATCTGCTTACTGATGTTTCTCACGGCGTAAACACTCTGTCACAGTGGAGGACTGAGCTGTCACAGCACTGACAGGCCGATGGGTGTCCGCCCCCAGCACCGAAACAGTCAGGGTTTTTTTTATCCTCACTCTCTAAAATCCCAAAATTTACTTGCTGCTTCTGTGCTTTCATAACTTTTACTGACAATTTCCTCCTAAAAAAAAAAAAAATAGCAGCATTGTTAAATTTAGGGTTTTAAGCAAAAAATAGACATAAGGCGCATTAGAAAAGCACTCATAGCTGCAACGTGCTCATATTTTGTCCCCTAAACTACGAACTTTAGTGTATTTATTGAGATTGTATAGATCAATGAGAATTAGAGCATCACAATGTTGTGAAAGTTAAATAAAATAAGAATTTGAAGTGTTGCATGCATATTCGATCAGCCCCCTTTAATCTGATACCTTTAAATAAAATCCAGTGCAACCAATTCTCTACATGCAAAATGAAAGTGAACACTGAACACATGATCTATCTGGTGAAATAGGTTGGCGGCAGCATCATGCTGTGGGGATGCTTTCTTTTAATTTGCAGTAAGGCAAGGCAAGGCAAATTTATTTATATAGCACAATTCAGTACAGAGACAATGCAAAGTGCTTTACATGATTAAAATATAGGAATAAAAGCAAGTAGGGATAGAATGTAGGGAAAAAAAAGTAATTTTAAAACAGTTTAACTTGAACATTAAAAGGCAATTTTAAACAAATGTGTTTTTAATCTTGATTTAAAGGAGCTCAGGCTTTCAGCACTTTTACAGTTTTCTGGAAGTTTCTTCCAGATAAGTGGAGCATAGGAACTAAATGCTGCTTCTCCGTGTTTAGTTCTGGTTCTAGGTACGCAGAGAAGGCTGGAGCCAGAAGACCTGAGTGGTCTGGAGGGTTTATACGCTGATAACAAGTCTGTGATGTATTTAGGTGCTAAGCCATTTAGGGATTTATAGACTAACAGAAGTATTTCAAAGTCTATTCTCTGAGATACAGGGAGCCAGTGTAAGGACTTTAGAACTAGGGTGATGTGCTCTACTTTCTTAGTCTTAGTGAGGATGCGGGCAGCAGCGTTCTGGATCAGCTGCAGCTGTCTGATCCACTTTTTAGGCAGACCTGTGAAAACACCGTTGCAGTAATCAATTCTACTAAAAATAAACACATGGATTAGTTTTTCCAGATCCTGCTGAGACATTAGTCCTTTAATCCTGGAAATGTTCCTCAGGTGATAAAAAGCCGACCTTGTAATTGTCTTTAGATGCTTTTGGAGGTTCAGGTCTGAGTCCATTATACACCCAGGTTTCGGGCCTGATCAGTGGTTCCTAGCTGAAGCAGCTGAAGCTGTGTGCTAACTTTTGATCTCTCCTCTATTGGTCCAAAAATTATTACTTCTGTTTTGTTTTTATTCAACTGAAGAAAATTTTGGCACATCCACGTATTGATTTCTTCTAGGCATTTACTGAGTGCCTGAACTGGTTCATAGTCACCTGGTGACATGGTGATGTAAAGTTGTGTGTCGTCTGCATAGTTATGGTAGCAGATGTTGTTATTTTTTATTATCTGAGCTAGGGGGAGCATGTAGATATTGAAGAGGAGGGGACCCAGTAGTTGAAGCTGGTCAGCATGAACTGAAGGTGGATCAAGCAAAATGCCTACCTTCCAGAGCTACCAAATGGCTGAATTCCTTCATCACCGTGTCGTTCAGTTCTGCAGGGACCTGGTAACGGGCCGTTCATATAAATCCAGTGTGTTTGAGAAGTAGGATGTATCTGAATGTTGCAGGATAGTAGCTCTGGAGGACTGGAGTTGGGCATCCGTGTTCTAGTAGGACAACACAATTTCCTAGTTTAGATCAACGTATGTTCATGTGTTAGAAAGGTCTTGTCAGACCTATATTCTGTTAAAAATCTGCGGTTAGACCTAAAAATGTATGTATGACACTCCATCCAGTTTGATTTAGTTTAAGCTGTTTTCCAAAGAAAAATAGCAAAGATTTCAGTTCTAAAACAAGCAAAGGTTGTTTCGACATAAAGATAATCTGCCTGAAGTATGAATACAAAGTATACAAAGTAAACTTTCAATTCAATTTAATATAATGGTTTGCACTAGTGTCCCAGTCAAAATCATAACTTGAATCTGATAGAGAATCTGTAGAAGGCGCTTCAGATTAGGGTAATGGTAAGGAGGCCTTCCAACCACAAAAACTGGAAGCCTCTTATGAAAGAATCTAATACTAATGGAAACATGCAAAAAGGTGGACAGCAGTAATAAAAACGGATTAGTTACTGTCATGTAAACAAACGTATTTCAATTGATTATTGAGAAGGGTGTAAGGTTTAACTTGCAATTTTTATTAACATTTTTATTGAGATTTTTTTATTTATTTTCAAATTGTATAATCCTTTCACGTGCTGTTATTATCTTCTTGGATATTATTGTCTAATTTCACACCAAAAACAAAACAATTTGTTAAAGTCCAGGGATGAGAGGATGGTTTTTCAAGGGGTCACGTTTGTAAAATGAAATTTTGCTTAAGAGCTCCTGACATCACCTCCTGCATCCCATCTAAATAGGATCATTATCTCCATCAACTGGGCCGCAGGAGAGTTTTAAGATCCTCCAAACACAACAATCAGAATAAATCAGGCTCTGTGGGCTTTTAAAGAGCCTGATTGCATGCTTGAGTAATCCATCCTATGGATTTTGAAAAGGGCAAAGGGAGTCATAACCAGGAACAAGCGATAATTAAAGGCTAACATGTAGAGGGCAGTTTAAGTTGGCATTAGGTCTCAATTATTGGAACTTAACAGGCAATGAAATAGGTTTTCCACCTGGTGCCTATCAGCCAAGCATGCTCAGACACTTGGTGCTGTTTTGGTCCTTTTGTCCATTCTCGTAAAGGTAACTGTCTCAATTTATGGTAGCAGACTATATGTATTTTATTTAAAACTAGAAAGTACCTTTGCTATTGTTAATCCATGATATCGTCAATAAGTAAACGAATGCCAAATAAGTTTAAATAGAAATAGGGACAAATTGTATGAACTAGTGATACTTTAATTAAAAATAGTTGAAGAAAACCATTTTGGATTAAGTAAAAATGGTAAAATGCTGTTTATTAATTTCTTTTGATTCATTAATTCAATGGTCAACAGTTAATTTAATAGATTGTATTTAATGTATATAGGTAGACCGATATAAATAGAAAAAAATTAAAACGCTAATACAAATATACATATATGAAATAAAATCAATTAATAAATATTCATCAAGTAACATCAGGTAATTATATATTTTTTTATTTATTGAACATGTAAAATATATTTTATCGTCAGTTACATAATTTTAATTGTTTCTAATTTTATTTGGTATTTTTAAAATGTAGTCATTAATTAGCCCCAATAATAAACCTGACTTACTTTTTAAATGTTTATGTAGAAAAATTAACTAAATGAAACGTATTAATTTAATTACCCTATTATTTATATAATTTGAGTTATTAAACAAATAATGAACAAATAAGATATACTTGTTGAATAGACACATTATCTCCAGTAAACTATTTTTTCTTTTTCTTTTAAATTGAAGGTTAAATAAAAACAATTTATACCTATCTCTAAATTCCATCCGTCTAGTCCAGGGACCTGCAACCTCTACAGTCTAAAGAGCCATTTTGCCTACAGTCCACTGGAATTAAACTTGTTTAGAGCCGCAAATGTTGTCTGGCCTTTTAAAAAAAGACAAGTTATGATTTTTGATAAAGATCTACTGTAGGAAATATGTTGTCATCGTTAAAAAAAAACGCCCTTTTATGTCTATTTTGAGGTTTAAAAAAAGAAGATGGACGGGATGTTGATATTTCTGGATAATGATGTAAAAAAAATTGTTTACAACATAATGAAGAAACATTGATTTAAAATTAAATATTACTGGCACTTTTAGCATCATTCAGTTGTGAAAATTAAACGCAATTATTCCAAGAAAAAAAACTGCTAAAACCTGCATTTGTTATCATTATTACATTTAAATGCCATAATAAAAACATAATTTGTAGCCAAAGTTATTAAGAGCCACTGTGGAAGGTCCAAAGAGCCACTTGCGGCTCCAGAGCCACAGGTTGCAGACCCCTGGTCTAGTCACTTATCCGTTCGTGGGGGCAGCTGACGCCTAATCTCCAGCAGTCACTGGGTGAGAGGCGAGGAAAACCCTAGTCCAAAAGCATTAACGTGTTAATTAGTCTCTGCAATTTGCCGTTAGGTTTGAGTGTGTGTGATTGTTTGTTCTGTACGTCTGTTTTGCTATGTAATGGAGTGGCGACCTGTTCAGACTGGATCCCTCCTCTGACCCAATGATAAATGGCTATAGACAATGGAGGGATGCTCTTCACAATTAAAAATGAGTAAAAATAAATAAATTAAAAAACAGCTTTTGAGTCTATTTACTTTCATTTAAGCATTTATTGTGTCATTGTGGCTCCAAGAGGAAATCTTATGTGGGGGTAGAACACTATTTGTTTATGAATTATTCAAGGTCAGGTCATGCAGCTTCAGCCGGTGCTCCTTTCTTTCTCGGAGGTTGAGCCTAAGCTCCCCACCTCTTTGAACTGTAAACACCTCCAACACCAACAGACTGCACAAACTGTCACATGTGGTCTTTATAGGACCTTGCTCTCCCCGCACCTTAATCTACCTTCTATCTCATCTATCTCTGCGCTTTCCCAACTCCCATCTGAGCAGGCCATTTCCAACATGCCTTTTTCCAAACCTGTGAGTCTGGTTTCAGCTACGTTTCTGTCGGCTGTGTGCTGATGTGTCTGTGCAGTGGTTCTCTCCCGTGCTTTGTCACTGTGGGGGGTTTCCCTGTGTGTAATCATGTAATTGGAGGGCTTTCAGGGGCTTATTTGTGTATTTCCCGCAGAGTAATTTTCCCGCTGTTGAATCGAGCCTGAGCACAGAGTCAAAAGCAAAGCTTTTACCTTTAAAATTCACCCAGTTGCCGAAATAAAAGCTCTCCTAATACAATTGACCTTGAGTGCCCTATTGGTACATGAAAACACTCCTGTTTCTGTTTTAATGAGCTGATGAGTGGCACGTAACGCCGATACGGTTTATATAGATGTTGTACATTTTCCTCTTTGTTATTTTATCTATACAATTGGCATCCTCTGGCTCTGTTAAAGACAACTCTATCATAGAGCAATTTTTTTCTGAAATTCATTTTCCAAAAGTGCAAATATATATTTTTAGTCCTGCTAAACTGCTACAGTATATATTTTAAATCTGTACTCACCTATTCAGACAGTGTTTTTTTTTTTTTTTGTAAACATGGAGCATGTGTCAATGTGCAGATACCGACAGCTACAGTGGAGTTTAGAATCTTAGAGATTGGTAGACGACCACATCTTATCTTCCATGTAATCATGATCCATTTGTATTTCCACCTGTACTGATGAGCAATTCGCACACCTTTTAAAGCCTTCTTCATGAACTTACCACCAGCCATTAATGTTTCAATCTGTGGCAAAAGCAATTATACAAAATAACCATG
Source organism: Fundulus diaphanus (assembly GCA_037039145.1). Taxonomy (NCBI): domain Eukaryota; kingdom Metazoa; phylum Chordata; class Actinopteri; order Cyprinodontiformes; family Fundulidae; genus Fundulus; species Fundulus diaphanus. The sequence goes on along the minus strand of CM073143.1, from coordinate 21,677,560 downwards.
GACATATATGAGAGGTCAACGTGTCGTCATTGCAACAGATGTAAATACACTAGGCTTCTGCACCGTTGGGAGAAGTTTGGAATTTAAGCATTTTCCAAAATTGAATTAATATCAAAAAAGGCACCATAGTCCGGATAAATATTTGTATTTCCAGACTGTATACCCTGTCATACCCTGTAATCCATCCATCCATCCATTTATCCTTCCATTCCTCTTTGCATGCATTAATCCATCCATCCCTCTTTCCATCCATCCATCTTTTTATATATACATCCACCCCTTTTTCCATGTTAATCATCCACCCATCCATTTTTCCATTCATCTGTCCATTCATGTTTATCCATCAATCCATCCCTCTTTCCCTCCATCAACCATCCATCTAGCCATCCATCCAGCTATGCATCCATCCATCTTTCCATCTGTTTATCTATTCATCCAACATCCATCCATTTGTTCATCTATCTATCCATCTGTCCATCTATCCATTCCTCCATCCATCCATCCATTCATCCATCTATGGATTGTGTATCCCTCCATCTGTTCATCCATCCATTTATCCATCTTTTCATTTATAGCTGCCAAGCTTGGACAAGTTATTAAATCATCCCGTGTGTTCAGTTTTCCTGTGGCTTCTTAAAATTGCAGCTGTGAGACACACCAGGAAGTCTCCATGTAAAACAACAAATCCAATTAAAGTTACAATTAAACTACTCGTAATCACCAAGAAACTCAAAATTATTTATTTTGGATTCACTTTTATTTAAATTCACCTGATTTCCTCCTTTGTCTCTTTAATTATCCCCCAGGTGGCTCAATGGCCCTAAGAGGAAGAGGAAGAACAGCCAATGTTCGGTGAAGAGTATGACTGGTGAGTAGTTTGCGGTTGATTTACAGAAAGTTTAAATAAGTAATGCACCTGAGAAAAGCATGTTTCACCTACCTGAGCTGCGCCTAATTGCTTAATTTTCTAAGGTCCACAGATCTGTAATCAGGAGCAAAAAAAATTTCCTCAGGTGTAGATAACTGTTCACTTTGAAAACTAAACATCTTAGTTATGTATATTTAAAAAATATTTAGAATGTCTTTGGCAAAGCTGCAGTGCCTCCCCACAATGGATCTAAGCAGCTGAGGGACTGTACAGAGGTTGGTGGTAGCTATTTCAGAGCCGCTTTGTAGATGTTATGCTTTTAGAGAGAAGGAAAAGCATATTTGAGCATCTGCCATTGATAAACACAATGCTCTGCTTGGTCTGCCTCTGTGTTGGTCGCTGTTTATTGTGAGACAAAGTGAAAGAGTGGGAGGAAGCTGCTTATTTAGGAAAATAAAACACCTGTCATGATTTATTTTACCCCCCTTCCGAACCAGCTTATAGTCTAAATCAATGCATCACTGCTGGAATTTTATAAAATATTTGGCCAGCAATGGTCCGTTTAAATCACCATTTTAAGCCTCAATTTCTCTTTGCCAGGATGCTGCAGTAAAGAGTCTTCTTTACTGGTTTTACAATGAAGGTTTTGAGAAGAAAACCTATAAGGAACACATTGTTGTGGTGTATATGATAACACATGTCGAGCTGGACCCCTAGCACTCGTAGAAGGATGCACACAATTAATTTTACCATGACAAGACCATCAGTCGGGATCATGGGCTGTGTGATCCTTCAGCTCATGTTGCTGTGATTATGGAATCAAAGAAGCATGGTTTGCAACTGTCAGCCGTCATCTGTGGGGGATTTCCCCTTGGGAAATTCCCCATAACAGCTCCGTGTGGCAATATTCATGATGCACCCTGTCCAAAGGCATTCAGTACTTGAATACAAGCAATGTTGTTGAACACCATCCTCAGCATGTTCAACTTCATCAGATGCTGCTAATCAAAATATTTCTTAAAATAGATGGACACTGGAGGATAAAATGTCTTCTAACCTGTGTTGAATGAGCTACTCATGCCACTGACAATGATTTATCAGCTAACATAACAGCACAAACAGAGCTTCTGCCCGCTGTATTTCCATGGTAGTTTCCTCCATTTCCGAGTCTGTACTACATCCCACACTAGACATTTCTGCCCAATGTGAGCAACGATCGGCTTTGTAGCTTTATCTATAACCCAGTTATTTTATTGCAATGCAATCTCATTGGCTCTATGCAAATCGTGTGGGCAGGTCAACTTCTGCACACATTCTTTCAGGGGAACATACAAGGAAAGTGTTTGTGTGTTGGTCTCAGACGTGGATCTAATTGCAACAGACCTACAGTTAAAGAGAAGACCTTGAACATCCCTACTCTACTCCTCAGCCCTATGAAGAGTGTCTCAATACGAAAGAATAAAATGTTACATACAATACAATACAATGGAAGTCCCCATGAAATATCATAAAACAAATAAAATGAATGTTATCACATCACACAGACTAACCAGTTCAAACACAGTTAACAACAAGTAAATGACTAATAAAGCTTTAAACACAATTAACCACAAAAGACCAATTCTAACAAACCGCCTTTTGACATAATTTTATTATGTCAATAAAACAGAGGTGGGACAATTAGATCCTGTATTGTACGACAGATCTGAGTTCTGTCAACTTCCACAGGGCCCCAAACTGTGAGTGAACATCACCCTGATCCTGTAATACAACCAGGTGGGAAACTTGAAATGCCCCCTTTTTGAGATATAGTCTGCATATACATTAAGTGTGAACTTCTGTCATCATTGCATAAGACATAAGCGTTCTTCATTGCAACTATGAGCGACTACAAGCAAGCGTTCTTCGTTGCACAGGCATGTGGAAATAGTAAACAGAGCTATATGGATATATCACTGTCTAACCTAAACAATGATTATAATTTTTCAAACTAATCAAGTAATCAACAACAGTTTTTTCTAGAATAAAGCTAATGATTAATATTTGAACTTTGAAGCTAAACAAAAATATTAGAACTAAAATCACTCATAGCAGGCGTATCCATCATGGTGCCGGGAACAGAAGCTCTTTCCCAGGAACGTATAATCTGCTGAGCTCTACTGATAACATCTCTGTCACTAACACAACATTTAAAAAAGAAATTGTGAACAACTAGAATGACTATAGAAAAAATAAAAAAAACATCCTAACTACAAAAGAGAACTGTAAGCAGCACGCCTCTAAGTGTATTTACTATAAAAGGTGTGTATACATATTATATAAAGGTGTACATCCTAAATAAGGGTAGGTGTTAACCTTAGCAAACCATGTGAAGTAAATTCAGGGACAGTACTAACGAGCGTCTTCTCCAGGATCTTCACCATGCGGAGCATCCCCATAAGGTTAATACAGTTGCTGCCACTATAATTGACACAAATATTGATGTGATGAGGGTTTTCCATTTACCAAAAGCTCTGTTGAGCCAATCACTTAAGGGATTATCTGCACCTGAATGCTCTGCTAATTCTTCAGACACAGGTTTTGAGACCAGACAGTGCTCGGGTTATAGAGCCATCTGGGGCTGTGTTATTCAGGATAAAAACAGAGCACTGATCTTTAAACATAGCGCACACTTTTTTCAGCTAAAATGAAATCAATAGCTACTCTGTTTTGATAATTCATTAGGGAGGTTGAAGCTAATTGTTCATGTAATCCAGCACCAGCATCTCTAGTCATATTGCTACGTTTTTGAATATTGAAATGGACATGATTAATTCTGTCCACATTTTTATTTATTGGAACCCACCAGAACAATGAGGATTCAAACCCTGAAGCTATTTGATCAACTAATTTATATTCATCAGGTACACCTCTGGGAACTCCAATAAGGCATTTTTCAAATGATGTCAAATTACTAAATTTAGACATGCGTCGCGGCCATCTGGTTGTACAAACAGAGCAGTAACAGTTTACGTGTTTGAGTCAAATGGTGAACAGATCTGTCCTGAATATCGCCTCAACAGACAATAATATGGCAACAACCAAACACAGCTGTATGTGAGTGACTAGTGATATGGTGATCATGATCAAATGAAGGGAGTTTTTTTTCCCATTGATTTTACCAAAACCCCGAAGGATTGCAAGAAATGAGAAATGTCAGTGTTGGATCTGAGCTTGTACTGTAGAATCTGACCAAAGACACCTAAATGTGGTCTCTACATTTCCTTGGTCATAAGGATCCAACACTTGAATGTCCAGACCTGATAGCAGCGATTGCAGCGTCTGTGCAGGTAGTTTATTTGTTTGTTTTGCAGCGGCTGATGGGTGTTCATGTGAGCTTCAGTGTTGTCTGCTCCTTATGAGCGACTTTGGGCTTGTTTTACTCTAAAGGCACTTGTAACTTTTGTGGGTTACAAAAGTTGCTTTTTTGGCCTTCACTTTTTTTCCAACAGAATGCCTTTTTCTGGTTATTGCGCCACACAGCAAGAGAGCCGGGCTCAAGCTCCCCTCCCCTGCAACAACTTTTTTACGAGCAGTAAAAGTCCCGGTGTGTATGTACACCGTCTAAATACCTGCATTTGTGATGATTAGAAGTGGCGTGTGGTGGTTTTCTTGCTAGTCTTCCGCTTCTTTTCATGGATCAAGTCGATATTTCTCTCACAGTGATCTTGTTTGTGTGTCTGCGGAGGGGTGTGTGTGAAGATGAGACGGGATCTGAGTGTCTGATTACAGCGGGATGATTGTTTTTTAAGTCTATTTTGTGCAATAAGCCCTATAATAATTTAAAACATAAGCCTCTAGTAAAACATATTTTTTTTCTTAGTATTAGCCATAATTCTACGCAGATTCAGCGGGTTTCTTCCTCGGGTTTGATCAGTTGTGAGAGAGGAGAGGACAGCCTCTCCTACCTTTCTACTACTATTACGTTCTAGCCACTCATTTTGATGCCTCTACATTTCAACCAGCGTTTAAGCTGTTCTACACACTTAGGTGTTTACAGGAATCCCTTGGATTCTCAGTCATGTATCAGGCAATAAGTCTCATTTCCAGAGAAGGGTGACGGCACCATGGATAGGGTTGGTCTGGGTGTGGAGCAAACTATACAATCAACTGTTGTTGCCGCTCCTTCTACCCAATCTAGCCAGTAATGTTTGTGTGGGAATCTTGTTTCAGTTTACATTGTTTCTGCAGTTGTGAGATTATTTGGACTTTTGGCTACAATTATTGTTTGTTTTGTAGACTGGGAGGATGGGGGATTTATAACAGGAGAATGATCATTTTCATCAATTACTTTGATCATAAAATTAACTTGAGAATCACTTCCTGACTCATAAGATGCAAGGACCTAAAGGCCAATCTCCTGTACAGACGAGGGTGAGTCTGTGTTTAAGTTTATTTCCAGATTGAATTCCCTACGCTGTTCCTGTGTTTACTATTACTATTATTAAGATGCCACCCTATGCATCTTCTATCTGCAGCCATGTCATAAACACAGATATATTTTTGTCCAGTATTCTTTTTCCTCCTGCATTTTGCTACATGACACAATTTGAATTGTATCATTCCCGTTTGACCTTCAGTAAACTGAAATAACATTTATATCCTCATGAAAGCCTGGAGACCATTTAACCTGTTGATGAGTGACAGAGAAGAGATACAGAAATAGAAGAGTTGAAAGTGGCCTTAGTGTGGTTAGTCAGCTTAGAAATGTTGACATGGACTTTAGTTTGGTTTATTTTGGTTTCTTGGGCTTTTCACCAGTAGATTGGTATTATGATGAGCAAAGAGAGAGAACACCTAGGATTAGTAAAGTGGTCCGGTTAACAAAACTTAATCTCCATAGGGTCTGTTCAGTCTTTGGTAAGGTTTCTCCATTATTGTTAAGTCAGTCATTCCAAACCTCAGTCAAATTTCTCTCTGTGTGCAATTTTCAATCTGTGCAATGTGTGTTATGGATACAGTTGCTTAATGTGGTTTCAGTCAACCAAGCTTTACACGGTGTAATGTTACCTCTGCTACTTTGGGTTATCACTCCTTCCACCTTGAAGGAAAATATATATTAACTTATTCACCTTTCTTGGAATCAATTGATCTCACTTCAGCAGATGAGGTATTGTGATATTGTGATCTCAGCTGGGCTGACATTCATTATCACATTTAAAGAGGATCTCAGGTTAAATAAAACTATAGGTGAATCTTAAATGCAGGTTTATTTGGTGTCTGTGTGGACTTTAGCCAATCTCTGTGATCATTGTTTTTTATAATGTTTTATATATGTAGGATGTCATATTTCAACATTATCCAACTTTGAACTGTAACACATGTTTTGCCTGTTGGGCTCCTATTCCCCCTCTTTTTTGTAATGATGGCATTTACCAATCCGCTCTTTTCATCAACATCAAGACTGAACGACTCAAAGTAGTTGGATCCGAAAAATAGTTGTTTTGAACTAAAAGGATTTGGGTCTTACTGTACTAAATTGGTCATTTAAAAATGTACAGTTTTATCTCACTAAGGTAGTCATACTATGCAATGTAAAACCTTTGTTATCAAACATTAAATAGTTTTAAATGGTTTATAACCATTATTCTGTCCAAGGTTTATCCTTTAAATATCAGAATTATTAGTTTAAGAATACATTAACATTTCTATGATTTATTTGAAAGAGCATTTTCTCTTTCCTTTCTCTTTTCTTTTTTTATCCAGATTGGCTCAAAAGTCACTGGAATGAGCACCACTCACTTTTTATTACTCAGAATTATTAACTCAGTTTGTCATTCATTATAAGCGTATAGATTCTAATCTTTGAACTTGATTATTATTTCTTGCCAAGTTTAGAATTGTTAACTGGTTTCTGTAAAGCATGCCTTGTGCCTCTTCATTGATTATAATTCTTTTCTCATCCACTCTTTTCTTGTTTATATTGCTTCCTCAACTCCTTTAATAATGTGGTGTTCAGCCCCTTTAAATTTTGTTCTGTTCATAAATTCAGTCGCTGCTCAATTATTCTGCAAACAAAGTGAAGATCTTAATTTAAAATAATTCATTAACCATTAATTACTGTGACAAGGGACATCTCATTTTTATTATTAGCTTTATTTAAACATTAGATCGGCATGCATTTTCAGTTCAATAAGATCCTTTTCTGTCGCTCTCTCTTTTTTCAGACTCTGGAAGGGAGGGGTAAGCGTAGCTATGGAAACTTAGGATGGATAAAACCCAATAGATGGTTGGAACAAGGCGGAACAAACCGATGGGCAGTCCATGAGTGGGATGTGGGTTTAGATTGTATAATGTAGACTGTGCATAACCTTTGGTAGCGACTCAAGAGTTTAATCAATCTGGTTTTACTAAAATCCATCTTTTAAACATAAGTTAATTCTTCATGCAACACAACATATTTTCATGCAACATGGAACCAATACAAAGGCGAACACACACAAAACACAAACCATTGTCAAAATATAATAATGTTTCATCAAACTAATTGCAACAGACCTACAGTTAGAGAGAAGACCTTGAACATTCCTACTCTACTCCTCAGCCCTATGAAGAGTGTCTCAATACAAAAGAATACAATGTTGAATACAATGGTAGTCTCAGACTAACCAGTAAATGTCTAATATCAATTCAAACACAGTTAATAACAAGTAAATGACTAATATAGTTTTTAACACGATTAACCACAAAAGGCAAATTTTAACGGCCACAGGCGTGGCTCTGTTAACAAATTATATTTCACTTGCAAAAAGTACAATGTGAAAGTAAATCGCGCCAAACGAAAATGAAATGAATGTCCGGTTTTACTCTGGACCAAACAAGCGGACCAAAGGACTCTCCTGGTGTAAATACACCCTTGGTGCCTATAGCATGGATAACTTGCACATGTGTGAAGGCTCCATTATTGCTGAAAGGTATATTCAGGTTTTGGAGCAACATAAGCTGCCATCCCAGCAACGTCTTTTTCAGGGACATCCCTACTTATGTCACCAAGACAATGCCAAGCTACGTTCTGTACGTGTTACAACAGCGTGGCTTTGTTGCAAAAGAGTTTGGGTGCTAGACTGGTCAGTCTAGTTTTCCATTGGAAATGTGTGGTTTGTTATGAAGCACAAAATACGACAATGGAGACCCCAGATGGTTGAGCAACTGAAGCTGTATGTCAAGCAGGAATGGCGAGGAATTCCTCCCACAAGGCTTCAACAATTGTCCTGAGTTCCCAAGCAGTTACTGAGGGTTGTTAAAAGGAACGGTGTTGAAACACAGTGCTAAACATGCACCTGTGCCCGCTTTTTTTGGAAGATGTTGCAGGCATCAAATTAAAAATGGATGATTATTGAAGAAAAAAGTTTATCAGTTTGAACATTAAATATATTGTCTTTGTGGTGTATTATAATGAATATAGGTTGAAAATGATTTTCTACTCATTGCATTCTGTTTATATTTATATTTCGTACAATGTCCCAACTTAACTGGAATTGTAGTTGTAGGTTCTAACCTCAAAGTAGGAGAATAAACTTTTTACCGTGGTAAATATGGGAAAAATAACCCCATTTATTTTTTTTTCTACTTTGCAAGACCAGGTAGTTACTTACTAGGGTATTAAAGTTTTATTGTACAGTTCATACAGCAGCAGGGGATTAGTGCGTATGGTCAGGATTATCCCCTAATGTCCTCAGTGTTTACAGTTTCATATGTCATGTCAGGACCTCAGAGAAGTAACCCAGAGACTCCATCAGAAACCTGATCCAAACAAAGAAAGCAGCTGTTCTGGCGGGAAACTTGTGAAGACAGAATGTTTATCTGGGCTGTGCCACTTCTGCAGAGACCCCTTTTGGTCTCTCTGAGTTTCCTGTTCTGAGAAGGAGGCACTGCCAGATCCAGAGAACTGCAGCGGTATTGATTTTGGGCTTGCCTTCCGAATGCAGCGTCTGAGTAGCTTTGGGATCGGCCTGCCACTTCTTGGCCCCGCCAAGGCTTGGCTCTGCCAAGGCGGCAGAACTGACATTTCTCTCACAGCCTTGCCTCTCTGATGTTCTCTTTATCTTGTTTCCTTGTGCGCTTCAGAGCTCCTATGTTTTCCGTTCTTCAGTTCTGTGCTTGTGCCTTTCTTTTCTCAGCGAATCTAAACCCCTATTACAATTCCCAGTGGGCCTTTATAAGCTTAAACTTAGCTGTATTTGTGCAAATCGATTTGGCTGAAATGTGGTTTGTGCCCCCCCGGCATTCACTCTTGTCTCTCTTTCCCACCATCCTCTTCTTGCACCGCCCCTCCTTCTCCTCCTTGTCGTCCTCTTCCTCATCCAAAATCTGTAACAAAGCCAGAAGCAGAGCCCAACTGACACTGCCAGTCACAGCTCTCACCACGCCTCAGTACGAACTCACACACAGCTGCACTCATGTTGTATCCACTTAGAGTAAGGCGGAGAGGCTCTTTATTTAATCGGCTGTTTGAATAAGTTATAGCCTGGCAAAGAATTGGGTCACTTTTTGACCCGGTAAAAAAACCTGCCACAACCTCTCTGCAGTTGTAGAGTTTTGGTCAGCCAAAAAGAAAAAGAAAAAAAAAAAACGCAAAAAAACTAAGATGTTGCAAGAAATTAAGGTTTTTATCAGTGGATTTAGGTTCTCCAATTCTTCAGCGTAGATGTAATCTGAGACTCTACGGGGGCCAAACCGTCTGCTGCAGCACTCAGCTACCCCCCTCTTCCCCCCCATGTTTTTTTTTTTTTATCATACTGTAAAAGAAGTCTGTCGGCTCAATCCTGGTATACTGTGTCACAAGCACCTAAAGGAGATGAAAAATCTCTGAGCAGTTGCAGTACTTCAGCTGAAAATTCCTGCCTAAGTTGCTTAGTTTGTGTACGTTCGTGCCCCCCGGACACCCACACTGAATGTATTTGCTACTTGCAGTGGACCATCTCCTCCCCTCCCGGCTGCTCGGCCACGTATACGGCACATGAAATGTCTGGAAATATGCTATTTCCTGTGTCTCAGAGCAAACTCCCTCGTTCTCCCCGGTCTTAGAGGCCGTATAGGAGGAGAACAGGCTGTTGTCCTGCTGAACTTATGCTCCGTTTTAAAACCAAGTGTAACGAGTTCCATGTAGTTGAGATTTTAAAAGTGCTTATTTAAATTACTGGAAGCTGAATTAGAAGTAGAGAGACGTTTAAATCAGCGTTCCTTACGCAGTACTTCTGGCTGGAAGGAGTGGAAAAATGTTTACGTTTCCAGACTTTATTTCCCTTCTCTCTTTATGTCCCTCCATTTTTCCCGCCCTTCCTCTTTCCCATCTTCTTGTCCTTGCTTCTTTCTGTCTTTCTATGCCTGTGCCATACATCTTTCTGTGCTTCCTTCCTTTTTTGTGTCCTTTCATTTCTTTCTTTCTTCCTGTCTTTCCTTGCTTCCTTCTTACTTACTTGCACATTTGCTTACTTACTGAAAAGCAGCCCTTTTATTATCATAAAAAGAAGATTTTTGTGTTTTTCCTTCTTTCAGGGTACATCCCCAGCTACCTCGAAAAGGATGAGCCATGTGTGGTGTGTGGCGACAAGGCCACAGGTTACCACTACCGCTGCATTACCTGCGAGGGTTGCAAGGTACGCGCACGCAAGCAGACGCAAGGCCCCCGCCAGTTTTCTCTGTAGCTTCTGTTTTTATGTTCATGTTACAGGCTGCGGGTTTTTTTGTTTTCAGAGTGAAAAGACAATGATTATAATCGGATTAAAACCGATCGTATTAATCGTCCTTGGATTGATTTTTTGATGTCATTCACAGTAGAAAGAATTCAGTAAAAGTAATTAAAAAAAGCCTGAAAAGTAGCTGATTTAGATCAAAATAAAGATTATAGGAAAGTCATTCCCTTTTGGAAGCTAAATTAAAGACATATAGGGATAAAATAAGGTTTTTGCACCATACTATGGTTTGACTTTTTACAAAAACAAGAGCTGCAGGAAGAGTTGTTGATCCCGTCGTTGCCGACCTGCCGTATGACATGTCCATCACTTTCATTTGTGACTGCTGTCTTTCCTATCAAGCGCCTTCGGTGTGTCACCAGGCGTCACTCTGCCCGAAGCTTTCATTCACCTCCCTCTCTCTGTGTCTTTGTGTTTTTTGCTGTGCCTGCAGGGTTTCTTTCGTAGGACCATCCAAAAGAACCTCCACCCCGCATACTCCTGCAAGTACGATGGCTGCTGCATCATCGACAAGATCACCCGCAACCAGTGCCAGCTGTGTCGCTTTAAGAAGTGCATCTCAGTGGGAATGGCCATGGATTGTAAGTTGCGGGCTTACACAGAGTGCCTTGCAAAGGTTTCCCACGTTTTGTTACACTACTTTAATAGTCTTCTTGCTGGTCAGGCCAGATCATCAGTTTCATGCCTGCACATGAGGTCTCTCATTTCACCCTGGTCTCATACTCCCTACATTGGCTCCCAGTAGACTTTAAAATTTGATTGAAAGAACTTGTTCTGACCTACAAGGCTCTGATTGCTCAGGCTCCTGATTATTTGTGTCAGCCTTTAGCCAAACACTCAGCTGCTCGTAGCCTTCGATCCCCAGCCCAGAATCTCCTGGTTGTTCCTCGTCCAAGGCTGAAAACCAAGGGCGATAGGGCCTTTCAACATGTGGCTTCTAGATTGTTAAATAGTTTGCCTCTGCCTCCTCTCTTTGCCAAGTCTGTGGTTGCTTTTAAAAACCAGGCTTTGATGTCACAATTTTATTGTTTTATATGATGTGTAACTTCAATGTAAATTATGTTTTACAGCGCTTTGTGCTCCCTCAATAAACTAACTTATTTACTTACATTACAAACACCATCTTCAATGTAATTTACTGGGGATGAAGTGGAAGGAAAATGAAATGTGCTTTTTACATTTTTTACACAGAAAAATCTAAAAGTTGTCATGCATTTGTACTCAGCCCCCATTAATCTGATACCCTTAAATACAATCCCAAAGCCCTTTTTAGAGTTTCTTGAACCAATTGAGGCAAAAATGCAAACATCACATCGTCATGAATACACCCACAGTGAAACATAGTGATGGTGGTGGAAGAAAAACCCACTGGAGACTGCAAAAGACCCAAGACTGCGGTCCTAGACCTTCCAGCAGGATGGGCCTAGACATACAGCCAGAGATACAATGGAGTGGTTTAGATCAAAGCATTTTCATGTTTTAGAATGGCCCAGTCAAAGTTCAGACCTAAATCCTACTGAGAATCTGTGGGATGATTTGAAAATCGATGCTCACAGATGCTCTCCATCCAATCTGACTGAGCCTGAGCTATTATGCAAAACCTAAAACCCATTAAATACATTGAAGTTTGCTGACAGAATTTAAAGATGTTTAAAGGGTATGAATGCTTTAGCGAGGATATGTTTATATACATACAGAATATTAATATTGAAGTATGGATTTAAGATAAACAATAAGTGACCTTATGCACAAGTTGTGATGTCTGAAATGTGTTTTCTGGTAAAAGCTTTAGTTTTTAGACGTCACGTATTCGGATAAGATTTAAATTAAACTCAAGTCTTCTCTTTTTGCCGTCGTTTACCCAGTGGTGCTGGACGACTCAAAGCGGGTGGCTAAACGGCGCCTCATTGAGGAGAACAGGGAGAAACGCAAAAAGGAGGAGATGGTGAAAACCCTGCAGAGCCGTCCGGAGCCCACCGTGGCCGAGTGGGACCTGATCCGGCTGGTGACGGAGGCCCATCGGCACACCAACGCTCAGGGCGCACAGTGGAAACAGAAGCGCAAATTCCTGGTAAGGGAACACAGCACACATTGTTTTTGGGTTTTTTTCTGGGATTTTGTCTAGTTGCTCCTGGTAAAATGCATTTTTGTTTAGATACCAAAAGCAACGTCTCTTGGTATTTGCTTTGGACCGAGGGTTTTACTAAACCGGCACACGTTGCACTCATCCGTAACTTCACATAGTAAACCGTTCCTAACAAAAAAACAGTATTTCCTAAAAAACAACACTATTTATTAAAAACACCTCATTAAAGATGTTGGTTAAAAAGGTTAATTGGAAACAGTAACAACGTTGTCAGTTTACTGTCCTCTTGGTTAAAAGAGAAGTAAAACAGTCCATGCTCCTCCCACAAATGTGCATATATGATCACAGAACCAAACTGCTTAGTTAATGAAGAATTGATTATCTTCATGACTTTACAGTTTTCCCGGCTGTCTCGTGCTAAACGCTTCTGAATGAGCTTAACCGATGATGGGATTAATGAATTTCTGTACCGGTTCTGTTTACAGAGGGAAACTCTGTAGCTGTAATCTTTAGAATGGGAGCCCTTGATTTGACTGTTAAATTACCAAATCAACAGGTGATGCCCTACCTTAATACAGACTCAGGGGTTGCTCTCTTAGAAAGAAATCAACAAAATGTCGAAAGAAAAGGACACAGGGTTTGTAAAACTATTTACAAATAGTAATCTGAATAGTGTGAAGTTCGTTTATATTCAGTTGACTCTGACACCTTGAATAAAATCCACTGCAACCGATTGTTGAGTCAACGCAACTCTATTTGTACTAAGATTAAATTAAGCACAGGTGAACTCTGTTAATTAGATCACTTCTGAAGGTAAATATGCTCTGCTTTGCGTTAGTGGATCACATAAAATCCCAATAAAAGAGTATGTCTGTCTGTTTTAACCACGTGGTTTATACAGACAGAAGTACAAAGTCCTGTGCTTGAAAGAGGTCCAGCCAGCCAGCTTGCACATGAATGATCATAACCGAGGATTTTCTTCAGCTTAGATAAGGAGAGAGCTTACATAAACCAGATGGCCTAAACAGAGAGCAGAGCACACACTAAGATACAGAGAGAAGAAGAGTTTTTAGAGAGATTTAAATGAAAATGGAGCCAAGGAGTGAATCCAAACCATTAACAGAATTAAATCTGGTTAAGAGCCCAGAAACGTTCAGGTGAATATTTCTCAAACCCTAACCTTATTGCAGACTCTATACAGTGATATCAAAGGGTGAACAGGTTGAAGTCTCCTAGGTAATACAAATATATCAATTTTTAAAGGCCTTTTTGACAAAAGGACTTACCATAACGATCATAATTTTGTCTAATTATGCAAAGGGGCCAATAGAAAATCCGTTTAGCAACATTGTTTGTTTATTGTAAAACAACTTATGTATATTGTAGTGCAATTAAATGCATTTATGTTATTAGCCTTTTGGACATGTCAAAGTTGAGGTAAAGGTCTGCATTCTCTTGAATATACACAGAGAGACTGCTGTTTTTGTAATGCTAGCAGTGCCAACCATGCTAACTGCTTTACTAAGCCGTTTAAAAGCCACAGCTAAGAACCCTTAGTAATGTTTTCAAACAGACATTCAGAAGATGTAGCATACAGAACCAGTGTTACCAGTTTCTTGTCATTGAATATGATACATTTATGGAATAAAATATCTCAAAGTACATTTTAGTTTAAGCGTTGGTGTTTGTGCACACCATCCCCTTCAGTTTTTTTTTCAATTCCCTGAGCCAAGTGCAAAATAAACCCTCCTCACAACCCTTCAGCACGCATCAATCTCCTGCTTTTCATAGGTCCTAAGCCTATAAACCTAAAACTGTTGGTCTCAGAAACGTTTGCCAAATATTGAAATGTTTTCATGGGAGTCTCTTTTTTCAATCTGACCAATAAGAAACAGAAACTGGTTCGCTTTAAGGCCCAGTGGACATCTGGTTTTAGTTCAACACAGGTTAAATAGAAAAACACTTTTGAACCAAATACCTGCACGTTCCCACAGGAGATCTTATCATCATGTCATATATGTTGTACTGAACATTTTGTTGATGAATTTTTGCTTCCAACTGATAGATTATTTATCCTATCTTAAAAAACAACCTAAAGGTCAAGCATCTGTATATCATTGAGGAGGAAATGTATTTCACAAAGAAATTTATGAATATACATGAGGTATAAATCCAAAAATGTGGCAAAACCACCTTTTATTTATTGCCATTGGTCTGAAGCTGGACTCATGTTATGAGAGACCTATTAAATGATCTAGGCTAATTTAAACAGACTTTAGTATAAAGCAGACATGCTACAAAGCTCATTATGAATAAAACTTTCCAGAGCTAATGTATCTGACAAAAGGTCAACGGTTGTGCGCATGAATGCTGAAACTGCATTCATAGCGTTCCTCCCAAATTCCCTCTCAATAAATCAGTTGAACATCATTCACACTGAGGTCCATGTATTTTGGTGCATGGTGATTTTTTTTTTCTTTTTCTGTGATCGAAAACCATTTGTTTTAGTCATTTAAAATCCCTTTTATTTATTTTTTGCTCCACATATGTCCCTTAGACAAAAAATGATCTTTTGAGATGGTCAAAGAGATATTGGTCCCTTTTGGTCATCATGAAGTTTCCATTTTTCTTGTGAATTTAACTTCTGTCCTCTCACAATATATCATGAATATTCTCAGCATTCTTAGCAAAGGACTCCTCCTGTCAGTAAGCAAAATTAAGCGTTTAAAATACCCGACTGAATGTAAGTCCTGGGAAGAAAATATGCTTAAACGTTATAGGGTAGTTTGTCTTGAGAACTAATTAATTTTACACATAAATCCAGGATTATATTCTGGTTTCCAGGGCAAACAGAGACTCGATATTAAGGTCACCATGAGACTCTTTGGTATATTTCAGTCTGTAATTCTGATATAAACAACTTCTCATTGAAACGCTTTACTTTATTGGGGGTTTTGATTACACAGACTCCTTATACACTGATACGGCATAACATTATGACCACCCGCTGGAAAATAAAACTAATTATCTCTTTGACAGTGGAGGAAGATTAAGTTTTCTTCATTTCTCCATTACTAATTACCTTTTTCTGTTCTTCTTTCCCTCCTGACTTCCTTCACGGTTTCTTTGCTTCTTTCCTTCATTTTTCTTCCTGCTTTCTTTCTTTTTGTCCTTTCTTCCCTTTCTTCTGTGCTTTCTTGGTCATAAATTGATGATGAGCCTTAGTATAGTGCACTTTAAAATGGATTCTGGAAAGTTGTGTCTGGAAAAGTGTGTAATTTTTACATCTCATTAATGTGTGGGGACTGTGGAGCCGTCCACCTTGTTGGTGAAACTTAACGCCTCTGAGGGAGGGGGGGGGGGATAAACAAGGCCCAAGATCAGACAAACCAATGAGTCGTCATACGCAGTAAATCCTAGAATAGACATTTCCAGTTAGAATATAAACATTTAATCTCAGGTCACCAAAAATTGGTTTGTATTGATTCAAGAGGTCAGGTAGACCTAACACATCTAACCAAAAGTGCCAGTGCCACTATGCTTGTCTTTGAGAGTAATTCTCTATGTTGCTACTTTTAGTTCAGTCCAGTTTTTCAAGTTTTATAGAAAAGAAGACTGATTTGAAAAAAATGCACCATAATCAAACCCCATTCGTTTCTACAATTAATCCCTTTATTAATCTAGGCAATCTGCAGAACTCGTTATAAAGACTTTTTTTATAATTAATGGCAAGTTCTCTGTATTTTTTGTAATCACACTGGGGTCGAAGATGAACTCTCTACAGACAAATGCTATCAAACAACATAAAATATGAGTTAAATACTGTCTTTCTGTGGAATGAGTGTTATGCGTTCAGCGTGTCTGTCCTGCATCTGAATCCCCTGACTCTCCTCAGACAGCTATTTTCTCAACAGTGATATAAAAAATGGCCCTGACCTCCACCTACAAATGCTATGTTTACTTTTGGTTCCTTCACAGCTAGACTTGCATCTATCAAAGTTATTATTACAGTAATTTAAAATTTTCACAAATGCTCCCACAGCAGTTGTAAGTCCAGGTTTGCACTGATGTAAGCGACCCATCTTTGTGTGCTTCATGATTGATGACTTTGTTTGCAATGATCATTCTTAAGCTCTAGCCTTATGCCGTTGCCTGAGCCCAGCTTGAATAAATGACTGCAGCTTTGACACATGCTTTAATCAGTGGAGCATGAAGCAAAGTTGTACATTATCAGACCTCGGATGTTTAAATGCAAACCCTTCAGTTTTCCCTTCTTTTTTTTTTTTTTACACTAAACCCAAATCTAATGTATTTTTATTGAGCTCTTATGTCATAGACCAAGTTGAAGTAGTGCATTATTGTAAACCTGGAGGAAAATTATGTCATGCATGGTTTTCTAAATCATGTTCTAGTAAAAACTGGAAACTTTTAGCTTGCATTTGTATTCAAGGGACTTCTTTCATCATATTTCGTACAACTGGATGAGACATTGTGAGACAGCCTTCCCCTTGATGAGAAATATGTTTTATGATCACAAGATCTTTAACCAAAAGATCTTGTATAACCCATAGTGATGATAATGAGACTTTACAAAAATGATTAGCTTTAGCTATGCACAACAGAAAAGAAAAGTGTTTTGATACTTATACAGGGTGTTTTCACAGATGCTCTTAAAAATCTTTAAAGATCAAAATCTTTGATAATGTCCTCTTCAGGTTGGACAGATAGTCATCTCCTAAGGACTTATATCACACCGTGTCCTACTCACTG
This sequence comes from Fundulus diaphanus, assembly GCA_037039145.1. Classification (NCBI taxonomy): domain Eukaryota; kingdom Metazoa; phylum Chordata; class Actinopteri; order Cyprinodontiformes; family Fundulidae; genus Fundulus; species Fundulus diaphanus. Next base: position 21,660,102 of record CM073143.1, on the reverse strand, counting down.
CCTTTTTTCCAATGCAGCCAGACAAAATTGGCCAGTCTCCGGTTGCCCCGACGTCAGACGGAGACAAGGTGGACCTGGAAGCCTTCAGCGAGTTCACCAAGATCATCACCCCTGCCATCACACGCGTAGTCGACTTTGCCAAAAAACTGCCCATGTTCTCTGAGGTGAGTGCTGGTGGATTGGTTAGCGGCAGAAAATGAGTTCAAATATTGATGAACACCGCTACGCTTCTGTCAGACATTGTGTGTTATAGAGATGTGATGTCAGTAGTACAATTTGTCGGGCCAGTTACTTCATCAGTCCGAAGAGAACTGCAAGATTATTAATATTAACAACGGTGCCCCGAAGTGCCATGCAAATGTATTCAATCCCTCAACTTCGATGTGAACGGAAAAGCGAAAGGAAAAGGATCTCAAATTAGTTTCCCAAATAACACATTTAGCTGCAATAACAGCTGAAAGTCTTTTGGGGGTTTTTCCACCAGCTTTGCACATCCCCTTTGTTCTGGGCATAACAGCTTATTTTCAGTCAGATTGAATGGAAAATGCCTGTTAATATCAATTTTCAGGATTCTCACTTGGATTTAGGTCTCGGACTCTGACTGGGTCATTCTAACACATGCATATGCTAGGATCTAAACCATTATATTGTAGCTGCGGCTGTATGATTAGAGTCATTGTCCTGCTGTAAAGTTAACCTTTGCCCGCTTCTTTAGTCTTCTGCAGCCTCTAGTATTTTTTTTGTTTTTTCCACTTCCAGGATTGTCCTCCATTTAGCACCAACCATTAATTAGATGTTTGCATTCATTAGTAAACATCTAATAAAGTGTTGACAACGCGTTGTGTTATTGGACAATGATGAGAGAATTCTCAGTTACCATTTGTCTGGTGGGACAGAAGGAGCCGTGTGAGGGGAAATTTGTAGTGTAATTAGTCACAGACGTGGAAACTTTGGCAGCCTAATCCAATACAACATTTTGAAACATAAATCCAAGACAGTGAGGTTGCAGCTGCTTTTTTCAGCATGTTTGTGTGTTTAAATATTACTTACATGATAGACTGCACCATTGAAATAAATAAAAAGAATTCACAATGATGTTTAAGTTTTAAATTAAAGCTTAGCAGATAGGTTTGCTGGGGTCTATGTTTTATTTTTTATTCTCAATATAATAGAGAATACTATGAAATATGCTGTTTAATCTGATAAGGTTGGAGAATTGGGAAAACCTGTTTAGCTAGCATGAGGCTTCTTCATGGTACCTCACTGAATCCCTATAGAAAATGTGCAGAAACAAAGCAAGCAGTCATTTAGCCACTAAAAACAAATTAGTTGCTTCTCCTTTAAATTTAGACAGCGGTGAATGCATTGTAAGCATTTTGTTTAAGCGTTGGTTACAAGCCCTGATGGCAAATTTACAAGACAGAGATCAAGGCAGCAAATGTCAATTAATCTGCTCAGCTGCCAGGAGCGACATGGGGAGAGAAGAGTTTGTATCGAGGTTAGCTTATATCAGTGCTCTCATTCTGCACACGTAATGAAAGGAGAATCAACTGAGAGTGGCTTGTACCCATTTAAAGCAGGGTGCTTTTAAAATAATCAGTGTTTATTGGTGGAAACAAATACATATGTGGTATAAATTCTTAAACCAATTCTGGAATTGCACCGTTCAAGGCGGCAGCATTTTGAAGAAACTGTTACTTTCATTCTGATTCATTATTCTTGTTTTTAAAATTGCAACTCCTCTTTTTTGGATAAATCATTGCTCATTGTATTGTCATTCCCTCTGGTATTGAAGCTGTACAGGTGGCAGGATTTTTGCCAATACCTTTTTAACTTTTGAATATTTAATCATGATGCATAACCATAGAAACATTGTGGGGTGTTTTTGTACAACCGTTAGCAGCTAATTAACATGTCAAAAACTCAAATTATACCTCAACCGCAGCCACAAATCCCACATTTGTTGTAAAAGATGTGTCGTCAATATAGAGCACGATCAAAGAGGAGAGGACACTGCAAGTGATGTCATTAGCTCAGTTTTTGCTCAGCTACAGACACAACATCCCAATTCATTTGTAGCAATATCTGTTGATTTTAATCACGCCTCATTTTCTGACTTGCAGTGGTTCAACATGTTGTCTCCTGCTCTACCAGAGAAAACAAAACATTGGATTTATTTTATGCAAATGTCATGGATTCATACATCTCATACATAAAGTACAATTACCTCTTGGCAAATAACATCACAACCTTGTTTTTGCACAGAATACAAACCCGTTGTTCAGAGGCAACTTGTAATAATGAGAACTTTGTGAAAATGGTCACAGAAAGCTGAAGAAGCTCTACAGAGAAGTTTTGAGGCTACATACTGGGATGCACTGTGCCAGCCACATGCAGAGAACATCAATGCCATGACTTAGTGTGGGACTGACTATACAAACATTTTTGTGCTAGCAACAGCCCCACCAGAAAAGTGAATTGCTTCCCCCAATAACACTCTGGATCAACAGTGACTCGAACAAACTGCTAATCAAGAAACAAAGTACCTTCAGGGAGGGAGACGGGGTGTTATAAGGGAGTATACAAAATCATTCTAAAGTCAACATTAGAGACAGCAAGGGTTTGTAAACATGCACACCCATAGATTATTGACTGGAAGTCATGCTACATTGACATAAAGCTTGTTTACAGTCATGGTAGAGATGTAATAATGGCATAAGAGTCATGGGTTCTGTTGGTAGCACAACTTTATAACGCACCCACCCAAGAGAGAAAATTGTATTAGAAGTGGAAAGTTGGAAGAAAAAAAAAATATTTGCACTGGCAGTCTTGAATTTTTTTCTGAAGGATATGTTACGCGAGTCCTCTACACTGTAATGATTTGACTTGCTACGGCTAGCAGCAGTTAGCTGGTTTGCTGTTATTCATCATGGACCAGAAAAAAAGACAACAAAAAAAGAAATAAATTTTTTTTTAGTGCTGGGTCTAGCAGTCCACAGTCAAGTACTGGGTGCTGCAGCTGAGCCCATTCCAGGTCACTGCTGGACAGTTTTGTGAAAAGATTTATCATTCCGCTTTTATATCACTAAAAGATGGCTCTAACTTTATTGTATGGCATTTTTGTTCATTAGTTTCTTTAGTAGCAACAATTCACACTACTGTAGATGTGGACTAGGATGAAAATCTCATTGTACTATAACTTTGAAGAATCACATCATTTACACAAACATATAATACATTTAATCTGTCTAACATGTCTAATTATTATGGAAAAACACCAGTTAAATGAGTTGACATTAGCTGGTTACTTGGGTCTTTTTTGAAATCAAAGTAAAAGTGTAGTGCACAGCAACAGGTAGGAAAGGGGGAGCAGTGTTACTTTTTGCTGCGTAGAGTTGGAGAATACGGCTATTCCAGAATTTTCTCTGGGATCCTGTTTTGAAACCGTAACAGTCTAAAACCTCAGTCTTTCTTGACAAATATCTTCACAACAGAGAGTGTTTGCATTGAACAGTAAAAGGGGATATGTTTTTGTTTGATCGCCAGCTGCCTTGTGAAGACCAGATCATCTTGTTGAAGGGCTGCTGCATGGAGATCATGTCGCTGCGAGCGGCAATCCGCTACGACCCCGAAAGCGAGACGTTGACGCTGAGTGGGGAGATAGCTGTGAAGCGCGAACAGCTGAAGAACGGAGGGTTGGGTGTGGTGTCCGATGCCATCTTTGATTTGGGCAAAAGCCTGGCGCAGTTCAACCTGGACGACACGGAAGTGGCGCTACTGCAGGCTGTACTTCTAATGAGCTCAGGTATGTTTAAAAGACAAAGTATCTCTTCAATTTATAATTTATTAACATTAAGGCTTTTTCATGTCAGTGGCTTTACATGGTGTTGGATGTAAATGTAATAAATCCGGTTTTACTTAACGTAATTTAAAGCTAAAGTAGGTAACTTTTGTAGAAAAATTATTTTTACATATTTGTTAAAACTGTTACCATGTCCTGACAGTAAAATGTGAGACAGATTATCTGTGAAAACAAAAACAAGCTTCTCTGGCTCATCCCAGTAGTCCTACTGCCATTTGCTGAAATGCACCGCTCCCGGGTAGAAACAACCAATCAGAGCCAGGAGGAATGTCTTAGCAGTGTCGATCACGCTCGTGTACACGCTGCTGACACCCCACCTCCGCACAGCATGTACTGTCGTTCAAGCTCAAGATTCCAGGTGTGCTGCAGCTGTGCGGCGAAACAACCTGCTTTACTGAAAAACCGCCAATTTCTCAAGTGGCACCTGCTCAGAAAATAAAAACAGGTTAACAGAAGAAGACCACTGATTAAAAGCAAGCTAAAAAGAAAAAAATAGAGCTCTAAATAAAATGAGGGTTAACATCGGAGCAGCACGGCAAGGAGTACTATTCTGAAAACCTGAATCTGAGGTGCAACAGTCGTAATTCTCTTTTTCGAACACTTAGATTAACCCTGATGGAGGCCACAAGTCCAAACGTGTTGGTCTGCTAATGAAGTCGTTCCCTTTTATTTTAGTGTTGCTGGAGTCTTCACCTCACCCGAACACCTAGAGTAAACCTTCCCCGGGATGCTAACAAGTGTGATTCTTAAAAAATTGAAACACTCTTCGGTTCCTTGTCTTAAAGATTGGGACCACCCATTCTGCCCCTCCTGAAGCATTGTCCAAGGCTTTTCTGTAACAATAAAGAGGCTTGTAAACCAGCCCAACAACGCACAGAGTGTTCACTATCTCACGACGAATCTCTTCCACTATAGGCGACCTCCTGGTGAGGAACTCCCCACTGCTAACTGGACTCACAGAACCTTCTTCCTCCACTCGAGCCGTGGTGACTGGATTAATAAGATTTGCAAAGTGCTCCTTATACTGCCAAACAATATCCTTGATCTGGGTCAGCAACTCAACCCCCAAGACAAACAGCTTGGGATGGCCTCTGATTTCCCTTTCTGGGTCGCTGAACAGTTTTCCAGACCTTCCCCATAGCCTCTCCGAATTGCTCCCACACCCGTGCTTCCTTTTGCAAGCACAGAGCCATCCATTAACCCTAAGCACTCTCAGGATCATCAGTGTTGCTATATTTTTAATGAACTGGTCTCCTGTTTTGGTGCAACAGTATTGGGTACAAATTGTAGTTGCGCATTTTTTAACATGTATCTGGCTTTCCCATGGATTTATCTCATAGGCAAACAACTATCACCATGGCAAGTCAAGAAACACTACCAGGTATTAAGGAGTTCAGAAGTGACTAAAAATGTTTCGTTTCCGTTCTTGACAGATCGCTCTGGCCTGACCTGTGTGGACAAGATAGAGAAGTGTCAGGAGACCTACCTGCTGGCGTTCGAGCACTACATCAACTACCGCAAGCACAACATTCCTCACTTCTGGCCCAAGCTCCTCATGAAGGTGACGGACCTGCGGATGATCGGGGCGTGCCACGCCAGCCGCTTCCTTCACATGAAGGTGGAGTGTCCCAACGAACTCTTCCCGCCGCTTTTCCTCGAGGTGTTTGAGGACCAAGAAGTGTGACATGTGCAGTTGCCACCGTGCGCAATGGGAAAAGCAGGAAACGGGAGATGGGCTACGCCACGGAGACACAGGGAGAGTCTCACCGGCAGGAATTTGTGTTTCTCCGACATCAAATTCACAATTTGTGGTCTAAAAAGGAAAAACTGGATATAACCGGATAAAAACACACTCACCAGCAAAAGGAGAATGGGGGAAAAAAAGCCACCACTTCTCTTTCTGACACCTCCTGTTTAAACATTCATGTTGGGGGCCCTTCTGTCTGAGCAAGATGTTTTATCCAGAAAGAGTTGCCATTTGCCAAGACACATCCACAAACACACAAGAACACTCACACACAGAGCCGCAGCTTGTTTCACCTCAGTTCTTCAGGTCAGGGTTGTTTGTGGGGGTCAGGTTCCCCTCCTTGTTTCCTTCTTTTTTTAATTTTTCTCGCAGTGCTCACGTTTTGAAGCAGCGTCAGAACCTTTCAGTATTATTTCTGAAAAAGTGTTAAAACGGTAATTCAGAAAACACGGGGAATGGTGTCGTCATTTTTCACTGTCGTGCAGGCAATCAGCAGAAACTGCGACCCGAAAATCCCTTCTTTTTTTTCTCTCCCCCTCCACGTTCTCTGGTGTGCGATGGCGCCTATGGAAGCAAAAGCTGCCAGAGTGGGCCGCCTGTTACTCAACTCAATCTGAGCCGTTACTGCTGTTTATGTTGTTTTTGTTTAGGGGCTGTTCCTCCACTTAGATCCCACTGAAACAGGTGCTATATTTATACAAAAAAGGCTAGTTCAGTTCGATGTAAATGTGCTGTCAGCCTTTAAAAAGGAGGCTCCATATCTACCTGTGTTTTTTATTTTATTTTTGTCATCGGACCGGCTCCTGTGACTCACACAGACAAACAAACATACATACATGCTGGCAGTCCTTGTCACTGCCTTGTGCAGCTCTCATACCGTTGTATGAATGACAATGAAGCGCTTCTCTCTTCAAGGAATTACCGCTGTGAGAGAAGGAAAGGAAAACCGAGGAGGGAAGGATTCCCTTTTGAAAAGCAGATAATGGAGGAGCGGAGACAGGGAGAGGAGATGGGGTTTAATACCCGGACTGGGGTCAGAAGTAAATCTTCTACATCCTGCCTTCCTGTCTCCGTCCACAGCTGACACACACACATTTACATGAAAACATACAACTTCACCTCAGAGTAACAAAAATGCCTCATTTTACTGTACACACTGCACTGCGGTGTGGATTTAAAGCCCTAACCTGTAGGGTTTCTACAGAGTCCTCTCCTCATGGACTCAGCTCAGTGTGGCCCCTCCAGGCTTCCATACGCACTTGCCTTTTTTTAGAAAAAATAAATAAATAATAATAAAAAAAAAAAAATGAAAAATATGTAACAAATCTTTGGGAGTCACTGAGAGCAGGCGAAAAGGCCAATATGGCTACCATTTACCTCAAAAACGGACACACCCCGAGGATGGGGCGGCCATGCCGGCCCGCGGTGTCAGGCACTACCTCACCTCTGTGGACACAGGGCAGCTGCCCACAGCCAGACATACACCGTTCAAGTGGTTGCATATGCGGTTTAACACACAAACGTGCAGAGTTTTCTTTTTGTTCTTGTTGTTTTGCATAACAGCACAAAAGACACAGAACACACACATGCACTCATTCACCTCTCACTTGGTTCAAATGAAAAACCATAGATAAGACAGGAGGGCCGACCACCCAGCAGGGGGGGAGTGGTACCCATCACATCCGGATCATCTCGTGTTCTGTTATTAGGGACCAAGTGTCATCCTTTTCTACCCATTTCTGTAAAACCAGAAACTGATTTACAGAGGCAGCAAACGAACAGTGGGCACCCCAGTGTAGACCATTTCGGAGAGCAAGCTAGTGGGACAAATGAGATTCATCATCCATATGCCGTACCCATGGTGGCCTCGTCTGCAGAATTAGCATGCAGATGGCTTTTCATGATTTCTTCCACTGGGTGTTGATGAAAACTGGATTTCTCTGATTGATGGGCAGCACATCAGACATGCAATCATGTGAAAAAGAAAGTTTCCGACACTCTCAGTACCAGGGCTGGACATTAAAATCTGTACCATCCACTCAAAAATTCGATTAGCTTCAAACACTTCAAAGTCTTAAGCATGCTTTTCTGCAGTGTTGTTCTCTTATAACAAAACCCAAAAGGGTCATTTTAAACACAGCGGACTCCTTCCCCAGTGTATACCCCTGTTATGCGCCCATGCATTGTTATCTCATCCCTTCCTACTTCCATTTGCTTTCTGCAAACAAAACATTTCATAACAATGGATATTGTTATGAACACTATTTTTATTGGCAGTTTAAGTGTATTTTTGATAAAGCTCTCAAGTTTATAGATGCTAACATTTCATGGTTGAAGTGTGATTATGTATGATTGTATGTTTTTTTTCCATTACTAACTCTAAGTCACATCTTCAAAGTTTTACACTTCAGATTGTTAAGCCCTTATAACCATTCCTGGACTGATGAGCAGCAACAATTGCTTCCATTAGGCCATAGTTGATGTTTTTCCATCTTAACATCGTGTTAGACCACTAATATTTGACTCCATTCTAGCAAACTACCAAAACTCTCATGCTGAAGAGGCTTTTGGGTCACACCTGGTGTTGATCAATTGATCAAGTGAATTGATTAGTAGCACGTTTTCGCTGCTGATCCTCTTAAATTGTGGGAGCAAGTGTCTACTTTCTTTTCCCCATTACTGCAATCAAATGTCCCATGTGCTTTCCAGTTTTCATCAAAATACCAGTGACATGAAAAACGTCCATGGCGGCGATAATACCTGAGTCAGCTAAATTGACTGTTAAGGAATACCAAATCATTTATGAAGGCCCACTCTGTTCCTTCAAGTCTGGGTCCAACCTGGGTTCCCCTCCTACAAAATCAGTTTCATTTCAATGCCATGCAGCAGCCCTGTGCAGAATGGATAACACACACTTCTAACAGATGGATAAGCGTCCAAAATGAAAAGTAAAAGAGGACCTGGAACGCTGCTCCTCAAGCACATCGCCACCTCCTGGGATCCATCTCTTCTCCTGCTCTGCCACCCTCATGGCCTTCCCTGGAGCTGAGCTCTAGTCACCATTACGACCCCATTCAGCCAGGCTAGTGGGAGTTTTTGCACTACTGCAGCGGTCCTCACTTTCACCCCTTAATACTCAAAGTTTTGTATGTAATCATTTGTTGCCCCCAACTTGCCCTAAATGGGAGGCCTTGACCGCTCTGTAAAACAGACGCTGACAGCCACAGCGGGCTCAGTCCCAAACCTGTCCTACAGTCGACATAACATCAACACCCCACAAAAAAGAAGAAAAAAAATGGGGTTAAGGAGAGACCCCCTGCCTGGGAGGCTTTGGAGGGCTGTATAGCACTTATTCCCTTCTAGTAATCATGATCATAACATTTCAGATCTGAGGCCCAGCAGATTTGTTTTCCTCTTCATTTTACCCTCGCTGTTGCTGATTTCTTGACACCAAACAGGATCTAGGCCTCTCCCCCTTGTGAGACAAGGCTGGCCATAACCGCCTTCCAGAGAGGCAGCACCGATTGAATGTGAACAGCAAAGCAGTAGAGACAAGAACGAGAGATCTGAAAATGTAAGGTGGCAAAAGAAAACAAAAATGCCTTTTTTTAGCTCGGATAAAGTGGGAATTGTGGCAGATGGACAGGGAAATGTTGGATTATGCAATGCCCCCACCCCTCCCCCGCCCACACTTTAGGAGCCTCGTATTGGCCAACAACCCCAAGTGAGCCCCCCACCTCCCTCCCTCAGCTCACGTCTAAAGTATTAATGCCAAGGGGGTCGGAAAAAAGATCCCACATTCCAGAGATGCAGGTTTGGATCAACTCTTTGTTAAACAAGTGAAAAAGGAGGGGGGGGGGGGAAACCTAATGTCCTTTGGTTGAGCTGACCGGGTTTGTGTGTGTAACTGAGGGGGTTAAATGCTGCTTTTTTTCCTTATGGGACAAAATAAAATCTGAAATGATATGAACACACAAAACAAAATTAAAGAGAGGACTTTAAAAAAAAAAAAGACTCCTAAACAGAATTATTGGAGATTTTCTTTTTCCTTGTTTTCGTATATATATTTCTTTGTATTTTGATGCTTTAACTGCTCTGTGTAAAGGAGATAGGAAAAAGAAAAGGCTGTAGTCACTTTTTGACCATGTGTGCAGTGTAAAATTGGACAAATTTAACTTCTTTTGCCCACATCTGTCTTTTGTGTTGAGAAGCCAACTGATGCATTTTGTCTTAGTGTCTCTCCAGTTGTCCGTCCCCCTTTTATCAGGAGGAACTTAAAACCAACAAAACAGGAATTGCTTTTTTTTTTATACACACATATATATCTATTCACTTTTTTAATGAAATACAACAGAAAATAATGCAACCTTAAACTAAAAACAAACAAAAAAAAACAATCCTGTCATACCTCATGCAACACAAAACTCAAACAAACTTTGTAGGCTAAATATTTTGCAGGCACATGTAAAATGGCAGAGATGCATATGTACTCAAAAGGAATAGAGAGAGGTGTGTCGGGCCTCAGCGTACCCATCTGGGTACACGTTCAGCTCAATAAATTAGAATATCATATCAGTGTGATGAAAAGTTCCTCTAATTTCAGTAATTTGGTGCAAAAGGGAAAATCATATATAGGAATTATCGCAAACAGAGATATATTATGGGTAAATATTTTTTTTGGAGTTTATATGGTTATGGCTCAATCCCTCAAACCACCACCCACCCCCATAATGAGCGCCATAAAAAGATGATTTTTTTTTTTTTTTTAAATACAAATATGTTATATCCTACCCAAGCATAGGTAAGACTTGCCAGTGGACACCTGTCACTGATACCCTCCAAAAGGAGGCTACGATACAAAGAAGAAGCTGGTTATTCAGAGTACTGTATCCAGGCATTTTTAGATAAAGTTGAGTTAAAGAGAAACAAAGATGTGCAAATAAAAGTGGTAACTTCAAAATGAAAGTTTGGCTGAGATGCACAAGGCACAGACTGAGGCTTATATCAGCTTCTGCCACTTAATACTTGGTTGGTGCTCCTTTTGTAGGACACGCTGCATTAATGCGTTGTAGCATGGAGGCCAACTGTTGGGATAGCTGTGGTTTTGAGGAATGCTTTATCTCGTCTGCCTTGTTCTATCTTCTCTTTCTCATCTTCCTGTTGCAAAACCCCCAAAGATGCATAAAGTGCTATAAATTATTTTCATGTGTTTTCCCTCCACTTAACTTTCCATTACTAAGCTTGGTAAAATTACTCTGAAAATCCAGATTCTTTAGTTATGACCTTTTGTTGCTAATGCCCACTATATTGCATCTGCTGGTCAACTGCCACGCCTGTAGTCTTCCCTGTGATTGTGTAGGCCATAACATGACATCTGTTTTTGCTTGTATTATGTCATATTATATATTTTTCTAAGAAACATAGCTGCATGCCATTATCATCAAACCGCTCTCTGTTCAATAAATCTACATAATGAGTTTCACTTTTTAAACAGAATGACTGAACTAAATCAAGTTTTCTATGATACTCTAATTTATTGAGATAGGCCTGTTGGTTATAAAAGGGGGTTTTTCCTCAAGCTTTGGGACCCTCTTTTTGATTTGGATCTCAGATGAACCCAACAACGTGTTTCACAAAAATCCCTCAGCACTTCTCTGACTTTGTTGTAGAACATGGCTTAAAAATGTGAACGGCCCAGAGACTAGGAAGGTTATGTGCTTCTATAATGGCTGATTGTTTAATGGAACTGAATGTAGCTGAAAGGGAGGGGGGGGGGGGGGGGGGGGGGGGCTGGACCTGAACCTGGCACCCACAACCAGACTTCCACTCACCAGCAGAAGATAATATAGTGGTGTAACATAGGTGTTAAGTAACAAAAAACAACAATTTAAACTGAGAGGATATATTGCCCATTTGCAAGGTGCAATACTATGTCATTTACTTTTGTATGTTTTTGGTTTGGATTTAGTTAGTTTTTTTTTTTTTTTTACTTTTTAAGTTGTTGTTTTTTTTGGGACATAATCAATGATGTAAATACAAAAAACATTAAAAAAAAGACACTTAAGATCCGTTGTAAAAATTCACCTTTACCGCCTCATCCCATTGTCATGTAAGTGAAGACAAAAAGCGAAGAAATGTGTAAAGCTTGTTGCAACGTTTGATGTGTGCACGCTCTCATGTGCATGCAGGTCCATATTCAAAAGTGCCCCTTGACATTAATCATAACCCCCTGTGCCTCGTCTTGTTTGCAAAGAGATAAAAACCTACCCCTTCGTAGTGTCATGACGACATAAAGCGCTACACATGTGTGGCTGTGTTTGCTTTTGTTTTTTTGTGTATGTGTGCTTAGATATTATAGTCCTTTTAAAACCGATGATGTGACCGGTAACAGCGGCTCAGTTAGCTGCAGGAAATGAAAGAGGTACAGTTGGAGTCTTTGATCAGCATGTATCCCAGCTAACCCAGCTGCTAAACACTCGCGCCGTGGTCATCAAAGTGTTAAATGGATCCGACCGTTTGTCCAAAGCACCGTTGGCTCCCCGAAGCCAGCCTGGAGATGTAGCAGCTTCGGTTGATACTGACCTAACTAACACCAGTCTTGTTTAATTGCTTTCTGTTTACATTATGCTTCTGTCAGAAAGTGTGTTGGTAATACACTTTTGTTTAACAAAGTAAAATTTCCAATCCGCTTTTGATGGATTAAGGCTAAAGTTTTGCTCAGTTTGAACTAAAGATGCACCGATCCGACTTCTACTGGCCTCCACTGATTTCTGGTTCCCAATTCAAGTCAAGTCAACTCAGTTCAACTTATTCAGTTTGAAAACAAAGAGACCCGACTCATAATCAGAAATATAATCAGTCCAATACGATCCAATCAGATTGACATATTCTAATTTGATGAAATGCAATACAGTTCAACGGTAGTTATAATACAATACAGTCAAGTTAACTTGACAAAGTCCGTCTAACGACCCTCATTCTTAAATGGAAGGTTTGGATTTGGAGCCAATAAAAAAGGAATTCCAAAACTTTTACAAAGCATATATCCTTCATTTTGATGCATTAGGTAAATATGTTAAGGGAAAACTGGCCACTTGATCGTTGCTCCTTTAGTTTAGACTGTCCCCCACGATCAAAGAGAGCGTTTTTAGGCTGGTTTTTGTGGAGCTGTGAAGCGAGCCTCTTCACTTATTCTAGCCTCACATGTTGATGCTTTGGACAAAGGTGAAGATCGTCTGCAATGTCATTTATTTTTTATTGGCTGTGTTTGGTCCCCCCCTCCCCCTCCCCTTCCCGCCCCCTATGCCAAATACAGAGTTTGTTGAGACATGCAAACAACAAGATGTCTATGCAATCTCCCCTCCACAGCTCTCCCAAAAAAGAAAGACGAGCTCACTGTAACAACAAAGACGCAGTCCAGCGAAAGAAAATCAAATTTGGCCTGGCTTGAATTCCAGACGCTCTTTGCATGACCCGGGAGACCCCTCGCTACTCTTGTGTGGGCAAATACCCGGACTGCTCAGCGGAGCTGGCTTTCCACCCCAGCTTTTTGCCCGACCCTAAAGGACAGGAACTCTTCCCGGCAGTCTGTATCCCACTGAAGTAGGAGGGGTTTGTTGGGATGTTGTGGAAAACAAGGATTCAACAAGATGTGCTGTTTTCTGTGAACTGCTCAGAGAGTGATGCGTGTGTCGAGGTGTGTGCGTGCATGCTTGGGTTCTGCTCACGCTTGCTTGATGGCGTCGGTGCATCAATGTTCGTTCAAAACTAGCACCAGCAGTTAAATTCAATCCGCTGCCTTCGTGTACCGTCACTAGTGAATTAAGTAATGTTAGTAGCTAGAGTTTGCTTATGATTTGCCCTTTAGCATTTGTTTACTAAAGCGTTAATGCGTTTGATTCTGAATCAGAGTTCCAGTTGCATGAATCTAAAGGAAACTGCTTATTTACCTATTTTTTTTTAGATGAAGACCTTAAACCCCGCTGATTTAGCTTTACGTTAGCACTTAAATTAAAAAGCACTTTGAATGGCCCAAAGCCAATAAAAAGGGAAAGGATCTTTGTGGTAATTCTTGCAAGGGTAAAAATGTACATATTTAGAAATTACATAGAAGGTCATATGTATTTAAATTTGTTTAACCCCAAAAAGAAGGAAATTTAGAAAAAAAAAATCATGTATTAAAAAAAATATTTTAAGTTTACAATAATTTATAATGAAGTGCAATAACGTATCGAGTTTTATGGATTTCACATCCAATCAGAAAGTGTTTCTTAAAATATTTATGGGGACTAATGCACCTTCCCATGAGAGCATCACCAAGACCCAATCATCATGCACGCACACACACAAAAACACAAATGACTTTTTGTGACTAGGTAAAGAAAGCTATTGAAGGATTCTCTCAGGTAAAAATAAGAACATTTTCTAATAAATGATGGTGAACATTAGATTGGAAACCCTTGTTATTCTTCTTTTTTGGCCTTCCAGTTTACACTTCTCATTGTTTCTGTGTCCAGTCCTGGATGGGTTTCTAGAAGGAAATGAAGGGTACCAAACACTCAGACTTCATCTCAGCCAGGAAAAATGTTGTTCACGTGTTTTCTTTTTTTTTTTTGGTTGGTTCACACCACAGCTGAAAGTACATTTGTATCACAGGAGGAGGTGTAAGGGTTTTTCTATTCTGGTTGGATGGGGGTTTATGCTTTTGAAGCCCACTTCTCTCAGGCAAAATAAGAAAAATATTTAGAAATGTGAGAACAACCTGGCACTGTTTTCTCTTAAATGCTGCTGCTCTTTAAACGTTTCACCAAAAAAAAGCAAAAAAAAAACCCTCTTTTGGATAGTTTAGGTTTAGGCTCTAAAATTCCTTGCCAAAGCTTATGAAAAGACTCATAGATGCGTTTGAAAATGACAGAAATACACTTTCCTATACCAGCGGTTTTCTACTTCCTACTCTGCATTGTTAAGTTTTGCCATCAGATTTGTTTTTAGTTTAGGCACAGAGGCACTTGTCAGGTTTTAGAAAAGCAATGGTTGGAGCATTTTAACACAGAAATGTAGGTTTACTATAAATACAGCAAAAATGTTCAGATATTTATTGGATTTCACTTTAGTTGGCTAGATTGAGGTTACAGATTTGTTTTTCTAAGCCTTACATTAATGTAATTTAGGTGTAAGAAATGCCCAAGGTTAGGTTGAACAATGACAGAAATTTTTCAGTTCTCATCCAGTTCTTTTCATTCAGCATTTGTTTGGGTAGGTTGGATTCATAATTTCTTTGTTAGATTTAAGCATGAAAACTACTTGGTTGGCTTTAAGAAAAGTCCATGGCTGGGTTGAATAATGACAGAAGTTAATGTTTTAAATAATATAATACCAACAGTTTCTTAACTATTTGCCAGGTTAGTTTTCCCTAACATATTATATTAAACCTGCTTAGGTTTATGGACTTAAGGAAAGGATCATGGTTGAGTTGCATAGAAATAATAATTAAAAAAAGGTTATTAACTATAACATTAGCAAGTTCTTCCTTTTCTTCACCATCTATTTGGATAGACTGGGGAAACGGTTTCCAGCTTATACTAAAAGTATTTTTAGGTTTAGGACAGGTTTGGTTTATATCTAAATATAGATATATATGTCTATCTAGAGAGAGATCTGTGTTCGTGTTAAAATAATGACACGGAAATAGGTGTTTTCACTATGATAATAGCAGTTCACCTAATTTTCACTCACCATCAGTTTGATCTAACCTAGTTTAAATACTTCAGTAAAACTGGTCAGCAACTCATTGGTTACAACAAAAATAAAATCATTTGTTTAACATTTTAAAATATTTTATTTGGTGCATCCTTTTTATTTGGAATAATGATTAGGTTAGGTTTTTTTCCTTTGTCCTTACAGTGCTTTATTTTTATAGTTCTTTATATTGTGTTTTTTTTCCTGTCAGAGGTGGGTTCTCGTTGAAAAATAAAAGCATCATGTTTCACTTTTAACATATCCAGGTAAGTAGATCACGTCACTTTCGTTTAGACAGATACCGGCCACGTTTTGACTCTTCTCCAAGTCAGGCTGGACTGACCATATTCCAGATATTGCTCTTTCCTTTGCACTTCCTCCCTTTTACGGTCGAAATGCAGCCATAAATAACACTCCCTCGTGTTGCGGGTGGACGAACAGAAGCACATGGCTCCCATCTGAAACCCAGCATCATTCATTTTCAGGGCGGAGGCAAAGGAACTGCCACCCCCATCCATCTGATGACATTATGATGCTTTGAAAGGATGAGAATAAAGCAAAAAGGCACTGATTGTGTAAAACCTTGCATGCCAATGTCTTTGTGGGAGGACTCAGTTTTGTGAAAAAGAAAGCAAAGAAACTGTTAGTTCTTTGTAGTTACTGTTTACAGTGTTGTCTTGCTTGAGCTGCTTCACTTTTTGTTCAAAACCCATCAAACAGCACCTTTAAAGGCCTCAGGGAGCACAGAACAGACATGCGTCCTCTCACAGACTAGTATTTATTTCCTCTGATGTATTTATCACTGTGGCAGGCGCAGACATACTGTATATAAAGTAATAAAAAAGGGGGGGGGGGCACAGGTACCATTTGTATTTTTTGGCAAGGTTGCTGTGGAGAGAAAAAAGAAATGCAAAAAATAAAATTCAAAAGACAGGCCTCAGCAGCTTAAATCAACAAAAGCTGCCTTTGAGTGCCTAAAAGGGGGGAATTACAAGCACCGCTCAAGGCTTTGGATTCTATTATTATTCTCTTCAAACGATGACCTTATTAATAGCTTTCATCTTCCTCAAGCGCGTCTTTGTCCAACAGTTTGTTTCCTGCAGCACTGGATTTATTCTAAAGCTTTGCAGTTTTATAGAAAGGAGGATGTTGGGACTTTTCAGAAGGAAGAGGTGTTGGATGCACTAACGGTACAAAAATAAGTAGAAAATATTTAAACACAGTAAGTGCATTTTTTTTTATTTTAGTAGAATAAAATAACTATCATTGCAAAATAAAGAGTTCATCTCCAATATTTAGAATATCATCAATATTTAATTAAGTCCGCTGAAGGAGTTTTTGCTCAGTTTCAATAACTACAATGATTCATTCCAAGCATTTGTTTCTTAGAGGTGTTGAAAACAAACGCTTTTTTAATTTTCATAGCAGAAAATAGCAGCAGGTATTTTTTTATTTGGTGGTGTAAGCAGGTGCCAAGCCCAGAGGGAAAATTAAATCTTCAATACTTAAGAATCATAATCAGCAGTCGTTCTCGTTATTTTGACGGCCATAACACAACATTTTGGTGTCAATAATTTTTTTTTTTTGTCATATGTAATGAAAACGTTTTTGGAGAAACAGAATGTTATTTCTTATTAGCAGTAACCCATAAAAATCAAGATTAGCAAAAAATAAATGCTTGAATTCTGTTACTCTATATAAATCTACATAATGAGTTTATCCTTTTGAACTCAGTTACTGAAATAAAATTGAGGATGTTCTAAATCACTGAGATAATTTCTTATGCTTGCCGACATGGATGTCAAGCGCCATTGGTGTGGGGTAAAAGGCATATAATTAAGATTGTGACCCAGAGAAATATGTACATGAACATATGTCCATTTCATTATGCAGTTTCACCTAAAGTTTCATTTGTATCCCTGCACTTTGATTCTAGGTACAATATAGGAATAGGGTACCTGATTGGTCAGTAACTGCTATTTAGGACGAGAGGCATAAATTGGATAGTGACAATTGGAAACAGTCTTGGATTATTAGTTATAAAGGTTGTTGGAGATTTATTATTTTATAAGATAGTGTTTAAATTAATGCATTATTTAGTGGCACTGAAAGTGAGTCCAGCAAGTATACTGTTGAAGCTAAGAGTAAAGAAAATTCTTTATTCATGAATGATTTTTTTTTTAATTCATTTATTTTTTTATTTTTTTAAAGGTTTGAATTAAAATCAGCCAGTTCCTTTCCTGCCATTGGTGCAATGAGTCCTACAGTCACTGGTTCACTCGGCTCATGTTTCAGCCTTTTGAGTCAATGTTGGAATTGTCCTGTTTGTTTTACTCAAAGGGGCTTTAAATCTCAGGGTGGGCTACCAGGTGTCACTGTGTAGGCATAAGAAAATGTTTGACTATTTGCATAGACATTTATAATCATATGGATATTATGGAAATTTTATGCAAAAATAGGTAAAAATGTGCAGATTTAAGCTGAAACATTAGTAGTTTCCTCAAACAGATACATAGTTAGAAATCAGACAAGTGAGGTGTTTTGGGGTTTATAAAAATATGCGTGTCAGTTTTTTTTATTTATTTATTTTATGAATCTTCAGAACTGCTCAGGTGATTAGCCGGCCTCAAAGGGTGCTCATCGTCGTCCCGTCATGATCCCACTTCCCTCCTGCTCTGCCAAACGCCCACACATCACATCGCACCATCTGCTCACAGGCACAAGCCCGCGGTTAAAACAAAACCATTGATTTCTTCTCGGCTACGTTTACGGTGCCTTGAAAAAGTAGTCATATCCCTTCAATGTTTTTCATATTTTGTCACACAACTCCACTGCCATAAGCTTCAGTGCATTTCATACCTTGGCTACGATAGACCAACACAAAATGGTGAGAAAAAAACAAAAATATATTTTATTTTCACGTAAAAAGAATCTGTAGACAGGATAAGAATTAATTCTACATTGCTAATCCACCAAGTGTTACAAGAAGAAAGCCATTGTTAAAAGAAATGTCGCATATACGATCCATTTTAATTTTTACCACAAGTCATGTAAAGAACAAAGCAATCATATGGATGAAAGTGCTCAGATCAGATGATACCAAAATCTACATTTCTGGCCTATATGCAAAACGGCGTTAGCCCAAACCAAGCCCACAGTGAGGGCAGCATCATGCTAGCGATGCAAAGATGGATGAGGCTGAATACAGAATAAAAATTTCAGCCTAAGTAAGTGCAGCATCATGCTAGCGATGCAAAGATGGATGAGGCTGAATACAGAATAAAAATTTCAGCCTAAGTAAGTGCAAAGTTGATATAGAAATACGGCCCGAAAGACTCACAGCTGTAAATGCAGCGAAAGGTGGTTCTACAAAGTGTTGAGTCAGAGAAGTGGAATAGATCGCGCTTTTCAGATTTCTAATTGTAGAAAACGATTATACACCATTTTGATTTGGTTTATTGGTAACGCATCTTAAAGCGTGTGGTTGTAACATGACAAAATGTGAAAAGGTATGAATACTTTAGCAAGGTGCTGTGAACCCAATATAGCAGGTCACCAAAAAACACCTCATAGAGGTCCGAGGTCAACTGGGAACAATGTCTTTGCTCTGATTTGCTCAGCACTCGCACTGTTTCCAGCACTAACTCACTGTTGCATGCACACAAACCTCGGCTTGGCCATGCCATATCACTTCAGAGAGGTTCTCTGAGGTCTCTGGAACAGCTGGAAGCTGTGGTTCACACGTCCTCCAGCGGGTCTTATATGCAGCAGTTAGTGTGAGGTGATCATTTGTGTTGATTTCAGATGTGGTTATAATGTGCAAACATCTAAGGGTTTAAATGTTTCTTTAAGATTTGCATTTGCTACTGCAGATGGTTTGATAAATCCCACAAAAAAATTCTAATCTGATAGTTGGAGCTTAAGCATTCTTAATATGCAATGTGTTTTTGTTTCATTCAAATTGAGGATGTTAAATTCAAGCCTTGGACAGAAATTTTAACTAGAGGGTTTTCTTTTGGGGGGGGGGGGGGGGGGGTTGTGTTTTTTGTTTTGCAAAGCAGCCCTGATGTGGTTACTGTTATTCACTGATTTAATTTATTTTCCATTTACTAAAGGATCATGCTCAGGCTGCTCAGTATAAACGGGTAGTAGGTATTAACCATTATTACACATAGTGGCAGTGCTAATTAAATTTAGCAAAGAAACCAAAATTGCTTTTCTTCGCCACTGCTTCACTTTCTACTGCAGAGACTACTGGGGAAGCTATGATGAGTTCTGCAGAGTCTCAGGGGTCCTTTCGCCTCGGAGAGCTGGAGTGGAGTGGATTTCTTATTTATGCTGAAGCTTTGCGGGCCTAATGAACTTGTGTAAATTTTGTTGTAATTGTTTAATATTATGGTGGACAAAATACAGAAAATCACAAAAGTATAATTAAACAATGGTGCAAGGAATCAAACTAATAAAAAGTTTGTCCTGAGGAGGTATCTGAATTTGGATTTTTTTTCTCCTCTCTTATGTTAGCACATTGAAGTCTGGTTATAGCTCAATATAATAAATATTTTAAATTTTCTTTTGTTTAACAACTCTGAAGATTAATATACATTCATTTATATGCACTTTTCTGAGTCTTTATGCAACACTAAACCTTGCCTGTGTGCCTCCTGGCTTCCCAGCCCTTTAAGATGCGAAGATGCAACAATTTAGTGATGTTTTTACCAGAGCTAAGCATTTCTGGTAAAAACATTCAAAGTTATGTTGCTCTGTGTTGTGGCAGCCAACTCGGCCACCCATTGTCAGTGTTTGTGAATCTTTGCCAGTTCTTTCTTTTTTCTTTGTTTTCCAGGGGGGTGCACCGAGCCAAGTTACTGTCTTTATAGCAGTTTATCAACCTGCCCTGGAAGAGGAATCTGATGATTTGCATCCTAAGAAATAACTTTTATTGTCTAGTTCTACATACATATATATATATATATATATATATATATATATATATATATATATATATATATATATATATATATATATATATATATATATATATATATATATATAATTTATTTTTTTGCATTAAATGCAGGAATATGTTCTAAAAGGTTTATGCAGTGTGGTGTCAGAGTTATGCATTTGACCTAAGAAGCTTTTACTTAAATACTTTAGATTAGCCATGTTTCCATCAACAGTTTTTGATGTGCATTTTGAATGATCACATTAGAAAAGTTTGATGGAACTGCAAAAGTCGAAATAAGTTCCTCAGTTTCGCAAAAAAAAAATTTTTTTTCGCTGGCTTGGGGTGGTTTTTAGATTTTGTGAAAGAGTTAATTCGCAAAACTGCAGACGGAAACACATTTACCGAATAAGTTATGACGTTGCGAACATTTACCTCACTGATCAGCTGTTTCTGCAGGCAGCGCCCTCCTGGATAATCCCATAATGTGCATAAAATTGCATTTCTTTTTCAACATCTCCCGACTGCATGTTACATTGCCAATACTAGCTGACATGAGATGAACGATTACAACTTGCCCCATAGCGACCCATTCCTGAAAACCTCTTTTTTTTTTAGACATATGGTCCATGCAAGTTTGCAGCCACTACTTCCTGTTTATTACAGCTATGCATAACAACACATCAATTTCTGACAAATTAACACTTTGCAGAGCCTGGTTAAATCGCTCCAAAGTTTGCTCAAAATTCGAATGATAATTGGATGGAAACATGGCTATTAGCAGTCATGGAGCATAGCAAAAAAAATTACGGAACTCATCTCGGTCGTTAATCCAGGTTAAACAACATGTTTCCGCAGGATTTGTCCACCAAAGTGGTTCTAGTTCTAATCCAAGCATGGTGCTTTGTCATCATGTTTTTATAAATTTTTCGTCAAATAGACATTTGAGCTTCTATCTGTTGCATTCTGAGTATCTTGGAAGATCACAGTGCAGGGCATCAATTTAAATACAGTTTCAGTGTTAAGAAAGAATGGGGCACGATTTATACAAGCGATGAGGTCTATGAAAATACCAACACTGTTTTAATATGGAAACAATATTCTCAGCTGCAAACAGTGGGCTTTTGTCCATATCTGTCTGACACAGAGTGCCAGAAAATGACTGACAAAGAGTTAATTTCATCCTATTGCTAATACAGTATCTCCCAAATGAAAATTTGATGTTTTAAATATGGCTCTCACAACATTTTGTGAGCCCATGTTGAGTTAGTTTTTGTGCTAGAGTCTGTTCTTGTGCCCACAGACCAATCAAATTTAGAATTACAGTTTTAAACAAAGACAACGTTTGCAAATGCTCTTCACAATGCTGCCAGCATAAAGCCCAGTTCTCATTTGTAGTAATAAAAGATGCGAAGGAAACTCTGGCAGCGGTTTAGCCAGATTTCTCAGTTTGTGGGGACAAAACAAAACAAACAAAATACTGGTCAATAATGGACCACACCAGCCCTGGATTGATTGAATACAAGAGGGTATAGGTTATGGAACAGTTTCAAATGAATTGCTAAACAACTAGCATTTGGTTTAAATTAATTATTCATATTTTTCTATGGACGTATTGAATTGGGATGGCAAAACTGTTACTATTTATTGACTTTATGATCCGTTCTTTGGTCAAAGTGTAAATGTTGAACATAGGCAGCGCTAGTGCGAAGTTCTTAGTGGGTAAAGAGCTAATGTTTGCTTAAATGAAAACAAAACCTGTTCTGTATGGTTTTTAACACAACCGATGGACATTAACTTTATTATATTTGTTATCATAATGTTATTTATTTCTTCCTGTGGGTGTGGTTCTAATAGTGCATTCCATTTTCCTCAGTGGTTGGGATTCTTGACCTCCGGGTTAGAAAATTTAACTGGAATGGCCCCTAAAGTCGGTATTACGAGTCGGAAACTCAGGATGGTACCCGACTTCTGTATTCATGATGGCTGCTACTCGCACCAACATTGAGTAAACCCTCATACTTTGACTGTTTGTAGCAGCTCTCTATTATTTATGTAACATAGTCAGTCATACAAGCGCTACCTTTCAGTGTTCATCAGACGGGACTTTTCAGCTACGTTTATATGCACAAAATACCGCCTAGAACAGCGTTATTGTCATTGTTATTGTTTTAACAACAATGCGAGCGTCCATGTTTTTTTCCGTACTGTCCGACAAGAGAAACATGAACACAAAAAGGCGGAGACGGCGTAATCTGCGACTCGTTTGTCCCGCCCTCCGAGGCAAAAGGAACACACCATAAAGTCTGATCAGGTTGTTTTTGACTTCAAAATGGTGGACTGTGAGGAACAACAACTTAGCCCCACGTTTCCCGCTGGTCGGCATATTAATTTTGAACTTATTTGTGGGTGTGGCTAGGTGAATGTGGTTCTACTGTGAAGGGCTTTGAATGGTTGTTATGACAAGAAAACCGCTTTATAAATTCAGTCCATTTACTTATTAGGGGTTCTGCACTCGAGTGTTAGTGAAGTCTGAAATGTCTAGGCCAGTTCTTGCATAGTCTGTGTTAGCCTCTAGAGGTCTCAAACGTTGCTGTAGATCAGAAGGAACTGGGTACTTCTTTAAAAATAAAATACAGACCACAGCTATGGGAACATTTGAAATGTCACATTAATGGCATCCTTGCAACATTTTGTACATGAGGCCATTCTAAAAGGCGTAACACTCTGAGTTAAACAGATACATGCCGTCTTTACTCACAAACGGACCTTAGATATTCCACTGTGATTCCACGCACCGCCCACAGCTTCTTCACACCAGCTCAGCGGTTCCTCCCACAAAGCCGTTTCTCCACCACTCCACAACCTCCTCCTCCCAATTTAAATCTAGCGGGTGGTGTTATGTCAGGTATACCTGGTGGACTGCTGAAAACGTGTCCAGACAATCAGCCTGCCTTGTACACGTCATTGTGAGGTTTTCACACCTTCTTGTTTGTTGTCAGGGTTTTAAATGGAGGGTATTTTTTACTCTACTTGTTGCTAGTCTATGTAATAAATGTGACTCAGACTACATCTCAAATGTTCTTTGGTTTGTCAAATCATCAGTGACAGTTAAAATGGACTAATAAAAAAAAAATCTCAAATCAACCCTTGCCTTGTTTTTTTTTTCCTGTTGCATACATTTGTACAAAAGAATGTGGAGAGAATTAATCCTACATTACATTTTCTTCATGTAACAATCTCATACTCAATCACATTATTTAAAGTTAGAAGCCTAAATGAATACACAACATTAATTCTTTCACAATTGACAATTTTCATCCCAGTAAACTAAAATGCATTTATGTATTTTCTCACAATTTATTGACATGCTGAAACCAGATATCACACTCTTGGACAAATTTAGACGTTTATATTCATTTCCTTAAATATTTGATAAAATTGTATTTTAAACTGTATGAATTTGGAAAAATATTTTAGTTATTCATTTTCCAAGCTTCTCAGAAGAATTTCCGACTTTTGGCCCATTCTTCTCAATAGAGGTGATGTAACTGAGCTTGTAGTCTGCCTTGCTAGTCAGGCCTTTTTAGTTCTGCACACACTGATAAGGGCTTTGTGATGGACATTCACTTTGTTGTCCAAAAGCCCCTTTGTAACCATTTTTACAGTGCTTTTGGGGTCATTGTTCATTTGGAAGATCCATTTGTTCCATAGATTTAACTTCCTGAATGATGTCTTTAGATGTTGCTTCAGTATTTCCACACAATGTTCTTTCCTCATATGATGTATCAAGTGTACAAACTTGATTAAATCAATAGAAACTGCATTAAAAAGTCCTAAAACGTAACACTGTGAACCTCACACTTCACAGTTGGGTTTGGTGTCATCAAGCTTTCCTCTTTTCTTCAAAATGTAACGTGAAATTTCCCTTAAAGTCAGATCACAAAACAGATATATATATTTTTTCCCTTAAGTGCACTTGCAAGCGAATCTGGCTTGTTTCTCCATGTTGCCTTTGGAGTGATAGCTTCCTCCTTACAGCCCATGTTGGAGCAGGAATCGTTTTATTGTGGATAAAGACATCAATTTCACAGTTTTAGTCAGCATTTAACTTTTTTTCTGTGGTTGATGTGTATCAAAACACTTTTATCGTAGCCTCTTCATCTCAATCCATATTCTTCCTTAAAAGTTTGATGTATGGATGTTATCATCTTGTTTTTATATATGCATAATTTTTGAAACTGCTTAAGGGGCAGGGAGCAGGAAATTGCACCTAAAGGTTAAACAAGATTTTTTGTGGTCTCCCAAAAGGAAGCAGTGTGTTTAAGGTTTTTCCTTAAAATACATCCACAGTATTTCTGCCATTCAACGTAATGTTGTGAATTAATCAGAAGCTCACCAAGCTATGGTTTAATCAACGTTTTCTAAAATTGCTTAAAGGCATAGTAGGTTTAGTGTTTGGGAATTTCTCACGTTTATTTTTAAGTAATAGGGTAAATTCACAAAACAAATTCTCTCTTATTATTTTGCCATTTGGCAAATAGAAAATATTTTTTGTCACCATAACTGACTTAAAATGGCAAAACGGCAAACAATCTGCACAAGATAAAGATATTTTATTTATTGTACTGATCGACAGTGTAAAGGTGATGGAGTGGCTGCACATGTTAAGCAAAACTTTAATGGCCTGTTGGTGCTTTCTGATTCAGTAAATGAAGAACTTAAACTGTTTGCACTGGAATATGAATTATCCAGAAATTTCCATGTTATGTATTGTGTTGTTGCAGGCCTCTATCTACCCCCATGAACTCTTTTTTTTTTTTTTTTACTCTCTTGTAAAGCCTTTGTTCCAAATTAAACACAGTGAAATTGTGCTGCTGGTGGTGGGGGGGACCTAAACTGGGGCTGGCTTACATCTGTGTCTGACACACTAAAAGCACAGCGTGAACTTTTACATTTCACACAATTGATCAATACCCACACAAGGCCAAATTCAATACATCTATCCCCATTAATCTATTTTCAACAACACGCCTTTTAAAGATGTTATTTTATATATTAATATACATAGTAAATTGCAGTGGTAAGAGACACAAAGATTAGTAAAAGTAACTGAAAAGCATAATCTGAAATTATTTCAGATTGTTATTTATCCCTTTTAGGATTCTTGATAATGGTCTTAGAATAAATGAGAGAAGAAAATGTTAAATTATATTATTAATTATTTTATTTTACCTGGTTTTCTCTTTAATTCTAACAATTCTAATTTGTATCGCATACTCCTGAACAAACCATTCGAAAAACCCTCCTATTACTTTAACTTCCCTCCTATTACTAAAACAAAGGTTAGGAATGCTTTGGAAGAACTAGAACCAAGAAAACCAGCAGGTCCTCACAACTTAGAGCCATTCGTTCTAATGCTTGCAGCTGAAACCACAGCTGAACAATTGTGTCATATTTTACCTTAACCTCAAATAAAATATCTTTGGACTGGAAATCTGCCATTGTATGTCCCCTTCCAAATTGGAAGTGACCCTAGAACCACCTTTACGATCGTCAACTTTGCAAGCACTAGACCGCTGAGACATTAGTACGGGGAAAGCGCCTTACTTGAGTTCCCACTAACTGATCATTATTCACCCATCATCTATTCCTGCTCACCCTTGCAGAGTTTCAGGTGGGCTGGTGCCTTTCTCCAGCGGTCATTGTGGAAGAGGAAGGATCTATCCTGGACAGGTCGCCAGTCCAACCCAGAGACAAACAACGATCCACTCATGTATCCATAACTAGGGACAATTTAAAGTAACCAGTAACCGGACCCTTACAGGATGTTATTGGACTGTGGGAAGAAGCTGGAGAACCCAGAGGGATGGTAGCATGTACCGTGAGAAAACGCAATCTCCATGCAGAACGAATGCAGGACAGGAGTTGAACCCCAGACCTTCTCACTGCAAGGCAACAGTGTTAACCATTTCTGTGTGTAGATAGAGATATGTACACTGAAATACTATAAAAAACTAAGGCAAATAAATGTACAGAAAACTGATAAATATTCATGAATACAGTCTTTTTTTTCTATGTAAATAAATTACAATTTCTAAGTTTAATACCTCAATGTCTATCACATGCCATTATTTTGAACCTGTAGGAACTAACTATTCCGAAGCATTAAGATGCTCAGTGACAAAACTGGTTCAAAGAAAAGAATCACAGGTTTTCAAAAGCAACAGTATTTTGGACAAAGAAAAATCTCAGTCAGACAGACTTTATTATCTTGAGACAACAACCACATAAATATCCTGAAATATCCTAAATATCCACATAAATATTATGAGATAATGACGTTTCTTCACTTATGATGTTGTGATATTTCTGCCATATGCCTGATCCACAGCCTATTACTTTTTTAATATCACAATTATTTTTATTAGCATTGTTATTGTTGTTTTGTTGTTGTTATTATAATTACAGCTGTACAATGGAGTAGTTGGTAGCACTGCTGCAAAAGGGTCCTGGGTTCAAATCCCAACTTGGGGTCTTTCTGCATGGAGTTTGCATGCATAGGTTTTCTCCGGGTACTCCAGCTTCCTCCCACGGTCCAAAAACATGACTATTTTATAAAAAAAAAAAAAAAGTTAAACACTGAGAGCTTGTAATTGCTTATGTCACATTTATTCATTTTAAAGAACTTCTAATTAATATTTCATATAGAAAATATTTATAACTGATTTTATTCCAGACATAATGAACATTAATTTTTTTTACAGTGCCATGATTACTTCCTGGCACTTACTGTGACAGTATTTAACTGATATAATTTACAGAGCTGTCATTTCTAAAACAGAAAAAAAAATATATATTTTAAAAATGATATTGTATTTATAAATTGTTTGTACTTTCATTTTTAAAAAAGGGGATTTTAGCAGAATCTCTTGTGAGAACAATGTTCAGCAGAAAAACTCAGAGGGCTGAAAAAAAATTGCCAAATGAGGAGTAAAGATCTGTCCGGTTGAATCAGTGTCAGTGTCAGGATTGACCCCTGGCAGCTCTGCTCAGTTTATTGAAACACATCAAAACACATCCTGTCTAAACGTACAGCCAGATGAGCAGTGTGGTTTCACTCTGTTGGCTCTCCAGCTCTTCCGCAGTGGGATTTCCTTCTCAAAAATGAAAGGGTGTGCTCTCAATTTAGCAAATTCTCATTTTAGAAATTAACAATCCAAAACTGGCAGAATCTGTGAAATTTAGGTGCACAGACTACATGGAGCAAAGGTACGTAGCACAATACACTTCCGTACAAAGGTTCTGTCCGAAAGTTGGCATTAGTTTTCATTGTAGCTGAGTTGTACAAATAAGGATCCGGGCTAGAATCAGATTTCCACTCGGTCCCGGAGATTGAATACATTAAAAAATCTTTATATGTGTGATATGGGACTGATAAGGGACACTATTGTTATAATTAATATAGCTATTATTATAATTATTAAATACATTTTCCATTACATTTTAGCTAAGTTTATTACCAATTATTCAGTATACTGTATACCGTACTGATAAGGTTCTATCTGTACATTTACAGTATGTGTTGCCCCAAAATATTGCTCTTGGGACATCTCTCTGTTTATTGTCCCATCAACAATGAAATGCAATAGCCACCCTTGTCTGCAAGTGTTTTGTCCACATTTATAATGCCTTTTGACAAAAATACAAACCAGTCACATGTATTTGCATGATACTGAAGTAATGTAAGTAGGTTTGACAGTGAAATGAGATTGTGCCTTAAAAAAGTAATCACCGTCTTTGAATTTTTTTTCATATTTTGTCAGATTACAACCACAATTTCATGTGATTTAGCAGCACTAAATAATCCAAGACATGCTTCTTTGAGTTTTTTTGTTTAGTTTTTTTACAATCGGAAATCTGAAAAATATGGTGTGCATTAATTATTCAGCTCTCTTTACTCTGATAATTTAAATAAAAGCCTGTGCAAATACAGTGCTGTGAATTCGGAAAGATTTATTTTGCACTGCTTTTTTGTCGACCTCACTCAGATGTTTCAGATCTTTATGAAAAATGTGGTATCTGACTAAGATAATGTGAGTAAATAACAAATAAATATTCAAATGGTGATTTTGTTGATAAAAGGAAAATGGTATTCAAACTAACTTATACCTCATACCTACTTTTGCCACCCCTTGGAAGCAACAACGCCACCAAGTGTTGGTGAAAACTAGCATTTTGACCCACTCTTCTTTGTTGAATTGTTGTAATTCAGACACATTTTATGGGTTGTGCTACAGCATTGCAACCAAACTAAAGTTTACTTTTGCTAGGCCACTCCAAAATCTGTTTTTATTTCTTTTTTAAAGCCATTCAGAGGCTGAGCTGCTGTTGTGCTTAATATCTTTGTTGTGCTGCATAACCCAATCGGGCTTGAAATTACGATCTGATGGCTGGACCTTCGCCATCACAAATATTTTTCACAGATCAGATCATATCAGGATTCCCTCAATTACAGCAAGTCCTCCAGGTCCGGAAGCAGCAGAGGAGCTCCATGCCATCAAACGTCCACCACCACGTTTGACTGTCCGTATGTTGTTCTTTTTCTAAAATGTAAAATCCTGTTAGTTTTGTGTTAGATTTATCCGTATGTGCACCTTTCAAAAAGTTCCACTTTTGTCTCTGCACTCCACAGAATATTTTCCCTAAAGTCTGAACATGTGAGATGGGCCTCTGTGTTCTCATTGGTTCAGCAGTGGTTTTGATTTTGGAGCTCTACCATGGATGCCATTCTCTCTCTTGTTTTTGATGAACATTAGCCAGCAGTACTGAGTAATTGTGGTTCTCGATTCTTTTTTGATCGCCTTGAGGATTGGTCTATGCACTCTTTTTTTTTTTTTTTTTCGTAAACTGGCCACTCCAGAGAAGGTTCGCCACTCTACGTTTTCTCCATATGTGAATAATGGCTTTCATTGGCATTGGAGTCCCAAAGCCTTTGGAATCCAGGTTTACAGATTTAATTGATTTTGTTGTACATCTTTTCTCGAATGTCTTTAGATTTAGGATCACTGTGTTGCGTTTTGATATCTTTTGAACTACTTCACGTTGTCAGACAGGTTCTGTTTACGGGATTTCTTGATGCTACAGGTCTCTCAATCCAACCTGACTGAGGTCTAGCATTTTATTCTTTAGATGTGTAAAGATGCATGTGAATAACTTTCAACCCTGTCTTCAAATTGGTCTGAAGACAAGGTGACTTCTGTCCATGAAGTCCACCGTGGTGATGGCGGGCGATGTGATGGGTGTGAGCCCGTGGCTTTTCTACCAACCAACCCCTTCCCATTTGTACGAATAAAAGCCCAGCCCCCCTCAGATCACACTCCTCTTTTATTCTCTCCCTCTCTCTGGTGAGTGTTTCTGCATGAGTGTGTCATATTATGCTCCATGCTCTGTCATACCAGGGATTTTCCACTCAGCAGCAGGAGAACTTTGCAGCCAGCTGTGCTGTCAATTTTAGAGCATGCTCAAATCTCAACAACTGTTTGCAGACATCCCTCCCACCCCACCCCAGCCCAACTCACTGGCTGCCTTTCCCACCTTTGTTGCTTTTATTTTCCATGTTGGTGTTCAGAGGCATGTGAACAGCGGCACCAAACCGCAACTACATATTGTGCAGAGGTTTGTGCACGTCAGACGGCAGCAACTCTCGTTGCACCGAGCTGCAAAATCGGTTCAAAAAGAACTTTGTGCACGTGTTTTCTGTCTCCTCTCTGTGTGCTCAGGAATCTGTTGGATCTGATCCCATGTTCGACCTCTGTTTTCTCTCTTTTATTCCTCCATCTGGATAATTCTCACAGTCTCTCCTTCTGTGATGTTAACTGCAAGACTAAATCGAATACATCAGGGTGCCGACCACAAAACAAAACGGGGCTCTTAAAAGGCGGAGATAACAGAGCAATAACACTTTAAGCATTTGTCCTCATCTGTGTTGTTTTTATACCAATCAGATCAATTGATTCACTGAAAAGATCTTTTAGGTCAACGATAAATAACTCAAACCATCTTCTGCGCCACCAAGGTCAATCAGACAGAATGAATAGTAAACGTATGGGGAGTTGAGCACTGTAGTCCTGCAGTGTTTATGCAAGAACCGTCCTGTACGTCTCACTTGTGGTTTGTCTACACAAGAAGACGGTTATGTAAGTGTGAGGTCACTCACTCTCACTCCCCTTTCCCTGCAACCCATACATGTCCCCGCTGGCTCTCGAATCAGGTCAAATGAGGACTGCTGACTCTGAGCGCTGCCCTAAATAACCCCCATATATGCATAAAACAACATGGAGCAAGCCTCAAGGTTTTTCAAAGTTCTTTTCCGCAAGATGCCAGTGTGAGCAATCCCATATAGCTACCCCAGGCCGATTAAAAGCATTTTTTTAATTCAACAGAGAAATCTGCTTATATTTATTTGAAATCTGCGCTAAAATCAGCACTTCAGTTAAAGATAATAAAAAAAAACTATATGAAAACAAGTAATTAATGCAATGGAGAAAAAAATATCTAATTAATCACATTAATATATATTTGTTGATGTTTAATAGCTTCAGGTCAATCCTACTTTTTGCCAAATTCATACACCGATCGTGTTTCTGTACGTTGCCATTTCATTACTTCCTTTTTCCATTTCATACTTGTTAACAAACCATTTTAATTTTTTAATAGTTGTGTATCTTTTTTTAGTTTTTTTAAGTACCATATTTTTAAGTATTACAAATAGATACTATCACTAGTATGACAACTAGAGATAAAATGTTCAAATCTTACACGTAATGTAATTTAAATGTCTTTTTAATTTGAAAACTTTGTGTTATGTTTTGTTTCCTTATATCTGGATTCTGATCCACACTTTAACCTACAGAGAATTAAAGATTAAAACCCCTGATCAAATCAAAAGTTCTCAAAATGACAGGTAGATTTTTTTATCCTTTTTTTTAATAAAAAATATAAAAAAGCAAAAAATGGATAAATATGGGTCTAAATAAATGAATGAATAAATAAATAAACAATAAAGTAAAAAAAAGATTTTAATTACTTGAGTCATGTAATCACTGCAAAGGTAAGAAATGGAAAAGGAAGAAAGCGTCCAGCAGCAACAAATAACCAAACTAAATAAACAAATGCAAATAAACAAGTATTAAACAAAAATATTGCTCGACTTCTACTCTGCAGACTCCCAACATGACTATATGTAATCATCAAAAGTACGAGGGTGAGATACAATATATAGTTTTAAACTGAAACATTTGCTCAGCAAACAACAAGATTGCTACACCGAGGTTGTCCACCAGTATTTTTTTTAATAATAGAACCGTATGGGTAGAGTTAGGACATCGATTAAATGCGTGTTACTGATGCCCGACAACCCACTCTCATCTCACCCTGAACTCCTGGGTGTATTTCTGAAACTGACTTATATGATAGGACCATCTCCCATTATGAAGTGGGAATGGCCAGAAGTAGCTCAAAACAGGCTCGTCGTTGCTGTTTTACGACATAAATGGTTTGTCTCAGAAGACCCAAAACTCGTTGTAGGGACTATATATCCTGCCAAGCCTGCAAATGCCTTGGGTTCCTTCCAGAATGAGCTGGAGGATGTCGCCAGGGAGAGGGATGTCTGGCTTTCTCTTCTGTTGCCACAGCGACCCGGTCTCAGATATGTGGATGATGATGGATGGATGGATGGATGGATGGATGGATGGTGAAAATGGCTATTGACTTGGAGATGAGTCTCAAGTTAGCCAATTACACTTGCCATGTGCTAGGCTAGTTAGTTCTTCTAGACTAACTTACGGACAAATTTATTTGTGTGTATTCTCCCTGTGAGAGTTTCCATATTGAAAAGCTTCTCTAATGTATTTCGGTCGATATTGTGGTGGGAAAATGTTTCAGGTCTATGTCGTTACAAGTCAAAACCATCCAACACCACTGGAAGTCGTTTTAAGTGTCCTTGGTGTCGGAGCTTTTTTATGCTCTTGTGGCAGAATGAGAACCAATCCCAGAAGGCAGGTTTCATGAACGTTTCTGTAGATGATCGGATGAGGAAGGAGAATTTCACAGTCAGGATAAGTTTCGGTAGAAAATAAGCATCACCAACAACTTAAAAAAAGTGCCCATTTTTATTTCTGCCCAGTGCATGTGGAACATATCTTTTACATGTATCTAGCTTCGTATAGTTCTGACTTAAAGCTAGTTATGGGATGTTTTTTTTCTGCCACTATGCAAACATGTCCACAAGAATTAATGACTGGCTTACAAAATCCTTGCTGAAAGAAAATTGCGCAAAATTTTAAGAGTAAAAAGAAAAGCAAAGCAACAATAATTTGTCCTCACCTTATGCCTCCTGTTCTCTCCAAAACTACAAATAGTTTTAGCTCATCTCAATATAATCTCCTCTCATTAAGAAATGACCCTGGCGTGTTGAATAGATTGATGGATAAATCAGTTCCAAGAGGAAGATCCCATAAGGTGGGTGTCATTACGTTTACACGGTGGTTTGGGTAGAATGTACATTTCCGATCTAAAGCCTAGGCTGGGGAATGTCGTACATACATGTTTATCTCTGAATGAAGAAAGAACGACTATCTGCTTTCTGCTTCATCTTATCTCTCAACATTATGACCCTGGCAACCCATATAAAGCGACACAGTAACCCTTGATTTACTGGACTGCATTTCAGCGTCAGTAAAACCTTCTCAGGACTCGCAGGGAGATAAACGTGTTGGCGAGTGCCAAACCATGAATCATGGCTTTATGCGGTGACGCTTTGTGTGCTGGCCAAGGTAAAGAAACAGGGGGGAAAATATAAAGTGAGGGAAGTGTTCATGATTGCAAGGATTGATCCATTATTAAAGACTTAACAGTGATGAAGAAGCCTTTTATAGTAATGAAGCAAATACTGGCCTTTTTAAAAGCTTTGTTTCTCATCACTCATACTCATAGCTTGATGTAAACTTCACTGTGGCCAAAATTGCTTTATATAAATGACCACCAGAATGTTGCTCGCTACGACTGCTGAAAGCCTCTCTCCTCATCCCTTGGTATAATTTGTTAGAGGCAGTATAAGAGAGCTGCCTCTACACAAGCACATTTCATGCATGTGTTTATTCTGGTTGGACCCGTGAATATTGGCCAGTTAAGTCTGGGGGAAATGTGGTGCTCTGAGTTAGAGGGATTTTAACCCGAATGTATTTGCAAGATCTGCTGCTAGAGTTTGGAAAGTATAACTTCTGATTGGTTGTGGATGTAGAGAATAGATGGGGGAAATTATTTGATCTGCTTACCAAAACCCTTGAAAAATTTTCTGAGGTGTATGATAGTCTTTTCCATCTCGGAAGTCGTCTTTTAAAACGGGGGTTCCCAATGTGGTGGCCTGGACCCCTCCGGGGGCTGCGGGATGATTTGATGCTGATGTGCTAAAAAGATTTAGAATTACCTTTTGTGTGGAAACCGATATAAAAGTATAGCTATACAAGATCCTCCACATTCCTCATTTTAATGCAGGGGGGAGGCTGCAATTTTCTATAAGACTTCTTACAAAAAGATGACTTTGTTCTCATAATTTTACAACTTTATTCTCATAATTTCCAAAAAAAAAAGAAAAGAAGGGAAAAAAAACGGAAACACAATTCCACTCACCATAATGGGGTCCCCATTCTCTTGCACTATTATTTTGGGGGTTGCATGCTGAAAACTTTGAGAACTGCGTTTTTAGAACATATCTTGTTTTAGAAAAGGCTTCCTATAAGAATAAAACAACAAACAAAATATAACTTGTAGGAGTTGATTTATTCACAAATCAACCAGACAATGTGTCCTTAGATAAATATTGCAGAAGCTGCATCTAACAGCAATATCACTAGTTAAAATAGAGCGCTACCTATGCCAGCGCCCGCTTTGCATCTACTGGCCTACTGTGCTGTGTAATTACTTCCCTTAACAGCTCAGCGGTGAATGATAAATGCTTTTATTGCACAAGATGTCAAGAAAAGAATGAAGGCTTTCCAGAATTGGTTTAAAAGTGCTTCTTTGACGGGGCCAGTCGGATTTACTTTAGCTGACTTGTTCTTCTGCCTATCATGCAGAAAATGAAAAAAAAATCCTGTTCCTCCTTTCCTTTTTAAAACTATTTAAAAAAGTAAAATGTACCTTTAATAGGAAAAAACAAGTCAATATTAGTTTAGTTCTTTATAGGTTTTCCTTTTCCTTTAAGTATTTGGTAAATAATAAAATGAGAGCCACTTTTTTGCAACATTGTGTGCTTCAGGCTGTGCTAGACAAATGAGTCTGAGTTGCATCATTAGAAGTCCAAATATTCCCTCTACCTGCTTTAGTTCCTGTGACATGTTTCTAAGAAGCAGCAAGATGTAACAAATTCAGACAGCATTTGAATTATCTTTTAAAATCTTTGGTGTTAGTTTTGTTTTTGATCTGCCTAGTTGAAACCAGTTCCTAAGAAAATGGCACACCCCCAGACCTACCAAGACATGCCTGTCCATGCTAAGCTGAAGCAGCCAAGATGGCCGATGTGACACTTAGCTGAGCTGCAGAGATCCAAGGCTCAGGTGGGAAAATTTGACAGGACAGCTTGAAGTTATGCATTACAAGCATAGACATTACATGTGTAGACGCCTCGTTGGGCGGGGTCTGCCTATGCTGTGGATGAGTCAGAGTGTCCGCCATGTTGAATGTGGCAAATTTGCTGTTAGACTCAGACATTTAAACAGTATCAGAGGGACTTTAATCTCAGAATATACTTTATATTTGTAATATTTTTATTTTTGTAATATGAGTTTATTTTTGTATCCCTTTGGCTTCATTCTCCTGACTTTATTCTCGTAAAGAATAAAAATAATAAAAATAATCTAACCAGGCCCTATTACTCCAGGACTAAACTAGTTCTGCAAACTGTGACTATTCTGGAAATGTTCCTCCTTAATTCTCATAATATGACGTATTTCTCATAATATTACCTTTTTTGTCTTTTTTTTTTTTTACTTTATTCTCCTATGACCTTTTTTCTCATATTAGTAATGTTATATCTTTAATACTCCCCCAAAAAGTCTGTTCCTAATCTGTGTCTTTACCAGATCTGAAAAGGCTCACACGGTTTTATGAAATAATGATAGTTATATATAAACACACACCTATTTATTTATAATATATGCACATATATACAGGGAACATAGACGTTCACTACTTTCTGCCACATACAATATGGCGGTGACTTTGACGTGCAAACCTGTGCCCAATGAGGCGTCTACGTATATATGACTGTGGTTACAAGCGCCGCCTTTATGGAAGAATAAAACCGTTCTTTACTGACACTGTTCATCCAGTCTGACTGAGCTTGTGCTTTTTGAGCTACTTAGCAAAGAGGAATCTGCTGTATTTAGTCTCTAGTTGTGTAAAGATGGTATAGCCATACCCCCAAAAGACCCACAGGAAACTACTGAAAACCATTCTCTTCATGTTTATACACTGCTTTATACAAAAAAAAAACATAAAAGGTCATTATTAGAATGTGACAAAATGATGTAAAGTGCACTGGTTATGGGTCTAATTTATGAGCTGGTTGCAGAAAATCAAAGTGGTTCCATATAAAACCAGTAAAGAACTGGCTCTAGCACCAGTTCTGGTTAAGCACTGGGACTGTTTTACTGCATAAAAAAAACAAAAAATAAAATAAAACACTTGATATTGTGAAATAAAAATGTACCAAATCATGCTGCAGTTATTTTAAAATGTCCAGCTTTCACTGGGTCACAGTTTGGTAACACCAGCGGCTAAAACCCCTGTAAAAAACAACAACATATAATTATGGAAGTACGCGGTTATGTTGCGTACTTTGGCGCCACCGTGTGGCCAGTAGTGGGTGGCGCATATAATGTCTACGGTGGCGCAGGAAACGTGTATGTTCCGGAAGAAGAAATTGCCCACATCCAATATGTCTGCCGTCGTCACCGTTTGTTGAACGATAACAAAGCTCGTGGGGAAAAAATGGCAGACGGTGGAGTTGACGAGTTATCGCAGCTGGAATACTTGTCTTTGGTGTCGAAGGTCTGCACGGAGCTCGACAACCATCTGGGAATTAATGACAAAGATTTAGGTGTGCTTTTATTTTACTCAAGTTCTCGCCCTAGACCAGCTAGCTTGTCTGTTAGCTGCCTTGCTAATGTGTCAACTACACAAACCGTTCTTTGGCCTTCTTATGTGTTGCTGTCTGCTTTAGTTAACTTGCGTGTATCCGAACACTAAGCAGCGCTGGTTCAGCCTAAAGTCCGGACTAACATTTGTTGCCTTTTGTTTGTGCTGTCCTAGCGGAGTTTGTCATCAGTCTTGCTGAAAAGCAGCCGAGCTTCGATGGCTTCAAAGCTCTTCTACTCGAAAATGGAGCCGAATTCACTGTAAGTCAGTTAATCGCGGATTTAACAGCCCGACTGAGCTATTGTTGCCTAAACTGCTCCCTAATGTGTCGCGTTTGGTGCGTTTGGCTGCAGGATTCTCTCGCCAGTAACTTGCTCAGGCTCATTCAGACGATGCGACCTCCTTCCAAGGCGTCAACAAGTGAAGGTAAGTCTGCACTCGTCTTTCTTACTGACCTTGACGGGCAGCGGACTAAGGCTGGAGTCAGCCATAATCACCGAAATTAGAAGAAGAAAAAAAAAGGCCCAGAATATGTCACTCCTTTTTGTAACGAAGCTATACACGAATTTCACTTAATGAAAAAGTGTTGCAGTTTGTCCTGATGTTCTGATTTGTGGACACCCTGTGTGGTTGCCCCCACAGCCTTTGATGCTTCAGTCAAGCCAAGAAACGAGAAAGACAAGTTGAAGGAACTGTTTCCTGCGCTGTGTCGACCCAACGATCCATCACCAAAGGTATGTTAAAGTTTGTGTTTCCTCCATCGCCTCGTTTCTTTTTGTTTCTGCGTCCATCAGTCTGCCGTTTGCTGGTTTTTACAAGGATGATTAAACTTGTTATATCATCAATAATTTAATGTTCTGTAGTCCAATTTCAAAAACGAGGTCGACTGATATATTTCAAACTGTTTTGTTGTTGTTGTTCGTTTTGATGGTTATAAGTTGAAGCTAAAGAAAAAATTTAAGTTTCTCTGAAAATGAGTGTTACATTTGACCAGGGGGAAAAAAACTAACAGCAGACAGTTACTGACATCCTCCAGAATTACAGTAATCCGCAAACGGTCGTTGCTAAAGAAGCCGACTGTTCG
Source organism: Fundulus diaphanus (assembly GCA_037039145.1). NCBI lineage: Eukaryota > Metazoa > Chordata > Actinopteri > Cyprinodontiformes > Fundulidae > Fundulus > Fundulus diaphanus. The sequence goes on along the minus strand of CM073143.1, from coordinate 21,622,526 downwards.
GGGAGTTCTGTATCCAGAAGTGGTGTAAATCGATTTGTTTGTATGACGATGCGATGTTTACTGATATTACTATTACCGTTACGATTTCTGATCAAAAGCGATCGATAAGATGCGATATTTGTCCATCTGATGCATATCAGCTACCCATCTAACACTGTTCTTTACATTGATATCAACTCACAAAAAACAAACAGATATGATTTGATCATTTTATTTATAAGTTCTTCCAGGTGTCAGGCATTAAAATCAAAAACAGCTTTTGTCTAATTTTAAAATACTACTACTAATAATAATTATAGATCACCTGCTCACCAAAGTCTCTTGCCTGAATTTCAAAATATTTTAAAATGACTATATGGATTGATATTTTCATGTTGCATCGATGTAATTGGATCGTTACTCCTTAAATCGACGTATCGATGTGGATCGATGTATTGTTGCACCCCTGGTATCCAAGCATATTAATTTAAAACTGGCTCGAAGAAAAGAGCTTTGTAGAAAAAAGGTGCACAAGCTACAGGTACAGCTGAAGATTATGAAGTAAATTCCATTCAAGACCTTAGTGAACTACAGCTGGAATCGGTGTCTCAGAAGTTCCACGTTTCTCTGTTAAAAATCCGTTTCTTGGTCTTTTTGAACAATTTAAATTTTAAAAATGTTGGGTTTTCATAAGCTGCAAACAATAATCATAAAATTAAGGATATAAACGTATCTTATGTGTAATGGATTTGTAGTAAAAGTTTTGATATTTTAATTAATTTAGAAGTATTTATAAACATGCAACAGCGGGTTTAGTGGAACGTGCTTAAAAAAAAAAAAAAAAAAAAATATATATATATACTCAACAAATAGATATTTGAAAAAAAAGGGTATAGGTGTGTTCAGTTTAACAAATATATTCACTAAAGATTAATATGTGCAAAAACACAAGTAGAAATAAGTACAGTATAATATGTGTGTTTTTGTTTAAACTTTGTAGCGGCTGCTGGATGAAGATGACGTGAAAGTCGCTGCTGATGCGATGAAAGAACTGGAGATGTTCATGCCCAGTGTCAGTGTGGCGGACCCCAAAGTCAGCAAGACCAAGTAAGACAGATTCTGTTTAAAGCACATGAAACAGGAGAGAAACTGTTTCCAAGTTCTGGTTTTGTTACTATAGACGTGCATATTTGTTTCATGTAGATTTCTCCTTTACTTCCGCAGATCAGAAAAAAGCAAGCGTCGTAGCCGAAGTAGAGACCGAGACAGGCACAGAGACCGAGACAGGGACCGGGACCGAGACCGGGACCGAGAAGGGGACAGGAAGAGACGGCACCGCTCGCGGTCCAGATCCAGGTCTCGCTCCTGGGACCGTGACCGCCACAGAGACAGAGATCGGGACAGAGATCGTGGTAAAAGAAAAGACAAATCTTCCCGCTGGGCCGAGCGATCGCCCAGCCCTAGGAAAGACTCGGACAGGGACTCTGAGCGCTGGAAAGACAAACACGTGGACCGGCCTCCTCCGGAGGAGCCTTCTGTTGGCGACATCTACAACGGAAAAGTTACCAGCATCATGCAGTTTGGATGCTTTGTTCAGCTGGAGGGGCTAAGGTCCGCATGAAAGAAGAAGCCCGAAAGCACAGGTTTCAGAGCGTTGCTTTTCACTGTTTGAACTCATTCTTCGTTTGTTTTATTGCCGTTTAGGAAACGGTGGGAGGGTTTGGTCCACATCTCCGAGCTGCGCAGAGAGGGTCGGGTCGCTAACGTGGCTGACGTCGTCAGCAAGGGCCAAAGGGTTAAAGTGAAGGTGCTGTCGTTCACTGGCTCCAAGACGAGCCTCAGCATGAAGGTAAGAGCCCATGTTGTTGCTGTATAATAAAAGGCATGAGTATGGAGAAATGTGGTGTTAGTTCATTCTTTTTTTCTTTTTATTTCCTACCAGGATGTGGACCAGGACACAGGAGAAGATCTGAACCCCAACAGGAGAAGGAACGTGGGGCCAGAAGGAGGCGATGACATCGCCATGAGGAACCCCGACAGACCGAGTAACCTGAACCTGGGCCACGCCCCCGAGCTGGAGCAGGACGACACCCTGGAGCGCAAGAGGCTCACCAAAATCTCTGACCCGGAGAAGTGGGAGATCAAACAGGTTAGCAAGCTCTGGTTAACTTGAGAAAGGATTTCCTTAACTATGGATTTAAAAAGGTTAAGGTCTCTCATTCAACACTGATATGACTAACTAAAATGCATCTGTCATTGTATAAATTATCCGCTCTAGCTGCAGCAGATGTCCACAATTATTTAAAGACATTGCAAGAAGAATGAAATGCAGAATTGATTGCTATGACAACATTGTCTTTATCCGTTCACATTTTGATGTGTATTATTACTCAGCAGATGGGTTACTTACCATTAATGATGTAAGAGTCTGAGAAAGAAAAGCAAGGGGTGTGGGTAGAGCTCAGACAGAAAGGAGCAATGAAGTTCATAAACTGGGCCTGCTGGATGGTTTGCATCTTACTGTCATCAGTGTCTGAAAGAACGTGTTGTGGTCAAAAGAAGACTAAGTTTATGGTTGAAATGTGACAGAATGCAAAAATGCTCAACGGGTATGAGAAGTTCTGTAAACAGAATGTGCATCTGGAAAAGGACTGGATTGTCATCACATTTACTGGGCTGCTCCCAGAGACTGAAAACACCTAAAACAGCTGATGCTAGCCATATCCAAACATGAATCTAGTTCTAAACTGATAATTTCTTTATGGATCTGTGAGCGTCTCTAACTGTAAAATGATGTAACATTTGTCAGGAGTATTTTATGACGCTGTACTGGTTTCCTGTACTCAGATGATTGCTGCGAACGTGTTGTCCAAAGAAGAGTTCCCAGATTTCGACGACGAGACGGGGATTCTTCCTAAAGTGGATGATGAAGAGGGTAAGTGATAGATTTAGCTTTCTTTTTCTCACATGAAGAACATAGTTCATTTTAAAAAATACTTTAGAAATGTCTACAATAATGAATTTATTTTTTCTAATCTAACTAAAATGTATTTTATAATTTTTTTTATTAAATATTAAACTTCCATTAAAATTGAAATGACTTGTGTATAATCACGTACGGTTAGTTATTTTATTAACAAATGGGATATAAAGATGAACTGTTATTACAGTGTCGTTAAACAAAATCTCCCCCCAAGATTATCCTACATATTACCAGCGCAACACCCAGTGTTTCTGAATTGGATTGTTATAATTGTATGTAAGACTTGAGAGTGCTTTATGTTGGCTGTCCATTGCCACTGGCTCACTGGTTGGTTGCTTTCAAATAGATGAGGATCTGGAAATCGAGCTTGTTGAAGAGGAGCCGCCGTTCCTGAGAGGACACACCAAGCAGAGCATGGACATGAGCCCCGTCAAGATCGTCAAGGTACACTGCAGACAGCATGGCTTGTCTTTTATTGCCTAAATAAAGAAAGGGATCGCTTTTGGTGCTTACTGGTAGCTTTTCAAGTCTATGATGTAGCGCTACACCAGGGGTCGGCAACCTTTACCACTCAAAGAGCCATTTGGACCCGCTTCACACAGTAAAGAAAACACTGGGAGCCACAAAACCCTTTAGAAATTTTAAATGAAATAACGCTGCATATAACAGGGTTTTTTTGCAACAGAATGGACCCGCAGCAGAACCAACGCACCTCTGCGCTTGTTGTTGTTTTTTCCGCACGAAGTACAAAACTTCTACTTTTGTTTTATGGAAATCATCAACTCTGCTAATGTCAGAGTTTTTATTTTGAATAACGCTTGGTGCGAGTAAACCCACGTCATGGTCGGGTTATTTGATTTTCAGCCCATATAAACGGTACATCCAGAATACTTTCTTTTCTTTTAATCCAAACACATTTTAATCACATCCGGAAAAGTTACGCACGTAAACGAGCTCCTGTCAATAACCAGCTAAAAAGCTAACAGCTGCATTAGACTTTGGCCGCGTAGGAAAACGCTCACAGTGCCGAGCCAAGCAATGTTCGTGTTTCCTCACTTTGAAAATTAACAAACGTTAGATATAGAAACGACTTACCCTGCTGTTTAGCTCTCTTTACCCTCATTAATGACTCCATGTTATTTTAGGTCCTGTGTCACCGTGGTGTTCTTGTCATTTGTAGAATTTACTACAAATAAGCAGCATTTAAAAATACCGCCTCAACTACGCCTCACTGTGTTTATTTCGTCTCTCTGCTGCCAGTCAGCTAGCAGTTCTTCTTCTTGAGTTTATTGGCGGTGAACAAACATCTTTTCAGTGTGCATTACTGCCACCAACTGGTGAGGAGTGTTCATCAGCCAACATTGACGACAGCCTGCATGAGATAAACGGCTCTGCGACATAATTATTTTCAACAGCTGAGCCGCATCAGAAGGATCAAAGAGCCACAACTGGCTCGCGAGCCATACGTTCCCGACCCCTGCGCTACACAGTAGGGCTGGACCATATCGTAAAAAACAAATCAATAAAATAGAAATCATATTGATCGATATTATTATAAAAAATTTCAGAACATCTATTTCAACTGGGGCCCTGGCCATTTTATGCTGTTGCTTAGCAACTTATTTTTATATACGGAGCACACAAACACAAACTAAACTCTTTGTTCAACCAACTTTTTACCAAAACTAAGTTTATAAATAGTAAAAAAAAAAAAGATTTTCTCTCTGAACTCTTTGGGGGGGGCGGAGCTTGTTGACAGAGCGTTCCTGGGTCTGCGTTATGATTGGTTGGGAGGATGTAATGACTGCAATATTAACCTACATTACTAGAATGCAAAAGGAAGGAAAACTGTTCTTCCATTGAACTTTTTTTCTGTCGTCGATATACTTCTATTGATCGATATTTATTATTTAATTATCGTCTAGCCCTACTACAGTCTTAAGGTGTTCAGAATTTGCTTTTTGAATTTCCTACATGGAAAACATTGGTCATAATCTGAATTATACCAAACTGCTTACTTCATATCATTATACAGTGCTTTGTAAGGTTGTTAACAATCCTTCAGGTTCTCCTCATTTTGTCACATTACAAACAGAGACTTCTGTGTATTTCATTGGGATTTTATATGATCAACACAAAGTATTACAACTACAAAGCTACCAAGACGTGACTGTCCATCTAAACTATCAGCCCAGGAAACAAGAGTATTAATCAGAGAAGCAATCGGCCAAGGGGCCCCTGGAAACTCTGCAGGAGCTGCAGAGATTCACCGCTTAGTAGAGAGAATCCAGGGTTTCCCGCAGCGCTATCTTGGCGAACTCACGCTACCGCCTCGCCAACATTCCCAAAAAAAAAAAAAAAAAAAAGTGACGTTAACACGCGGTTTGTTGTTGTTGCTTTCGCGCGTGCGTGAATGGCAGGGAAAAAACACATGGATACCCCCCGCTCCGCGGACAACGTGTCGTCGTCTCCCCCCCCCCCCCCCCACCCTAATCGCATTAGGAAAACTGCTTTTACCTGATATCCATCGTCCTCACAGTGTTTGTGGTTTTATAGTGTCTGATAATACTGATATAAAATGAAAGTCTGATCTCTGTACAAATGTGAAACCAGATGTTAAAAGAGGAGCAGAACAAGAGCGTTGTTTAATGGTGGTTTTCTTCCTGTAGTTTGAGATCTGGCGCTTTTATCAATGCTCTGAAATCGCATCTTGGCGTTTCTTTGTAATTTTGACATCCTTCTGTCTTCCCAGAATCCAGACGGCTCGCTGTCACAGGCAGCCATGATGCAAAGCGCTCTGGCGAAGGAGAGGCGAGAGCTGAAACAGGCCGCTCGAGAGGCGGAGATGGACTCCATCCCCATGGGGCTGAACAAACACTGGGTCGACCCTCTGCCAGACGGTTAGGAGTCCGTTAGATGTGCCTGTTAAATTGTTTCTGAGCTGCCTTGATTGATGATGAATTGTCCTTTAAATTAGAATTTGGATTATTTAAGGTTTTTAGATTTAATATTATTTGATTATAAATGCTCTCTGGTTTTGTCTGGTGATCTTAAGGAAGATTATTTCTGTACAGTGTGTTGTTGTTGTTGTTGTTTTGCTCCTGCTTTATTAGAACCACAGGCCAGTCTGAGTCAGGCATGAGACTTCCTCCATGCGGGCAGAAATTAGGCCTCCTAGTGCAGGAGATTCCTATCTGGCTTCCTGCAGCCCCCAATTTGGCCCGATGGGTCCAATACGCTGTAGTTTATTGCTTCTGTAAATCCTCAGTAGTTTCGAGGAGGTCTAAACAGTTTTCATCGTTCCGCCACAACCCGCCTAAGCCAGCTGGGATTTTAACTGATGTTATGAGCACAGTTGGAGTGTTTAAGGTTGTCTATAACGAACACATGAATCCTCTCTTACAGTGGATGGCAGGCAGATTGCGGCTAACATGAGGGGGATCGGGATGATGCCCAATGACATTCCTGAATGGAAGAAACATGCCTTTGGAGGTAACAAGGCCTCTTATGGAAAAAAGACCCAGCTCTCCATCTTGGAGCAGAGGGAGAGCCTGCCCATCTACAAACTAAAGGAGCAGCTCATTCAGGTGTGTACTTCACTAACTCAGTGATTTACTCATCGGAGTTTGGATTTCTCAGAGGGTAAATCTCTTCCGGTTTAACACGAAAACATCCCAGTAGAAACTGATAAGCAGCAGTTACCTTTGCACCGTCAGGCTGTCCAATGACACCAGGCTTCCTCTAGAGGCTCCGCCTGTTTTGTTTAAATGTGAAGTAAGCTGCTTAATCTAAGAAAACAAATATATTCATTTTGTTTGTGTGAAAACCGATGAGATTACTGCCTATATTTTGGGTACGCAGCAGGATCTCTTGGCTGAAAGCCTAAACATCCAGAGTCCAATCAGAGCCGATCCTCTGACCTCCAGCAACAGGACGAGGCCGGGTGGATGATGGATCGGTGGCTTCACCCCAACATCTGATCCAGGAATCAGAATCAGGTTTCGGGTTCGATGCTGATGTCGGATCAGATCGACTCCATCTCTATTCCTCCCATGAGAGGTCATTAATTATCTGTATGAGCAGAAGAGAAGTTCGTTTACCTTAGTCAGAAAGAAGTCTGTGGGAAACGTTGTTTTACTGACGTTTTAAAATAATCACCAAATAACTGAGATTATCTTCTACAAGCCATTAGTACAGCTCTGTCTGTATTTCCCAGAGAATATACATTGACCCTTATCTGAACATAAAGATTTATAAAAGGCTGCCAACATGTCCACAAGCAGCAACGTTCCATGACAGAAATATGTTGAGGACCTAAAAGGATAAAACATCATCTTCGCCCTTCTCCTTCCTGTTATGTTCCTGAATGAATGGACGACAGTTGCAGAAAATAGCTTCCTTTTTAAGTATGGTGGATTGCTGATTTAAAAAAGACACATTTTTCAGTTTAAACCAACCGATCAAGATTCCGAACATATGATCTTGGTGATGAAGGGATTTCTTGGGGTCTGTCCTCTCGCTGAATTTGTTCATGAGAGGACGTGATCCAGCTGTGAAGGCTGTAACGTCCCCTCCATGTCGTCCTGCCACAGGCGGTTCACGACAACCAGATCCTGATCGTCATCGGAGAGACCGGCTCTGGGAAGACCACCCAGATCACTCAGTACCTGGCAGAGGCGGGTTACACCACCAGGGGGAAGATCGGCTGCACGCAGCCCCGCCGTGTCGCGGCCATGTCGGTGGCCAAGCGAGTCTCTGAGGAGTACGGATGCTGTCTGGGACAAGAGGTGAGTTGCTGCTCCTTCAGGGCCATGGATCATGACAAAGCTGCTGGCTTTTGGCGCCTTCGGAGGGATGTCTCTAGGTGTGCGCTGGAGCTTTGTCAAATGGCCGGAGGTTTTGTCTTTCTGCAGGTGGGTTACACCATCCGATTCGAGGATTGCACCAGTCCAGAGACCGTGATCAAGTACATGACAGACGGTATGCTGCTGAGGGAGTGCTTGATCGACTCTGAACTGGGCCAGTATGCCATCATCATGTTGGACGAGGCCCACGAGAGGACGATCCACACCGATGTTCTGTTTGGTCTCCTCAAGAAGGTAAGCAACCCGGAGAGATATGCTTCGCGAGTTTCTTTCAAGATGGAAATGCAGAACCTTTCTGAGAACTCGTTTTCCTTTAGACGGTACAGAAACGCACGGACATGAAGCTGATCGTAACTTCGGCCACGCTGGACGCCGTGAAGTTCTCTCAGTATTTCTACGAAGCCCCCATCTTCACCATCCCGGGCAGAACGTATCCAGTGGAGGTCCTTTACACCAAAGAACCTGAGACGGACTATCTGGACGCCAGCCTCATCACCGTCATGCAGATTCACCTGACCGAGCCTCCAGGTAGGCGCACAGAGCCAGGGGAGGCCCGTTTTCATTCAAAGCCTGTCGCGTCGCAGTGTTAACATTCTTACTGTGACCTCTTTCCGCACAGGTGACATCCTGGTCTTTTTAACCGGTCAGGAAGAGATCGACACCGCCTGCGAGATTCTGTACGAGAGGATGAAGTCTCTTGGACCCGATGTCCCTGAACTCATCATTCTCCCAGTTTATTCTGCTCTGCCCAGTGAGATGCAGACCAGGATCTTTGACCCTGCGCCCCCAGGAAGCAGAAAGGTACCTTTTTAATAAAAAAATGGGAATGCTAGTTTGAATATACGTACGCATAATGGCTGGGATCCATTTCTCATACTGTCGAAAATAATACTGGAGGGTACTCCATTTCTGCTTGTCCCGTCAGGCTGTTGATATCAGTAACTACATGTAATTTCTTGCATTTTGAGGCTTTTTACCAGATTTCTAGATTAAAAGTTTTTCTTTATTGGGTCAAACACGCAACTATTATAACAATTATGTTTTTTTTTATTTCCTGATAAAATCGCACAGTGAAGCAAAGAAAAGCAGGTAAAGGCTGGAAAAGAGAGGTGAAATCTTTAAATTAGTGTTGCCTTTAAAACACGCAGACCTTCAGCTGAAGACCTGATCCAGAGGTTAGCTTGTTGTACCAAGAAAAATGGAGAGTTTTTTTTTTTTTTTTTTTACAGCGCCTTTTAGAAATGTCTATTCCTAGAGAACTACTGAGCATTCACTCACATTACAGCCACAAACTTCATTGTGTTTTCTGTGGATTTAATGCGATAAACTCACAAAAAACTTCCCGTCTAGGGACTGCACGTTCTTCTAATCAAATTAGTTGGCCTGGTTTTTTGAGACGATTCTGCCAGACTGGTTCATTGATCAGAATTAAGTGGCTTAACAAAGGGAACAAAACGAGTTTTATGGAATAGAAATGTTTGAAATACGAACCAAAACAGCAAAAGAAAAAACTTTTAAGGCTTACAGAAACCAAGAGGAACCACCTGAAAAGATTATAAGGATATACGGCCACTTTAAGAAAAATAACAGGAAATGACTTTAGATGTTCCGTCGTACTTTACAGTGAGAAATGTTTCCACAACATTTTCTTTCAGAGTCAGTTGGACATAAATCTTCTCTTCCCCTCAGGTTGTCATAGCTACAAACATCGCAGAGACCTCGCTCACCATCGATGGCATCTACTACGTGGTGGATCCCGGCTTCGTCAAGCAGAAGGTGTACAACTCTAAGACTGGCATCGACCAGCTGGTGGTGACGCCCATTTCACAGGTGCTCTGGGTCGGGCTTATGAACGTGCCGGTGGTTTCCTGACCCCTTCATTGCGGACTCTGAACTAAAACGACGTCTGATCTCTTCTGCTTTCAGGCCCAGGCCAAGCAAAGGGCGGGGCGGGCCGGCAGAACGGGTCCTGGGAAGTGTTACAGGCTTTACACAGAGAGAGCCTACAGAGACGAGATGCTGACAACCAACGTGCCCGAGATCCAGAGAACTAACTTGGCCAGCACTGTGTTGTCGCTGAAGGTCAACCATCCTGTTTGGTTTACGTTGAAGATCTGAGTTCTTTCCCGTTTCCTCCTCTCAAAGTCTTGGAGTTGTGACCTTTCTGCCCCTTTTTTTCTCTCCGTCAGGCCATGGGAATCAATGACCTGCTGTCGTTTGACTTTATGGATGCTCCTCCCATGGAGACTCTGATTACAGCCATGGAGCAGCTTTACACCCTAGGAGCTTTGGATGATGAGGGCTTACTCACAAGACTGGGTAGAAGGGTAAGGATGCTTAGATTTAATGGCGTCTCTCTGCGCAGGCTGTACATCTGTTATTATGTCGTTCATAGACCGATCAAACGGGTTGCCTGAGTGTTTTTTTTTTTCACAGTAACACCAAATCTCTTTCTTCCAGATGGCAGAGTTTCCACTGGAGCCCATGTTGTGCAAGATGTTGATCATGTCCGTCCACCTCGGCTGCAGTGAAGAGATGCTCACGATTGTGTCCATGTTGTCTGTGCAGAACGTCTTCTACAGGCCCAAGGTACACCCACCTCATAATATTACTTTTTGTTTGTATTAGAAATGGGGGATTTAAAAAGTTTGGGATGGTAAAGTAAAAATTGCGACCATGATAATTGATTGCAGCGCTTTAACGATGTCCTGAAATATTCAGATGAAAAAGAAATCTGCTGAGGAGGAAAATGTAAAAAATTCTAAAAGACCCAGCATCTACTTTTAAAAATAAATCCAATGAAACTACCATATTTTTCGGACTATAAGTCGCTCCGGAATATAAGTTGCATCAGTCAAAAAAAATGTGTCATAAAGAGGGAAAAAAAAACCTATATGTTGTACCGGACTATATCCATTTATTTAGAAATGTATTTCACACAATCCAAGCTTTTATCCAGCGCATTTCAGTGTAACGGCCCGTTACGCTGAGAGTCGCCAAACTCACACCTAAATTAGACCGTGAGTGTAACGGTGCTACGTGCTAAGCTGACGGTACGACACGGATGTTTGAATGCAACATAAAGCTCAGGCACATCAGCGAAGTTGGAACCCGCCAGGACAAGAGAGCTGTAAGCTAGCGCCAGCTGTTATCAGCTGCATGGACAGCCCGATAGCAGGGTTCTGTTGGCCTGGTCCCTTTGAGCTGCACCACAAAACGCTCCGTTCTGTTAGTGGGCTAAAACTGAAGATTTAACACGTCGGCACGGGGTTGTTTGAACAGACCCAGGACCTTTGGCTAATGGATAAAAACATCTGTTTAAACTCGTTTGACCCCTCAATAACCCGTTCTCAGAAAGGAAACGGCTCTGTGGTCATTTGCAGATGTCTCACGACAATAACATTGGCGTTGTTATTAGATTGTCGCGTGTCCGTCTGCTGAAAGCAAAAACGCCCCTTCCTGAGTCCGTCACAACTGTCTGCTTGTTCGTGTATTTTTTGTTTCTCGATAGATCCGCGTGAATGGATTATATAAAGCAGATCTCTTGTGATCAAATGAACACTGAATAAAGTTACAGCTAAACTGTAAAGCCCTCCCGCTTACACGCTCTTATCCAACGATGGCATTTCTCAGCATTCTTTCAGGGTTTAGGACAGGGAATGAAAAAAAAAAAAAACTCCTTTCATACGGTCACCGCGGTCATGTCGAGAGTCACTCCGGCAGACACCGAAGCAGCAGTGTTTCCTTGTTACCATGTTTGGGACAGAGCTGTCCGCTTCACCACTCTGAACAGCTTGCCCGACCACAGCAGCGCCGCCTGTTCTAAATTTAGTAATTTGACGTCTTTTGAGGAATTCCCCATTGAGCGCATAGAACATGCATCTGAGAACATACCTTTCAGAAGCCTGACATTTCTGTCAGAATATTGATCTTCTGCTATATTCTCATTTTCTGAGACACCGAGTTTAGATTTTTCATTATGTTAGCCGCAATCGTTAAAATGACAAGGAACGAGCCTCGAAATATTTCACAATAGCTGTAATTCATCTATGTAATGTGTTTCACTTTCTAAACTTGAGTGGTCAAAAAAAGCGAACTTTTTCACAATATGCAACTTTTTTTTTGAGAAGCATCTCCGTTCATGGGCGCATTTCTGGTTCCAGGACAAACAGGCCTTGGCCGACCAGAAGAAGGCAAAGTTCCACCAACCCGAGGGGGACCACCTCACCCTGCTGGCCGTGTACAACTCATGGAAGAACAACAAGTTCTCCAACCCCTGGTGCTACGAGAACTTCATCCAGGCTCGCTCCCTGCGCAGAGCCCAGGATATTCGCAAACAGATGCTGGGAATTATGGACAGGTAAAAAAAAAAAATGTTCCTGCACGGTCAAAAGAAAGAATGCTATGCTACGTGATAGAAGACTTTACTCCTTTCCCCTTCGCCTCCAGACATAAACTGGATGTGGTGTCTTGTGGTAAAGCCACCGTGCGGGTCCAGAAGGCCATCTGCAGTGGTTTCTTCAGGAATGCGGCCAAGAAGGATCCTCAGGAGGGCTACAGGACCCTCATAGACCAACAAGTTGTTTACATCCACCCCTCCAGTGCCCTGTTCAACAGGCAGCCTGAATGGTACGGCCACATTTTAATTCTGCGCATTTTACCATTTAGAAAAGAACTGCTCATCTTAAATGCCTGTTTTTATGCAGTTTAGTTTTTCTTCATAGAAACTGTTAGTAGTTAGGATTTAGAGCCATCTTCGCAGCTCTTTTTAGATATATTTTGGTCACCTACATACAGAACACCAAAGGTGTTAGAAAACACTCCAGATGGACCGGAACACGCTGTAAATTAGGTTTATCAGCAAAATCTATACGAACTAGCAGTTTGTGATGAATAAACCAATTTAAATAGTTCAACACAACTAGTATCACAAGTGTGACAATGACTACTGCAGTCTCAGAATGATTCAGCATCTTCATGACGAGCATCTTTAGCTCTTAGAGCCGCCATTGCTGTTATGACCGGCTGCAGACGTGATTCCTAACCAGACAACCGGTCCTGACCGGGTCCTTCGGGGCGGCCTCCAGTTTCTTTCCTTTTTCAGCAAACTTCAAGTCAGTTGACCAGGCTGGCCTCACTGGTGTTTTCCAGAACATTTTCTGATATCATTCCTTTGTAGACTTTCAGATCACCGTCCTCTTTGAAGGTCAGGCTTGCTTCTTCAGGGAGCTGGTGGCAGTGGATAATGGTTTCCTCTTTCTGCCACCAGGTGGCGTAGCAACTATACAGCCAACCATATTATCAACATTCAGAGCCGTCGTTTTCTTTCCTTGTTTGCCAGTGACCTCTTCTCTTAATATTTTGGACAATTCTCTTGACTTTTGCAGTCATATTTTGAATATTTGCTAAAATGTAGCCTTCAGCAGTCTAGATGTGTGAGTTGTTGCTCCACAAACATTTCATGGAACAATGAAGGCCTTGATTGGCTGCGTCAGATGTGCCGAGACCAAAAGAGGAGCAAATGTTTGCTCTGATGCAGTACTCATTGAAAATAAGATTTAGTGTTGAACTAGGTAAAGTATTTGTAATATTAGTTTTAATTAAACACTTAAACGTTTCTTGTGTAATTTGGCTATTACAAAGCTGCCAATGAATCTAATTTGCGTTGGGGTTTGAATATTTTAGGCACATCTGTACGTGGCTTTTTGGAAAGGGGATACATTAATAAAAATGTATCCGAGTGGTTCGTTTTCTGAAGTTCATTCTTACTTTCACTAAGTATAAAAAACCAAAAATGCTTTTTAAAGGTGTCAGTATCGAACGTCCTGCCTCTCTTTCTCACAGGGTTGTGTACCACGAGCTGGTGCTGACCACCAAGGAGTACATGAGGGAGGTGACGACCATCGACCCCCGCTGGCTGGTTGAATTCGCGCCCGCCTTCTTCAAAGTCTCCGATCCCACCCGCCTCAGCAAGCAGAAGAAGCAGCAACGCCTGGAGCCGTTGTACAACCGATACGAGGAACCAAACGCCTGGCGAATCTCCCGCGCCTTCAGGCGCCGTTGATCGGCGTGGCGTCGTAAATCCACGGCGTGGATTTTTGGACGGTGTTTGTCAGCGCCGAGGCGTTGCGTCAGGATTAGTCAGATAAACCGATGGGTTTAGGGTTCCTGTCACAAACACTTTTTAGCTGTGGTTTGTATTTGTTTTATTTGTAAAAAAAAAAAAAAATTTAAATTTTCTTCAATTTAAACCTTTTCAAGGATTTCAGCAAGTTTAGTCGGAAATGGTCATGGCATTATGTTAGAAAATGTCTTTTTTACCCTTGAAAGAAACAAAGCAGCAACTAAAGGAGAACTTATTTCTCCCCTCTTTTGCAAACAGTTTAACAATCCTATTTATTTTAACTCCGTATACAGTTGGGCCTGAAGAAAGACCTGAAGCAGACAGATTTGGCCTTTTTTGTCTTTGTCTGTTAGCTCCTACGTTTCAAACCTACAGGAAACAAAACATGTTTTGGTACATGCATGATAACTAAGGCAAATATCATCTGTGTATCCGCGACTGTAAAACAACCGAAGATATCTTCTCATTAAAGGGGAAAGTTTGCTATGGTCTAATTGATTTTTGATTTAATTTTTTTTTTTCATAAATTCTGAAATAATTTCAGTGTAACAAAATATAAAAAGTTATCTTTTTCTGTAAAATGGATTACTCTGCTGCACATTTCATCGTTTTAATAGGTAACTAAAACTAACTAGACAGTTACAAAGTAAAAGCCTCCCCAAATCATGACGATGCCACTACCGTGTTTGACTGTGGTGATGGTGTTCAAGGCGATGTGCAGCGTTAGGTTTCTGGGCATGTAGCCCAAGGTAAGTACCTACCTACTTAGTTACTTTTCTCCTTACTAACCAGAGGTCTTCTAAAGACAATTGGTGGCACTCATGTTTTATTTAAGGGTATCACATTAATGGTGTGAATACTAATTAACTTCCACTTCACAATGCTGTTCGTTTATCACAAAATCCCAACACTGACAATTTGACGTAGCATGACAAATTCTGAAAACGTTTCGGAAGTTTCGTACTGTTGCTAGTCGCTTGATATGCTTCATAGAAGATTAAAGGAACACTTTGAAAACACTAAAAAATAAAAAAAAATCATGCTGGATTTCCCCACTGATACGGGGTTGGTAATGTGTTAGGAAACATTTCATTTGATGAAAATGATAGACCTACAGAGGCAAGACGCATTTATTTGTATACCACATTTCAGTACAAAGACAAAGTTCTTTACATGATTAAAACATGAAAATAAAACAGAATACAAGCAAGTTGAAATAAAGTATAGAAGCAAAATAAAACATGGGAAAATAGAAACTAAAAGCAAATATTAAAAACAGTTGGACTACAAAGTTGAACTAATGATGTTTCAGTCATGTCATGCTTTTAGGCCCATACTTTTCATCATGAAATCAAACTTTCCACCCTGGGGAAAAGATAGGCCCTGGAAACTTTGCCTTTGACCCGGACATTACACAGAGGGCTTAACCCGAAGCCAGAGGGAAAGTGAAACTGAAAAGCCGGGGCTTTCTCCCGATAAGATGAAGGAGGGTGTCCTGGGGCATCACTGAGCAATGGCACGCATTGATGAGCCACCCTGGTAGAGATGGACTGCCTGTGCAACCTCTGTAGGGTCCTCATGCATCGCCTCATGCTGCCAGTAGTGACGCTGACTCTGGTCAAATGCTGAAAAACTGTCAAAAAGAGAGGGGAAGTAATGTCTCTGGCCTCCACGTCCATAGAAAGAAATGTAAAAATCGACCTACTTTAATTTAGCTTCCTATGGCAGTCATCCAGAGAGGTGAAAGTTTACAACTAGCCAAACTTGGAGCTTAATTTACTGCTTTGTGATATCCCATTAGCCACAAACCCCTCCAGAATGCTCTTCCAGCATCAGCAATAAAAACTAATCTTTTTGGGACAACTGCCGCTTCCTATCATTAAAAAGCAAAATGTATCTGTTATAGCTAAGGTTTAATAGTAGAGATAAGTTGTTTTTACTGCATTTCCTGCAGCAGGCCTGCTCTACTATAACCATGTCCCAGCTGGAGATGATTATCACATAGTTAACAACACAGATGTGACTCAGTCTTTATATGGCCTTAGGGAAGTTCCCTCCACTCCATGGTTGCCATCTATGACTCATAGTTTGACTTTTACAAAATCCTGTCAGTAAGTGAATTAAACCTAATGAAACGGAATGGAAAACACTGGAGTTGGCCTCTGGAACCCAAGGTTTGGTCTGTTTTCTTGTTCCTGTCATGCACACAGGGGCAAAGATGTTGGTGCCTGCAGGTGCGTTGTCAGCAGGATTCTTGTTAATTTTGCTTAAAAAAATATCTCTGGGAGAAAACAAGTTGTTTTTGTTAGAAGAAAGCAGCGGTTTCTGAAACCTGTGCAGCTCCATCAGGATCTCACAGCCTTCACACAGATTACTTGGAGGCTGCTGTTGTCCCCATTGGTCGTGTACCTCTCCCTACCTTCTAAAGTTTGTATTAATGTGCTTGAATATAGCATTTTGTGAACAAACAGCAATTCCTGTTTTTTTTTTTCTTGCTCTCCTTGCTTTCGGTTAATCCAAAATGTTAATGGACGTCAAACAGGGATCTTTAAGAAAGTAAAAATTAGGTTTTGGCTTTTGTATTTTGGGCCACTATTATTAAGCAGAATTATACGACTAAATGAAAAACACATTTTTCCATCTCACTTTTATTTTCTTCTATTTAAGTGAGAATTATGAACTCAAACCTTTCCAATAAACATTTATAATAAAAAATCAGTGCCCAATACAGCCACCCTTCTTTTCAATAACAGTGGTCAACCGTCTGGTCGTGGAGTCTGTCGGTTTCTTGATCTGTTGACTATTGACTTTCAGTGCAGCAGCAACCACGGCCTCCCAGGCACTGTTCAGAGTCGGACCGTTTTCCCTCACTCTACCTCATACCAGTACCCACCTCCGTTTTTCTGGCATCTGACTCCAAGTGGAGCCCTGTGCCCGTTCCTGATCCAGCCATGGGTCCGTCAAGAGTCACTCTCTTTTCATCAGTCCATGAACCTTTGACAAATCTATCTTCAGATATTTCTAGACCCGGTTTAACTTAGATTCAGCTCACCAGTCTCGTTCAGTGGTGGTCAGTTTTCAGCCTTCCTTACCTGGGCCGTGTCTCTGAGCACTGAACATCATATAGGGATTCCAGGTAGGTTGCAGTTATGGAAAATAACAGAACTGGAAGATAATGGCTTCCTGGTAGCTTCATGCTTGATTCTTCTCTAATATTTGGCATTTACCTTCATTTTGTTCCTCAACATGTTTGTTGCAAGGCTGTTGTTTTGCAACAAAACATTTGATGATTCTGTGATCAATTGTACGGCCCCACGATCTAAGTCATTTCAAGAGGGGCGCATCCCTCTGAGATACTTTTGGTAATGTTTGACTTCTCAGTCATTTAAATCTAATTTTTAACAATTTTGCCAAAAAAAGAAGAGGCTGCCTAATAATTACGCACACATTGACATAGGGTGTTAACTTCCTTAGGCCACACCCTCCGCCAATACACATCTCTGCTTTAATCAATTAAAAATTCCAGTTTATCCAGACTGAAATTAAAAAATATGCCTAAAAATCATGGTCAAAATACTCACTTGCCAAATAATTGACACAGTGCATGTATGAATTTCCCTTTTTGAATTGAACCAAAAAAAAAAATTTGTTTTCTGGCCTATTCTAACTTATTGACATAGACTTGTGTGAGACACAAAACTGCTAGCAGCCGTTAACACCGTTTTCTTGGAAACAAAACTTTCCAGTTATTTAAGAGGGATTGCTGTACCTACAGCTATCAATACCTAATCATTGCCTTTAAAAACTGTTGAGGTTTGTTTAGTGCACGACTAACACTTCTTGTGTCAAAAGGCTCTACCACCTGATCAGTGGTTCTCTGCAGCTCCTCCAGAGTTACCATGGGCCTCTTCCTCCTTGCTCAGTCCGTCAGCTTAGGTGAGCGGCGGTGGCTTGGTGGGTTTGCAGTTGAGCCATTCTCTGTTTTAAACATCTCCGTGAGATGATTAAAACATGGGGTACTGTTTTAGAATGTAACCGTTTTAAACAGCTCAAATACACTCCTCCCCCATCCCTGTATGCTGTGTTCCCTCATCTTTACGATGCTGTTTGTTTTCCAACACTAACAAACCTCTACGGTGTCTAATGATGAAGCTTTTTAATGTTAAATTTACATTATGAGATGATGTTTAAATAGAGTAATCAAAATGATCTTGCAACATTCAGGAAAAATATTTTCCCTTTCTAACTTCTGCAATATTCTCATGTTTTCATCAGAAATGTCAGTTTGTCTTTTGTTTAAAAGCCATTTATAATCCAAAATCACCACCAACAAGGTCCAAAGCGGAACAAGGTAGAAACCCATCACCAGTTATACTCATTAGAAAAAAAATACAGTCTGGACTCCACTTGTGGGGTATTATTATGGGTATTTATTATTAAGCAATCTCTTGAACATCATTAATGTTTAGGTATTGAATAGGCTTCAGATGTGGGAGGAATGCAGCTTTTAAAAACAAAACAAAAAAAAAATCCCTAATGAGATTAATTTAAACAAAAACACCATAGCCTTATATACAAGTGGATGGGTGGGCATGTGCAAGAGGTGCATGGTGGGTGGGGGTGGGTGTCAGGGTGTGTATGATGATGAGTTGGTACAACAGGAGGATTTCTGAAGGTGGGTGCAGAATGAAATGCGGGTGGGCTGGCTTTAGTACATGTAGCCTTTGGAGTAGGGCTGGTGGGCCATGTTTTGGGGGGCTTGTTCCGGGGTGTAGGGCACTCCCTCGTCCAGGTGCGACAGTGGCACCGTGTCTTCCTCGTTGACGTAGCGCTCGAACTCGGCCTTTAGGCTCGGCCGCTGATTGTCGGGGAAGGCCAGGGAGATGAGCGCCTCGGGCTCGCACACAAACTTGTAAACATAACGCTCTCCCGCCACCTGACAGAGAGAGAGAGAGAGAAGGAACTCCAATAAAACTGCACCTCTAAGAGAAAAAAAAGCATTTAATGCTTTACGTGTATGTAAGGGCAAGGAAAGAGTATTCACATTTCCTGAACTGTTTGACATTTTGTGGTTTTAATGTGACAAAATGTCAGCTTGATTTGTCGGGGGTTCAGGTGACAGACCAACACAAAGTGGTGCATGATTGTGAAGTAGAAGGAAACTTGAATGTGGTTTTCAACATTTAAAAAAATAAAATAAAAATCTAAAATTTAACCAAGTGCATTTATATTGTGGCATCCTGAGACTTTGCCGAGCCACCTTTAAAGCTGTAAGTGTTTTGGGGCATGACTATACCATCTTTGCACACCCATTTGTTTTTACCAAGATAATCTAATTCAGTCAGATTGGGGTTTTCGGGCCCAATTTTACCATGCTTTAATCTAAACCATTTCATCGCAGGTCTAGCTTTCAGGTTTTTTGTCTGGCTGTAAGGTGAACCTCTGTTCCAATCTCAAGTCTTTACAGCCTTTAACATGGTTTTCTTCCAACATTGCCCTGTATTTAGTTCCATCAACCGTGACCAGCGTCCCCGTCCCTACAACATGATGCTGCCACGACCATGTTATTTCATCTGGGCTACATGGCTTGTAGTGAACTGCCAACGAGACTCGTTAGGGCTTTCTTTCGATATCAGCCTTCTTCTGGCCATTACTTCATTAACATCTGATTTGTAGGGTGATATTCCCACCTAAACTGTGGACCTCTATAACTCCTCCAGAGTAACCATGGGTCTCTTGGCTGCTTCGTCTGATTAAGGTTCTCCGTGCCCAACCTGCCAGTTTAGGTGGGTGTTCATATATTTGTAGGTTTGCAGCAGTGCCATACTCCTTGCATTCTTTAGATTATGGATGGAGCATTGATTTGTGGGACATTCAGAGCTTGGGTTGCTGTTTTATAAGCCAACTCTGTTGTAAACTTCTCAACAGCGTCCTCCCTGACGCCGTCGGCTATGTTCCTTGGTCTTCATGACGCCGTTTGTTCTTAAATGTTCTCTGACAAACCTCTGAGATCTTCACAGAACAGCTGGATTTATACCCAGAATGCCATGCTTACTTCTGACGACCGCTTGCACAGGGTTTTTATTTAGAGGTGTTAAGAGGAAAGAGGGCTAAATAGGAACGAAGACCACACTTTTTAGGTTTCATTTCTGACCAATTTTGAAAACATAACCCCCCCCCCCCCCACACACACACACTTCACAATTATAAACTGCTTCCTGTTGGTCTGTCTCATGAAATCTATTGAAGCTTGTGTTTATAGTGTGACAAACTGTGACAACCTTTAAAGGTTCTAAAAACTTTTGCACTCATCACGATGTCCCCCTCAGTGGGTGTCCCCTTTGTACCTTTTGCATGATTCCCTTCTCGTAGTAATAGCGCAGAGAACGGCTGAGCTTGTCATAGTTCATGGCTGGACGGTTCTTCTGCATGCCCCACAGTCTGGCCACCTGAAGAAAAGAGAAGTCAGAGTCACACACATGTCAGCAGCGTTTTTGTTTGTCGTGCGTTTCTCCTCCCGGCTGTAATTCGGCTCCGTGACCACTAAGGGCCCTCAGCAGCAAAGCAAACTCCCCGTCTGGTCGTAAGTTCAACTGCCTCAAAACATGCCAAGACCGGGGCGAGTCCCCACATGTGGATTCACTTCCTTTTTATGTAACCCATAACCACTTGAATGCAACCAGAGTCCCGCAGTGTTTTGCAGTGAAACGGGGAGCAATGGCTGTCAATGAACAGCTGTAAAACATGGCTACAGTCTTCAATTAAGCTATCAACCGAGGTGGTAGTAGCTCGCACAGGCGAGAGGGAGACAAACACCTCTGAGGAATAATGGGGGATGATGGGGGGGGGGGGGGGGGGGGATGTGAGATTCACAACTGAAGTGGACCAGTTTCATCCCCCAGCCGCCCCGTTTGATCTCTGAGTACGCTCTCACGCCTAATTGCTCCTATAAAACTCTGAGCCCATTCATTTTTAATGTACAGTAAAGAGATAATGGAAAACACGATATGGACCTGTCTGTCTTGAAAAAAATAAAACACAACAAAAAAATAACCTAAATGGACCAATCAAAGCACAGATTTAAACATTGTGTTAAATGTCTCTCAAGTGAAAGAAACAGAGATATATCTGTGGTGCCGTTTATCCTGTGTTAATCAGATCAGCATTTCACGTGCTGAATAATAAGATGTCACTCTGAACTGTTGAAATCTGGATAAAAAAACACTGGAGAAAATGAAGTCCAAAAATAACCCCTGCGTTCTGATCAGATCAGCGTTGTACATTAGTCATGAATGCCATTAAGTCGGCCCGTGAACAGAGTGCTGCGCGGTAATGGGCCATAAACTGTACGTTTAAATTATTCATCTTTCTCCAAACATAACCGAATCGTTATTATGGCAAATCTGCAGTTTTAAGCAGCTACAAAATTGCGCTAAAAGTTTTAAACATCCTAAATTTCTTAAATATGTCGAGCCTTTAGGGAAGCCTTGGACAGTCAGCTATTGATCAAGACCAACCAAGGTAACAGGAAAGCCTGGCTGCTTGGAAGCAGAGTGAAAGTAGATGGGGCATGACTGAAGACTTTTGCACAGAGCTGCATAAAGGTCTTGCAATGAGCAGCCATCAGATGCATGCTGGATCAGAGCTTGCACTTCCAGCACCATTTTCCAGACATTACATGATTGACTCGGGCAATTTAATTAAGCTACATTTATGCTAATTATGAACCTAGATGCAAAGACAAATACTTCTAAAACAGCTTCACCGTGAAAATAATGTATCCATGCGGTGATTCACTTTGCCACAATGCGCAATCCCTCATTTTAATGTTGGCAAAGTCCATCGAAATTTATGTAAATTACTGAACGGGCGAGTAGCTTTTTGTTCTCAAAGGCCAGAATTGTTTCTGTTTGGAAGATTGCACAGGAAAAAAATACCTTGTTGATTTTGAAGCCAAAAGAAGTGACCTGCTCCTTTAGTGCTTACAAAGTACCTCTTGCACATGCCCACCCATCCACTTGATATTTCATGAGACTTAAGGTCATGAACTAATGGTCGGGTATTCTTCTCAGGATTGTCTGCCATGCAGCAGAATTCTTAGTTCCCTCAATTCATCCACTGCTACTACACTGTTACTGATTTCAGTAACTATGTTTCTCATCCGTTCCTGAATTTCTTCCGGTTGGGGCATGTTGCTTTTTGGAATATTTCAGCCAACTTCATATCGCCAGACGAGTTCTATTTAACTGATTTCTTGATTGTACAGTCCTCGTTGTGTTCATGCTATGATGTGGTTCATGCCTGGGATTTCTAAAATACGTGCTTCACAGTTTAATCATGATTTAAAAAAAAGGGGGGGGGGCAAGGCAAGCTGCTTTCTGCTAACGGCTTTTTGTTGTCATCCATAGGGAACGAGGCTTCCCAATCCAAATGATACAGCGTAAAGGTAAACATCTTTGCTTCTCTTTACGTTACGGGAATTGGCAGCTGATGGAGTCTGGGCTTCTTGAAGGAGTCTTGGGGAATATTTAATCTACTATCCATTGGGAATTGTGCTGAGGGGTTACTTTGAAACCTGCTGGCGGAGAAAACACTTGGAAAGTGGATTCAGCCTTAGCAGAATTGTTGCAGAAACGAACCACTGTTCATGGCTCCTCTGACTCTGCTGGTCATAGGCAAATTTAGATTTTAGACCCACCTCTTCGGGCTCGATGAGTTTGAACTCCATGCCGCGGCCGGTCCAGGCGATGAAGTGGGAGTTTCCCGGATCGTCCAGAAGGGCCACCAGGAACTGCCAGAGTTGCAAAGAGCCACGCCGCTGGTAAGGCGTTCCCTCACGGAAGACACCGCCCCCCTCCTGCTTTACCTCACCTGGACAAGGAACATAGAGAAATGCTTCAGTTTCAGAAGAGGTAGCCAGAAACGGCTTGTTGTAGTCGCACAATGGTGCTTTTTTGATGCTTCGGGTGTCCTGGTTTCTCTCGGTCATTATCAGGCTTCTAACTTATTGTTGAGAAAAATAGTACCAGTGTGGCCATAAATAAACCAATAAATGGGAAGAGATCAAATATATATGTGAAGAAATAAAAAAACGATAGATAAACTATATGTTACAGTATATGTGACATTGAAATACAAAAATTTTAATGAACATCGGTTGTTTTAATAAAAAAGAAAATTGCATGATTGATTTCACAGTTGTTATTTTTTACAACTGGACAATCCAGAAGGTCTCGTACTGAAATAGCCTCAATGTTGGAAGGGATTCTTTTTTGCTTTCATAAACAACAACACATTTCTACATTGTTTATGTTTCAATTTTAATGCTTATTTGTTTATTTTTCATTTTGTTTTTCTGTTGATTTTTCTCATGACTTTTCTTCTTTAAATAACATTTTAAATATTTTTTCCTTACTCTTTATTCTTGTACTCCTTTTGCACGTTTGTCTTTCTCATCGCCATTTTTTGGGATGTGAGGAAATAAGGACAGTCTCATGAGGATAATCTATTTAATCAGCTTGTTGGGCCAACACAAAACAGTTGTGCGTACGTCTGCAGTGAGTAATCCTGATGATGGTCAGTGTAAAACACTCTTTGAACTCACATGTAAAATCGAGGCATTTTAAACACCGCTCCAACGTGGTTACTGAGCATTTTTAAAGCCACCTCCTCCTTTTACATCAGCACTATATTTAGCTTGATGCAAAGCCAAGAGTTCCTAAAGCCGTCAGGCATCAACTGCACCTTTATGGTTTGCAAGCATGTCTGAAAGGTTTCTTATGTGTGTCATGATGCGCACTAATAATTTATCTGTTTCTATTGTATATGGAATTCCTAAATTCAGAAAGCAAAATGTGCTGCACTGAGACAGAAATATAAAAATTATATTATTACTATGATATTATTGGAGAACGTGAAATAAATGTGGTCCGGTTAGGAAGAAGAAGAAAAAAAACAGTCCCTAAGAAAGCTGTAAGTAGGGTAACCTACGCATGTTCCAGTTCGGTTCTCAGTTGGTTACCTGTAACTGGATATGTTGTACACATCTGTAGGAACCTGAGAACTGTTGCTAAGTTACCGCTGCTGCTGTCTCCCAGGGAACTCAGTTGGTTCAACCCATCGCCGACACCTCGGGCTTTTCACTCAATCACTTTTAGCGTCAACAAACAGCCGCACCATGGGAATCTGCTCGCCCGTGTGACAGCCGAGCCCCGCGTGACGAAACCGAACCCACTTAGTAAAAGCTTGGGAGCGCACAAACCTGTTTACATCTCAACCAGGGAGCTCAGGTGTCTTTACAATGTAGACGCAGGGCTTGGAGTGACCTCATCTATGATACCCTGAGCGATGCCCTAAACTAGCAGCTCGTCTGTTGGGACTGAGGTGTGTAAATGTGTGGGATTGAAGGGTGTGCGCGCTCACCTTCGAACTTTTCTGGAACAACGCGGGAGTCGTTCTCGAACAGATAGCCTGAGAGACAAGAGGGGAGCCGTTGTCAGAGTATCCAGCGGCCTTGACCTGAGAACAACTCAGCTGCGCTTTCAGGATTCAGTACCAAACTTTGAATCCTATCTCCCAAGGAGCTACAATCACACTGGAATAACACTGAGGGAATAAGTGTGCATTCTACTTTGGAAACATACTTTAGAAAATGGGGGCATGGTTCATAACTAAAGCATCTGAAAGTGCTTTGGGCATTTAGGAAAGCTTTGAGAAGCTGAATTTGACCAAAACGGGCCCAACAAACAGTGGGAGCGAGGGCAGGGGTTGTTTTCCTTTTCTTTTTTTTCGGAGAACCATTCTGCTTTTTCCAGGAGTTGTGTTTATTCAAGGATTCATGAGGCAGGGGTGAGCTTTGAGCCTCTGCCAATGGAAACATGAAACATGCCACTGGTTGTCCAATGGAAACATGGACACTGTTCACCGGTTAGCCAATGACCACAGAGCCGTAATGAGGGAAGGTTCATCGCAGATAAAGATTTTTAGAGGGAGATTGGCATGCATGAAACTGTAACCCTTGTAGATATGAAAATGGAAAAGGACTTTAATGACACAATGTAAAGGGATTTGCAGTACAGCTTGAGGAAGAACATAGGAAATTTATAGTTACCTTCATTGCTGTGCTGGGGATTCGGATAGGCCTCATTGTGGTGGTACATGGAGGGACAACCAGGCACATCTGGCACAGAAATATTAAGAGCTACAGGTCAGTAACAGTAGCAGAGTTTTATTTCCTCAAACATAAGAAAGTCACAGGAAGCCCTGTTTGCAGTTTTGCCAAAAGCCATCTAGACTCCAGGACACAGCAAACCGGGTCTGGTCGGATGACCTTTTTGGTCTACATGTGATACGCGGTTTGTGGAGGAAAACTAACACTGCGCACCAACGTATAGTATTTATAATTATAGCCAAAGTTGGTTTCGACAGATATTTAAGTTGGGTGGGTTGAATACAAATGCAAGTTCCATTTTTCCGATTTCTATTAGTAAAAAAAAAAAAGAAAACCATGCTCCTTTATCTTCGACTTTACAATTATGTGTTGGTCTAATCCCATAAAATCCAGTAAAATGTCAAAGGAACGTGACGATATGTGAAAAACATCAAGGGTCAAATTTAGATTGGGCCGAAGGTAGACCAGAACTTAAGGTGTAAGAGTAAAGAGATTCAGCCTTAAAGACAGAGTCTATGGTCAGAACTATAATGTAAAAACAACCAAATTCTACAAAATGTCAGATCTACAGTTTTATTTAGTATGATCTTCTACCTGCTAACTGATCAAACAGTGATCAAATGGCGCTAGACAGCAGTATCCATTAGAGAAAGGGGGTGTGTTGTACGTTAGCCATATATCATATGATCACCATCAGCATTGCAAGGACAAATGGAGCATTTACCAGTGTCCCTGTGGTTCCCAGATCAGACCCATTCACCAGACCAGAAAAGCAGAACTTTGTTGCCGTTCCTGCACCTTGTCGGGGGACATCACCGACTGGCTCATTCACCAAATTAAGCCGTTGTGCTTCATTTCCTTTAGCTGAGCTGCTCACCTTTGTGCGTGTGCTTTTCTTTTTCTATAGCTGTCTGTGCACACACAAAGACGATGAGTCAGCAGCTATTCTATATGTATTTACCGGTATTCGTTTATTTCCACCGACTGCATCGCTGAGAAAAGCAAGTGGACAACAGCCGAAATGCACAGACCTTTTGACTGTGGCTCTCACTGTAGTGACTCACTCCTGGGGAATGCAGCTGCAGCAGTGCGGTTTGCGATAAGATGCCACGGGGGAAAATCAAACCCTCCGTTCCTCGGCAGGAGCTTTCGATCATGCTGTAAATAATACGTCTGGCGGCAACGGGGAGTGATGGGCAGATCTGGGTGTGAGAGCGCCGGGGTTGATTGTGCACTGAGCTGAGAGACTCAAGTGACACGACAGCGGAGTCACATTGACAATTTGGGTATGGAATTAGGAGTTTCAGCCTCGACTGCAAACTGGTGGCACGTTTCTATCTGTTGTCAGTCTCATTATCATTTTTCCTGTTAATAATTAAAAAGCTGAAGCTTTTGGAGACATTTTTTTCTCCTACCAAATAAGCATCATGTGAACCGCTACCATCAACAGCAACACATGAGGCCAACGCTGCCATTTTTTGTTTAAACAGACGAGTCAAGCTGAAGCCTTGAGTACTGATCGCTCAGAAAGGCAGTTTTCAACGGTCTTTCCTATCTTGAAATGTATCCTGGCATATTTAAAGAAAGAAAAAAGTTGCACAGGTCTAGTGGTGAAAAAACAAAGGGGATTTTGTGGACCATTCAGCCATGTCAAGTCTCTGCAGCATGCCTTATGTCGGGATCAAGGCTGTCAGAAAGGGGTACGTTTACCTTTGCCATGACGTCACTCCCTAGTTTTATTAGGTTTTTTCTCCATATTTTAAGAAGCAACGTACAGTGTGGGGTAAGGAAACTTCAATGCTAACCAGAAAAAAAGGTCATGCTGTCAGCTTCGTTTAAGTTTCACGCACTCTGCCCAGCCGAGGTCAGTGAATCTTTATTGGTGTAGACAGGATGCTGTAACATGAGATAAAGTTGCTATTTTTGGGACATTTTTTGGGATATCGGAGTTGCAGTTGCATTGATCCTGCAGCTGTGGTGGAAGGAGTAAAAACAAACAAACAAAAAAAAATGAAACTGTCTGGCTTGTCGGATGGTGAAACTGTATACTCTGCAGTACAGAACGCTCAGTAGGTGACACCACAATAATGTATTTCAATGGCAGCATCTCTTTCTATGCCATTAAAACAAAAGGCAGATGTGTAATAGCATGATGAGGGTATTAACACCCTAATAACCTAATAACACTGGGAGATGAAGGTTTTCATTTTAATTATTTATTTCCAAACTACATTACATATGCGCATTGCCTCCATAGGGTTTTTACTTAAGACAGATTGAGTTCACAGTTGGCTTCCTGTATGGTACCCATTTGGCCATTTGGGGAAAAAAACAAACAGCTGAGCACCCTACTTAGGTCTCAAATGATATTTCAAAGATCCAGTTCATGGCATTTTCCTGCATCCAACCGACGCAGCGAATTCACATGAAATCAGAATCAAAATGGGGCCCATTTTTTCGGACCATTTCGAACCCAAATGATCCTGATGTTCAAAACGTTGGCCGTTGAAACTGCTAAGTGGCAGCTTTTGAAAAATGGAGAAAAAACTATTTGGAAAGGTTAAAACAGTGAAAAAAACGAGATAAGACTGTAACACAACCTATGCTCATTGACGCTGGTTCTGATCCCCAATCAGGCCAGTCAGTCATTATTTGAAATATTTAAACATCTAAAGAGGTAATACATCTTGACATTTTAATCAAGTGTGGGGTAATAATACTAATAATAATACTTTTAACCACGACTTTCCGCTGAATTAACCCTGAATAATGAACCTTCTGTGACACCGGGCCCTGAAGTTTGTTAAACCATTTCAGAGACGCTTCCAAGGAAGCCCCACCAAATTCAACCCTAAGCAGTTATCCATAGAAAAAAAAAAAACATCCTCCTGTATTTTCTCCCTCTTTCTGTCTCATGATTGTGAACATTTGCTTCAAACATGATGGTCATTTCAGCGCAGGCGGTCTGGACCGAAATGTCCACCCATGGCTCAGGAGCATCTTTATTTCAGGTGAATGAGGACAGAACGTGCGCCAAGTGTTGAATTTCTCAGAAAGGAGCGAGCAGATGAGCTCCCTGCTTGTAGCGTTTGTTGTTAAAGCGCCTGAGCCGGCTACCCCACCCCTTCCACCAACCCGCCCCACCTTCAGTCTTATACCCTCCTCCCCCCAACACCCTCTCCTGCAGCCCAGCCAGTGAGAGGTTTGAGTTACCGCCGCCACACTCATTTTTCCATTATGAGTTCATCTGCCTGCAGAAAAAGGAAGCCGCTGGTGCAACCTGAAACCCTGGAGCACTCCGCGAGGGACTCTAGTCTTTCCAGTGCCCTCCATTTTCTCAATGAAATTCCTCTGCCTCTCTCTCTCTCTCTCACAGAGGGCGGAGTGAAGCTGCAGCCAGGGGAAGAAGAAACTAAACTTGTTTTTTTTTCTTCTTCTTTTTGCTGCAGAGTGTCAGAGAGTTGAAAGGAGGAGTCTTGGTGGCTAGAGGCCGAGAGGCAGTCAGCTTTCAGGGGGAAAAGTTTGTTTTTCCCCTTGTACATTTTGTTCTCCTGTTAGCCACGCTCACCAAAGACCTTTCCTCTCAAAGCAAAAGCATTTCCGACATTCAATTGCTTATTCGTTGAAGTCTTTTTAGTTTTCGCCATTCCTTAAAAACCGGCAATGTCTTTGAAGTTTCGCTTTACTTAATAAATTGCTGGCAATACAGCGGGAAGAAGCAGTCAACTTGTCCGTGGCAAGTCTGGAAGAGCCGCAGAGATCTACAGCTGAGGCGGGGAAATCTGTTGAAATCACAAGTATCCATGTTGCAATCCACAAAGCTGTCCTTTAAGAATGGCATTGTCAAAAGAAACCTTTCTGAAGTCTTGGCACAAACCATGAAGGGGTTGGGTTAGGGTTCTGACAGAGCTCGTGGAAAAACACACTTTGGTGGGGTTTATGTTTATGGTCTACATGAAGAAAAAACTGTGTGGAGGAAAAACTAAAAAACTAAAATCTTGCTGTAACTTTTGTCTTGACTTCTCAGGATGGACATCTCCCCACCTCTCCAAACAGTGCTCGCTCTAAACGCTGCCAACTGCGGGTAGGAGTATGACAACTCAGAAAGTCCGTGCATATCCTCAGAAGAGCTGGATTATTTTTAAATAATATATTCATTTTTGTTTACCTATTCAAGAACATTTATCCCCTCTTGTACTTTCTCCCAATTTATGTTTCAACCACAAACATTCAACAGTTGTAGGGATGTTACGGAATAGACACAAAGTGGTGCGTAGTTGTGAAGAGCAGTTTTTAATTTTGAGTAAATCTGAAAAATGGGACATGTATTTGTATCCAGTGCCCACCTGAGTAAAAAAAAAACTTTCAATTCTCAATTGAATTTAAGTCTGGACTTGGACTGGGTCATTCAAACACGAAAAGTCTCCAGACTGTTTCAGTGTGGGGACGGTGTGTTCAGGGGTTGTATCTGAGCAAGGCAAGAGATGGTAAAAGCTAAACAGTTTCGTACAGAGACGGTGTTCTGTATCACTCACCAGGCTCATAGGTGTAGTCTGTGGGCTCCTGCTTAACCATCATGTGGGCTGGTGGAAACCTGTGTGGATGTGGCTGTGGATGTGAGTGCGGATGTGGGTGGGGTCCGTGCCCGTGGCCCTGTCCGTGACCCGGTCCGGCCATGTGAGCCGCTCGTTCATACAGAGGGTCCAGGTATTCTTGCTTAAAGCTTTGCTGCAGGTAGGGCACGCAGGGGTCAGAGTGCTGCCGATGATACGCCCCACCACCACCTCCTCCGCCCCCTGGACCTCCACCCCCTCCTCCGCCACATCCACCGGTGGCATGCCCTGCTGGGGCAGAGGCCATGCGCTGAAAGGCCTGCGCTGGTGGGGGAAACTGGGGGCACATAGGGTCTGCTGAAGCGCCCTGAAACCTGGAACTGGGGGATAAAACACAACGTTCACCTTTAACATCTAAAAGTTAACGTCAAATGGAAAATGACAGGGAAGATTTTTCTCGCTGTGTGACCTGTTAATGTGGTAATTGTTGCTGGGAAGGGGTTGGGAGGCGGCAGCTGGGTTCAGGTAGCCGGCGTCCGGTCGGCCAGCTGCTGCAGGCTTGGGGGAGTAGTGCTGCTGCATTGGAGACATGGGAGTACCCGGACAGGAGCTCTTTGCTCCTCCTGCAGCCCTTTTCTGCTCATAGGCACTGTTAAAAAAAAGGACAAAAAAAAAATCACACTCGAATTCATATCACAGCAATGTGGGGGAGGGGGGGTTGTTTTTTTGCAGTCAATACAACAAACAGAGCTAATGGGAGATTGGTTGGAGCTCTTTTGTCAATAATGTGCGGTTTTAGCTCTGCTGATGTATTCTCACCATTACTAGGTCATTGCTCATGTATAACCATCGCTGCAGCGAAAAAGCAAACCAAATGGTGTTTTGCTTCCTTTATTTTGTTTTTGTTAGCAGGAAAATTAATATTTACAAAGGCACTGAATCATCTTTCTTTCTTTTTGTGTCTTGAGTGCTCTGCTTCCACTTTAATGAATTAAACGTGTGGCAACGTGGCAGCCAGAGCTCCAGAGCACTGTGCTTGACAGTTGGTAAGGTGGCATTGAGCATCATGGTCGAGCATCTCTACCAACATATCTGCTTTGGTCTTATCTGTACCAAGGGCTTTGTTCCACTGGTCTCGCGGTTCCTTCAGAGGCTACTTTGCAAACCTATGTTTTGCTGCCACATTATAAGAGAGAAAAAGATTTCTCTCGACAACTTATCCAAACAGGACATGTTTATTCTGATTTTTCTACTTGGGCTGTCTTGAACATTAACATTTAACACACCACCGCTGGGGTATAGAGTCTGCGGTGGAACTTGAGGCTTTTCAGGAATTTCTTTGAAAAACTGCATGCTGAATTTGCAGAAGCATCATCTCCTGAGAAAGTTAGCAGCTTTGTTAAATGTTTTCAACTTGTGAATAACCGTTGTCACTTGTGGACTTCTAACGGTTTGGGAATGGCCTTGTGTGATGGGCTGCAACATTTGCTTTTCTAAGTTGATTTCCGATGTCGCTCCACCATGACAAAACCAGCAGGTACCTGCGGGGTTTCTAGAGGTGGTCACGGTGAGGATAATTGCTTAACTGGGTATTTTAATGAAAACCACCTTGCTGCTACGTTCCCTTTTAGATCTTACAGAAGAAGCAAAGCTGTACTGAGTTTTTCCAAAGACAGTACCGATGGTAATAGAAACCTTGGCTTTATTCCGCTAATCAAAGTGAAAAACTATGATACCTGGCATAAAGGCACTGCTCTCCGCTGGGGTAGCTGAAGGTTTGTTTGTGGCTACAGGACTGGCTGGGGTCAGAGCCTGGGCTCTGTGGTTCCTTCTTGATGGTGACTGGAGGACTGTGAAATGCCACTGCTACAAAAGATGACAAACAGAAAACAGACATAAAGGTGAGCTCATGCGCGTAAACAAAAGAGGTTCCTAGATTCTTTTGTGGTTCAGCCCTGCCCCGATACTACCGTCTGCAAGCTCCGAGGCAGAAGGCTAATTCTCCTGTCTGCACTGGAATGTCTTTTCGGTGCCAGCCACAAAAAAACAAAACAAAAAAAAAGCTTAAATCGAAGTCAGTGGGAGCACAGGGCAGCAGACAGACACACATAAACACACAGTTACATAAACACACAAGCTTGCACACGACTGCATTCCAGCAGCCCAAAGTGTCCTTGCCCACTTTTGTTTTTCTCTTCCAGACACAACTGCAGCCAAAGCTTCCTCTGTCCAAGTCAGGCTGGAAGCTAAACACGCACACGGGCCGGAGAGACGTCTGCTGGCCGACATCTCTTTCAGAAGGACACATACAGTAAATCCATTGCTCAGCAGTCTTTCCTGTTTGCATCCAGATGTTAACCATCGCTTTGTGCCCAATGTAACCTGGCGAGGCCACATGCACCATAAAGAATCCACTCAAACTGCCACATGCTGAACTGTCTATCAAGCCCGACTGCTGGAGGGGACCTTTTGCCTCGATGGCCACAAAAACCACCCAAAGTGGAGCTTCAAACTGCGCAGAGGGCTCATGTTTATTATGCGAGGGGAGGTTTTCACCCAGAGAACTGTACAGGATGTTTTTCTGGTCCCGACAGGGTAAACAGCAGCAGCTGTGCGCTTCCAGCTGGGGAAGGGAGGCACACATTTGTGTGTGTGTGTGTGTGTGTGTGTGTGTGTGTGCATGAGCGCACTCGTCGGCTCGTCTGTCTGCTGAACGTGTGTGTGTGTGTGTGTGTGTGTCTGCTGTGGGCGTGGAGCTGACGGAACAGGCCACACTGAAAGCACAGCCCAGGTAATTACAAAGTAATGTCGTCCATTCACAAAAAAAGAAGAAGAAACATCTGGCTCGCTGAATGAAGCACAAAATGGCTGTGAGGTAGAAAGCAAGAAGAAAAGCCGGAGACTTCATGTGACAGACCAACACAAAAGGCACGCAACGAAAAGGATGCACCTTTTACAATTTTAACAAATTCAACAAAAATGTTTTAAGGCGTTTGCTTAGATTTGTATTCAGCTGCCCTTTCCTCTGATTCTCATGAATAAGACTCAGTCAAACCACCTGGCTTGGAAGTTAATTTATCTCAGTATAAGTCCAGCTGTTCTGTGAAGGCCTCAGAGGTTTTTTTTTTTGAAAATCAAGGAGGGCAGCACACAGATCAGGGAGAAAGTGGGAAAGATGTTCAAAGCAGATTTAGGCTATAGAACAATTCTCAATCTGTCATCTGAAAATGGAAAGAGTATAGCAAAGGTGCAAAGCTATCAAGAAATGGTTGTCCTACTACAGGTTGGGCAAGGAGAGCATTAATCTGAGTTAGCCTGGCCAGCCAAACTGACTTACACGGGGCGTAGGTCAGTCTGGTAAGGCTCCACCATCTCTCCTCTGATATTATATTTTTTTTTTTAGACAAAAGCTGCAAAAATTGTTCACAGGAGGGTTTGCTCGATGGCATGACACGTTTCACGGACTACAAATTACAAAAACGGAACGCGTCGCTTGGAGTTTTTTGCGTCGCGTCAGTGGTCATCTGATTGGTTCAAACCTATTGGCGCTGACCCTGTTAGTCCCGCCGTTGAAATCCTAGCTCCTTTCCACACGGATTTATGCCATGTATATGCCGTATATCACTCTGAAAACCCCTTTGAAAGATCAAACATTTTTGATACGCAATGTATACACCGTAAATCAGTCTGGCTGGCCGGGCTAAATCTGAGTAGCAGTAAAAAACATGGATGACACCACATCTAAGAAGGTGCTCTGATCACGTGAGACAAAAACTGGACTTTTAGACATGTATGCCCATTGTGAATATTGGTAGTGGCAGCATCATACTGTGGGGATGTTTTTCTTCAGCAGGCGCAGGGGAGCTGGTCAGAGTTGATTTACAAGACAGATGGAGTTAAATAAAGGCCAATCCTGGTAGAAAACCTGAAAGATTCTGCAAAAGACTTGGGACTAGGCTAAAGATTCACCTTCCATTTGTCTGTCGCAGGGGTCACCAACATGGTGCCCACAGCCTGTTCTAAAAAATAACCCCCCCCCCCAGTGAGCTGCATTTAAAATGCTATTTTATACAGATGCTTTTCCTTTTCAATCATAATTGTATTTACATAGATTTAAAAATGCCAAAAGCATTTAAAACATATTTATATTACGTAAAGTTAAAGTGAGCTTGTACTCTTGTAGTTCAAAGGTCAGTACAGGTAGCCCTTCGTATGACACAGTACCGATGAAGTAGCTCTCAGTTTCAAAAAAGGTTGGCGACCCCTGCTCTAGACGTTCAAAGCAGGTTAAGACAAACCCCAAAAGATGTGCTGCTATAATTTCAGCAAAAGGTGATTCAACCCAGACTGGCTGAATAAAAATGCATGCCTCTCTTTTAGAAACTGTGAAAGTCGTGTATAATTTCACCTCACATTTATGTGCTACTTTGTGAAGAAGAAAATCCAAACAAAATATGCTGACATTTGTAAATTTCATGTAATGTGACAAACTGCAAAAAGCTTTGGGAGTTTTACTTTTTTTACTGTTCAAATTAGTCACATTTCATGTTTATTTGGTTCATTTTGTGGCGTTAGATTTGTATCCTTGTTAAGGTTTTTTAAAAAAAAAATTCCTCAAAGTTTATGCTTTTGCATTTCCTTCTTGTAACTTTGACCCTTTTGCCTTTGAAAGATCAAACATTTCCAATAACACACCGACAGCCGAGCGGCGCTTCTCATCATCACGACCTTCCTAAATTTTGCTCTGCAGTCTCTTTACCATGGCAGGCAGGTGAGGAAGTGTTGGCTTTAGCCAAGGATCAACAGGATTAGAGAGCATTTACCCAGATTTCCCAGACAGACGCGGTGGGGATTCCAGCCTCCTCTGAATCTCCGACACAGTGTCTGCCGGCGCATTCACACAGAGGGTGGCACATGACTGCCGCTCTAATAATACGAACGTGTTTGTCTGTTGACATTCCCCTCTCTTTTTTCTCAGGCACGGTCATGAACTGCAAACAATCCTCAGAGGGAGTGTGCACAACTTGACTCACAACGCAGAGCAAACTAATACGACTGGGAGGGATGTTGCCCTTGATGTTGCTCTGCCCAGGTTCTCAAGATGTTCTCGTCTAACCTAAATAATGTCAGCTAGACTGGGGAGTGTTGCATTACTTGCATGTTTTGTTGAAGTTCAGCTATGTTGTTTCTTTCTAGATTTCCTGTTAATAATAAACAATTAATGCAGCAAATGCAGAAGTTGGCTCTTATTCACAGGAGGCTGTGGATATGGCGCGTCTTTCCCAGTAAGCGCAGGGTTGTTG
The DNA here is from genome assembly GCA_037039145.1 of Fundulus diaphanus. Taxonomy (NCBI): domain Eukaryota; kingdom Metazoa; phylum Chordata; class Actinopteri; order Cyprinodontiformes; family Fundulidae; genus Fundulus; species Fundulus diaphanus. The sequence goes on along the minus strand of CM073143.1, from coordinate 21,587,549 downwards.
GTTCATTTCCTGACTCCTCCCATCTGTATGAAGCCCAGATTTCTTCCTCTAGCTCTCTCTTCTATGTTAACCTCCATGTTGTCCCACGTAAGCCTCCATGATTTTATTTATTTAAAATTTATTGTAAGGGCAGCTCATTAATTTGGACACCTTCAAATTCCTATGCCTGCAACATTCAAAGTTCCTAATATAAATTATTTTTTGAATAATCAGCAACAAACCTCATAATAAAAACCAAAACAGTAAAGGAATAATTTGATGTATCATGCTTATTAAAATTTGTCAATAATTCCCCAAATTCATAATTAAATAACATTTAGATATAGATATTCTTTGGTTCAATTCACAATTGCTTTGGACCATTCAGTAATGCGGTACCGCGCACGTGACGTCACGGCCTTAAGAGTAACGCCCCTTTTGCCGCACCGGTAGGGCAAACAGTCGTAGAACGCACATACAAACCAGCCATTACAAGCGCAACAGAACCAGCGATATGACCGACTTTGCAGCCATTAAACTTACCCAAGACGATGTCCCAGGCGCACGGTTTACTGGTCGCACTGTCGAAGAACACACCAACCTTCAGCTGAAACGGTGGCTTGAGTGTCGAGGGCTCAAAAAAACCGGAAGACGGGCCGAGTTGATTCAACGGTAAGCTTTGTTTTTTTCCCTGCTCGGCGTTCATGCCTTTGTTATGATTTCCACCGTGCTCCGTTCACGTCGGCCTTTTTTGTTTGTTTGCAATCAACGTCCAGGAATCTGTATATCTTGCCAATAGGTAGCTACAAAACGATTGTTCACATCTCAGAATCTTTCGCTTAAGAGATTCAGGGCGTTTGTTTTTGAGTAAGCTATCCCGGTAGCAGGGTACCATGTTAGCGCCTGCTAACATGCTAGCCTATATGCTATCATCACCCTTTCCACCGACAAAATGCTTGCTACATATGTAGGTGAATTTGGTAACTTTTTCCGGGTTGAAATGTTGTGTAGGCCGCCCGCACAAGTGTACCCAACGCACACACTTCTCCTTGGCACTCTTGAGTTTCGGGAAATTAATGAAGAAAACATCCTTCATATGCGGCCGATCAGCGTACCTCGAGTCGCTGTTGCACGTCCCATAGCAACAATGTTTATAAACCATGGTCTTAGATGTTGGAAAAAGCAGTCGTTTACCGAGTAAAACCTAGGCTAACGCACGTCTCTTCCACAGCAAAACAGCGGCGCGTTTGGGAGTTTGCCCTACTGCGTACCACGTGATGTGACGTCATCGTGACGTGGTGTTTCTAAAAATAGCTCGCGCGCGGTACCGCATTGATACAGTGAGTCATCAAACATATCCTCACATCTGATTGGTTAACCTGCCCAGTTCTCCACTTTGTACCCGCCCACTGATTTTAATGGCTAAGGCTGATAATAAAATCACAACATTGTTGTGTCCAACCTTAATCTAATCATTCATAAATGATAAATAATTATTTAGAGGCGCCCTGTCTGACAAATTTCTGGACTAAAAACAAACCTCATAAATTCAGAAAGTTATATGCGAACAAAGTTTCATTGCTAGCTAGTAGCAAACCCCACACATAGAAAGAGAAACTTCTGAAATGAAGTTAACAAATTAAAAACATGTTTCCCGAGGTAATATACCTAATTTGGCAAATATCTAACACCAGGGGGCCCGACGATGTGGTTTACGGGGCAAAAACAATGAAACGTGCCAATAGGTTTGTACACACATTCATTATAACTAAGGCCCCATCTTCCAATCAATGGCTAAAGTGGAATAAATCTAAACTATAGACTTTTTAAAAAGATCAACAAAAACCACCCAGTGTGTCTGACATTTTCAGGATCTACCTTGAATTAACATAGGATTTGCTACAAAATGTTTCACCTCAAAGTGCATAATTATAATTTTACAAGTTCATTTGTTGAGTATCTTTATGCCTGAAACTCGTGGAACACTTCAGTGTAACGGTTGCCACTTCCTGATCATAGATTGCCAACGAAAACACACATTTTCTAATCCATGTTTGTGTTTCTGTTCTGTACATTGATGCTAATGACAAATTATATTTTTTTTCCATAAAAATCTTATATCCAAAAGCATGAAATAAATGGAACTTGAGTCTTTAATGAAAACGTTAGCATTTTCTTCTAAAACTTTGGCCAAATATCACCTTGAAATTGTACATATTTCTTCAGATATTTATAAAGCTCAGAGCAATATGGGAAGCCAATAGCTTCCATAACTGGTTTTTCAAATACATTGAAAAAATTGCTGTTAGGGTTAGAGAGATTGTCCAAAACCAAAAAAAACGTCCTAAATTAAATGATTTTTTTCTCTGCTTTCATATCAAACATTTTTTTTGATATTTACACTGTGGTGAGTCTAAAACCCATTTCTGTGCAAGTTGTACTTCCATATGTCTATGATGTTTTTTTGTTTTGTTTTTTTTTGGTCAACTACCCATTAGGTCCACCAGTGCTTGCCAGGACTGTGGAGCTGAAGGAGGGAGGTGCACCAGGAGAGATGTGGGCTAAGAAGGGAGTGGACCTCTTGAATGCTTCTTCTAGATCTGCTTTGTTTTTGCTAGAATATTGTCAAACATGCCGAGAAGAGATGATAGCCTACAGGAAAAAGCACCAGATAGACAGACATTCTTTAACCACTGTTGCTACTTAGGACCATCAAAGAGCATATTCTGCAGAAAATCTCTAAAACTAAACATCTATAAAAACTGAAGCTATCCAATGAACACTAAACCGAAGCCAGATCCATGAACAGTTCTTAGAATAATACCATCTCTGGCCTCCAGCAACTATTATAAACTGTCGTGCATGTTACAGTAAATATTCCTGTCGAAATGATGTCAGATTTGCAGCCAAAGTTTATAAAGTGCTGGCAGTCTTGTAAACAGATCCAGGCAGAGTTATGCTGTTCAGGTTTCCTTCTCTTCCTGCTTTTATTTTGGGGCAATATAACCTCCCGTAGCAGTTTTTCTCGACATGCGTCACCCTTCCGAAGAGATTCTTAGATTTAAAGCACACAAGGTGAACGGCTGCTGTGTTTGGAGGTTTAAATGACAGATTCCAAACACCTCGGTTGTTGCCCTCTAAACCGGACAATTTTGAGATAATGCAGACAGCACACTGTGTCCTGAAGGTAGCAGCTTCCCATCACCTCCTAAACCGATAAGGTCAGAAAATCCTCCGCACTCAAAGCTCATCATATCTCCTCCTTCCTTATTATGTGCCATTCTTTTCGCTGTCTCTCTCGGCACCCTGCTTTAATTCCCTCATATAGATGTGTCGCCCCTCCACAAAAGCATGGTGGAGATGGATGTTTACATATGCAAATGCTGGCTCAACGGGGGAGGTGGCAGGGTGAAAGGTGATGGTCATGGTTGAGTGCTTTAGGAAGTAGATGGATCATTACACGGGTAGAGCTCCCATTCAGCAGACACCTACCACAAACAGATCGCATGAGCTTGGATGCCCAACCCCCCCACACACACCCCAAAACACGCACACACAAACTGTTCTCCAAACAATGGGGGCTGTTAACTGAGTCATGCAGATGTGGTGTGAAAATCTCCTCTGAATCTGCAACATGCTGAACTGTTACTTTTTTTTTTTGTTGTTGTTCAACGAGCGGAAAAGGGTTCGTGCCCCTTCAAATTTTCCCATTTTGTCACAAAAGCAAGTAAAGAAAAGCTGAAGACTGTGAGCACACGTGTTCATCCTCCTTTGTTTCGATACCGCCAAATAAAATCCCGTGCGGCCAATCGTAATCAGAAGTCCACCTGTTCCTAGTTTGATCGTATAAATCCAGACAAATTTGAAGCAGGGTTAGATAATAAAACGGATGATAAAATATCCCAGACCATGAACGTCTCAACGAGCTCCGATCGATTAATCACATGTGACTCAGAAGAGTATGGCCCACGGCGAAATGTAACTTTTCTATTCATACTGTCCACTTAAAGCTCTCTATGCAGGTGCCACCTTCACCCAGCAGCACTCACAACCATTCATACACCAGAACACACATTGGTACGCAACACAGTCAAGTACTTTTCCCAGGAGCACGTTACCGGACGACCAGCCCCACAACTTTAGACCTATCAAGACATGACTTTCCACCAAAACCAACAAGCTGGCCTGGGAAAGAAATATTCAGAAAAGCTGCCAAGAGGTGCATAGTGAGTCTAAAGGAGCTCCTTAGATCAACAGCTGAAGTGGGAGAATCTCTGACAGGACCAATTAGTTGGACGCTTAACAACTCTTGTCTTTATGGGAGAGAGGCAAAAAAGAAAGCCTTAAGAAGACCGTTTGCAGTTTGCATCAAGCCACGTAGCCGCGACAGCAACCATGTCGATCTGGCAGAAAATCGCCGCTAAAGAATCACCCTGAACACCTCTTTCTCACTGTAAATGGAAAAAGTAATTACAGTACAGGCCAATCCTTGAAGGAAAACCTGTTACTGGCTGCAAATGACCTCCGACTGAGGTTTGCCTTTGAGCAGGATAACGCCACAAAACAAATCTACAGATATACAGATAAATGGTTGAGATCTAATCATGATCACGTGTTAGAATGGTCCTGTTCACGCCCAGAACCAGACTTTCCCTCTCATCACTCATTTGAAAGCGTTTTTTCCCTTCTATCTTAAAATCATGCAGTACTTTGTGTTGCCTTATCATATAAAAACTCATCAAAATACACTTGTAAAGTGGCTGAATGTGAAAAAGCAACAACTTTGGGATGCCAAAACTCTTGCAGGATACTTTGGACCCTGGAAAATTTATTTTACAGGTGAATGAGCATGCAGCCGAGGAGACGCAGCTGTGAACTCCTCCATCTGATTGTGGACAGATTGTTTCCTCCCATTATAGACATTCGGTGTGTAGACATCCAGCAGGAGGACAGAGAGAGCGTCTGGAGAGTCTTACGCTGGATGTTTATATCCAGCTCGGCCAAGTCTTAAGCCTCTGGAACTCTACAGCGCACGGCAGCCCCGCTCACAATCAGTCATTGGACGCGAGCGCCGGTGTCAAACCAGGTGACAGGAACGCGTTTAACAAGTGACTGTCCCACTACGCACCCCCACACACACACACACTCAGTGGGTCTGGTTAAACAAATAAGATTCAAGTCGGACTCTTTCAGGGTTTCACCGCAGGGCTGTCTCCAGATCTGGTTCCCATCTCACAGGATGTGCTGTTTTATGTGCAGCTCCACGTGGCCGGCGTGAGATGTACATCTGGTTTTCCCACTGGTTGAAGATGAATCCCCAGAACGACGCCAACGATCGAACAATTAGTTTTAAGGCTTAAAAAGGATAAACGCCGAGTCACAAATGCTGCAAATGTTATCGTTTAGCTGAACACATGCAGTTCTTGTAAGAGGTGTTCATCCTCTAAGCGTGAGAAGATATTCATTGCGCATCTGTTTTTAGCTTTGAAAAGCATGTTGACTGCATGAAAGGTGCCCTATAAATAAAGTTTAATTGATTGACAAATGCCATTAAACTTTAGGGGACAATAAGTTCTCTAAACCTGGGCTTGGAGTCTCTGATGAAAGAGGCAACCATTTATTATATTCTTTATAGTTTATTCAAGATTGTCTTCCCTGGGTTATGGTGAACAGTTATGTATTCAGTTCCTTCTCAAGAAATATCAGTCAACCACCAGTCTCTGACATCGGTCAGAGGAAAGTTTACCCGACTGCTCATTTTTAGCTTTGAGATGTTTGAAGGGTTTCTTACATATTCAGCCCATTTTAGATCATTCCACAGCATCTCAAAAACATAAAGATCAGAGCTTTGACTCGACCAAGGACTTTCTGTTTCTTAGTTCTCAGGCAGTCCTTGGATGATTTCCTGGTGTGTTTTGGGTCATTGTCATGTTGCTGGGTTCAGGTTTCATTTGGCTTAATTTTTTCCTTTGATGCTCTCACTTTTTTCCCCACAGGAACCAAGCTGACCAGGCCCTGCTGCAGCAGAAAAAAAAATCCCAAACCCATGACACCTCCACCTCTATGTTTCAAAGTTGATTTGAGGTTCTTTTTATCTGGAGTGCTGTGTTTGAACATGAAAACAGAGAAATTGATTGCTATAAACCAAATATTCCAGTTTTAGACACATCTGTCCAAAGACCTTTATTCCAAAAGCCCTGGTCTCTGCCTACCATCTTTCTGGCAAATTACAGTAAATACTAGTAGATTTATTGTACGGCATCATCACTTTTCATTATGACACAACAGAGCTACATTAAGCAATAATCATGCTTGTAGTATTGCTAAAATATTGCGTAACTGCTGTGTCAAAGAGACCAATCCGACAATTGAGCTTAACAGGGAATAGCTCCATCATAGATATCAATAAAGATGTTTTTTTCTCACAAGAATGCATTTGCAGAAATGACTCATATTTATACAGAGGTCACATGTTTGCAGCAGGAGTTAAATGAAGCGTATCACCAGAAAAGTAAAGGCACTGAGAAAATACAATTCAATCCAGACCATTTCAGCTGCAAAGGCCAACCAGCCACTCCACTGGTGCATGGAAACATGTGCTGGACATGTGTGCATGCTTCTCAGGTCACTGCACAATCAGAGAGAGACGAGCAGGCCGGGCAGCACTAACAAGCTCATCCTCGTCTCTGAAAGCCAGCAGGCTCGGGAGCAGCTTCAGTATCTATCTGGAGTACTGGATCCATTAGTGTCGGCTTTATCTGATTTACGCATCGTCCACTCCCATCTGATAATGGTTCAGTCCCCTTGAATTTTTAAAGAATGGTTGTCAGATACCTGCTAAACAAGTCTGACTAGATTGATAGATGGCACAATGGTAACATCCAGGCAGACAACTGGCCTGGAGAGATGGTGTTTTTTTTTGGGGTTGTTGACTGTTCAAACGCCCGTGGGGCATCTCACGGCATTACTAAACAGGACGTAGACGTGAAGGACACTAGTCCTGGGAAAGGGAGCTGAAAAACAAAATCTGCACACATCATAGTTTCACTTCCTTTTATTGAACTCAAAAAACAGAAAACTGTAATTTTTTTTCCTTTCTTGAGAGGTGACAACGTTTCTTTCTAAAGAACGCTTCTGGTTTTTCTCGGATTGATGCCTGCTCCTTAGCCCTGGAAACTTCACTTCATTCACACACTCCCTGGAGGTTTGAGAGAATTAAGATTTAACTGTACACGTTCTGCCATTTTATGTTTTCCCTGCTGTCCAATTCACTTTCAGCTGTGCAGCGTTAGCTTTTTATAAATGGCCATTGAGCAGTTATAAATCTCACTAGCCCGCTGGAGCTTAGTGGACCAGATACAATAGATCCCTGTCTCAGGACACGTGCAGGGAGAGGGACATCCCATCAAAGACGAGGCCTGCATGTAATTAATCTGCCTCAATATTGACTCTTTATTCTCAATCACTCAGCCGCGCCCCCCAATATAGCTCTCCCCCCTCTTAATGTTTAATGTAGCCATCGATTAGTCCCCACACTGTTACTGAAATGAAACAAGGAGCTGTGCACCCTGGCGTGCTACACGCGGGGAAGCGGTGTGTATGTGCAGACTGATGCGTGTGTTGGCTCTTTTAAGCCACAACCTGCGAAGGTAATGAAATCAACAAGATAACGCATCCCTGCCGGAACACCTTGCTCAGAATTATCAGCGTAAATGCCACGTCCACAGCTTCTTCTCGCAAATTCCACCGCAGCCGCCCTCTAGTTTGACCCTCACTTCTCGATCGGGATCTCAACCGTAACTCTTCATGGCACCTTTCTAGCCCCTCTACTCCCCACCCCCCACCCCCCTTGTCTGCTTTCAAACTGATTTATCTGAGCTTTATCTTTATCAAGCTATCTATCAAGCCTCTCCATCTCCTCCTTCTGTGCTTCTGGATCAATATCCCCATAGGATGGCTCTCATCTCATCCCGGACACCTTCTGGTCTGTGTCAGCGGGGTTGTAATATGTTCATCCACTCCAAGACAGTATGAGTGTAGTGTTCTGATACAAGTGTGCTTAGTTGTTGTGCCTAAATATGATAAACTCAGATAACATTGTGTCTTAAATGCTATGCCACTACACACCACCCTGTACGCACCATCGGCACAAAGACGAATGTTTGCTGTATATCGTTTTATTTGAAAATGTTTTTTGTGTTTTCTATGTACTAGACCCCTTTAAGTCACTGCATTTCAAGCACTAAAACACTTTGACCCTTTAACAAAAAGGTGCTTTTAAGAAAGGAAATGTACACAATTTGAGAAAAAGTTTTACTCTTTTTCACCCTTTGGTCAAAAATTATCCATTTGATGTAGGCTAGAGCTTACCTCTGGGTGCATAAAACGGAGCCTGTGGTGATCATTTTGACTCGTACATGGGATCTATGATTGCCAACACTGCTTTAAAAAGGCAACCGAATGAAAGGATGTAAAAATAAGGAATTGATGTTCATTCTTTAGCAGTAATAGTTCATCTGCTCGAAGAACCCCTACTATAAAAGGTTAACTAAAGTTCAACAAATGTTTATTTTACAGAATCCGCTCCCATCTTTGTTTTTTTTAGTTAGCGTTCCTGAAAAACAGCAGCCCAGCTACCACAACAACATGGATGCATCGACAGTTCGTTGACTGTGTCAGAGATTAAAGAGCATGAAAAAGGTCTCCTCTCCCTCCTCAAACTCTCCTGTAATGAAGCGCACACTGCCATCCATTCACAAAGCTGCAATGCCGACGACGCAAATCCTCAGCTTTGACAGCACCGCGCTGAATCAATTCCGGGAAGCTTGTTTTCCCCTCATTGAAAGCTGTAAAACAAATATACGCCTGACTATCACTAAATCCTCAAAAGACCAGCTCATATAGATGAAAACTGCAGGTGACGTGTGTATGCTTGCCGAGGCTTACTAAGAAATAATCTGATGAGGAGAAGAGCAAATCATAAATGATGAACTTGTTATATTTTCACAGAAAGAACGCGCAAAAAAAAGAAATCTCTAGAAGATTGTCTGACAGAAAAAAAACAGTGCTGCACTTACACAAATAGGTGCTGCTGGTAGAGAAATAACTCATGTCAATGTCATGAATGAAGGTTCACTCCCCTTAACTCAATGTGCTTCCTCAGCCAGTCTTTCACAACCAGCCCATTCATAAAACAGCAGGGACGAGGTTTGTGTGTGAAAAGAGGGAGTGTGTGTAGCCTGTGTGTTTGTGCGTGCAGCGGCGGGTGAGGGACTGTCAAAAGAAATCATCTGTTCACATGACAGAAATCAGGCATTTCCCTCCCAAATAAAACACACAAACAAAAAAAAAACACAACCCCCCCCCCAAAAAAACGCAATAACCCACAAATTCAACTCACCTCATGAATTGAAACGACATCTGCGGGGTTTTGGCAGCCACCAGAGTGTTTGTGCACACGTTGTTGCATAGCAGCTGTACTTTGGAAAGTGGAAGAACACAGAGACTAATGTTTTTCTGTTTTTTTCAGGGGAGTGGGGGGGGGGGGGGGGGGGGGGTTGTCTCGCTCGCCCTTTTGCTGATCTCCCAAACTTGGGCCGATAGGGCCAGCCAGTTTTGATCCAGAAAACCCACCCAAAAAAACAAGAGGAAGGGCCGTGGATTCTTTCCAAAGCCAAGCACGTGGAGCCAAAAAGACACACGGCTTGTTGGTTGGAGCACGAGTCACTAAAGCCATAAAGCCGTCCTTCTCCCAGGACTACTTTCTTTTATTCTGTCTCTTTGGATTAAAGTTGTAGTCAAGACCCCGAATTCCGAGACCACTTCAAGACAAACACAAAACCACTAAGAAAGCAGCTTTAAAAGGAGTAGTGTAGTCGTTGCTGCAAACGGCTAAATAAAATTTCTGCTTGGCAACTCGTTATCAAGCTAACCTGCTCCAGAGTGATTGGAGGCACTGGTGTCTGCACTGCTGCAACATTTAGGTGAACCCAACCTCAGCTGAATAACCTCTCTTATACATCTGATAAGCTGGTAATAAGCTAGACAGACCAACCAGACTGGTGCATATATCCAGCTAAATCTTAGCTTACTTATTATTAGCAACAGGCAGAGTGAGTGGAGGTTACAGGTGAAGCTGGAGGACTCATTGTATCTTTCTGCATGTTGTAAAGACAGAGAAACATGTTTCTTTCTCTTGCTTTTCCATTCCTTTCATCTACTCCTCCCTTGGTGTGTGGAGGAGACACAGGTTCCGATTTGGTTTGAGCCAATCCCGCTTGTGTCACGATCCTTGAGTGTTTGAGTTTTGAGTACATTTTTGTCTTCTCGTCAGTGTCTCTACACAGTTTTTTATGTTCTCTAGTAGTACTAGTTCATGTATTCATGGATTAGGTTTTTAATTCATTCTTTGTACATTTTGTAATGGACTGGTGACCGGTCCAGGGTGTACCCTGCCTCTGGCCCAACGACGCTGGAGATAGGCACCAGCCCCCCTGCGACCTGGATTGGATAAATCGGGATAGATTAAGATAAATGTTTTTTCATTACACTGCTCCCTTCAGCTCATCCATCTTCATCTGTTTCAGCTGTTCCTCATCTCCACCCGACTGCTCTCACCTGTTTCTGCCGTTTCTCACCTTTTTTCCCCACACGTCCCTCTGTATCTAAGCTTCCTGGTTTTGACTGCTCATCGCTGGTTTCATCTGTTGACTTCATGTTTTCCGTTGCTCAACCTGATATTCTGTTGTTCTGCTCTAGATTTCGGTTTCCAGACATTTTCTGTATCATCCTGCTGTTTGACCTCCTGCTTGCTCTACTAGTTGCTCCACCTTTGACTACTTTTTGTAAATGTCTTCTTATATAACAAAAACTTATTTTTTGGTACCACTACCATTCTTTGTGATTGGGGGATCCTTCAACTGCAACTTGAAAATCTAACTCCTTCCTCTTCATTTAGAAGTTGTCTTTTTAATACGTTACATTGGAGCTGCTCAAGCTCTACGGCAAAATCTGATTTTTAGACAAGCTTAAAGGTCTGGAACAATTAGTTATGAATAAATCCCTTTCATTGCTTTTGTAAAAGAATAGCATATTATACCTTTAATCACTTGCTTGTGACAGCTATTGGCTGTATTTTTAGTCAGCAAAGCCTAATTTATTACAATTTTGTAATCACTGTTAGTGAGCTTTGACATCTCTCAGCCTGTATAAATATGTTTCAGTTATGCGCATTGAGAGCAGCAGAAGGCCGTCCAAAAGGTCAAACATATCAGTAGCATCCTAAATGAATATTGCATGCATGGCACTTCCAATATAACTTCCTGCCAAGTATTGCCTCCGAACTGTTCTTTGTGATTGCAGAATTGCACTCGTTATCTTGATGATAATTGTGTTGCAATATGTTGTACAGCTCTAGTTTTAACTCTAATGCTTTTTGACAGTGATCAATATTTTGTGCTATCAGAGTCTCTGGACAGCTTTCACTAATCAAACGCAGGGCTAGTTTAAGAATGCTACAATGTTCTATCAACACTGGCTTGCCATTTGGGCCGGATCTATCTGGATCTTGTGAAAGGATGCTTTATATGATGCACAAGGAGTGCTCTGATTTGGCCTTTCAAAGTTAAATTGCTCAGGAGCACATGTTGTAACGATGGTATAGGAGTGGCAAATGTAAAGCATTTTCTCTGTAAAGCATGCCTTCACTGGCGCAAAAACACTAAACACCAACCTTTATGTGTTCACATGCATTATGCTGCTTTTCAGTTGCTTGTCATTTTGCCCCTCTAGTATTTCTTCCTCTTGTAATTTGTGGTCAAACCACAGGGGATCTCCTACTAACCGTCTATCAATTCTTATTTATAGGAGACAGGTATATACAATCTTCCAACAAGTGATTTAAAGTCATTTTCCATCCTCTACCAGGAGGATGCGGCTTAAAGCTCCTGGCAGGAAAGTTATTGTGAACGCTACTAGTTATGATTTAAATCAGCAATGGCAAACCAGAAAAAAAAAACATAGGTTAGCTCATATCTGATTACCAGACGCATTTAAGAGGATTAAATTGTGCAAAGTGGGGAGATACAAACAATTTTAAATCGTGAGTGGTGAAGGAGCTCACTTTCAGTTCCTCTTTTCTATTTTTTTTTTTTAATACCGTCCCTACCAACCGTGCTGGAAAAGAAACACTCCAAATGCATTCTATAGCCACAACTTCCTATATAATTAGTGCAAGGCACAAAACTAAACAATCGCCCTCCACACAAGTCCAAAAAACCCAGGATTAGTTCACATCTTGGAATGGTCAAAGTTTCTGTGCTGAAAGAGGTAAAGAGAGAAAAGAGAAAGAGAGAGAGGGGTGGGGGCAGATTTTTAAATTTGACTTAGTTTGTACAGAGACAGGAAGGGAGGGAGGGTTTTGGAGTATCCAGTTGGAGAGCAGAAGTTTTACTGTAGGGCTCTTTTTTTTATGAATGAAGACTGAAGGAGAGCTCTGCAGAGGAGCGAGAGGGAGAAAGCAGGAGAGGAGGAGGGGCGTGGTGGGGAGGCACACTTCCTTTTACGCACGCAGGGAGGAAAATTTATGAATGGGTCACATCTCTCGAGCTGCTCCAAGTGTAAACAACATACTTGAATGAAGACGCGAGCAAAGCCTAGCTGAGCGCTCCAACTGCGGCGCGTTAGTGCTTTTTACGCAAAAACACCAAATTAGCAACTCGTTCAAACTATCTTGGTGAACTTTCCGTGCCACAAATTCGAGACACCTCTGCAAACTTTGCTTTGCCCCACTTGGCGGTAACCAGACGAAAGAAACTTGCCTGATAGCCTGGCGTCGGGCGAGGATAACCCCTGAAGGGGGCTGTCGGCATCCAAAAACAAACGCTAACCTTCCCCCGCTTCTTTGTGAGCACAAAATTAAAGTTACATGCTTCTTTTGCCACTTCAAAAGCAATCACATTAAATCAGAGGAAACAACATGGAGCGCTATTTTACAGGTAAAATACACATAAGAGAAGGCGGCTCTGCAAGTGCATGAAAAAAAAAAAAAGAAGCATAGCTGTTTGCATAACCTTCCAGACAGAGCTCGCTTGTTAGCCCTGAACTATGGGACCAGATGACATGGATTTACCAGATGTGCAACTATTGCTCAATCCCCGCTTTACCCCCCACCCCCTTTAATTTAATGCTCTAACGTGTTTATTTCGCTTTCTTTCCCTCCTGTCTATTACTATTGCTATTGCTCATTGCCCCCGCTGACACCGCCACACCCATGCAGGTAAAGACTTGACTCAGTAAACAACAATGTTTAATTTTAACAAGGCACAGCTTTCAATGGAAGCCTCAATTATACTCAGGGTCACCTGGGATTAAGGCTCTGCTTTAAGTTTTCTTTGTGCTGGTGTGCGTGTGTGTTTCAGACTTTCCAAAACAGGTGAGTCACCTGTTTTGAACATTTAGCTGATGGTAAGAATGCCTTTCACTTCGACCTGGGAAAGGACAAAGTTAACAGACAAAATAAAAAGCCAGAAAAAAACCCCACAGCGATAAAGATATTCGCGATACACTCCGATTGTTTCTTCGCCATGGCACCAGTTATAGGGTGGGACACATTACACAGCGAGTGAATATTTTATCCTAAAACTTGATGTGTTAGAAGAGAGAACAATTAACAACCATGCGGGATTTGAAGGACTTTAATAGGGGGAAATTGTGATGGGTAGACTACTGGATCAGAACATCACTAAAAGCTCTTGTAAGGCATCCCCCAGTCTGCAGTGCTCAGTCTTTATCAGAAAGGGTCTAAGGAATGAAGCGGACAAGTTTTATTGATTCATGTGAGGAGTGAAGGCTGGCCGGTGCGGTCCAATCCAGCAGAAGATCTTCTGCAACTGAAATAGGTGAATAAGTTCATGCTAGTCCTGATAGAAACGTGACAAAATACAATATGCGCCACGGTTTGCTGGAAACGGGTCTGCAGTGCTCCAGAAAACCAGGATGACATCGAAAGCACCAACAAGCAGACACCTGAGAATCAGAATGGATGAAGGTGACCCGTTCTGGTGAATCACACTCCCTTTGTCGGCCAGGGTAACACATAGTACCAGGATCCACTATCGCAGAGGCCCCCAAACGGCAGAACGGAGCCTGAATCCAGACCCAGACCCAGCAAAGGTTCTTATCTTTAAAGAACGTTTCTCTTACCATATTTATTTACATGCTATTTACAGCTTTTCTGGACCATTCGTTACATGGGCCAATATGACAGGACCTACTTGCTTCCTGTCTCTGTGCAGAAAGACGTCAGCCAGCAGACAAGTAGTTATTAATAGTGACTGACATTGGAACTCCATTTTGAGTCATATGTTCAGAGACATCAAAGAGTGGCTTTCTGAACTTCATAATCTTGGAGTAACAAACAAATGGAAAAAGAACATCATACCTACATAAATCTAAAATTAGATCATTGAAAGTTGATTATCAAACAATTGATTTTGGCTTAAAACAAAAATTGGTCAGCTCTGGGGGACTTAAGGATTATGACTGGTGTCTTTGTATTGGTTGAGAGATCATATACAAGTAAAAAAGGAATGAAAAGAACACGGGAAACAACATTTCTGTGTTTTTCCATAAGAGGCCGTTTACATTTTGATGCCCATTTTGAAACTCTCCTTTCTAACTAATGCTATCCTTAACCCCCTGTTTAATGCCAAAAAGAAAAAACATAAATTATTTTAAGAATCTATTAAAGTTAGAGTTGTAGTCATTTGGGCCATGTACTATATTAAGCTAAATGTAATTGTGGGGGCTTTGTACTATACCACGAGACAAGCTGACATGGACAGTGGGACGGTTTAAGCAATGTTTAGCTGGGAAACCTTGGGTCCACTTGTGCATATGCGAGGTGTACAAGTTTGCTCCATGAAGGTTCTGCCTTATAACCTACAAAGCTGCACACCATTTGCTGCCAGATACCAAAGAGGGTCCAGTGGAGTCCGTGCCTCACGGTACTAGACAGGGGTTCATAACGTTATGCCATATCGTATGTATGTTAGTACACACGTCACTTTAAATTTTCCATTAGTCAAAGTTTAAAGTGATCGTCATTTTGCTATTGACAGCGATCAGCAGGGAAACTTTCACCGCAGGAGCGTCTCTGCTTTGGATAAGTGAGCTGCCCATCAAACTGGAGCCCCTCTGACCCTGCAAATCACACCCAGGTCAGCCGTTAGAAAGCTCTGACAGCTGATTGGGTGTTGAGGCCACCGGGTTAAGTCGACATGACCCTTGTGCGCCCAAAGGTTCAGCTGCACTTCCTCCTCCACATTGTTGGCCAACAGACAGCCACAGTGGACAGGGCATGTGTCACACCAGTGGCTGATCAGTTGGGAGTCAGAGTTTGTTAAAAAGAAAAGAAAGGGGGGAAAAAAAATCCTGCGATGTTTGGACACAAAAGACGCATGGTTTCAATCAGAGGAAGTGGTTCTCAGTGGCACCCAGAGCTGCCAGTTTTCACATTGGAGGAGAGATTACTCTTGAAGTTCTCTTTACCATTTCGGCGTCCATGCTGAAGATGGAGAGGCCTGGAAAAAAAAAAACTGTTTGTAGAGCAACACGTCCTCCCACCCAGATCCTGAGTCGCCATTGTTAGGTCAAACAACAAGAAAGGGAAACTTATTCAAATAGCTTCTCAGTTGTGGGGCCCAGGAATTTGCTTTTCCATTTTGCACCTTCCGATGTGTACAAAGGGGCCACCTTTGTACCTGCACCCTGGTACTGGTTTCCTGGGCTGTGACCTATTCAGCTTTTAAAAGGCATGCAAATGAATGACGGTGGTGCATATTCCTGTGATGTAGATCCACTGGATGACTGGGTCATTAGGCCTGTCCCTGCCTAGTTTTGCCTGCCAAAGAGGTTACTGTAACTTCAGCAAGGTATTGCACCTCCACCCAAGCTTCGGCAGACTCTTTAAGCCCAAAGCTGACCACAGCTGGTCTATTAATTTTCGTAATGTCCATATTTTCGCTGGAATGGCATGACCAGAGTCAAATTAAGGAATGTGAAAAATGATAGGAGCAAGAATGTGAAAGTTTAAGGTAAAAGCAGCTGTGATGTACAAGGCTGGTTCAAGACCCAGATTTATCCTGCAACCATGCACAAGGAGGAGGACGGTTGCAAAAAGTATTCTTTAAGACACTTTAGAGACAAATAAGAGACACTAAGAGACTGCCAGACTGTTCAAAGCTCTAGCTGAACATGGATAGAAAAGTTCAGCAAGATGTTCTAGCTTCAAATGTCTTATATGATAACCTCACACCTCCACCTGTGTAACACAAGGTTTTTGACATACAAGGAAAGATAGGACGCTGTGTGACAGCAGCTTTAGATGCAAATAGTTCACACTTATATGCTGCATTCCACCTGTCCTTGGTAGTTGGAATTTCCGACCTCCGAGTCGGAAATTTCCACTAGAATGGCCCCTAAAGTCAGAATTACGAGTCGGAAAGTCGATGCAAAAGGATCATTCCCGACTTTCGCATTCACGATGGCTGCTACTCAGAACAACATTGAGTAAAACTTTGTCCTTTGACTGTTTTTAGCAGTTCTTTATTATTTATGAAACATTTAGTCAGTCGTACACAACCTACATTGCAGTGTTCATTAGATGGGATGTTTCAGAGCTGTTTATATGCACAAAACACCACCTAGAACAGCGTTATTGTCACCGTTATTGTTTTAACAACAGTAGCCATAGTGGTTAAACGAGCAATGAAGAATGGCCACCTGCTGTTGTTTAACGTTTCAGGTTCAGTTGAACACAAAGATTTTCAAATAAAGTGTGACCTTAAAACACATTCTGAGACTCAGGTTGGCTGTACGTTTATCAATGGCTTTTGTGCAAGCATCCATGTTTTGTCGACTGTCCGACAAGAGGAAAACTGGAACGCAAAGAGGCGGAGATGGCATAATCTGCGACTTGTTAGTTTCGCGTTCCAAGGCAAATGGAACGCAGCAATAGTTTTAAGTAGAGAGAAAAACTGAAGTACTCACAGTTCTCAGAGTGGAAATCAGGAACAAACTGCTCGTCACTGTCAGGAACTTGAGCTGAAACGAAGACAAAAATTAGCTTTAAGACATTTTACACAAACTATGACCGTAGTCATTGTTCATTCAGCCTTACTGTGTCTGCTCTGTGAAATCTGACTCATGGCTTTGTTCAGATGACCTCCACTGAATGATTTTCACAGCTTACAGTGGCCTCTTCAATTCTTCAATCGGTAGATCAATTCAAAAGACCACAAAGCTCTTCCACGGATAACACATTTTTACCTACACTGCCTGCTCCAACCCAGGACTAAAAGCTCTAAGATTGAATGTGACACACTCTAGTAACAAGTTATTCTATTACACATGTCACTTTCCCATCAACACTCACATTCAAAATTTGTTCTAGCCATAGTTTTTATTGTGAAATGTTCCTGTATTGGTCTCTATTTCGCAATAATTTCTCAGTCAGCCTGACAAACAGGGCTTAGCACCCCACAGCTTCCATCAACATGTTTTTCTTTGTTTTTTTAAAATCGCAAAATGCTTTTATTGTTTGCAGAAACACACACACACACACAAAGTAAACTGAAATGGTAGTTTCAGTGTTTTTGCCCCTTCCTTCACATTTCCACAGCAGAAACTCAAGATGGGCAAAAACAGGGTATTCAGGCTAAACAAGAGAGAAACCTCTCTTTGTTGGAAAACTATCCTGAGAATAGTTTGGATTTTGTCTTCAGTGTATTTAAAAGACAGAAACTAGAACTGGTTAAGTAAGTCAAGAAGTGACCATAAAATATACTGCATTGATTGGAAAAGTGTCCTTAACTACTTGTTTGTTGCGGAAAACAAAAAGGAAAAGACAATAAAAAGAAAGCAAACAAAAATAACTCCTATTAACCATATTTACATATAGATTCAATTGAATTGGATTTATATAGCACCAATTCACAACATATCAAGGCACTTTACAAAGTCAAATTCAATCAAATCATACATATATACAGATATAAACAAGTCTGTTTGTATCTGTTAGTGTAAGAAATATCTATCCGTGTTATAATGTGGCCTATTTAGAAGAAAAATTTGCAGTATCTGTGTTTAAAGATTACATAAATAAAATATGGACATTTAAAAATAAATCTAAATATAGATATACCTGCATTTATTGATTATATTTATTAGTTTTTAGATGTATTTCAAGGACACAAATATGTGAAGAAACATTATAGGGCCACCTTACACCAGTTTGTAAAAATAGATGAATCAATACAGGGATCTAGCTAGTGTGACGCTACCCCTGTTGCAGTGGTGTAGAATTTCAGAGGCCCTGATTAGGCACTCTCCCACAATGAAACTCATCTCACTGAATAAGCAGAGCCGGCGAGGCCAAGCCCAGGTGCAGCGGAGTTGGACAAGCACTATTCTACCACTTTCAAATTCCAAAACCCATTCATGATGATCTTTTTGGAGCTTTGTGCTTTGACTCCCATCAACACACACGCATTCATCTAAGCCAGGGGTGAAGGGGAAAGGCATTTCATTACAGTTTCTTAAAACAACATCAATTTTGGTTTATAAGTTTCTATGGTTTTGCTGAAAACTTGGGATAAGCATGCATTGCATAAACTCACTCATTTACTTAAGAAAAGTGTTAAATTTTTAGAAAACTAGGTAGTGCACAAAGTAGCTTTTGTACTTCAAGTAACTTACATGTTGCAATAACAAGAGCTAGCAGTATGCACTGTAATGTAATCTGGAGCCTAAGAACATGGACTGAATGATTTTTCTTCTATCACCATAATACTGACATTTTTATGACGTACATATATTTTAAGGTACTTGGTACACTTTTCATTGTATAGCGCGCTGTCTACTGAAATGTGCTTCACAATCACATTCATGTGTTCTACAAAAACACTTGAGTTTTAGCAAGAGTGAAACTATTTAAGAAGTAATTGCATCTAGTTGAAATGTGGGTTGCTTTTGAGTTTTAATTAATATCTAATTCCAGTTAAAAAACAAGAAATAAAAGAGGAATTTCCACATCCTCAGGCTCATATAAATTTTTTATATTTGCTGAAATTTGGCAAATCTTCCAAAGGTAGGCACTTCAACGACAAACCGTCGATACTCTTCTGTCAGATGTTGGATGTATTCAGAAGGCTCTCAGAAGCATCAGGTAGCTCCAAACTGGTATTTGTTTGTACATATTTTTTTTGTACAAGATAGAGGCTTAAATAGACCTGGCAACATCATTGCCTAGACTCTGTGGTGGACACCTGACACCGATTTTTGTCCAACAGCAACGTCACAAATGCATTAAAAACGGTGAAATCAGAGTAGCAAACAGGCTTAAATTGGAGTAGTGGTTGGTACAGGTTGCACCAACTGCAGGTTGCTCAAGTGCGAGCCACCAGGATTGACAAAGACTCCTGGGTTGATGTCGAAACGTTTTCAGAAAGAGCTGAACGAAAGCCCGGTTGTCTCCAATTTAAGTCTGTTTGCTGTTGCGATGACCCGGATAAATGAGAATTTGCACAGGCAGTGAAATCAGAGCACTCACAAAAATAAAATAGTGCTCTCCCCCAAGTAAAAACCGTAATCAATGATTCTGTCACAGCGACAACACTTTAAAACTCAAGTGAAGTCCCTCCAAACTCAATGCAAAGGCCAAGTTGCAACAAACTTATTTTTAAAAAAAATTACGCAGACTTTGATTCTTACTTTTAGAGCAGAGGAGAGGAACGTGGTGTTATGCAGCCATAACGTGTTTATTTTTACGCTCTGAAACTGAATGAAAATCACTTCTCTCTCACTCAGATTTTAAGTAATCAAAGAGGTTGAGATTGTTTTAATTTGTAGTGCACACTAAAACATTCCAACATTATTGAAATCCTTCTAAATGACTGATGAGTGTGTCACTCCACAGATACTAAAAGCAGAAGTCTGCACTTATTTTTAATTCATTCCATTTATACTGTATTACCTATAAAGTTAGCCAATTGTACTTTTGTGTTTGAGGTATTTGGGGATATTTGTATTATATGGTTAAACAGTAGACCCAGAGCACAAATCTGATTACAAACATGAATAAATGAAAGCAATTCAGAGTTAACGGACGGTTGTGATGGACGGACCATGACGCTGCAACGATTGCAGCCTCACCCAGGAGGCAAAAGTCTGACCCAGCCAAATGATCTCCCAAGCCCTTTCCAGTATTTGGTTTTACAGACAGCAATACACAATGCAGAACCCAAAACTCACACACAGAGGGCAAAAAGAGGAAATGAGAAATTCAAATCCACTTTCATGTCGTCACACTCCTCCTTCCTCTGCAGAGGAAACCGGATGACTCTGCTCTGCAGCATGTTCTGATAAATCACATTGATTTCTTACGTAACGCTGCATCCTGTGATTTACTATATTATAATAATATCATCTCCTTTCAAGTTTTTGGTCATTTGCCCTTGGGGGGGTGGGTAGGGGGTTGTGTACGAGACAGAGCGAAGGCCAGTGTTTAGTTCTGCAGAGCCACCGATCAATCACTCCCACTAGTTTCAACATGTCCAAAACGGAACACGCTGGACCCTATAAAAAGGCAGCAGAAAAGAAATGATGAGCTTCAGACATTATCGCAACCTCGAATGTCTGTGTCTGCACACTTTCCTGAGTTTGAGTGTGTGTGTGTGTGTGTGTGTGTGTGTGTGCGCGTAGATGTGGATCTGATTTGTTTCCAGGAACACCCCGTCAGGAGCTTTGAGATGCAAGTCAGCACAAGAAGAGATGTGTGTTTATATGAGCCCAGACGCATGTTCTCCCAGATGCTTCCAACCACCTTGAATTCCCCCCCCCCCCCCCCCCCAGCAGGAGATCCTGGGAGGAGTCAAGCAGCCAAAGTCATATAAACCTAAAGGCCAAAATGAGACAAGATGTGACAAGTTCCTGAACTCTTGCCTTTCAGAACTTCACCCTTTCCGTCTCTCTCTTGCTTCCGCTCTTCTTTGGTGAACAACAAAAAAAAAAAAAAGGAAAATCTCCCTCTAGCTAACCAGCTTTTACAACTGCGGTGGATCCGTCACAACTGCAATCAGTCATGATAGGGTCTTTAATTAATGCAACAGGAAAGGAAAGGTCTTAGCCGGGGGAAGCTGAAAACAAGCCAGTACTTAGGGTTAAATAACGCTTTGATAGGGTTAGACTTCCATCTCTCTGCTTTCTGTTGCCTTGATCGCTCTCTGAGACTCAACAATAAGCCATCACACTGTTTGTGAGTTCAAGACACTGTATCCGTTAAAAGGCTGCTTTTCCCAAAAATAGGAAATAATCACTTTTAAACTTCAGAGAGATGAAAAAGACATGTTATTACTGGATTTAAAGGGATTATTTCTTCCATGGAAGGCCTTAAAGAACGACATTTTTTCTTTATTGTAAACAACTTTACTCAAAGCTGAGATATGCATAAATATGTTTCAGTGAAACATATTTGGCTCTCTACAGTAAGGGACATACCAATAAAATGGAACATATAATTCAGAATAAGTTAAACCATTTAAAAAAAGATGACAAGTGTCAAAGTTATTGCCACATAAGCAGCTGTGACTGTCATCAGGGGCAAACCACTGGCTGTGAAGAGTCTTTCCAAGTACATATTAGATAATGAACTAGGAATATAATTTTTATCTTCTTCTGGCAACAGAAACAGTGATTAAACTAGCCGTGTGTTTCACTATCATTGATAAATCTAGGCTAGTTTCCACAAATTGATCCCACCTCTTTAACAATAACTTCTATACTCAGTTCCATGTCTTGTCACTTTCTATAGCCATCAGTTGTGTTAAAAATTTCTTAGGGTAACCCTCTTTTCTTTCCAGCCCTTTTCATTAAAGTCTGGATTTTTTTTCCCCCTTTGCAAACTTGTATTATACATCTGAATTGTATTGCAAGGTAGTATTGGTAGTGATCTAGCTTCTCGAGGGTGTGATGTAACGATGTTTGGGGTTTTGTGCGGCCAGCTGGATTTAAAGCAAAAACAAACATGTCTACAAGTTGATAAGACATGGTGAAATACAAGAATTTTAGCATGTTTCTCAAAACTCAATAAGCTCTGACTTCAGTCCACTGCAGATAAAGTACTGACTACTGATTACTACTGCAGAGAACCCCACCTTAAAAACAACAAAATCTAACTATCATTTTAAATTTGTGCAGAAAAAGCTGTTTGTCCTGATGCTTTGCATAAATGTGCCGTACAATTCTCAATGAATGCACCATGAATCATCAAGTCTGTGGCTTTAGGGGTAACTAAGTTCACTGGAAGTAATGAGTTCCGTTTAAAAACTGATCATGTTATTCTTCAAAATTCTGAAGGTAGGAGAACATGCTCTTCAAGTAGGGAAGACATACTTGATCAACAAAGCCACTCTAAAGTATCACATATCTACAATTAGACCAATGATTAAAAAACTTTGGACAGCTGAAACCGTGAAAGACAAGATGGAGGTACACCCAAATTTATCTTGAGGAGGATGGTAAAACAGTGGCAGCTTGGAAGTCAGCAAGTTTTTATAACTTTTTTTTTTCAACGCTTTTACTCATCTTAATGAAGGTCGCCAATAGGTACAAAGGCAATTGTATTTGTAGCATTTAGTTAAAACGTGCATTTTTTAAAATGTGAATACTTAAGTGAGGTCCACAGACACCTTTGAAGTGACACCTATTGTTGCAGCTTTATTGCTTCTAGTCTTTTGTCTGAGTCTGATGCTGGTGTGAAGTGGGTGTGCAGCTTTTCGACGCTGCATGAGAAAAGGTGTAAAAGCCAAAGTGAATCCTGCACTGTTTGTTCTTAGGATGGATTCAGTTCAAAAGGTGAATGCGCTTCCACTATGTCTGATCGCTGTTGCTTAACCCTACTAATTTGCCAGTCTTTAGCATGAGTGACTCATCATAAAGGCATTGCGAAGTTTTATATTAGCATTAATATTTTATTAGCTTTAGAAGCAGATAAACCTCGCTCCAGAACACATTTAAAGCCATGGCAAAGGCTACAAACTCCAACGTGTTTAAAGTAGTTTTCGGACACCTTATTTTACAGTGCAACTCTACAAAAGGTTGCCTTATTATAATTAAAAGTAATTGTCTAAAATGCTATGCAAGCCAAAACCTGCTAGTGAGACTTCAGGAAGTGGAGCTGACTTACGTTGCTTTGTACAAAGTGGGATTTACAGTGACACCAGATTAATCCGAGGGCTGTTTGGATGATTAATGGGAGAGGAAATACAGAGCTACAAATCTGTTTTCAGTCTCTTATTCTTCAGGAAACATTGGATCGTTTGAAAATTAAAAGAGATTAACACACCTTGTCACTATTTGGTGGAGCTGATTAACGGAAGAATCTGAAATGAATCACATCTGGCTTTATGTAAGAAGCACAAACTGTCAAAAAACTGTGGTTAGACTTTTTTTTTATGTCTTGCATATTTAAAGCTAAAAAAAGTTCTTTAAAAGTAGTCAATTATATTCAGTGACATAGAAAGCACATAGGTGTTCATTGAGAGACAGCACTTTGAGCGATAGTCACACAGTACTTCAGAATATGTAAAAATGTTCTGCCTTAGATATTAAAACATTTGAAAAGCTTTTTTGCTTATTAATAAAAAAACGTGGTTGTAAATTCTTAAAACCTCAAGTATTTCTGTTTTGATGGAAATACAATCTCGTTTAAATGTGGAAGTTGATGCCAAGGTGGGACCCACATGTGCCTTGAATAGAGCAAACTCTTGCTTTAACTCAGACCAGAAAACTCTCAACCAGTCTAGTTAAACTAGAACACCTTCAAGAAAAACCTTTTGAAATTTAATAAGGAACAGTGGATTCTCTAATGATCACCTAATGGAGAAGGTTTTCAACCTAAGAAACGCTTATGTTAAATGATTTTGAGCTGAACATCAACAAGACCCGAACCCCAGCAGGTTTTCATTTTCAGAATATCTTTCAGGTGTCAACCTTTCAAAATCAACCAAAGCTTTTCAAAGATATTGATTGTCAAGGAGCAAAGCAGATGCTTCCAAATGTTGGCCTGAGTGGAAGTTAAAAAAATGGCGCCTTTGATGCTTTAGTGCAGGGGTGTCAAACCCCAGTCCTAAAAGGCAACAACCTTTGGCTGTGTCCCCAGTCCAACACTGCTAAATAGACTCATTTACCTCCTCATGCACTCAGGTTCTACAATTAAATCCAATTTATTTGTAAAGCACCAGCTCTCAACATATGACGTCTCAAAGCACTTTATAAAAAAAATTCAGTCAATCAAATCATACAGACAGATTCCAAGTTAAGAACGTCCATGTCAATGGAACCAGGTTGTCAAACAATGCAGCCAAGTTTAGGTTATTATTGAAATTGGTTGCAATTTTTTCTAATAAAAGGAAACCCAGCAGATTGCATCAAGTGATTGACTTGCAGCATTCACTCCCCCTAGCTGAGCATGTAGCAACAGTGGACAGTAGCTTGCATTGTTTTGTTGATTTTGCAGCAATTCTTCATACCGAGCATGCATGTCGCGACAGTGGAGAGGAAAACTCCCCTTTAAACAAAAAGAAACCTCTAGCAGAGCCAGGCTCAGTGTGAATGGCCATACACCACGACTGGCTAGAGGTTTGAGAAGACAGCGCAGGGAAAGAAAAAAACAAAAACACAGAAGCACTGATCCAGCAGTGCTTTCTATGTTAAAGAAAAGTAGTTAGAGTTGTCCTGCTGATTACCTCATTCTGGTATGTGTGTTGAGGCAGACAATTTTCTAGAAATATCAAGACACTGGCCCTGGAGGACTGGACTGACATGTGACAGAGTTTGAATGATGAATCTCGAGGATAAAAAAAAAAAAAAAAAGAAAAAAAAAAAGGATATTTCTCAGGTTTATGTATACGTCTCAAATTTTCAGCTGCAAATCGATTTTAGCACTTCAAAAGAAAATATACCTACATATATGTTTGGGTTTTGAAAAGTATTAATAATATCCAATTTTCTGACGGTTTCAAGATATAGCTGGGATTCACAGCGACATTTATTAAAACACTAAAACAACTCAACATGCTGCCATGTCCACACCATGCAGCAGAAAGCCACAGTTGAGGTAACACCAGAAAATGTACACGCAGTATTAGTGAAGACCAGGTTAACGTCAGTCCCAGAAGGTTTATGTAATAATAGTATAGTTTTTAAAAGCAAGAGGTCAAAAGTTTGTTGTCAGGATGAGCTAAGATAGTCTTTCAAAAACGTTAGCTAAAATTTAAACCTTAAATGTATCAAGAGAAAATTAAGTTTCAAACGTCAAAATTCCAAGAGTGAGTTTGGGGCTCTGATCCAAAATGGCCGACTTCCTCTTTGTTTTGGGGCAATTTTCTACAGGACTATGTTGTTCATCTAGGAGAGTTATAGGTGGGTACATCTTTGTTTAGCTCTAAGTAAAACTGATCTAAGGGATTCTAGTATCATTTTGGAATTTTTTTTCTTTTCTTTTCTATTTTTAACCACAACTTTTAAAAGACACACAAATGTATATTCACTTCCGATGCTGTTGCAACGTTTCGGAGAATGTTCACAGCTTCAAAAGAGACACTAAATACGACTTAACACGCAAGTAGACACATGATTTAAATACTATTTAAATTTGAATACCAATTTTCATAGCTCCATCTGAACAGGTATAAGGAGCTACAGTTTAGGGGATGCCATGGACCATTTTCTTCCTATTTTTACTGTAAGTGTTCATAACATAACATAAAATACAATTAGGGAGGGAAAAAAAATATCTGAAGGAGTGGATTGTATGAAATGTAAGGGGTGCTGTGTAGTCTTTAAAATACATTTATTATTACCGTCTCTGATCCATGCATGTTTTATGAGTTTTGCACCTAAAAAACAGGCAGTCGGTTTGATTAAAGACAAAAACACCTAGATTAGCTTAGCCTCGATCGGGCCTCATAGTAAAGGTTTCTAAATCTGATTCAGCCTTTTCACCTTAATGTGAGATTTAAGCATTTTTTACTTATCTCCACAATTCATACAAAAATATTTAACAATAGAAATAAACTCAGACAGCGGTTAGTATGAAAAGGGAAAGAGGTAACAACAAAATGACAAAGCACGATAACAAAAATGTAAAAAGGCGCAGAATAACCCACAGCCTTTAATTCGCCTTGAGTGCTGGTATCTTCAAAATATAAACCAAACTCATCAATGCAAACCAAGGCTGTGTTACAATACGTAAGCACATGCTTTCAATTAAGACTTGAGGTGAGCACAAAGGACCATTCTTCTTTAAGCACAAGAATGTAAAACAGCCAGATTCATCACACTGTGCAAGTCAGTCAACAGCAAATGAACAGTTAGAGAAAAACTATAAACAGGATTCATAAGCCTGATGTGGTTCACATTAGAATATAAAATGGCAAAACTGAGCGGCATTCACCCTTTAAATCTCAACATCAAAGCACATCAAAGCAACAGACACGGCATAATTTACACCTCAGACTGCGGCCCTCCTTAACGCACATCCACAGTCTCTGCGCTGATCACCGCTTGGGTCTAGATCACCAAAACAAATGCTGCAAATGACCCACATATTGTGGTATTTTCCCCCCGCTCTTCACACACAGCATAATTACTGTATTACAGCTCACGTCAGTGGCGCTCTTATTAGGTCAGGTCAGTGACAGTTGTCTCTGACTGTGCCTCATTTCATCGCTGTGTGCGTTTGAGTGACACAAGCCAAACGGGCAGTTTGTTTGCATTGGCTGCAGTCTGGCACGCTCTCCACATGCCAACATGGCCAAAGTAGGATGTGCTCGAAGCTAATAAAGTCCTGTCTGTGCTCACTCTCGGGCTGCTTTTTTTCTTCTTTTTTTTAGCGGTGGAAAAGGGGGGGGATTGTGTGGTTTATGTGTGTGAGCAGAGCCGGCTCAAGCTTGTAGGGGACCTAAGCGAAAAGGGGTTTTGGGTCCCACTTCCAGTTAAGGTAATCACCCACCAGGCCCCTGTAGCACAAATGATATTTCTTTTAAGGTGTGTTTTTAATAATAGTGTGATGGGGCATATAACACCCCAATAATGATTTACCACCAGTCACAATGTTTAGCTCAACCCTCACTTTTTTTCCACCTCACATTATTTACGTAAAATAAAAGCAGTAAATATATTTTAAGGACCGTCATTTCTTTGACCTACTCATTTGGTGGGACATCTGTGATCATAGGTCAGCATATCAAAGCAGTGTAATTATAATTAGGAAGAAGGGGTAATCTAATTGGTTGTTCTAACTATCATCCACGGAAAATGTTGGTAATTCTATTGATTGATTCATTTGTCTAAAAGAAGAGTATGATCCCAGACAGGAGCTGCAGAAATTATTAAAGAATATCGAGCCTCACAGTAAGAAAAACAAGTATTTCACATGTGCTAAATCACACGAGAACATGTGATCACATGTGAATGTCAATAAGCATGAAAGTGTGTGAAACATGTAAAATATGGATCAAGAACATACTGATGTCAGAAAGTGTAAAGCACATGTAAATTCCAAGAACAACCCATAAATTACATGAAAAATGGATAATACACTGAACTAATTTAACACTTTTCTAGTCTTAACAACCACTCGAAGCACTTTAACACAATGCATCGGTTTTTAAAAAAAATGGGAAACTCCCATTTAACTTTTTGCCTCATCTCTTTTTGTTCCTTTCTTTCTCTTTCACCTTTCC
Source organism: Fundulus diaphanus (assembly GCA_037039145.1). Classification (NCBI taxonomy): domain Eukaryota; kingdom Metazoa; phylum Chordata; class Actinopteri; order Cyprinodontiformes; family Fundulidae; genus Fundulus; species Fundulus diaphanus. The sequence continues at coordinate 21,559,767 of CM073143.1, read as the reverse complement.
ATTTCTGTGTCCATTGAATTTGAAATAATCCCAAAATATTATCCAATAAAGTTGTTTTGCACATATATCAAGCAGAGCGCTATAGCGAAAGCAGTAATGCTCCACTTGTGAAAGTAAGTCTGTTGGGCTCTCTTTGGCATTAAGAAAGCAATTCTTTTAGTGCTACACAGCCAGACAGGACACGTTAAAAAAACAAACAAGGGATACTTTGTCTTTTATTCATAAAAGGGAATTAGAAATGTAAAATTATGACTGTTAAACTACACATATATACACACACACACATATATATATATATATATATATATATATATATATATATATATATATATATATATATATATATATATATATATATATATATATAGAGAGAGAGAGAGAGAGAGAGAGAGAGAGAGAGAGAGAGAGAGAGAGAGAGAGAGTTATGTGTACATGTAAGTTCCATTACATTGTAGATAAATATAAATACAATACATAAGATTAAAATTTAGAATGTACATTTTAAATTCTTTTGAACCAAATTCAAAGGTAGGCTAAATTTTAAGGTTACTGTAGATGGATTCTGTGTGAGAACTCTTAGTTTGCGTGTGCCTCAGGTTGGCCATGTGTGTGCGTGTTGCGTCTGAAAACATAGGCTTCCTAACAAGACTCAGATAAAGTTTAGACCCAGTAAATTTTAGGGACCACTTCAAATCCTTCAGGTTTCTGTGTTTAATGTTCAAATTAGTCAGCATGGATGCCACAATAGGCACAGGTAAAAACACCAAGAGGTCTCACCTTCTGTAAGCCATGTCTCTTGTAGTTGGCTTAAGTCCTGGAAGAGGTCTGAGTGGAAACAGAACAAAAAGGCAAGAGTATTATTGACTATTCACCATAGAACAGAAAACAATCGGGGTTCACTTTCTGCCATCGTTTTAGCCACTGTAAAACACGCGTCAAATCCAAACCCATTGGGTTTCTCCCTCCTTTACCTTCGGATTCCTGAGGGGGTAATTCTGTGTCCATGAATTTCCTTTTTGCTGCCATCAACAGTCTATTTAGGGGCCCATTTCCTTGCGACTTCTGCAAAAGCAATAGATGTTAACAGAATCCAGCAGGGCACTTCAACAACATGAGTGTCAAAACAGTTCACGGCAATCCTTCACAGTTCTTCAGTTGGGCAGCAGCCAACAATTGTGCACATCTGACCGGGAAATGTCATGAAAACGCATAAAGCAATAATGTTTTGCGATGCATATCATGAAAAAAAGATTTACCATGCGTAGCCTATAGGAAAACAACGCATGTGTCAGCAAGAGGCACTATTTGACCAAAGTCGTAATTTAGATCAAACTATACCAACAAAAGAACTCGACAATCACTTTTAAATGAACACAGGCGCAACTTTGTGGAGGTTCTTTTCTTTCCTGGCGGTTGCAATCGGTGCAGACAAACACTTTTTTTCCCTATCGCAAACCAAAACTCGTGCAGAAGCGACGCAATCGGGGATAAAGCCGCGGCAAGCAGCGACACAAGGCTTTTTAAATGAAAACGACAAATAAAGCAACAACAAAAAGCGCTGGGTCATACGTACATTTGCTAAAGGGTAAGGCACTTGCTGGTCCAAATATCCGTCCATCTTATAATCCATCCGTTTAACCGTTTGCGGTCATTTGCGCGGAGTTGGAGTGGGATCCACGCAGGCTGCAGGGACGAGGAGGGAGCGCTGTTTGTGAATGGAGCTGCGTGGAGGCTGCATGCATAATGAGCTCCATTCACAAAAAATGCCGAGGGGAAGTGATGGCGAGTGATTACCCAGCGGGCTGCGGCCCTCTTTACAAATCTCTTTTGTGCACGTGTGAGTGTGCGCGCGAGCGCGCAGTTGCTCGCACAAGCAAATAAACAACCACTTTTTTCCGCATTCATTCATCAAATAAAGCGATATTTGCTTTTGGCCGCACTGCAAATCGCCTTTGTAAGAGTGTAAAGAACACTGAGTGATTTTATTTGCCTTTCGCGAACACTTTTTAAAAACATGTTTTTTTTCTTGCCACGTCTGCCCGGTTTGTTCCAGCACACAGTCAAGTCCTGAAATTGTGAAGGGAAACAGATGTTGCTTTTGCGTCTAGACACCCACCCCCATCCCCATCTACTTTATGTGAATTTAGAGGAGCTTTTGGTGGGACTGATTTAAAAGTGTGGAGTGAGCTGTTATTTCTGCAGCAGATCTAATTTTGGTGAGACTCGCTCGTCCAGCTTGGCTCCACTGGACGTCTGTGATTGGTGGGTTTCCTCTCAAGGGCTCGAATTTCTCGCTTTTGTCCGGTTGAATTCACCGACTCTTGAATGAAGTCTCGGTTCCCTCTGCGAGCCAATCAGGCAGCTGATCGTCGGGCTCCTAGCAACGTTGGGCGGAGCTCCCACTCAAGCAGCCAATCAGCTCTGAGCAGACTGTGGGCTTTTTTCTACTGGATTTTCCAGTTGTTTTTCATTCACAAAAAAGGAAGAAGGGAGAAGGAAAAAAAATGTCCATTCATAAAAACTTGTCCTGGCATGAATGTCTTGACATGTTTTTTTTTTTTTTTTGCCTTTGGCTGGGAAAACTCCTGTTGTTCACCTGCTTTCATGTCTCTTGCTCTGTAGTTATGATAAGCTGTGATCAGAACTTTGGAAGTTAAACAAGCTCTCAGTGTATTTAAAAAATGAGCATTAAAACCAACATCTATAAGGACAGGAATGTGCATTCTCCAATTTTTGTGGAACCACAGCATTTGACATGCTTAGGGGCGGTTCTTGGATGAAAGGGGCCCCGGACAAGTCCTTCCTTCTACCCCCAATCCCCCGTATGTATCTCAGATCACCAAAGATAAACCGAGAAAATACAGGAAGAATGCCAAATATATAAAGAAACACTTTTAGAATGATATTTTTGTCAATTAAGGGGGAAAACATTCATGTAAACCTATCAGGCTGTATGCAAAACAGTAATCTTGTGTCATGATTTAGGTTTTTGTTTGTTTATTTTGGACTTTTCTTGGATCAGCCTTTACCGCTCAGCCACTATCCAATCAGCTCAGTCTCCTTCCAGCCAACACTTCGCTCTTAATCAGATCCACTGCTGCACTAATTAGTCAACTCTGTTCACCTGTCTACATATACCTGCCCCAACCAACTCATCCTGGCCAGAACGTCTCATCTCATCTCATCTGATGTCATATCCTCCTTTGTAAAGTGCCCTGCCACTACCAGTTCCTGTGTGCTCTGCCAGCTGGACTCTTCTGTTGAAAGTTGCATGTCTCTGTGTGCTGCACAAGTCTGCCTGTTTCCCCGTGAGTTCCAGCCGCTCGCTCTGCTCGTTCTGGTGGTGCCTAGGTCCACATCGCCTCTTCTGATCAGCTCCTGCCTTCTTCACTGGTCTGGCCTGTCACTACCTGCATCTGGTCAAGTCTGGTCCTGCTTGCCAGCCTCACCTTCCAAAGCTCATTCCATTCAATAAACCTTTTAAATTGTAACACTGTGTCTGGCTGAACATCGGGTTCACCAGCGTCATCCACTACATCTTGGTTCAGTGTAGAACAATGACATTTAGATTATGTCACCTATTGGGCATGCATATCACGCGCCTAGGGTGGTCAGCCACATTGAACTGCAAGTGAAAACACTTCACAAATGGTAAATATAGCGCTTCACACTACATCCAGTCATTCAACAATTCTCTCACATGCTGACGGTGGTGAGCTACACTGTAGCCACAGCTGCCCTGGGGCAGACTGACCAACAGCAGTCACCATGGGACACAACGACTGAGATGGTTGGAGCAGCCGCCCACTGGTTACAGGTTGAACTCCTAGCCCTTGTGTCACCGTCGCACCAAAAGAGTTTACACAACAGGGCTGTGAAATACTTGGTGCTTGTTGTGGGGTGGCACTCAGGACATCTCCAGACAGTTTCTTTTTAATTAGTATTTTAAAAAGGATCTCTTCACCAGTCCATAGGTTTATTTTGTTTCAAATTACTCAGACTTTTCTAATTTGCTGTCAATTAAGTTTTGTCAAAGGAAAAAAATAAACAGATAAATAATCACTATACATCCCAATCAAATGTGTCCTTTTCATTCAACCCATCCGTCAGGTAGCAGTGGGCGGCCACTGTGCGGCACCCGGGGAGCATTCTGGGCTAAGGCTCTTGCTCAGGGACCCAGAGTGGCAGTCTGTGAGATTCGAACCAGGGAACTTACTATCTCTCCAGGACGCAAGCGTTTTCTTCCAGCTGCCACATGCCCTGGTAAATAAAATAAATTTTGACACTTATTGGACCTTTTCAGAATCAGAATGACAGTACTTTGTTACTTTCCAGAAGGAAGTGTACCCCCCACTTCCAACCCCCACTCTTTTCATGGCACCAACAAGAGGCCCAGAGTTCAGATTGGATTTGCGTTGAGTTACAGCAGTGAATGAGATTCAAAGATATTTCATGAAGCACATTAGGAACATCTGTATCTTCTTCCTCTTCTCTCATCTGCACTGTGCAGGTTACTTCCTGTTTAATGATATCTAGATGGCCATTTAGATGTACATAACAGGCTATAAATATTGAATCAGGTCTGCTCTTTACAACTAATGCTGATAAGTTTCAATATAGTGAGAGGCAGGCTTAAAAAATTTAATTATTGTTGTTTGTAGCACTCTTAAAAACCATGTTATCCCCACACAAGCTCATGTGAAAGTTTTAAAGCAATGTCTTGATTCCTTTCAAACTTATGTTGAGAACTCCAGAAAAACAAACAACAAAAAACACGCAGATTCCAAATGACAAATTCCTTTACAGTATGAAGGCAAAGCAGATATAAAAAGAAACCTGGACCTGTGTGAAAAGTATTTACCCTGTTGATTCATAAATTAACTGTGATTAAACACATTCTTTAGAAAGCTTTCATTTCCATTACACCAAGAAATAACCTAAATAGGACGTGTCTATCAACATGAAGTAGGCCAAAATATCTCAAAAAGCAACACATCTGAAGAAGCTCAAGGACAATGTTACTGGCTTCTATCAGTCTGAAATTAATTAAAAAAGCCATTGTTAATGCTTTGAGACTCCAGCGAATCACAGTGAGAGCCATTATCCACAAACAAGGGCAATATGAAACAGGGGAGTAGCTGGCCTTCTGAAATAAGTCCAAAAGTGCATCAGGAAAACTCTTCCAGAATGTCTTGGTGATCTCCAAAATTTTTCAGCCAATATTCTTGGAATTGATGAGACAAAAGTGGAGCTTTTTGAAAACTGTTTATTTCATTGCATGTGACATAAAACAAATACAGCATGTAGGAATGAGAATCAGCTTTACTTGCCACAGGTATGTGTACACATATGAGGAATATGACTCTGGATTGTGCAATGTACAATTATGCATGTGCTTACTTATCTAATCACACAATAACACATTAATAATAAAAAAAAATCAAACATAATATGCATTATAGAAAACACATATGAACACATTATAAACAAGCGGGCAAATTGAGACTAATAGAGTAATGCAATGGTGCAATGAACAGAGTGCAAAGGATACAGAAGTAAAATAGTTCCATTGTCATAATTTTGTACATGTCGGGGGTGGAAGTGATGTTCAGGTGCACATACCCACACAAACATACATTTCCACAATACTACCAGTGCAAAAAAATGGTGGAATAAATGAGTATTATATATGGCATTATGAACATGAGGTAGTTCGTCCGGGGAGGACTCAGAGTAGAGCCGCTGCTCCTCCACGTCGAGAGGAGCCAGTTGAGGTGGCTCGGGCATCTGGTCAGGATGCCTCCTGGACGCCTCCCTGGAGAGGTGTTCCAGGCACGTCCCACCGGGAGGAGGCCCAGGGGAAGACCCAGGACACGCTGGAGGGACTATGTCTCCCGGCTGGCCTGGGAACGCCTTGGGGTTCCTCCTGAGGAGCTGGCCCAAGTGGCTGGGGAGAGGGACGTCTGGGCCTCCCTACTGAAGCTGCTACCCCCGCGACCCGACCCCGGATAAGCGGAAGACAACGGACGGACGGACGGAACATGAGGTAGGTGGTTTTGGTATGCAGGATATACAATATGATAACACGAGCAGTGAAAATGAACCACACTTTTGTCAGTCAGCCATTCATTAAATTGATGGCTTGTCTGAAGAAACTATTTCTGAGTCTATTGGTTTCGGCGTTCAGTGCTCTGTAGCTCAGAAAAAAGAACATCATAACAAAATTCTAACACAGCAATCTTTTTGTAATTGTCTAGAGGCTTTTCAGGAACCAGTGGACCTACCATAATTGATGCAACCTTAAATTTTGTTCTCTAGCTAAAGATCGTGAAGGACAATGTCTGTCCATCAGTTTTTTACCTTAAGGTCAAGTGCACCTGGGTTATGCAGAAGGACAATGATTTAAAGAACCCACAAAGTTTGCTTCTGATGAGCTAAAAAAAAAAGACAAAGGCTTCATTTGAAAAGGTTTAATTGGTAAGGACTCTTTAGCCAAAGTGGAAGTGCGTCAGTAAGGAAGGAGGTAGGAAAAGGTGCCTGTCTGCTTCCTATCATAGTTCCTTTAACATAGGAAGCCCGCAATGTTACTTACTAACTTCCCATGATAGTGTTCTTACTGTTGACTTCATCAAAGGTCATGGAACAGGAGCTAAAAGCTATAATTAGAACTTCAGATGCAGCCAAAATGAAGGCCTAGTCAAAGGTCAAAGTTAAATCTGATTGAGATGCTGATCTGGCACTGTGGCCCAGTAACCTATGGTCAGGTTGACTTGAATAGTTTTTTACACTGAAAAACATGAATCCTTTTCAATGTTCCACAGTGCATGCAGTTGAGCCCAGCAGAAAGGTGATGGCAAGAGAGATTTCCAACCTGAAAGACGCCGAGACCATAAACAAATATAAAGCATTAAAATACCATCAGAAACATCCATATATGTTTGATATAATGGAAATTAAGATTTTTACTTTGATTACTGGAGAAGAAATAAACAATTTTCAAGCCAGATTTTATTCAAATTTAAATAAGAAATAACTTATTTAAAAAGATTTATTCCTCTTATGTGTCATTGTCATTTCAGAGATGACCATCTCAGAAATAAACTTCCTAGTCAAATGAAAGTAATTGTAAATCTAGATATGCCATGGATATAATAATGGATATAATAATTCAATTCAATTCAATTTTATTTATATAGTGCCAATTCATGAAACATGTCATCTCAAGGCACTTTACAAAGTCAAGTTCAATCATATTATACAGATTGGGTCAGATTATACAGATTGATCAAAATATTTCCTATATAAGGGAACCAGTTGATTGCATCAAAGTCCCGACAAGCAGTATTCACTCCTGGAATGCTGCTTGTTCTATATGCTTAATAATAACTTGATATTAAGCATATATAATTTTTTTTGTACATTGCTCCTGTCCGATACCTTTTTAACATGAGATCCATTTTATCATTTCAAATTTTGCTGCAAACTTTAGCTTTAGCTTAAAGGACTCAAATGAGCAAATGTCAGGAAAATTCTGCTTGGTATCTGAACATTATTTCAGGTTAATCAGATGCTCTTTAACTGATACGCAAGCGTGTAGACCAATGACAGGATGGTTTGTCAAAGTTTTCATGTAGGGGTCTCCACACCTATGCAACCAGTTTACTGCAGCTTCTTTATTTGAGGTTTTTCTTCGTTTCAGCACCTCTGTTTGTTTTTCAGGGCTAGGGTTAACTTCCAAATAGGGTTGAATTGTTGGTTCACTTTTCTCTCACATACTGCGACTCTGGGTCCCTGAGCGAGACCCTTAGCCCAGAATGCTCCCCGGGTGCCACACGGTGCCACTTTTCCCCACTTTTTGAGGGAAAAAAATCTACCATTTTCATTTTTTTTTCCATCAGCAAAACTCAGCCTGTTAGAAGGAGTGGGTTCACTTTTCAGATCCACTGTAAATATTTTAACCGTGTGTAAAAAAGGAGCTTTTCACTGGCATTCTTCTATGGCTTGTTACTTTAGTCGACTTAAACCAATGACAATGCAGCCACCTAAAATGCGGCTAAACCTAAATTACATTCGAGTCAACATTATGTGAGTAAAACCGAATGAAGGTTAGAACGAAAGCCGCCAGCATGTGATCATGTATTTGTTAGGAGTAAGCCAGAAGCAAGCAGAAAGCAAACCCATGTAAAATGCTTATAGAGTTATATGCTGCCATGCTAACAACATCATGTTGCTACAAGTCACTCAAGATTTATAAGATCTTTAGAGCATTTAGGATGAATTGTAAAAGTGAAGACCATTGGCAGTGGCTATTGATCGATTCTCATGTATTTCATTTACAGAACACACACACACACACACAAAAGTGCTGGAAAGCATTGTGAAATCTATTGTAATAGTCATCCACCTCTGAGTCTAATATAGCTTCGTCAGCAGCGAGATAAGTACTGACAGAGACAGACGGGAGACGTTTTAAGACCAGTGCAGCGCTGTGGAGTGGACTCAAAGTGCTTATTGATCAAAGCTGGCTGTGCTTGATGGATGGGTGAAATGTTATTATAGCCTCAATCGTTGTAGTTATGGACAGACACAGTGCTGAAATGGAGGCAAGATGTGGAGACACTCAGAAAGAATAAAATACTTTCAAAAATAAAAGACAAGTTAAATGAGAAGTGGATGGAAAGACGCACATACTAGTGAGAGGAAAATAAAATGTGGAGAGAAGTGTGGCAAGGCGTCTTTGGGGGAGGATGTTTTGAGGATGGCCTGTCGACAACACCTCTTGGATTCTGTTCTCCTCCTCTCTTTGAAGAGTTTAGTCTTTGTTTCTCCTCCCATTCCATTGCCGATGGTGACTGACAAAGAAATAAGGATTCTTGATGATACAAGGACTGATGATGCAAATTTATTGTAAGCATAATGCATAGACTTACCAATCACATCCATAAACGTTGATATCTAAAAGAAAGACTAACAATTAGAAATGCATCAATCATTGATTCTGTGGACAATTTCTGATCTCTGACTTTCTAAAGCTGAGACCTGCTGATACTGCATTCCAATTTTACCTTTAAAGACTATAAATGACATCCAAAATACTGTATTTTCTGCCTTATAAATTTTGTGCTGTCTTCACAATTTATTTTTAGTTGTTAAGTCAAAACATTGAATCATCTCAAAAACAGGAGCATGTCACAGAGCTTTCTCTATCCACATCACTTATCATCTACACATTTTTCTAAATAAAACCAAACTAAAATTAATTAGAAACACGATCACATCTCATTAATTTTCCTTCCTTCTTTGCATGCCTCAAAACAAAATCTTACCCCAGTGTTACAAGAAACACCATTATTTTCAGCAGAATTCAAATAAAATGAAAGAAATTTTTGCCCGTCTTAACATTTGAGAAGAAATTGCTCTTATTTACTGTCAGATGTGTTCAAATATCAGATAATCTAGTCATTTCTTATAACTATGAACTACCCTGATGGAGCTTTCCTCATTATATGTATTAAAACAAGAAGTGATGTCACACTGTGTGCGAGAGAGAGAGAGAGAGAGCCGTAGGTGTTACACAGTTCTGCAGTAAATAAGATTTTATTTCTGTTAAATAAGTATGACAAAATGTTTGTACAAAATTCTTGTTTTTGAAATGAACTAGAAGTATTTGTTCCAAAAACATTCCACCCTGGAGGGAGAACAGTTCAATTAAATCACTAAAGGGTGAACATTTCTGTGGCTTGCATGTCTGTCTGACCGCAAATTAACATTTCAAAGTTCTAAATTGTCTGCATGAACTCCAAGAAGCAACACAGCGGATTCTTCTTACTATGTCAAAATAAGTCATATTTGAGTCTTTTTTAATTTTTCTATGTGAAACCTTTCCCTTCTCAGTTAGCTTTGAAATTCTTTTTACAAATGTCTGTTGTTACATGGTTTGGGATAAATGTTTTTTTCTCCCATATCCATTAAAACAGATAATGTTTTCCTGTTTTATTTGGCATTCTTTTTACCTGTATTTTCTTTAAACACACTTAACTCTCTGTCAGGATATCTGACTTGCTTGGAATTTGGTGTGAGCGAGGAGGACCAGCACCAATGGGAAAGTTCCTCCCAATAAAAACATTTGTGTTAAACAATAGAGCAGAAGTCTCACGTGCCCTTGTCTCTTTCATGTATCATTGCCCACAAACAAGTTATGTATAGTGTCTTTTTCAAGATGACCAAAAATATCTAACGCCTCTGTGAAAGTTCCCAACAATCTCACATCTCTGCTGCCAAATCTGGACCCCCAGGGCTGTTCAATGTCCTGCCTGCAGTGTGAAACACAAAGTGGCCGGTTTACATCCAGGACAGTATTTCCTAAGTGAACAATGCACCTCTTAAAATAAACCGCAGTCAAAATAGAGTCTGTTATGTTTGTTGTGCGATTTTCTTCTCAAACGCTTCCTCTAAAGGTCAACCTGCATTATTTGAACTCGCGACCTTCCTGGAAAGATTCCTCTATTCACGCTGCTGAAACACACAAAATCATGTTGCTCCTCAAAGATTTGCTCTAAGTACACATGCTTTAGTGCATTACAGAATTAACATTTCACATTTTTTTCACTTTATAATCACAAACTTCAAGGAATTTTGTTCAGATTTAATGTAGTAGAGGAACACGAAGTAGTGCTTCATTGTAACATGGAAGGAAAATATCACAAGACACAAAACGATCCTGTACGATAAAGATATCTAAAAGGTTGGGATGCATTTGTAATCAGCAATGCTGACATCAGATTATTTTTTTCTTTTTGTTAGTAAGTCTACATATAGAAAAAAAGTAATTTAGGTGTTTCACAAGCATGACTTCTTGGTCTATTTTCCTTTTCCCCAAAGCATGTGATTATTTTAAAGAATGTAGCGCAGGATTTTGAAATGGAAGGAAAATTATATCTAGTTTTTCAAACTCTTATAAATAAAAATATAATAAGTTGATGTCTCCCTGAATCATTACTTTAAAATAGAGTCTCATTTTACCAATTACAATTGCAAATCTTTTGAAATACATTTGTGAAAAAAAATATTTGCCCCATACAAATTTCTCCTTTTTTGTTTCAAAAAACACTTTTCACAATTAGATAAAGATAAGATGGCTAAATACAACAAACGTTTTAATTAATAATTATAGTCATTGAATAAGCTTTCCAAATGACCATCTTTCCACAACTAGAAGCTGAAATGTTTGCTCATTCTTCTTTACAAATTAGCTCAAGGTCAAACAGACTGGATGGAAAGCATCGGTGAGGTTTGGACACCTTTGCAAGGCACTGTAGCCATAGTGGGCACTCCAACTGCAGACTTTTTGCTTTTTAGATCAAAGCGTAAGGTGGGTAGTTTAGACATTATTGTAGAATTTGATTTATAGGTCCCAGTAATAGAATTTGGACACTGAAGCAAACAAGCAGAGTTACTTCCATTCATGCTCCATCCTGTATGTTCCTGAATTCTGGCAGTCACGTTCACTCCTTGACAAGCTGCATTCGCCTCAGTTGGGGGAGGGGGGGGGGGGGGGGGGGGTTGTGAAAGCAGAAAAGAAAACTGAAAGAGATCTTTAAAATACGAAAGTGGCAGTTTCATGTTTAATGCATGCCTATATAGATGTGTGCATTTGTACACATGTCCTCCTTCTTTGCCCATGTGTGTTAGAAAACCCTCCCAAGGTTGCTCTCCTCATTCCCTCATCACACTGCACGGTTGCTGGGATTCCTGCCTGTGTAAAGCCATAGACCAGAAATGTCACTGCTGGCATGTGATGTGAGCTGGTGCGCCAAACCAAGCGTGCCTCCTGGCCACCTGCGGCCCAGCCTCCTCTACTGCAGACACTGGCTTGGTTGTTTGTTCACCAACCATTCCTTTGCCATTCCGCTCCTAAGTCAGTCTGTCTGGCCTGCCCTGGGCCTGTGAAAGATCAATCAGGTGAACACAATAGTATTTATAGGGGTGTTTTTGACTGGTGGCCCTGTGGAAGAGTAGCTACGGTGCAGCTGCAGTGGCCCAGTGGAGCTGCCAGAAACACAAACACAAAGCTGACTCAAAACTCCTTCCAAAAGACGTACAAACACAAGCTAACATACGGTTTTATAGTCAAAGCACTGAATGGGCTTGCTATTTAAAAGTTTTATCCAATTATAGTTTAGCTGGGATTTATCGAAAGAAACAGCCTTTATACCAAATAAGTCAAACAGAAGCAACAGTGTTTTTTAATTAACCCAGTTAGGTTGAATTTTGGAGCTAATTTGTAAATACAATTGGCCTGTCTTTATGTTAATTGGACCTTATTGTTTTGAAAAGTGCCTTGAGATTGCATGTATTGTGTATCTGAGCAATAACAATTTAATTGAACTGAACATAATGATATCACAACCAAATTTATATGATTTGAGTCAAGAATCTTTTCAACCATTGAGATTTGCGCACTGATCAGAGCCAGATTCTTTATAGAACTTGTCCAGAAAGCTTGTTTCTGACTACCTACATTTAATGATTTCAGATGATATGTCGTTGATTTGGCTAATTTACAACATAAAGTATACCTGTAAATAACAAGGAAGGTGTACACCTTTAATGAAGAAATCTTAGGTTATCATTTTAAAGGAATTGGTAACTAATTTGTACGATGCTTTATAATTTGTAGAGTGACCCAGCATGGCCAACAACCCAGTTGTCATTGGCAGACAGACACCTGCGAAGGTCCACACAAATGTGCATGCATTCGTGTTTAGATACTGTGATATAAAGGAGTCCTCTTTGGTAAACCAGAGGAACAGCTTGGAGACTGAAGAGGGTTGGGAGAGCTGGTTTTTAGTACCAAAAGTTGGATGGCTGTTAAAAAGACACAGAGAAGCTTTGTTGACATCTCTGTCTTTCCTTCTCACACTAACTGCTCACACAGTGGCAGTTTTGAGTAAACCATCCTATTGTTGGGGCCTGCACCCTCTTAACCCACATTTCCATTTATATCCCATTTTCCACTTCATTTCCATACCAATTTCAGAGGACATAAAAAGCCAGTGTTATGTCATTTATAGTGATGCAGCTGGTTTGTCTATCCGTAAAAGGGGAAAACCAGTGATATAGCCCTTAGGGCATGGCCTCCCTTCATCAAAACTGCCTCTGTTGATTCAAAGGCAGGACGTGTTGATGGTTGGCCCATTTGGCAAACTGATGACAAAGATGGCTATTATGGTTTTGACTTGATGCCACAGTTAGCACTGATTTGGAAAAGCAAAAAAAACAGATTAATAGCAAGTTATTTTAGCCTCTTTTGGACATTTTCCGTTGAGGTTTCACGGCGCTGCAAAACTTTATCGGTCCGTTTTCTTATTCAATTTAGATGGACTTTTCCTTGTAATGACTTCAGGCCTTGTAAACTCTGTGGTGTAACCAGTTTCTCCAGGTCTTCTCAACAGACCAACACACAACACTGTTTGAAGGACTAGATAAATAGATGGCTGCATTTAGCTTGAGTTGCTAGAAAGCCACTATGTATGATAATTTAAGGTCACTTAGCAAAACCCCATATGTCTTACTGTGGTGAATTTATTAGTTTCTGAGTACAACACTTACAATACCTTACACCAGTCAGTTTAATTTAATGACATTAAATTGTATTTATATAGCATCAATTCACAACACATCTCAAATTACTTTACAAAGTCAAATTCAATCAAATCATACAGACTGGTCAAAAAGTCTCCTATCTTAGGAAACCCAGGCGATTGCATTGAGTCTTGACAAGCAGCAGTCACTCCTCCTGAAAGCGCGTAGAGCCACAGTGGACAGCCGTCTGCATTATCGATGGGTACGCAGCAATCCCTCATACTGACCATGCATGAAGCGACAGTGGAGAGGAAAACTCCAGCAGAACCAGGCTCACGTCTATTCTTGATTTAACAGGAACTCAACGAAGGGAAGCTAAAATAGGATAAATATATCTCTTATTAATTTTCATCAGAACTCTTGCAGAAGCATTTTGAATCAGCTTTAGGCTTTGAACTGTAATATGTGGACTTCCTGATAGTAAATAATTACAATAATCCAGCCTTGAAGTAACAAATGCATGGACTAGTTTTTCAGTATCACTCCTGGACAAAATATTTCAAATTTTGGTAATGTTCCAGAGGTGAAAACAAGAAACCCTGGAAACCTGTTTAATATGGGATTTGAATGTCATGTCTTGGTCAAAAATAACACCAAGATGTTTTACTTCATTACCAGAGGCCAATGTAATGCCATCCAGACTAAGTGATTGATTAAGACGTTTATTTTATGAGGAGTCTGGTCCAAAGATGACAATTTCTGTCATGAAATTTAAAGTCATCCAGGTTTTGATGTCATCAAGACATGCCTGTAGTCGAAGTAATTGATTGGATTCATCAGGATTTATGGATAAATATAACCGAGTGTCATCAGCATAACAGTGGAAATTAATCCCTGCTGTCTGATAATTTTACCATTCAGAAGCATATATATATAGTAAAGAGAATTGGACCAAGGACTGTACTGTGTGGTAGTCCACAAGTGACCCCAGAGTTTGAAGCTTAATCATCAACATGAACAAATTGGAATCTGTCAAACAGATAAGATTTAAACCAGCCTAATGCTTTTCCCTTTATTCCCTACAGTATTTTCAATTCTTTCTATGAGAATACTGTGATCAACTGTACCTAATGCAGCACTGAGATGTAACAGAACAAATACTGACACAAGTCCATTATCTGAGGCCATGAGCCTCAGACCATATATTTTTTACTGAAGAATTTTATCTCATCTGCCATAATACATCATGGTACTAACATAACAACTGTATGAGAAACCCTAGTTATGAAACCTTGGATTTACCATATCCGTTTTCAGAAATTGATCAAGAAAAAACAAGACCAATTTAACAATGAAATCACGATTATTGGTGTTGGTTGGATTCTGTGTTCTTTAATCTGTTTACAAATCCTAATTTACAACTTGGGTTTTGCCTGAGTTTAGCCTGCTGGTGTTGCCCTCTCTCTAATAACAGAGTTACTGATGTGGCCCTTTGGGAAAATGAATGACCTACCCCTGTGGTAAACCTTGTTCATAAACCAGAAGGAGGGGGTTAGAATGTGGTTTGGGAAAACTCCCAAACTTTCTGGATTCATTGTTTCTGTCTTGTCCAAAATTATTGTTGACTTGGGCTGATTGCAAGTAATTTGGTCTATTCATTAGCCTGTCAGTCCATTACTGTTAGGCAAAATATAATATGGTTCTATAAGCAATGTGATTGTGACCCATCATGAAAGGTCCCTTCCTCACATCCATTTCTGGCCATATAATTCAGTGAAGAGAACCAAAGGTAAATTGTTCTGTGTCTGGTTAAGAGGAATTATCACATTAAAACTCATTAGAACTACAAATCAGGAGTAATCCTCTGCATCGGTACAACATATTACTATTACGTCAATGTGGCCTGCCTAAGTTGATGCTGGATGCACTATTGAATTAATAAAGTCAATCACATAATTATTTGTATTGTGTGACCCATGGTGTACCAAACCTTGCACTCCACCAAGCTTGTGCTTTCCATGGTGCAGAGCCAAACAGTTTTTTGCTCTCAAGACACATCATGCCCTCTGAATGTAGAGGATGGATCATATATAGTCATGAATACTTGGTGGGCTAGCTGTTGTTTAAAAACTTTATTCTGAAAGCTATCTCTCTATCTATTCTGAAAGATTTTATAACAAGATTAACCATATAACCCATCAAAATCTACTGTCAACCCCTAAAGGTCAGATCTTAGAGGCACCTCTGTATAACTTGACAACATAAAATTGTGGTAGAAATATAAAAACATTGATTGACTTGAGTCATTTTGGTCTATCCTTTGGAAAACCAGGAAGACCAAACCTAATTTAATGCCAGTGATATAGGTAAATGGACAGTTTTGAGTCAGGAGAAGTGAAACAGGTGATTTGATGGTGACGTTAAATAAAGAGTCAGGGAGTCATCAAGGATATTGATTCTTACTTCTCAGAGAAAAGTCAAATAACATTTTCTAATTTATTTTTATCAGAAAATTTTGTCAGATCTCTGGTGGCACTGTAATAACTGAAACTGATCCCAAGTGTATTTCACAGTTATTATTTCAGTATTTTTCCATTATTTTAGGTCAATGTAGTAAAACTGCTAACTACACTAATATGCTAACCTGGCCAGCAGTGGCGGCTGGTGAAAAAAAATCTTGGTGGGGCTGGCCAATAGATTTCCTTGCCTAACCCAGTACATGCATTCAAATTAAAAGTCGGAAAATTACTACAATTCCACAATAAGCATTTAATTAATAAAAAAACATTGTTCACAAAGGATTATTTTGGTGTTTTTGTCTTATTAATTCTTTTTCACAGACTCATGCCAGAGGGTTTGCATACATTGTACATGTACGTATATTATTACGAAACGAACGTTTACGTCTTGACTTAAATATATATCCTAATTTTTTATTTATATAATTATTTAAGTAGAACAATGACTAGTGCAAAATTAAGTTATATTTACCGGAGATGAGGTGTAGACTGCAAATTCTGTCGTGGTATGATGGCTCCCACAGTCGATTGGGATTGTCTGCCTGCATCCTTTTCATTGAAAATATCCATTTCTTTCTTCTTTCTTCGTCCTTCGGTAAACGAAAGAAACGTACATCCGACGATTTGGAGTGCCTCTGTGTGCAACCGGGAGCACAACAAGTCGTAGGCATTGCTTAGATTCCAAAAATAAACGAACTAAAAGTACGCTCTAATTCACCCGTTTTGTCACGGTGGTAGGCGAAAACAGTGCTGTTTTTGCCGACCACCGTGACCCGGATGTAGCGCGGATGTAGCTCGTGACGTCACGCGTGAACTGGTCTATACACCTATCACTGTGTAGTAGGGGCAAATACTCCAGGAGCCCCAAAGCCATTCATTTTGGCGATGCTGATTGGCCAAATATTTATAAATTTTCCCTAGCAACAGTATACGATTGGTTATTTCGCTACACTTGTGGGGCGCCTTGACTGATAAGAGAAATGATACGTTCTGTCAGTGGAAATGCACTGTTAAATGAGAGTCAATTGGTAGAGTCAATTAGTAGAAGTGTTTTAATAATTCTTATTACATGTATCCACATACTATTAAGTAAAAACTGACATTAATAATACTTTTAAAATCTACATATATCTATATTTTGACTTTTCCCCTCCACATCTAGGGAGGGCAGCGCCCGAGCGCCCCCTATGGGCCAGCCGCCACTGCTGGCCAGCCAGATTGATACTGTGCAGCACTCTATATTCCGCACATTAACAATCTGGGTCTGCTCCCATCGAAACTGTTTGGGGAAAAGAGGGTCATTCAGCAGAACATTCCGAGCTGATTGGACAAAGCGACATCTAGTGCCCGCCTACCAAAGGTTGGTATTAGCCAATGACGGTATCAAATGAAAACGTAAGCAGCACGCATTATGAAAAACCACAAGAAGGTAAGCTAGTCTAGGCACTTCTTGCTGTTCTATCAAAGATGAAATTGTGGATTCTTAAAAAAAACAACAACAGATGTGATAGCATCAGCTACGCATGCATCCTCCTGCACTGCCAAGTTTATGTTAGGTCGGCTGTGGGCTCGTCGGCTCTTGCTTTTGTCGCACCGGAATGTCTCGCCTTAAACCACAATACTGCAACGTGATTGGTCCAAACCTTTTTTGGTTTTGGACACAAACGGTTGAAGTCGGAGCAGTGCAAGATGAATTCTCGTGTGTTTGTGAATGCACAAATACAGCAAGAATTAATCTTGCAGACAAGGTTACTAATATGCAGGTTATTTAAACTGTAGCTGTTACAAAAAAAAAAAAAAGTAGGGAGATCCAGTCTGAATTCCCCACTGGTATACTAAAATAAAAATAAAAAAAATATTCACAGAATATACATTTAAACGCATAGATTTGAGCATTTTCTTCAATGTGCTGTAGGGTTGAACTATGTTCCTAAGAATGAAGCGAGACCAGATAAAACTATACTTTTTGGGAAAACCAAGAAACCCTCAATTGTTTTAACCAATACCAAAAACCGATTTAAAAGATCCGCAATCAGTCTAAAAATGTAGGTTCCAGGTTTGAATTCTCTAAGTACTGTGGTTTTTAAGCTAAGGTGGTGCTGATACCAGCAAGCTTTTAAATTTCTCTTTTTTTCATGTTCTCAAAGTGAGGGTCGCCCCATATTACACACTGTGTTTAATTAAATCTGTTCAGTATGGAAGTGTTGTGATCAGTATGGAAAACTTCTTAGAAATATTTTGCATCTCTGCTACTCTGACAAAAACAATGGTTAAAAAAAGTGTGGGTATGTATCTTCAAATGCTAATTATGTTAAACAAAGTCATACTGATACCAACCTAATGATAACTTATCATATTCTTCTTCCCACTAAATGTTTGGAAGCTGACAGAGATCCTCAGGGTGTCAGATCTGAACTATGTCAGACAGTCCTGTACTTACACATCATCTAATCAGAAGGGAGAGCTTCAACATACCGCACTGACTGCCAAAGCAAAACAAGGAAGGTGACCCTTTGCATCTGTAATAACAAGCTGGTTTCCTACATGTACAGAATACTTGACACCGCATGCTGTCTTTGAAGTTAGCAAGAGGGCATCTGTGACTGGCACCTGTGCCATCCTACCATCTGGGACTTTACTGGGCCAAGAACATCAATGGTTGCCTTTGAAGTAGTCCACATTGATCATCGTGCAGGAGCAGTGATGACATAGTTTATCTACCATTACCATAAGCTTTGTCCTTGGGGGTGCTAATGCCTCTGGGGTTTTGTGATGTTACCTTGATGATTCCTTTGAGAGGATTATTTTCATTAGCCCTTCAAGAGTTTCTTTTTTTGCTGTTGCCCTACAAACATGCACATACACACACTCACTCACAGTGAAAACAAAGCTCTACAAGTACATCTAAAAAAACTGAATATCACAAAAAAGTTCAATATTTTATGTCATTAAATTCAAAAAGTGGATCTAATTTTTAAAACTGATTCATTACTCAAAAAACGCAAATAGATCTTACGGTTACAAATAAACGAGAGTGTATGCTTACAACATATAATCTTATCACAGGATTATCTGATCATAATTTGACCTTTATTTTAAGAAACGGCTGCAATTTTCTAACCTGACTTCCGCCAGATGTATGTCGCTCCGCCTAGCTTCACTCACATACATCTGGGACCTCTCCCATAGAGAGTGATTTCTCAAAACAATTTTATTGTCTGGCCAATCAGGACGCAGGGCTGGAGTTTCATAGATGTGACGTAGTGGAGACGCGACCATGACTGTTTTGATAGCAATGGCGGCTCGTCGAGGAAGCAAGCGTTAACATTGATGCTGCTATTTCTTCCGTGTTGTCCAATCTACCTAATATTGCTTCATTAAAAGAACATCAGAGAACGGCTCTGAAGGCTTTTGTTGGTGGAAACGATGTTTTCGCCCTTCTCCCGACCGGATTTGGCAAGTTTTGTTTTCCGGGGCACGTCCGCGGCGGCCCCGGAGCGGTTAGCGGTTAGCGCAAACCATATTAGGAGGCCTTTAGTCCTCAACGCGGTCGGCCCGGGATCGACTCCGACCCGCGGCGCTTTGCCGCCTGTCTTCCCCCCTCTTCCTGTCAGCTCACTGTCAATAAAACACGTGCCACTAGAGCCGCAAACACATTTAAAAAAAAACGTTTTTTTTCCCTGCGTCGCTCTCATCAGCTACACGGGTTGGCTTCGGTGTGAGTGGTTGAAATAGCATGTCGATAAAGATGACAGACAAGTGGCTTATCCAATCATATGCAAGGATTTTTGATAAGGCCCAGCCTTCAATAAAGGCAATTCCTATGGAGGTGTCCCAGATGGATGTGAGTGGAGCTAGGCGGAGCGACATACATCTGGCGGAAGTCAGGTTAGCAATTTTCCCCGTAATGTTCAATTCCCAAAACAAAACATAAAGTAATATGTAATTTTTACATGTCTCATCTTGAAAATGAAATGTGCAGTATTGTCTGGGAGCCTATATTACAAATACCGGATTTAAATAAATGTTGTAATGTATTGACAAATACTGTATCACAAATGATTAAAAAGTATACAAAGCATTTAAAAGTGAGGGAAAAAAACGTCAGTCATTGCCTTGGATTACTTGTAAAATTTGTCAACTAATGAAACAAAGAGATCTTGCCCATAAAAAGGAAATCTCAACAGGGCAATATACTGATAATGCCATTTTAAAAGCCTCAGAAATAAAGTGGTTAGTGAAATGAGAAAAGCAAAAATTGCATATTGTGTACACCTGATTGAAGAGTCAATGGACAACAGTGTCTTTCTCTGTACATATACATAATGTAACGATTGTAGGAGCGAACCCGAAATTCAGCTGGACACAAAGTCACGTAAAGGGGTTTATTGAAAAAAAGCAAAAACAGACCAGAAGATGCAGGTGTTACCAGTCTTGAGCCCAAGCAGGTGGAGCACATAGACGAACTGAAAAAAACATGGCGGCAGGGCACGAGTGAGGAGATGTGAAGTGCTGTGAAATGATGAGAGAGGATGTGTGATTTGACGATCTGGCAGCGGGTGGGTCAGAGGGGCAAGTATATGAAGGCAGGTGGACAGGTGAGCAGAGTTGGAACTAATTAGTGACGGCAGGTGGAAATGGTCTGGACAGTATTCCAACATTATTGCATTCTTTCTGAAAGTATGTGCATGTAACTTAGTTGGGGGTTTCCGCCCACAATATGGTCTTTAAATGAATATTTTCCAACATAAAGGTTATGTGAAGATTAGAAAGATGATTAGAACAATGGACTGATTAGTCATAGATAAATAAATCCTTCTATTATGTATGCCATAAACATACTATCTCAATTACTGACATAAAATAACTTTCCATTTTACTTCATTAAGCTGCAACTCTGTATCTAAATTACATTTCTTCCTTTAAATTTACAAACGTTACATTCCGACAACAACTACTGCAGAGGTCGAAAACCTTTTCAGTTTTGTTTAAGGATTTTTTTCTGATTACTTTTCCATTTCTACTTATGTAACAGTATTTCAAAGTATTGCAACCCTTGCTTGAGTAAATATTTTTGCCTACTCTACCCACGTCTTGTCATAATCAGCTATAAGAGAATGGCATGGGTTAAGAAAGCAGCCAAAGCCAGAAGAAAATCAGGTCTTAATGATTAGTTCTTCAGAACGATTGAAGGATTGATCATCAAGACCACTTTAAAGAGTATGAGATGGTTTGGCTGCTTGAAAGGAAAACAAATAGGGGTGTTTAAAAACTCTTGCCCCTTTTTGTACGTATATCGACTCATTTGAAACAAAACAATTAAAATCATACCCAGAAAAACACAGGACACCTTTACTCTGACCTGTACCTCTATAACCAAACCTAAAATTATTACCCCATTAAACGACTACTTGGAGCCGTGTGTGTACCAACCAAACAATGAACTCAATCCAGAAGTGTCCACTTGGTGAGTTCAAACACACACCAGAACTCATTTCTCTAGCTCTGTTTGCGTTACGTCATGTGGTTCATGTGGACGGTTAGTCATCCTCACATGACTGAACCCCGTCTCCGTGGATACAAAAAAAAAGACCAAAAACATCCACACAGACGGGAATCAATCTTTTCATGAACACAAAATCCGTCAAGCACATGCCCCCTCTGCACATACACACACTCATCCTCCCCCTCTCTGCCCATCTAAGCATGACATCAGCTCATCCTGGGTTACCCGGCCTCCAGAGTGTCCTGATAGCAGAGATAAGGTAGGAAAGTCACTGATTAGCTGGGAATCTCGTTACGCTGAAGCAATGGATCCCTCCCTTCCTCCTATTCTTCCTCCGCAACGCTTCTCCGCTGCGTGAGTCACACATCACTGATTCTGAAGCAGACATGAAACAAGACAGGAAACCATCATTTTATTTAATTTAGATTTTCATTTAAGATTTTAAAAATGGACAAAACTTTTGAAGTAGTTTTCTAGTCATAAAGTCCACTTAAAACCAGGAGTCACATCCATACATTTGCCCTCAACGTTCACATGTACAAAAACATGTAGGCAAAACTGGCGCTCAGCGTTTGCTCGTTTGCTCATCATGTGGCAGGGAAACGGGAATTGAGCTCACATCTTCCGAGTCTGAGACTACCGTTCCCACAAAGCAACAGCTGCTCAATGAACACCTGCACCAAAGCATGGCCTCTTATGCCCTAAGATCCAACGATCAGCTGTTGCTCACTGTTCCTTTTTCCCGCACAGAGCTAGGGAAGAAAGCCTTTATCTACGCTCCTTGTGCGTGGAATTTTTTTACAAAGAGACTGGAAGTTGACTGAGTTTTTATCCTAACATGCTTTTAAGTTGAAAATGAAAGAATTTGAGACGGCCTCAGTTATCAGTAATTGTTTTACTTGATATGTATTTTTATGTACCTGTCATTTAATCTAATGTATCTCTGTTTAATGTGTAACTTTGCTGCCTCTTGGCCAGGACTCCCTTGAATAAGAGGTTTTTAATATCAATGGGATTTTTTCCTGGTTAAATAAAGGTAAAAAAAATATAATAAAAAATAAAAACACCTGCACACATTAAATCAGATAAATGCAAGACAACAGTTTAAAGAACCTTTTCCCCAAGTCATAATTTAAACAGCCAGAATTTTATGCAGGATGAATCCGATAATTTCACACAGATGGGGGAAAAAAAACTTTCTGCTGCTTTTTATAACCTTTATAATAAAGTAATAGGACTCAGAATGATTCCTTCAAATATTTATATCAGGTCCAAAGCTGTTACATCTGTATATAGACTGCTTAAACAAAGGAGGAGATGAGAGACTCATAGACTTTACAGACTAACAAGGGTGGAAAGTAACTAGTTACATTTACTCAAGCTACTTTAAATAAGTACAGTATAGTTTACAAAACCTGATCTGTAATCCACCGGCTGTGTTTGAGGTCAGCGTTATGAGATCCCAACATGGAGACGCATCAATCGGACATTAGCGGCACTAGCAAAAACACATCAACCACAGTTGAAGTTGACCACCAAGAAAAAGAAGAAAACCCATTGCCATACCTAAAAGAACCAGTTCTAGTTTAAATACAAAGAAATGCAACATCTTTATAATGCAACTCAGTTTGCCTAAAGTGATGAAGCTATCTGCATTTAAAACTCAACATTGGAACCTACACAAGCATGTGAAGGTAATTAAAAAAGGTTTTAGAGCTTAGTGAAAAACTTTGACCGTGGTGCAGTACGTGCTAATGTTTCTTATGTTCTTTATTTTTTAACACTGTTATCAGACGTGATCTAAAGCTAAAAAATAGCATCATTATCACTAACCAGGTGGCTTAAAATTGCTGCACGTAGGAGTCTGTGGACAGTATCTGGTTTATGCTAAATTATATTTTAACAATTAATATAAATATCAGCTTTACCTAAAAAATATTCATAATATCATATGTTGACATGTTTTATTTTTATTTAGCATTTTCATTTATATAGGTGGTCCTTTAATTAAAAACAGGCTGAGACCAATATCTCCTCATCTCCTTTTTGAAATGCATTACAGGGACTTTCTTCTGCTCATAGAGGAGTAACTAAGTAACTTTTACGTAAAGTAAAAAATGTAAGAAGTACCTTTTACATTTACTTGAGCATTTAACACTGGTAACTTTACTTGTATTTAAGTAAAAAGTTATCAAAGTAACTGTACTTTTACTTGAGTACTTTATTTTGTTACTTTTTTCCACCTTAGCAAAGTCAGGTTAGGATGTATCATCCTGATAAAATACACAAAACCTGCAAAATTACACAATGAGATTTACTTAGTGTTTCTGGCATGAAAGGTCATTAATTGTTCACAAAAGGTAGTAGAGACTACATTGTCAGAGAGAAATAACCCCAAACAGCTGAACAAAGCAGAAGTCAATTATTTTAGTGCAACAAAGTCAAGAACATACAATAGTGACATTCCTGAAAATGTTTTCAGTTCTTTTTTTGTACTTGCAAAAAGCACCGTTACAATAGTTAGCATCACCAAGTGTAAAAAAAATGTCAAAGAGGCTGTAAACGTTTCCTAATTCATTTTTAATCCATGGCTAATGGATTTGAAAGTTCAAAAGAGTAATATAAAGCAACTTCCTATATTTCAGGACCCAGCTAAACCACTCAAGATAAAATTATAATTTGCAATTTATAGGTTTTACTTAGTTTCAGGCAGAAAAAGCCTACACAGTCCAGAGGTTTCTAGTCAAAGAATATCGTAAAACCTAATCTACCTCAGTAGGTGGCAACAAATACGGTATTAAATGTAAAAAATGAGGGGCCTGAGCATGGCTACACTAGGGCCAGGCTAAAGTGACAAACTTTTGAAATAATTGTATCTTATGTTTGCCTTGACACTGTTTACCTTCTCGTGTCAGGATAAAGTGAAGCAGGTGTAAAGAAATTACCAAAAAACGCAGGTATTATGATTTTACTGCCCCAACAGCAACAGCGAGTGTGCATAAAGTTGGCTTGCACGGCATTGTTTTTAACAGATTTCCAGTTTATGTGCATAAACCATAAACCTTGTTGCAAAATAATTGTCCAATATGGAAAGTGCTTTAAAAAAAATGTTTTTGTCGCTGCCAACACCATTAGCATGTAGAAATGGGGTCCTGATACATCAGTAAATCAATTTTATTTATTCTTATAAAACACTCTCACATTAGCATGGACAGGGCCTCATTTTAGACTTCCTGTTGTTTGCTGAAGCTTATTGTTGCTCCTCTATGGACCAAAACTGTTTTCTCAGTAATTATTATTGTAAGAATCTGACCTACTGTAACTTCCACTGATTTAAATTAAATAAAGTTTGTACAGAATATACAACAAGCCCCAGTCTTATATTTTCTCCATTTCAATGTGTACATATTTCTAAAAGTGACACAGATGACCACTCTGCATGAAGAAACCTGTGCACAGACAGACGGAGTCGTCAGCATGTTTACACCTTAACAAGATGACTCTATTGATATATTTGAATTGTGTATATACAGTTAATTATATTACTGTACGCATGTACAAGATTTCTTTCTAGGTCCAGTTAAAAAAAAATAATTCATAAGAATCGGCTCTGATACTAATATTGGTTCAAACAGGTCCATCTCTGAGAACCAACAATGTCGTATGAAAGACAACTGATCATGTTTCCAAATTAGACACCTTTTTTCAACCACTGGAGGATTAAAACGAGAGGGGGAGTTGATTTGACCTTTCATTTTGAGAAAACGAGGCATTGAGAGAAAAATAGTACAAAAAAGAAGAAGAAGAAAAAAGACAGAACCCAAGGCTGAAAACAAGACAAAGCAATAAATAGCCAAGATGATCTTACAAAATAGTTGCAAACTTTTTCTTTTAAACAAACAAATAAATAAATAAATAAATAGCTTTGGGTTCTTGCCACACTTTATAGCTATTTTTAATCAGCCAATATTTTACCTCTGCCCAAGAAATCTGCATACACCAAGGAAGCAGAAAGATGGCGAAAGATCACTACAATGGTGTTTATAACATCTCAGAAACACAATTCTGAGCACCACCAGAACTTAGCTGGTAATTCTTAGCTGGTATGTGAAGCACACACACATTTTCTTTCCTCTTCTTTATCAATACTCATTTGTAGTGCATGGTTGAATTTTAATAGTGATAGGCTGAGGCCTAAAATGGTTCCACAATTTTTTTTCTCACTAAGCAATCTCATCTAGAGATGTTTCTTCTTCATGTTATAAGGAAGTTGTTCTATTCCGCTTTCGCATGGTGAGGCACTTTGAAATGAAGTGTTCTGGATTAAGCCATCACATTTTTACTAACTGGGGAATTTCATGATTTCCTCCAACGGTTTGGAACCGGATCGTATTTTTCACATTTTGTCAGATTACAATCACAAACTTCATGTTTTCTTTGGGGGGGGGGGGAGGGATCGTATGTGTCAACCAACACTAAGTTTGTAAAAATATCATCTATGGAAGTGTTGGTGACTTGAAACACTTTGTCGTTACTTTGTTAACCGTTACAAGGAGAGCAAATGAACGCTTGAGGGGTTCCCTTTTTAAGACTCAATCAGTCCTTTGGTAGGGTCCGCTGACCCAGAAAATGGGTTTCAACAGTTAGAGGAAATGATACTCCGTAATCACCTTACTGGCAACACTGAGGAAAGAATGCACATAGAATCTCACACATAGGATACAGAAGTATACATACAGCTGCAAAATGGGCCCTGAAGCCAAAATAGCCTTGAGGTGAAGCAGTTTCCAATAAGATAACAAGTGAGCACTCATGAAATCATACTTTTGTCTGGCAGGTCAACAAGATGTGTGCTTTGTGTATTGTTCCCAGGTTTCGGCTAATAAGTACTTTTTATGTTTCCCACACATTCCTGTCATATACCCGAGCATTCTGCAGAGATGAGAGCAGGTATATCATGTGTCCTTCACGGCACTTTCTCGTGGGAGACGTGGCCTACTGGTAAAAGGAGACAATAACGGGGAAGGTGTTTGTGTTTTGTTTTTATTTCAACAAACCTTTTCATTTAGACCAATATTTCAGCTCCGTTTAGCACTGAGACATATCCGCCCAGTGTCCAGAGAAGCCTGAACTGATTTCTGTTTATGTAGTTGAAAATACTTAACACCTAAACTGAAGCAACTCTGTGCACAATTTCACAAATATGTTTCTGTTCAAAGAAATGTTGATCATGTCACCGAAACTATGAAATAGTAATTATGTCAGAGAAGACATCTGATCTGGGTGGGTCTGGGGGAAAATGTATTCTCTCTTCTATACTCTTACCCGCTCCATTGCATAACCACAAGTGGCTCTAAATGGGTCATTCATGCACGCGTTATCTAAGATCTTTGGAGGACCTGTTTTGACTGCAATACTGATTGATTGTGTTTAATGTTATGTTTCACAAGGAGATCAGGTTTGGCATTAAATTACACTGAGAGTTTTTAGCAGAAGAGGAAACTTTCTATTGATACAGTTTGTCACAAAAGTATTCACACCCACTAAACTTTGCCCCTTTACAAACAGGGGTTTAATGTGCTCTGTTAGGATTGTATTTGAGAGAACATCACAAAGTATTGCACAATCAAGTAGAAAGAAAACTGTGCAGATTTTAATAATATTATAATCTGATATTCCTAAATAAAATTCAATGCACCCAACGTCACTTCAAGACACTTCACTATAGTAGTAAAGGGCTTCTCTTTATTCCGAGGAATGCAGCACTGCCTGAAAAGCAAGAACAGCATCATAATCCCCACTAATGCATAGTGCTGTTGAGAAACATGGGTCTTTCAACCCTCCCCAAACTCTCTACTAGAGAATGAAGGAAGCTGGGAAGACTGTCTTAATTTTCGGGTAGTTTGCAAACAAACAGAATATGATTCAAAGTTTGTGATAGAGTGTAAAACCTGGTACAAATATGAACACAAATCTAAAATATTTGCTATTCATTACTAAACGCGTCGTGATCTGGGAAAAATAAAATTAATTTATAAAAGTTTTAAAAAAGGAAGTAATTGGGGTAGCAAAAAAAAAATACTATGGCAAACTTAATAAAAAATAATACAAGTATAAGTATTCTAAAACATGACCAATCTTTCAGTAAACAGTGTATTATGGAAACACAGAATAAACACAATAAGTATTTCCAGCTCTGTTCACAATTGAAATAAAGTTCTTTAAATGCTCAGGAAAAAAAATCTATTTGACCATCAATTGTTCTGTTTCTCACAGGCTGGTTATCCTGAAGAAAATGCAAACCATCAGAACCTCTAAATGATCATTATGTCTGATGGACTCCCGACCATCTAGATACTCTCCTGTCCTGCAGCATTTGTGAGCAACTAGGGCTGGGTGAGATGGACTAAAAATAATATCTCGATACTTTTATGCTGAATGCCGATATACGATATTAATCTTTATATGTTTTTATTTTCATAAAGTAATTACAAAAAGCTGTCTCAATCAAATCTTTATCTCAAATGTCTCACAGGTAGTTGTTTTTTTAACAAACACCTGTAGATAAATATGAGAAACGGCTGAAAAATAACCTACTGGAATACATAAAAGTATAATTCTAACGCAACATAGACCATCTTGATATAAACGATATAGTCTCATCTGATATCTCTTTTTAAAAAAAAAAAAAAATCTCAATATTTTTAAAATCTTGATATATTGCCCAACCATAAGAGCAACCAACCCACATAATAAATACTGGGAAAAATGTGCTTTGCATTACACTGAAGTCCAGTCGTTGTGGGGCGAACCTCAGCAGAACACATTAGAGCTTTGAACGTGAAAGCAGATGGTCGAGGTAAACGATAAGGTTTATGGTGACGTCCCCAGGCAACACTGTGTGACGTGACATAAACCGCTGCTGCTCTATTTGGTTTGAGTAAATATGATCAGAGAATAGAAGATTTTAAATGGCTCTGTCATGTTCAGTGTCCTCGTTAATGCTTTATTTTCTCCACATTTATGTGTTCTGGTAAAACTTTATAGAAGGAAACGCAGAACTTGGTTCTTTTTTCCATTGTTGTCACATACGCCACCATGAGGTCACTTTCGGTACTGCATGTTTTCTACTGGGAGATGACATGGTTGTCACAGAACGAGAAAAAGGTAGAAAATTGGTATTTTACCCAAATCTGAGATTGACTTCTGAAAATAGAAACATTTAAAAAACGAAACAAAAACAGTTTTCCTCACTATGCTGCAAACTCATGAGCGCATATTCTGTTATGCAGTGCAGCCCCAGCTATAATTATTGGCACCCCTGGTAAAAGTGTATAAAACCCCTAATTATGTTTTACGGTGGCATTAATTCACACTGATATTGTTTTGTTGATGATGGAAATACTTAATCTAGCAGTTTGTTTTGATGTTCTATGGTTCGTTGGCTGCTTTAACAGCGAAGTGTGGCGCCACCTGGTGTTCAGGTATGTGACTGACATTAACCAACGGCCAGGGAGGATCAGAGAATCTGAATCAGAAGAACCAGAATCAGAATGAGCTTTATTGCCAAGTAGTATTTTACAAGTACGAGGAATTTGTTTTGGTGATAAGGTGCTACACATAGTCGAAGATACAATTGACAAAAATAAATCTAGAAATATATAATATGGAATAAACACAACAAATGCAAGTTGTATGAGAATAATAAAAGAATAGATAAGAATACAACAATTTGCAGAGGAAGAGCAGATATTTACATGTGCATTATTCCATGCTTTTGTTGTGCAGACATATTGCAACGGAAGAGGACATAGACAACATAAATGTGCACACATGAATGACGCCTCATGCTGGATAAGATCTGTTGGTTACAGATGAAAGGCATGTCTGGTTAAACTACGAAAACTGACCTGCTCTCAAAAGCAAGCAAACTAAACTAAGCAAAAAAGCAAAGCAGCAAACAAAAATAAAGACAAGGAAAGGTGAGATGGTTTTATCAATACGAACAGGGAAATTTATCCTGCAGACAACAAAGAAAATCATCTGTTTAAATTTGGATATAAAATCAAACAGATGCATACATATAAATAATAACAACAAAAACATTTCTCTAAAATACATACACAATCAAATTTGGCTCCAGAATCAAAGGACTTGTGAGAAAAAAAAAAAAAAAAAAAAAAATAATAATAATAATTTCATTGTAAAAATCATCACATGCACAATAGTCTGTTGAATTGTCAAAATTTCTGCTCAAGGAAGAGGAAGAAGAGGATTGAGGGTGCAAAGTGGTGGGATAGGGGAAAGAGGCTGAGGAGCACGAAGACACCACGCTGTACTGGATGAAATTTGGGCCACAGTTACAGACCATGTTGTCAACCATCGCCTCACAATGGCAGAGGCAGGTCGCCATTGAGTGAGCATAATGTGCCTCACTCTACAGTCTCCTCCATCATCCAAACCTTTTGAAGGGAAAACAGGTATATACAGTACTCAGTCAATTATGGAATACTATGCTGTATAGGACAGAACACAGTGCATAAAGCTAGAGATGTAGGGCCTGGTTCTCTATTCATCCATTTTTGTTACCAGCGCTCCCACTGATAGTAGTGAAGATGTCAGCATAAAAAATAAAGCTCATTGTGCTTGGTTTGGTTTGCTGTACTGTTATTTCATACACTTGACATACTGCAGTATAACGTAAACACCACTGCAGGCTTATGGCACATCACAGTAACCAAAGACTTGTGTAAAAAAAAAAGCACAGTACAATGATAAACCCGTAAAGTAAATCAATACAATGCAAATTCTGTATTTATGTGCAAATATTTTGTCTACATATTTCCTGTATCAATATGAAAACTGTCAGGTTTCGGGCAGTGAAAACATCTGCAGTCTCTGTTCATTCATTTGTGTAAAGTATGAACCTTAAACGTTCACAGTAATAAATCAGTGAGAGCAGCTGTGTGGTATGAGTGAACATGGACATTTAGTCACCTGATCACCTGAGTTTTTCTTTTCATTTTGATGAAAAAATTTGCTTTTGGAGGATAATTTAAGAGTTCTGATTACAGAACTACATTTTGCCAAGGAAAGCCTTTGTTTTGAGAACCTGAAATTCTGTTTGGAGTTTCTGTGTGACCTGTTTTGCAAATGCCATTTCTGAATGGAAATATGTGTCTAAGCAATTAAGAAAAACTGTAAAATTGATCAAAGTCAGGTTACATGCATCACACAAATATTAGTTGCAAATAGGTGTTTTTGTGCCCCACTTAACTTATCATGCCTGAGGTTATTTTGATAAAAACACCAAGAGTTTTGAGAACACCTGGTGTGTTCTTAAACGAACCGAAGCAATTGAGAAGGATATTTGCAATTTTGGTGACACTGACTATATGGCGAATTAATTTAGTTGAAGGATGAGTGAACAGTTTCGGGAGAAATATGAGCTTTTGCAAGTAAGCTATGGTGTTGTGCTGAACTGCAGGGCTGTTTTGCTGAATGATCGTAGAGTTTTAAGAATGTAATTTCTGTTTTAAGAAATGAGCCAAAGCAATGGAGAAAAAGTTATATTTGAGAACAAGACTGCAGACCGGACAAAACAGTTCTAATAAACGTTTGGTCTTTATAGCAGACCTTATATCTACATCCAGACTAAATCAGAGTATGAACTCAGTAGACAAATAATGGGTGTTTTCACAGCAGATTCAAAGACAAAACCAATGCTGGCCAAAAAGAACACAACCCTTTTTTTGGGAAATGTGAGGCCGTCTCACATTTCCCCAAAAATATTTTTTGATTACATTTTTCAAAGGGGAACTTTATAAGGACAGTTAAATTACGCAATCATATTTTATTCATAAAACCCCTTTCCTGTGGACAGGAGTAACAAATTGTTTCACAGAGGATAAAAACAGAGAAATAGACATTAAGCCACTGAAGAGAAACACATATGAAACTGATCAAATTAAGTAAACAGATAAAACCAAATAGAATAATATTAAGATCAATATAAAAACAAACATGCTTTATCTGATGGAACAATGAATTCTGCTCTCTACCAGAACGTCCTGAAGGAGAATGTCTGCCCATCATTTTGTGATCTTGCAGTAAGCTCAAAGTCTGGGTCATGCAGCAGAATAAGAAAAAAATGGCAGTCAAAGTGCCACTTAAGAGTGATTGAGATGCTCTGTTATGGCCTTAAATGTGCAATTCTACATAGAAGAGTGGGCCAAAATTCCTCATCAGCTATGGAAAAGACTTATTGTTAGTCATCCCAAATGGCAACGATTTATTACATTTGGGGGGAAATTATTTCTTCACATTAGGCCAATATTTTTCAGTCAATCAATCAATCAACAGATACTGCTGCTCTTCAGCTGAATTTACACCCTCCTCCACCCCATCTCATCCTTCAAGCTCGCAGACTCTACCTGGCAGCTTCTCTCCCCTGGCCTCCAACACCAGTGTCCGAACCCTGGGGGGAAGACTTCACTAATCCCAATCCTAAAATGAACATCCAAATTCATAGATATTAGCAATTAATTTAGTTTGGTTCACACATCGAGATAATTTTTTTTTTTATTTATGCAAATTCAGAAATCCACACAGCTTTTCTTTGTAGTTGTTATGTTTGCATGTTAAAATGTACGACTTGGATCAAATGTTTCCACTAGTTGGCAAGTATTTTGGCCCATTCCCCCTGACAGTACTGGTGTAACCAAGTCAGGGTTGAAAGCTTTCATGCCTGCATTTGTTTATGGCTTAGACATCATGACATCACTGACTGGGCTTTTCCAAAAGTGTTTAAAGCCTCAGCTTCTTTATGCACATGACAAAAGTCAGGTGTCTATCTGACCTTTACCAGAAAAAGTTTAGTGAAAGTTTAGACTTTCACTGTGTATATTTGAGCTTCTGTGTTCAATTTTAAGTCCGTGTGGATTCGAGAAAATCCAAAATTAATTCAAACATGTACACCAAAGTATTTTTATTAATTATGTTTATTATGTTGTACAATCATTCTAGCTTGTAAAAAAAGCAAATCTATTTATTTCCTAATTTAAAGCCAGGGAAAAAGACAGTTATATAGCTGAACACTAGGTGGCATAAGTGAACTACTAAACAGTAAAAGAAGCCCAAGGGACCATAGAAAATCCAGAGTAAAACACAGGCAACCTTTTATGTTGTAAGTATCTTTGAATTATTTTATTTTGCAGCCCTTGGCAACAACATCAAATGTGCCAGTGAGTGAACTCAGTTATCAGCACTTCTTACTATAATGATCAAAATATAATATAGTCTCTATGACTTTGGGTTTCAATAATGTTGCCTTTTGTCCTAAAATTTTTGTGCGTGTTTAAAGAGATAGTACTTCAGACAAAAGAGAGACTGTAAACATAAGTAAAAAAAAATTGATAATTACTACAATGCAAATTATTAGAGGACATATGTCTGCTTTCTATTTTGAGCTTGTTGAAATAGGAGAATTAACTCACAGAAAGGTAATAAAAATATCATTCATGATAACAATAACAAGCTATAACTTGTTAGTAAATAACAAGCATTTATAAAAAGTAGTGGCAAGCAAAAATGTTATTTTTATTGAATTATTGCTCAGTAATTGCTTTGCTTCCTTTCTATCTCCTACGCCAAGTACTTTTTTATAATTCATGATCTACACTGACCAGAAAAAATACAAATATTTACAGACATACCCATATATTGCCTTGAAAGTACTTCAAGAATTTGAGCTTTTCCCACAATGTGTCATGTTAAAACCACAAACTTTAAATTTTTTTTTTTTTTGGATCTCATACAACAGACCAACACAAGGATCTCTAAAAAAACAAAAAGAATCCCCAAACATGATACCTCCATCACCATGTTTTCCTGTGAGGATGATGTTTTCAGGATGTTTTGAGAACTGGTTAACTGAAACATGGACCGCGGAACGGGTAGGGCCAGTAGGGCCGCGGCCCTACCTATTTTTGATGATCAAACATGTAAGATAATATATATAAATAAAATTAAAATATTCAATAGCTATTTTTTTCAAATGCACAGTAGTCTATGGCAGCAGCATCATTCTCCAATGAGAAAGCGATAAATCATCCCATCTAAAAATGTATCGGCTGATTGTGTCATGTGATGTAAACAAAAGTTTTCCCACCTCTGCGCTGCTTATGACCGCTACTTCGTTAGCTCCGTTTGCTTCGTTAGCTTAGTTAACTGTGTCCACTGCAAGTGCTGAGAGGTGTTTCTCGTCCCTCCGTCGTATCAAGACCTATCTGAGATCAACAATGACCCAGAAAAGACTAAATAGCTTGATGTGCGCCCACACACACAGGGATCTTTTGACCACAGTGGATGCTTTGAGGATAGCCAGGGACTTCATCCAGCATAATGACAGACGGAGACACTTTTTCGGGAATATTTAGAGCAGGGGTGAGTTTGACTTTTCTTTTTAAAGTATTTTTATTCTGTAAATATTGTGTTAGCTGTAATATAATGATTGTAAGTGGAAATAAATCCGGGGCGTGTGTGCTGGAACGTCAGAAAAAAAGTTAAATAAAATTCGGTGGCGATTTTAATTATAACATGGCAGACACATTTATCATGCTCAGGGACCACAGCCTATGAGAAAGCAATAAATTCTGGTGTCTAAAAATGGATTGGCTTGTCTTGTGTCATGTGACGCAAATCAGTTGCGTGATCAAGGGGATGCTGGTGTTTTATGTGTATGCGGGTGCGTGCGTATGTGATGGGCCCGAACAATTTGAAATGCGTTCCGCGGTCCATGAACTGAAATGCATAGTATTTTATATCTGGGCCAAAGGTTTAATTTTGGTTTTATCTGAGTGACTTCAACATGTATGTATCCCCCCTACTGGGATTATAGCAAAGAGCAGGCAGGTCCTAATGACCGTTTTTATATCAACAATGTTTTTCTTTTTTGTTGCTCTCTGCAGCGTACCATGGGTGTAATGAAGAGGCCTTCATTACTGGGACTGTTTTTAGGAAAAGTAACTGGTATTGCACTTTAAGAATACTTTTGCACTGTAAACTTGCACCTTAATTAGCACTTTGTTTTGCACAGCACTTTAAGCATGACTTTGCACAGAAATAACCATTTGCACACAAGAAGTTTTAACTATTTATTGAATATTTATTGGATATTTTAATAATTAGCATGTAGCCTTTTGTTCAGGCTCTGCACAGCTGCTCCTCATTGGGAAATGGTGTGGGCTCTGTGAAAAGAAGAATTGTTATTTAGAGCTAAGGTCTACTGTCAGGAAACTTAAGCAAATGGTGGTGTAGAATCTGTGAGAAGTGTGAGACTAAACAAAGTGTTAGAAGTTGGTGACTTACCTGTTTTCTATGTCCTCTCCAGGGTGTTTGGACAAATGCTTCCCCGGGGGTCCAGACACCATTTATAGGTTCCGGGAGAGACCATGGGAAAAGCAGGGGGGAACTTTTGCACGTTTGTTTTAAGGGGTTTTTAGGTGTGGGTTTAAAAGATAAAATATTTATAAAAAATAGGTGGGAATGTGTATATGTGTATTTGTATTATGTAAATGTGTTTTATAGGTAAAGTAATAGTAAATTGTTTAGTGCAGAATGGTTTAACCCTTAATCAGCAGAGGGTATTTAAGGCAGTGATTGTGTCTGTAAACCAAGTTGGTTGCTGGTTGGTTGTTAGTTGGTTGGCAGAGTGAATGCTGCTACCAACAAATAAATTTATTGCTGCTTCCACATACTGCCACTTTGTCATCATTCCTGCTGAAACTCCAGCCTCAAAAGGCCACGAACCGACAAGTGGTGTCAGGAGTGGGACTTGTCACGCTGCAGTGGGAAAATGATGACGAGAGGTGGAAAAAAGCCAGGCCAAGAGGAGGCGCCTGATGATGAAGTTGGAGCTTCAACTGATCTGGAGGCCATGACAGTAACCAACCCTGGGGACAAGTTGGAGGAGCTGGCAGTGCTGGTGAAATCTCTTGTGCATTCTCAAGCTGCCAGAGACCAGAAGTTGGAGAAAGA
Source organism: Fundulus diaphanus (assembly GCA_037039145.1). Classification (NCBI taxonomy): domain Eukaryota; kingdom Metazoa; phylum Chordata; class Actinopteri; order Cyprinodontiformes; family Fundulidae; genus Fundulus; species Fundulus diaphanus. The sequence goes on along the minus strand of CM073143.1, from coordinate 21,524,121 downwards.
TTTCTTTCGTCAGGAGCAAAGGTGGAAAAGCATGCAACACCAATTTCAACAAATTCAGCTTCAAGTTAATTCTATACTTGACAAACCTGACTTATCAGAAGCACAACCTTCCCCTACCACATCTGAGGTCCATGAGGTTGATCAGGGTGACATGCAGGTGGCCAATGGTTCCAGGTCCACAATTGAGCCAAAGCTTATTCCCTTATCCTTGGAGGATGACATTGAACATTTTCTGACAACGTTCGAGAGGATGGCCCAGGTGTGTCGTTGGTCCAGGGATGAGTGGGCGGTTCGCCTTGTCCCCCTATTGACAGGAAAAGCTCGCACAGCCTATGTTCTCATGGATATTGCAGACTCAGAGAACTATGACAAGGTGAAAGAAGCAATTCTAGCCAAGTATGAGATCACTGCTGACACTTATCGACGCCGCTTCAGATCCCTGAAGGTTGAACCAGGTGAGACGCCACGTGAACTTTATGTAAGACTGAAAGACTTGTTTTCAAGATGGGTTAAACCTGAAAAATCTACTGTGCAAGAAATATCTGAGCAGATAATTTTGGAGCAGTTTTTGAGGATGGTTAATCCAGAATTGGAGATTTGGATACGTGAGCGTGACCCGAAGACGGCAAAAGAAGCAGCCAGCCTTGCAGAGGTCTTCACATCCGCCAGGAAGGGGAGCAAGAGCACCTACTTTGGCCGAGAGACCCACTATGCCCAACCAAGTAAGTCCACTGGGGGTGAACAGGGCTCTGGTCAAGTTCAGGCTAGAAATATTTCAAGTTTAAGGCATCTCCCTTCCCAAAGACAGAATGTTAAGAAGTCATTTTACAAATCCTCAGTCCAAGATGTAAGATGTTATAACTGTAATAATTTTGGCCATACACAACACTTTTGCCCTATCCTTAAATCAAAGCCCTCACTTTTGTGTTCAGTTCCAAGACCAGCTGGAGAGATGGCAGAAAAGAAAGTTTGCACTGTTCCAGTTCTGATTAATGGACAGAAGGAAGAAGCTTTGCTTGATTCTGGGTGCTTCCAGTCACTGGTGCATAAGAGTTTGATCTCAGAAGAGAAACTTAGTGGGGTGGGGGCTAAAATAAGTTGTGTACATGGAGATGAACACGTTTATCCTACAGCTGAGGTGTATTTGACAGTGGGAGGCCAAACATACCTGGTACAGGTAGCTGTAGTTCCCTCTTTACCATATTCAGTTATTCTTGGAAATGATATCCCCACTCTCTTTGACCTTCTACACCAGTTAGAGTATGATACCCAGGGGTTCAGTGACACAAACTCGCAGATTTCAGTGGATAAAACTCAAGGGCTAGCTGGGGGACACTTAAAACACTGTCATGTAGTAACAAGAGCACAAAGTGCAAGGGGAGATCTTGAAGAGCTGCCTTTTTTTGGTGAATCTCTGGAAGCGGAGCTGGGAAAGACTAAGAAGTCTAGAGCTCAGAAAAGAATGGATAAGTTTAAAGGTGCAGGTAGTGGGGGGACAGCACAGTTGGCTAAACCATCCAACCTCTTTGATTTTGACATTCCCTCAGATATAGGGGCACTCCAGAAGGAGGATCCTACTCTAAAGCCCTGGTTTGAAAAAGTGACAGGGGTGGAGGGAACTCCTCACGGCCAGGTAAACTTCCTGGAAGACACTGTTTTTGTAATTAAAGGGGGCATCTTGTATCAGAAGAGGGGAAAGTCAGAAGCTTTAGCCCTCCCACAGCAATTCAGACCTAAAGTTATGGAGCTGGGACATTCAATTCCCTGGGCAGGTCATATGGCTTTTCATAAGACACTGAGTAGAATCAGCAGGCGTTTTAGTTGGCCAGGAATGTATACCCAGATTTCTAAGTTTTGTAGCTCCTGTGAAAAGTGTCAGTTGACGTCAAGCAAGGGCGTGGCGCGAGCCCAGCTACAGCCACTGCCAATTATTGAAACACCTTTTGAAAGGCTAGGCATGGATATTGTGGGCCCATTAGAAAGGAGTTCTGCAGGTCATCGTTACATATTGGTAGTATGCGACTATGCTACACGGTACCCTGAGGCCTTTCCACTCAAGTCCATTAAAGCACGTCATGTTGCTAACTGTCTCCTGCAGCTTTTTTCTAGAGTAGGAATACCAAGAGAAATTCTTACAGATTGTGGGACAAATTTTTTGTCCAAATTATTGCAGCAGGTTTACAAGTTGTTAGGGATTAAGGGACTTAAGACCACCCCTTATCACCCCCAAACGGACGGGCTAGTGGAGAGATATAATCAGACTCTCAAAAATATGCTACGCAAGTTTGTTTCTGACACCGGTACTGACTGGGACCAATGGCTGCCCTACCTGTTATTTGCTTATCGGGAGGTTCCACAGGTTTCCACAGGGTTTTCACCCTTTGAACTTTTGTATGGGCGTCAAGTGAGAGGCCCACTGGATCTGCTGAAGGACTGCTGGGAAGATCCTAAGTCAGACGGTGAAAATATTGCAGCATATGTCATCAATATGAGAGAGAGATTGCAGGAAATGGCATCATTTGCACAGGACAATATGAGATCAGCTCAACTACACCAAAAGACCTGGTATGACCAGAAGGCCAGAGACAGGGTGTTCCTTCCGGGACAGAAGGTACTGTTACTACTTCCTACCAGTGACAACAAGCTGCTGACACAATGGCATGGACCATATGAGATCACTAGACAAGTGAGTAAAGTCGTGTATGAACTGTACATGCCAGAAAGAGCTAAGAAGTATCAGACATTTCATGTCAACCTGTTAAAAGAGTTTCATAGCCGACAGGAGCCTGTGCACCAAGGGTTATTTGTGCGTGCAGTTAAGGATGAGGAGGTGACTGAGAAATTTTTCCCAACTAGCACATCAGATTGTGCTTCAGTTGACCTGTCTCATTTGTCACTAATGGAGCAGGGCACCATAAAACCTCTCTTGGATCCTCAGCTCTTTCGAGAAACTCCAGGATTCACATCACTGGTTCAACACAAGATTCAGCTGAAGGAGGATGCACCAAGCCGTCAAAGGAGTTATCGTATCCCGGAGCGGTTGGTGCCAGTGTTGGAAAAAGAACTAAAACTGATGATGGATTTGGGAATAATTGAGGAGTCTATTAGTGAGTGGTGCAGCCCAATCGTGTTGGTCCCAAAGAAAGATGGCTCCCTGAGGTTCTGTATTGATTTCAGGTATTTAAATGCCATGTCCAACTTTGATCCTTACCCAATGCCCAGGGTTGATGACATATTGGAGAGAGTTGGTTCAGCAAACTTCATCACGACTCTGGATCTGTGCAAAGGATACTGGCAAGTGGCTTTGGCACCAGAGGCGAGAGAGCTGACCGGGTTTAAAACACCTTTTGGTATGTACCAATTTAAAGTCATGCCATTTGGGCTTCAGGGTGCACCAGCAACATTTCAACGTTTGATGGATCATGTACTGAGAGATGTGTCAGCATTTTCTGCGGCATATTTGGATGACGTTGTGGTGTATAGCAAGTCTTGGGAGGAGCATGTGACTCATCTACAGGAGGTGCTACACTGCATCCGACTGGCTGGGCTGACTATAAACTCTAAAAAGTGTACCATAGCCCAGAGGGAAGTGGAGTACTTGGGCTTTGTCATTGGCTTTGGAAAGATAAAGCCTCAAGTTGGAAAGATGGAGGCAATCCAGTCCTTCCCAGTTCCAACCACGAAGAAAAAGGTGAGAGGATTTCTGGGTTTGGTGGGCTGGTACAGGAAATTTATACCTTCTTTTGCAGAAAGATCAGCAGTACTGACTGACCTAACAAAGGGGTCAGCCCCGAACAAAGTGCGCTGGACAGAAGAATGTGATCAAGCATTTAAAGACCTCAAGAAAGCAGTATGTACACATCCAGTTCTACAAAGCCCAGACTTCAGCAAGCCATTCATCTTGCAAACAGATGCTTCAGGAGTGGGCCTGGGAGCTGTCCTTCAACAGGAGGTGGATGGTGAAACACGACCGGTGGTGTTCTTGAGTCGGAAGCTGCTTGAGAGGGAGAGAAGATATTCAACGGTGGAAAAAGAATGCTTGGCCATGAAGTGGGCCATCGAAGCCCTAAGGTATTATCTTCTGGGACGTCATTTCATTCTGGAGACCGACCATCGAGCTCTTCAGTGGTTAAGACGTATGAGAGATGCCAATACCCGCATTGCAGGATGGTACCTGTCTCTGCAGCCTTTTGACTTCACGGTTCAGTATAAACCAGGGAAGGCTAATGTGGTTGCTGACTGTTTATCTAGGATAACAGAGGATTGAGATACTGTGCTTTGAAAAGAAGAGGAGGGAAATGTAATGAAGAGGCCTTCATTACTGGGACTGTTTTTAGGAAAAGTAACTGGTATTGCACTTTAAGAATACTTTTGCACTGTAAACTTGCACCTTAATTAGCACTTTGTTTTGCACAGCACTTTAAGCATGACTTTGCACAGAAATAACCATTTGCACACAAGAAGTTTTAACTATTTATTGAATATTTATTGGATATTTTAATAATTAGCATGTAGCCTTTTGTTCAGGCTCTGCACAGCTGCTCCTCATTGGGAAATGGTGTGGGCTCTGTGAAAAGAATTGTTATTTAGAGCTAAGGTCTACTGTCAGGAAACTTAAGCAAATGGTGGTGTAGAATCTGTGAGAAGTGTGAGACTAAACAAAGTGTTAGAAGTTGGTGACTTACCTGTTTTCTATGTCCTCTCCAGGGTGTTTGGACAAATGCTTCCCCGGGGGTCCAGACACCATTTATAGGTTCCGGGAGAGACCATGGGAAAAGCAGGGGGGAACTTTTGCACGTTTGTTTTAAGGGGTTTTTAGGTGTGGGTTTAAAAGATAAAATATTTATAAAAAATAGGTGGGAATGTGTATATGTGTATTTGTATTATGTAAATGTGTTTTATAGGTAAAGTAATAGTAAATTGTTTAGTGCAGAATGGTTTAACCCTTAATCAGCAGAGGGTATTTAAGGCAGTGATTGTGTCTGTAAACCAAGTTGGTTGCTGGTTGGTTGTTAGTTGGTTGGCAGAGTGAATGCTGCTACCAACAAATAAATTTATTGCTGCTTCCACATACTGCCACTTTGTCATCATTCCTGCTGAAACTCCAGCCTCAAAAGGCCACGAACCGACAATGGGCTTACCATATTTTGTTTAAATATTCCGTTCTCCCTGCAGCTATTGCTCTCCTGAATAAGTGATTAACATGCTGTGGTTTTTTTGTTTGTTTGTGAGTGATTGTTGTTTAATTGTTTGCCTGTTATTGCAAGCTGTACATCAAATTGCCCTATGGAGAAAATAAAGATTCCTTGAACCTTTATTTTCCCCATTCTATTTTGGTTTGATATTCAATCCAGTGGTTTTGATCTTTTTTTTTTTTTCTAATTTCAACTTCCATGCAGTTTTTTATGCATAGCATGGAAACAGAACTACTGCCTTCTAGTAACCAAAAATAAAAACTCAGATTTTTAGGAGCTTTACAAAGATAATAAGTCAATTCAGCTAGCTTTAGGCAGCTTATTAAAGGCAGGAAGGGGCCTTTTTTAGTACTTGCTGTCCGTTTAAAATGTTTTGGGGCATCTTAAAGTTTTTCCTCTATTCTTTTGATGTTGCTCTTTCAGTACAGGTTATCTAATGTGTCAATTCCTAGGGGTTAAGAAAGTTTACAAATGTGATAAGGTTTGAGCTGTCATGGCAGATATTGACTCATAAAAGAGTTATTCAATAGTAAAAATAGAAACGTACAAATGCTGTGGCAGGAGGAGAACAAGACAAATGGCAGGGGCAGAGAAACATGGAGACTTGATGTAGGCAAGGGAGAGCATAGCAGCTGAATGTAAGAATCCAGCAGAGAACAACAAAGAACCGATGGGCATGTATACTGAGCGACGCGACACGAGGAGAATGACATTGAAGGCAGGTGAGTTAATCAGGAGATCATGTAAAGCAGCTTGAACAGAAGGAATGCAGGGAGATTGAATAAGGCTGAACTGAAGTACAAAGAAACTAATCTAACGAGGGTCTAACAGAGTTCAAAAAGAAATATCTCTAAATGTACAAAGAACAGAACAGAGGAATAAATAGAATCTAGAATGAACTAATACAGCAACAAGAGGGAAATTATGAAAATATCAGCACAGTAGAAACCCAAAATCTAACACCAAAGCATTGTGACATATCTAACATATTTTATGCCATTAGAGACCATTATGTTTTACTGTTAGAAATTAGAGCAACTTGGGGTCAAAAACAACTGTAAATATAAAGTACCCTTCCTCTGTCTGTACGTTTTGGAAGTAAATCTATCAAAAAAGTAATCACAAGCTGTTCTGGAGCTTATTTAATAGTAAGATATGGACCTTCAAACTTGTTTGATCCAAATAGTAATAAAATATTAATGATAAAATAATAATAATAAATCAATGAGGTCTCCTGTTTTCTCTCCGTCCTTTTGTAAGATACATTAGAAAACTCTTTTTTAATGGAATACTTCAAGAACTATAAAATCACAGACTGCCAGAGAATCATAAATATTTAGTTTCTGCCTCTAAAACTTTCACTACTGAAGATGTTACACAACACGCACCCTATAATTTACCTCCAAATTTCTGCTTTTATTCTCCACGTCTCGGAGAACCGTTTCAGTTATGCCCACCCGTTTAACCTCTGGAGGAAATCCACCCAATCTGGTGATGATGTCACTTTTCCGAGCATATCACGAGCAATTAGCGTTCCGCACAAGGACACGTGCACACAGGCGCAGACAGGGGCACGTAAACACACACGTGCACACACACACTATAATTAAGAAAATGACTTATATAAACAGAGTAATATAATATCTTAAAACCCATTTTGAGAGAGCTCTGAAATAAACCTTCAGGTTATTGCATTTGTCAGCTCTCAGAAACTGATTGGTTGTGTCCCCCACCCTTTTTTTTATGATGAAACATTGAGCAGGAGATGAGTGAAATCTTGCCTGGTCTGATAGAAAGAGCTTGTCAGGAAGAGAGAGTGCAGACCGGGGCAAGCAGAAACAGGTAATAACATTTTTTTTGTATTTCATCAGGGTCCTCTTTTTCCTTTTCTCAGGGAACGTGGGTGTAGAATATCGCGCCATGACCGTGTGTCTCGTCCTCGTGACAGATTGACAGAAGCACTATTTCTCCTCTGTCCTTTATATTACAGATGAATACCTTTTACTCCTAATGAGAAAGACAAGAACCGTGTAAGTGATACAGAAAAAGGAAAGATCTGGTCGGGATCGAGCCAACAGGCTCCAGTTAACATTTCAGTGGCATTAAATAAGCTCAATATTTGTGGTCAGAGTTTTGACAGCCAGAACTTGTCATTAATCAATGAAGCAGGCCTTGTGCTTTATATCACAGTAGCCCTATCCTACAGGCCAGACTGATTAATGTCAACATTTTATTGCCCATCAGTTTGTCACAGAGTGGAGCTGCAGCCACAGGGAGGTTCTTTATATCAACATTTTAGAGGATGCAAAGCTGAGAAAACAAAATACTTGTTCCCTTTTCACACATCACTTTTACTTTTGCATGTAAAACAAGTTTTTGTACCAGGTGCATCTTTATAAGAAGCCTTGAATGTCAAATATTAATTAATTACCCACGGAGTGTTGTTTTTAAAATGTCTAGCGATAGAAATTTGGATGATTATGACTTATGATTAATGAAAATCCAAAATTTAGCTTCTCAGAAAATTTGAATATAACATAAAACATTTTTTAATGCAGAAATGTTATATAATGGCCTACATAGTCATGGGAAGAGTGCTGACCTGTTAGTTCTCCAGCAGACAGTCATTGACACTTTCTATAAGGATGGCAAGCTCGCTGTTCAGAGTGCCGTATCCAAGCATGTTTTTATTATAAAGTTGAGTGGAAGGAACTGTGGAAGAAAATGGTTCACAAGCAGCTAGGACAACCACTGTGTTGAGAAGATTGGGAAGCAAAGCCCATTCTAATGTTTGGTGGAGATTTACAAAACCATTGGACCTGGAATAAGGAGAAAAAGATCTGTTGCTCATTGGTCCAAACGTTTACTTTTCAGGTGAAAATCAAGGTCCCAGAGTCTGGCAGAAGAGTAAACAGGAGCAGAATACAACTTGTTTTAGGTCCAGTGTGACGTTTCCACAGTCAGGGATGAGTTGTGGAGCCATGTCATCTGTTGCTGAAGTCAAAAGTCGGAATAGCCATCTACCAGGAAGTTTTCGCGCACTTAACACTTCCCTCTGCTGAAAATCTTAATGGAAATGTGGATTTCATTTCCTAGCAGGACGTGACCCCTGCACACACCGCTTAAAGTACCAATACCTGCTTTAAGGGGCATAGTATGACTGTGCTCCATTGGCTGACTTAACCTAAACCCAACAAAGAATTTATAGAATATAATTTAGAGGAAGATGAGAAACACCACAACCAACAACGCCCACAAGCTGAAAGCTGCTGTTTAATCAACCTGGGCACCCTGGACCACTTTTTGTTTGTTTTCTGTAATATTCTAAATTTTGGAGAGACCAAATTGTGGGTTTTCATTAGCTGAAAGTAATAATCATAAAAATGAACTGAAATAAAAAACATTAAATGTAACATTCTGTAATTAATCTATATTATTAGATTTTTTTAAAAATATAGTTACTGAAATAAATATATTTGGGTATGAGGAGTTCACTGGTTACTTCACTTACTTCTTGAAAATGTAAACCCTTCGTTGCAACACCGTACAGCACCTGAGTCAAACCCTCGGATGTTCCCTGGAACAACAATTCCCTTCCACTCCAGTTTTATGAGATGGGCTAAATTATTACTTTAACATGTGTCCCAGCATGTTTAAAAGCCGATGAAAAAAATATAACTGTGTTTTATTTGGGTTCTAATGAAAAGAGGCAGCCTATTTGTTAGACAAGTTAGGATGTTGTATATGTAAAACTTTTAAATCATAGACAAGTATTTTAAATTCTAATATAATTTTGAATTTTGCATGTTCCCCATGTTAATCACGGGGGAAAAAGCATCCTCATTTTAATTTTGGCCATGGACATTGTGTGTTTGTATTTAATTTGCTTCCTTTTTGTGCTTTATTTCTGAAATCTGTTCCCACTTCAGTTATTCAATTTTGCTCCTCTCCTCTACCAGGCTTTGATTTTGCTGTTGCCCAGTCTGCCCCCATCTTCCACAAATTTTTGCTCACTGTCAGACCCTTGTGCGTTTTGTTACGTAGGTTCATTTCAGTTGTTAATGGTTCCTCTGACTTTGCTTGCACAGAATGTTTTGTGTTAAAGGTCCTGAGCTTCTCCTCCCTGTCCTGAATTTGAGTCATCTTCCCTCCCTTCTTGTAAGAACATTTTTTCACCTCAGTTTATCTCAGCCCTCAATACACTTGTCATGTATATTCCCGTAGGTATGAGCCATGGATTTTGTCAGGGGGATTTGTCATCACAAAAGCAGTGGTACCTAGTCCACAATCCTCTTTTTTTAAAATGACTCATCAAATTTGCCTTTGCTAATTCTCAGTTATCCGGGTCATCGCCACAACAAACAGGCTTTAATCGAAGGCAACCGGACTTTCACTCAGTTCTTTCTGAAAACGTTTCGACACCTATCTAGGGATGTTTGTCAGTACTGGTGGCTCGCGCTTCAGCTCAAGCAGTCACCAAACCTTTCTGTAAAATCCATTATGTTCTTTGCAAATACAGCTAGTAACCTACAAAGCAACAGGTCTTTTTCAGTTTTTCTATTTTTTATGCTATTTTGTAGTAAATTCCTATTTACTCAAGACCTTCCCGATCACAAAAGGCACTGGACCAGGGCTCTTTTAAATACATCAATTTGTATATTTATTTGTATATTTCGTTTTCCTCTTTGTTTGCATGTTTTTAATCAAATTCCTTTGTCAAATGTGTTACTTGTATTAAGCACAGTTGCAGCAAAACTAAGACGTACGTGAAGAGGGACCTGGGTATGGCCAGATGTCATTTTCAAGATCCTACAGAGATCATTTCAAATGATTTTGCTATGAAACCACATAGTCTAGTTGATATATTCCATTATGAGGATCTATACGTTCCAGCAATGTTACCTGCAGATTGGCTGCTTCATCTGCCATTACTGTCACAAGTAATCTTATTAATCTTATCATTTAGACTTATTATGAGACCTGTCCTACCAGTTAGCCACACCATGTGCTCACCATCATCTCAGTCAACACAAGAGTGAAGAAATGAGAGGAAAAAACTCCATTGAGAAATTGTTACCATAAGTTTAAGCACAATGATTTCTGGATGCTGTGTACTTAAAATGGTGCACCTGTTTAAGAAGATGCAAGCAGAACAGTGATTTGACTCAATTCATAAATGGCAAATATGCAAAGAAACAAAGAAACAAATCAAATGGAAAAATTTGGGAACAGGAACAGAAACACATTTTTACCAGTTCTACTCAGCTCTGCGTTTTCATGCTGCCGGAAAAGGACTGGACTGGAGATTTACAAGCCTGCAAAGCCATGCAGATGTGGAACCAAAGAGCGAGTGTTATTGTGTATTCCCCAGAGTGCAAGTGTACTGTCTCCTGTCCTCGTCCCCCAAACCTCACGCCTTCTGGCCTTCCAACCACCCCACCTCCTCTTGTTCTACCTCTCTGTCTACCTCACTGCAGCATCCCTGCTGGGCGCTCCCTGTTTATCTCTTCCGAAGTGGCCATGATTAATGAGACCCTGAACACATCCCCTATTTCCCTTGGACCCAGGGAGCCCCACAGCTGAGTAAACAAGCCCAGCCGCTGTGCTTCGATTCCGACTCTTAGCTTGGTTGACCATGGAACCAACCAATACAGGTAGCAACTCATAAGAGCTGGGCAAACTATTCCAATTTCACTGAGCATTTAGGTGTATGCCAGTGAGGAAAATTCAAACGATTTATCAGCCAGATTGTGGGTAAATGTACAAATAAGAGCATCTTCTGAAAGTTCCCTGAACATGTGTGGCACATGCATGTTGGCCTTCTGGTCAGCAAGTTCACGAGAGACCCCCTTTTCCTTGGGAAAAAAAAAGCTGATTTATTACTTTCTCCAAGTTCTGTTGAATGTAAGCTATGACGAAGTTTGTGGTCTCCTACGTCCGCAGAGAGCATGTCACATAATTAAAAATACACAAGTGCATGACATGAAATGGATCTGTGAAGTGCCAAGTAAAGATGACAAATCCTTCTGGTATAAGTGAGGTTTTCAGCGTAATCAGTTAAACAAACATGCATCGTTTCAAACTATTTAAGGGAAATCATATGTAGAGGATCAGTTTTTGATGAAATTTAATTGCAAAAAAATTGCTTTAACCATCTACAGTCCGGGAGTGGGGTGCGTGTGTGTTTCTCTTGTTTGCTTTTTTGCTACACTTAAATGTTTTAAATCATCGAATATATTTTAATGTCATACAACAAAAAATTACTTAATGAAATGCAAATTGATGTTTTAGGTGTGACAATTAATCTTTTACATCTCTGTGAAGGAATTTTAGCACACCTTTCTTTGAAGAGTTGTTTGTGTTTCATTTTTGAATGGCCTGTTTAAAGTAATCCCATAGCATCTGAGTGTGATTTAAGTCTGGATTTTGACTAGGCCATGCCAAAATCTTTATTTTGTGTTTTTTGAGCCATCTACAGTTGTATTAGCTTTTCACCAGACACAACTGGAAACACAGATTCCAAAAGCTCCACATTTTTTCCATCAGTCAGAAAAATATTTTCACAGAAATTTTGGAGATCATCAGTGTGATGGAAAATATAAGACTGGCCTTGTGATTTTTTTAATCAGTAGGAGTTTTAGCCTTGGATGTGTCCCACCAATGCTAATTTTGTGCAACCTCTTTCTTATCATTGAATCATAAACACTGACCTTAACGAAGGCCTGCGATGTCTACAGTCCTTTACTTGTTCTGGGTTCTTTTGTGCCATCTTTGATGAGCTGTCTTTGCTCTTGGAGTAATTTTGGGTGGATGGCCTCTCCTGGGAATGTTCACCACAGTTCCATATTTTCTGCATTCCTGGAAAATGGTTGCAAATGTTGTTCATTGGAGTCCCAAAGTCTTAATCCTTTCCAGACTGATAACTGTCAATAGCTCTGTTTTTCATCTATTTATGATTTCTCTTTCTTTCTTTCTTACTGATTCTTAAGTGATTTCTTAATTCTACAGGTCAGGCAGTAATAAGTCTAAGGCTATGGCCATGTAAAAGTGTAGTTGATTACAGCAGTTTTATCATTTAACGAAGGCCTGAGAATAGGTGAGGTGAATTTGTAATTACTCAGGCTATCTTTACTTACATTACAATTTGCTTGATTAATAATTGGTTTTGACAAATAAGTCAAAGCATATTAAACTTTACACTGTGTAGCCAGAACTGATTGTTATTCTATGAACCTTATAGTTACAGCTTGTAAGGTTGATGTAAATACTCTTATTCACAGTCAGCTTGTGTAATTTGAGCTTATGGTCAATATTTTTTTCTTCTGCGATCTCACAGATACCTACACCGGTAGCGAAATAGAAAACTTTACTATTACAAGCATCATATGAGATTCAAAACAGCTTTATTCAGTGATAGCTGCTTTCAGAACTAAAATAACATAAGGGCTCAAAATACTTTGATGCTTTCCATGTGAAGAAATTCCTCTTGTCAAACTTGATAAGCTGGTTTGATATATTTCTCCTACTCTTGGGTCTCCTCTGAGCTCGCAGTTTGTTTAAGATGAAACCAGGGGGCAAAAGCTTGCTTGCTGTGTCAGGCTGGGGTGTCAAATGTTGTGTTCATTACCCAGCAGGGATGGTTTCACCTCTAGCAGTCCTAATTTGGACTTAACGGGTCTAATGTCCATTGTTGTCCATTTCTTTACCGTGAGAGGCTGTTAAAGTGGCCAGCTCACCTTTGGAGCCATTTGTTGACATGCGTTTCCCTTTTTTGAAATGTTAACACTCTTTTACCAACAATAAACATATGTGCTGAAATAGTTTACTCAAAAAGAAAAATAAATCTTACACTTGGCGTAATTATCTTCTCTTTAAATTTTTGTGAAATAAAAGTGCACAATAATTAATTTGAATGTCAGTTGTAGACATAAAGCCTCCGTGTTGGTTTCAGCAGATAAAAGTTTTATGAAAAACTTGTATTATATAACATTGGATCAGTGCACAATCTAAGTTATTTCATCTAGTGTCCTGCAAAAGTATTCATACCCCTTTTAATGTTCCACTTTTGTCACTTTACAACCAAAGTTTATGATATATTCGTGGGACTTTATGCGATGGACCATCACAAAGTGGTGCATAATTGTGAAGTGGGACGAAAACGAGATATGGTTTGTAATTTTATATCCAAGTAAAATTCTGAAAAAGCCTGGCATGCATTTGTCATAAGTCAATACCTCATAGAATCAACTTTGGCTGTAATTACTGCTGCAAGTTTCTACCAGCTCTCCACATCTATAGACAGATGAAGTAAGAAAACATTGGGACAAAAATGGCAAAACCCAACAACCATCTGTTACAAAAAAATCCTCCGACAGCAACCATAGAGAAACAAGGCAAAGCGAACCATGAACACCTACAGAATAAACAGAGGCAGCAACAACGGCAGTCGAAAGAATATGGAACAAAACTATTGATGCTAATTTAAGGGACTACAGGGCAACTTAGCTACTTTATTATGAGTGCAGTGTGTGTATTTGAACAAGCAAAATATGTGGTGTAGGCCTCACATGAATTGTGCTTAGTGATGGGTGAAGAGGGTAACCGCCATTCCCCCTCCAGGGTTTAGAAGCAAGCAGAGAGGACTGCAAAAATTGGGAAACCAGCAGCTCCTCAGAGTACAGAAGCCAGGAAGCTCGCCATAGGGACACCATTCACCCACTCAGGACAGAGGCCCGCAGGAACCAGAGGCAACAGCTTACCAACCCCACCAGGCCCTGGTCACCCCAACGTCAGGTTCAGAATCCAGGGCTCTGCACCGCATGTTCTGGGTTGGGAAGAGGTTGGGATACTGTTCACATCTCAACCTTGCTTTAAACATCTCCATAAGCATGGAATGAAAATAGGATGAACTGAAAGGGCAACATACGAGGGTAGGTTAGGTGCAGGAGAAGGAAAACATAACTTTTTAACTTTTTAACAAAAATCTGTGAAGAAAATTTTTTAATTTTTTGTTTACATCAACACATATTGGTCACATTAATATTTTACATGCAGAAATGCCCAATAATACATATACTTAACTGCTTGTGACACCGCTATATATGTAAACTAAAATCAAACCTACAATGTTATTTTGGACTTGATCTTTCCAGCAGGCTTTTCTTATGGCCAACTATAAATGTATCAAATGAGTACAAATGAAAACACAACCAAAAGAAAGGTTATGATGCAAACAAGGGAACATATTTTGAAAGGTTTGAGCAATGGGAATTGGAACCATCAAAAAAGGACTCAGAATTTAGTGTCATGGGTTTACAATCACAGGTTCTTAATCTAGCCACATTTGTGCATCCAAAATTTGTAATTATCTTGAATATAATCATTATTTGTTTAGATATAAATAGCAAAAACACCAATTTATGGTGTATAGCAGCACCATGAGGCAGGTTTAAGAAAGCAGGCCTTATTTAAAACATGATCTCACAATGTCCAGTGGTTATAGGTGATGATTGATTAAACCCAAAAAGGAAAACATATGCTTCAGTTTATCCACTGATAATGGTTCTTCATACTGAGGGTTCTGCTGAGTGGCTCTCAGAGTGATGAAGGTTAAATGCGTCCCCATCAATTCTTCTGCCTTCCTCTGCATGTTTGGAGGATGTAACACACATGTGTGAGTCTGTGTTTTCATGTGAGTCTAAGGGAGTGTTAAAGAATCCCCTGGTAGCTGGTGCCATGATGGGGGATCAAGGAATGGTACAAGTGTGTAATGGATACAGTTGTCTACAGTATCAAGGCCTTGTTTAAAGGACTGACTGACTGACTAACGGACTGACTGGTTGGTTGGCTGGCTGGCTGGCTGACTGAGGGCGCCTGGCCCGTCTGTCCCCATGTCTACCCATCTGTCTCTGGGCTCAGCTTGGAGACGTGTGAGGTGAAGAATGGGGAGCCGAGCAGATGTACAGCCATTAAAATGATGACGTGGTTGAGTCCTGGTCCCTAGGATGTGTGGGAAGACTGAGCAACAAAAGTACATTTAAGATTTTATGGACATTAGTGTTGGAAAAGACAGTTCACAAACAAAATGGCAGAAAATCTGTTTCTCTAAAAACATTTTCACATGTTGTTACATTGCAACCACAGACATCTTATGTATAGGGATTTTTAAAAGGATTTTAGGTTTCTCTCCCCTTTCTGTACCCAAATAACTACACCTCAGTGGACCCATCTGAGAAACTCCTGAAGTTTGTAGCTGACACCACTGTTATTGCTCTGATCTGGGACAGTGATGAGTCAGCTTACAGACAGGAGATGGAGCGGTTGGTCCAGCTGGAGATCAACCCAATCAAGACAGTCTAGGACTTCAGGAGACCACCCCCCACACATCCTCTCCACGCCATCCTCAAAAACACAGTGTTTGCTTTGGATCACTTCCGATTCCTAGGAACCACCCTTTCTCGCGACGTGAGATAGTCCTCACACGTAATCACTGTTTGGAAGAAGGCCCAGCAGAGACTGTACTTCCTTCGACAACAAGTACAACTTTCCACAGCAGCAGCTGGTGATCTTGAATTGAATTGAATTGAATTGAATCTTCTTCTAGACTGCCATCATTCAGTCGGTTTTGTGCACAATCATCACTGAGTGGTTTGGCTCAGCTACAGAACAGGACAGGTCCAAACTACAACAAACAATCAGTTCTCCAGAGAGCGGTTAAAGGTTCTGGTTACTTTATGAAAACTTAAAGGTAGAATTGCTTTATAGAGAGATGAGATCAATGTTCAGAGCTGGATCCAGGTACTGGTCCCACAAATCTCACCTATGTGCCTACTGCAGTTTGTGCTTGCCTTATCCATTGGGCGCACACTGATACATTTTCATGCCACCCTGCCATCAGTCGAACCAATGCTCTCATTAAACGTACCTTCTGGTGGCTGTTACGTTAGCTGTTACATGACTAATGTTGAATTGTGGAGACACAAACGACATTGGCTGACTTCCATAATCAAACATTCACTGGCATCTCTCTGTAATGCACATACATTAACGTGTCTGTGTGGGTACAACATATGAACATTGGTTCTGCTTTATCCAACAGTGGCCTTCTCTTAACAAGGATATTAAGGAGTACAAACCAACCACCTTGTGGACTTCTTCAACTTCTGGGCATTGCCAAACTACTATCTTGACCATTATTGATTGCTTCTCCAAGTATTTTCACCCAGTTCCTGTAAATACACTCCTTACATCCTTAAAAACTGCTCACCTACTTGAAAAACTTGTTACCTGTCATTAGGAATTTGACACATACTCTTCACTGCCCCTTCTAATCAAACCCTGCTATTTGGAGCTCTTAGTGGCCTTGAATGGAACATGCTCATAACAGTCATTTTTCTTCTGCTATTTATTCTTCAATCATTTGAGTCTTCTCTTGGCTATGGACCTCTATTGTTTCCATCAGATGAGAACAACATTTTAGTTCCCTCCGTCCAACATCATCTACAGAGATGTAATTGTACCCGTAACAACACCTGCTGCCTTGCGGCTGCATCAATACTCACCTGGTCAGGAGGTTTGGCTTTCAACTAACAATGTCCATCTCAAGTTATTATCAAATAAACTCTCTCTCAGATGAATTGGTCCCTATGAGATTGAATAGTTTCTCCCTTGTCTTCTTCTTTTCACTTCTAGCAAGCCACAAACGTGGTCTATGCCAAGAGCTGGCCCTGGTTTACTGGCAATGATGATCTGACCACCTGGGAGCATTGAAATTACATTTACAGACAGTCACTTGATCCTCAACTGTTGAATAAAAATGTATGCATGAGACAAGAAAAGTTACCTGCCCAGTCCTGATGCTATAAAATGCTGAAATTCACGCCACTGATTCTCGTATATACACAATTCAGAATGGTAATGGATCAAAAGTGATACACATACTACAGTGACATGACAGTACTTGATGTTCCCCCAAATCCATTTTTTTTCTTCAAATTTAGACCCATGCAACACCTGTGTTTCAATACAGCAGCAGACATGACAGGATAGAAAAATGAAATCTCCTTTCAAGTGATCCTTTTTTTCTGTAATCTACACGTGTTTATTGCCCCTGTAAAAATGACCTCTCTGAAGAGGAATAGATGAAGAATCATGTAGGTCATGGGAGAATCATGGTTGATTTAAAAAAAATATTTTGCTGGTAAATATGGCAGCAATATGTCAAGACACGTGACCAGCAACTCAGATGTTTGTGCCCATCAGTCAAGTTTATGATCAGTCAAGCTATCACTACAGAGACAGTGAAGGATCTTGCCTGGAGGATGATTAGTGAGGCAGATGGTATCTAAGGTAAGTTATCAAAACTTTTAACACCATAAATACCTTTGTGCATTTGAGGAAAAGAACAGTGTAGCTCCTCCCAAAGGACATCAGACCAGTTAGTCCATACTTTGCTAACGCTCTGCACAAGTGTCCAAAGTTAAGGAGTTGGATGCATTTTTGACATTCAAATCATGTTCAAAGTGAACACAACATAAGGGGTAATATCAGCTTGGAAGATGAGGGTGACGTTGAACAAAGCAACGATAGCAGCAGCCTCCTCCAGTGTTCATTAATCAACAGAATCTGATGAAAGTAGTAACATGCTGAGAATGACCCAGCACCTTTGCTTGTATTAAATGTATTAAATGCATTTGGACAACCCGACATGATGATAATTGTGCCAAAGAGCTCAATGATATGTGTTGGCCTGTCCTTTATCGAAAATTCTCCACATCTCATACCGGTGAATGCTGGGAATTGTAGGCTTTGCCCCTTTAATCCACAGCCAGCTGCATTATTTCAAAGTGCACAAGGCCCATCTTTGCGGATGGATTTCTATGATGTGAATGGACAAAAGTAATCCATAATGGGAATTTGAGGTGTTTATTGTGTAGCTATGATCTGAAAAGGGCTGGTGTTACATCTTTTTTTTTTTATATCTGCCAAACTGAATAAATGTTTTGCTGAACATATTTTTGAAAATCTCTATAAAAATACATAATATATGGAAAATGTGACATGGGTTCAGAAAAAAAAACATTAAGAAATTCCTGTTTATCTTAGTTTTCTAAATCTATTGCAGAGAAAACTAATGTCCTTTTGAGAGGAACAATTACATATTAAGTCCAATGTATCAGTTATGATGAAAAAATGCAAAACACAAATAAATGTCTAATTTTCATTATATTTGAATCATCCAATAAACAGTTACCTTTATTAAAAACCCAAATTTCCTTTAAAATCTTTGGAGCATTTACATTTTTTTCCTTATTTCTGATGTTTTTCTGAAATTTATTATGATGAAAAGTTTATATCTTGGTTCTATGTAAACAACTGGTCCCGTTTTGGTTCCCTGAAGATCTTTCTCAAATTCAGGTTGGATGTAAATAGTATATGAAGGCGTCTGTGGCTGCGTATGCTCATGTGGTTTAGTGCACGTCTCCAGTTTGCAAATCTGATCACACTTGTACGTGCGTCTGCATGAATTTAGCATCGTTGGTTAGTGAGTGGGCGTGTGTCAGGCGGTGCGTCTGTGCATTGTTCTATGCACGCTCACGTGTTTAGGAGGTCAAACGATTGTGACCTGTCTGTCTGAGGTCTAACTCCACATGAGGGTTGAGCCATTCACTGGAAAAGCTCACTGACGCTCTTCCTCTGTCTTTCATTCCTACTGTCTGCCACTCTCTCTCTCTCTCACTTCTCTCTCTCTCTCTCTCTCTCTCTCTCTCTCTCTCTCTCTCTCCCTCTCTCTCTCTCTCTTGCAGGCCAGGATAACACAAATAGAGGTACTGCCTTTGTGAGGCACAAATCCCAACTTCCTCTGAAACTTCTAGCGCCGCTTTTTTCCTGTCCAAATTCCATAGCCATTAAACTTTCCTGGCTGGAATTCAGAAAACAACTCAGTAGAGAGAAATATGGAAGAGTGGGTGGAGGTTGGGGGATAAGGGATTGGATGGGGGGGGGGGGGTGCAGTCCACACTAGCCCCCCACCCCACCCCTCTTCCTTCTTTCCCCTCCTGTCTTCTCTCCTTTAGATATCACAGATATGTGCTCCTGCTGACTACCTAAAATAAAGATTCAACTTCATACCTGTTTTCATTCCTGATCATATTTCCCAAAAAAGTGTCTACTAGTTTTTGCCAAGGGTCAAACAAACGTGCCCCTGCACTGAATCCTCCCCAATCCCCAAAGGCCAGATGATATAAACCATGGTCAGATTAGTCTAAGGTAAACATTCAGCACAAGGCTGTGATCTTTGGACTTTATTACTGCTTGTGCAGCTTTGGTTCACCAACGGTAGTTACACAACCCAAACAAAATGGCCTCCCACTCAGCAGGCCAGCTGAGGGAGAGGTGGTGCTACCATGTTGGACAGATTTGCACTTTCTCACTTTCTTTGGATCACGTCAGAAAGACGTTACAAAGACTTCCTACCCATGAGCAGTCCCATAAACTGACATTATTGCTGAACTTTGCCTTGTAGGAGCATTAATACCTCTTAAATGTTTTTATATACATATGTAACATAGAGCACGGGTAGAGGAACAGGCAGACTTCAGGAAGAATGGAGAACATGGCAGTTGAAAGGAAGAATTCAACAGTGAACTATGTGAAATCAGCCACTTAGATACTGAGGCAGGTGTGAAAGGTGATAAAGGAACCAGATGACCTTATCAGAGCTAATCAAACTGTGGAGCAGTTGGTACAGAATGAAAGCAGGGAAGCTGAGGGAGGGAAGCTAGTTAACACAAATGGAGCTGAAATGAGATACATAGAAGCTATCGAACTAAGGGGGAAATTGTAGCAAAGACCCCGGGCCAGGATTTGAAACCAGGACCTTCTGCAATGCAACTGTGCCGTCAGCTGCAGCCCTTAACAGAGATGTAACAGAATGAGTCCAAATGTACAAAGAACAGAACAAAATAGCAAATTAAGAAACTAAACACAAAGGAATGGACTAATATAGCAACACATAGAGAACATAAAAAAACAGGAAAATTATGAAAACAGAGACAAAATAAACCCAAAAATCCAAACATCTAAGGATCATAACACAGTTAAATTGGATGAAGAGCCTAGATGAATATTAATAATTAACTCTTAGTGGAAATCTACAGTTGTGGGTCCAGACATTGAATGTGACTCTAAAATGTAAATAACCATCCCCCTGTAGGTTTTGCTGTATGATTAGGATCTTTGTTTGGTTGGAAGGTGATCTTAAGCCCTAGTTTCACATCCTTTCTGGCCTAACAATCCCAAATGCAGGATTGTCATGCTTTTAGCTTTGTTCTCTGTCCAGCTTCCCTTTACCAGATAAAGAACATCACTCCCACAGCACGTTGCTCCCACTACCGTGTTTCACTGTGAAAAGATATTGTTTAGGGTAATGTGCACTGCTTGCTGTTTTGTTGTTGTTTTGTTTTACTTTTCGTGCATGCAACACACTGGGATTTGTCTTAAAATTCTCTGCTGGTATAGAGTGACGTTACTTGTCGGTCCACAATGGTCCACAGTGAGGCCAAGGTATTTAATGCATTATTTCCCTCACACATCTGAATCAAATGGAGGAATTACCCCCTAAGCATTTTATTCTCTGCATAGGTCTGGTAATGAACATTTCTTTTGGTTCAGGGCTGTTGAAACAGGAATGTCTCCAGAAGTTGCAACACACTGGTTCTCAAGGACTGGACTTAGAGATTTCTGATTTAAACAATCCTCTTTAGAGGTGACTCTGGAACTACACATAGTCATTCCATCCATGTTATAAAAGCAACATAAATAATATGTTGTGAGTCCGGTTTTATAGTAAGTCTGCACATTCCTTGACGTAGTTACTTTTCATTGTGGCAAAGACTGTAAAAGAGCCCACTGCACCAAAATAGTAGCTTTAAAAAATGATTTCTAACCATGCACCATTTAACTAAATGAGAGTATGAAGGTTGTTTGGATATTTTGCTGGGAAATGTCATGGCTGACCAGAACAAAATAATTGGAAGTTGCACATCCAAACAGCTTGTAGTGTGAACTAATTGCCAAAGGACTAAAAGGCAAAAGGGATGGAAAGGGTAGGGAAATGTCTAAGCAGACAAGACACACCTGTATCACATATCTTTGGTGTTGAGAATGATCTTTACCTTCCTCGCTTTCTTAAAGCGTCGCCTTCTAGCCTATTCATAATCCCTGGAGATCCAGAGGTCAAACCAGCTGCTCAGACTTGTAAAACGCAAAGAATTGATGAGGAAAGAATGTCTGTATGTGCTTGTGTGACAGAGATGGACTATGGGATAGCTCTGGAGGTCTGTAGTAAGCTATAATGGAAGGAACATGAAAGTCTAAATGAGAACAATCTGCTCTGGCTGCAGGAACCTTGAGAGGAAGAGGAGCGTGGGAGGGGGTAAAGCACTGAGAAGAGAGGGAACTAAAGCGCCTGTCAAAGGGGAAAAAAGACTGACAGGAGAAGGAGAAGAAAGTCTGAGACACCTGTGGCGGAAGCTTGCTGTTTGGTTGGGGGTGTTTTCATGGGTGAAGCGACTGACTGCAAAGCTCAGTTGGCCCAGCAGGGCCTGGCTAACACTGCAGCAAACAGCCGTGCTGTAATAACTCAGGAACTGGGGGGCTGAAAGGCGATAGCCTGGCAGGAGTTGGTTTACAGCTGAGGTAGTCGACACTTGTGGACACCAACTTCCCCTTCAGACAGAGGCAAACTCACTGGCTGTATGGGTAGGTTTCCTGTCTGGCTACCTATTTGTAGAAGCCTGTGCAGGGAAGTGGATACAAGATGATGGAAGAGGACAGGGTGATGATGACTGATTGTTGGGCTGTGAAAGCTGGTGATGATGATGTATAGCATGGCAGTGGCATTTTTGCATTTAGACTTCACCTGGTGTTTTTGCAGAAAGAAGGGCTCTGTCCCTTGTGAGAGGGGATTAAGAAAAGGGACACATTCCTCTGGTTTCACACCAGCTGGTGCCCAAGATTCCAGCATATATCTGGTTATGGCACCATAGTTTTTGATGTGGTGTTAAATGGCTGTAATAATCAAGAGTCTGACAGTAGGAAGTGTTGAGGGATTAGGAGATTACTCAAAAGCCACAAGTACAGAATGTCAAAGCTTTCATAAAGACTTCCTCATATACATTTCTTTTTACGGTGACCACATTATGAACAGACTGTTTTCTGACTGATTTCTTGTAGTTTCTTTTCTAACATAGTGCAAGAAAACCCAAATGTACTGATGTTCCATCAACTCATTCAGACATATAAACTAAAAAAAATGTTTACTACATACTGTACAAGTATTTACTTTTTAGAGTTTTTCATTTAAAATAAGCTTCTATTCCCTGAGCTTTCATCACAAATTAATATGTGCTGTATATGGCGTACGACACAAAATAAATGTTGATGATGAGCTGGAATATTTAAAGGCACACTATGCAACATTTTTCAGTTAATTAATGTGTTCCATACCGTTTTGGATGATTAAATGAGTCATTTCAGGTTGAACAAAGGTTTTCTTGGCCGCCCTGGTGGTCTGTGGGGGAAATACCGCACTTGCAACTGCAGGAGACCTCGGCCCACGCCCACAGGCTCAGAATCTCGTGCGAGATCGCGAGAGTCGGTCTTGCTTTACGGCGAGAACATGTTTGTTGCTAGCGCAGTGGCGATATCTGTGCAGTTATCATGGCGGAACCAGGGATAAAACAGCGAAAGCCCATGTCGGAGCAGGCAAGAAAGAGGAAAAGGGCTCTGGACAGAAAGAGGAGTCGTACACGGGTGAACATCGGGCAAGCTTTTTCCGAATGGCGAGAGCTAAAAGAAAAAGAAGGCTGCAAGGCTGAGGCGGACCTCGCGTTTCTGCTGATGCGATTGTAAGTAACATTGTAGGGTTTCCCTCACGCTACCGCCTCCCAACATTCCAAAAAAAAAAAAAACTAACTCGATATGCGCGCAAAGCTTGTCTCCCCCACTCCGCCTCCACCGCTCGCTCCGCCGGTCGCGCAAAGCTTGTCTCTTTCCCCCGCCCGGCCGCTCCGCCGGTCGCTCGCTCCGCCGGTCGCGCAAAGCTTGTCTCTTTCCGCCGGTCGCTCGCTCCGCCGGTCGCGCAAAGCTTGTATCTTTCCACCGCCGGCCCGCCGGCCCGCTCGCTCGGCCGGTCGCTCGCTCCGCCGGTCGCGCAAAGCTTGTCTCTTTCACCCGCCCGCCCCGCTCGCTCCGCCGGTCGCTCGCTCCGCCGGTCGCGCAAAGCTTGTCTCTACACCCCCCCCACCCCCCGCTCCGCCGGTCGTCCGGTAAGCAAATTCCTAGGGGAAACACTGCATTGGAATGGTTTCTCTCTCTCTGTGTGCATGTTCATACTTTCACTGTGTTAGTCATTGTTTGTACTGCCGTTTTTTCGACTTTTGTATTCGTTGCGTTCGCCTGTCTGCTAAGCTCAAAACAACCGCGCCTGGCTTGACGAAGAAACCAGGAGAACAGCTGAGCATATTTACGACAGTGCACTTTTACTTTCGCCCTCTGGGGGGCGCCTCGATGGAAAATCAACCCCAGTTGCATAGTATACCTTTAAAAATTCCTGTAGCAGACAACAAGGCATGATAGACATATTAGAGGAAATGATCGTTTAATTCAATGCTGAATCGTTACATGTGCTTACTAATAAAGAACAGGAGCTTAATGGTGGTTTAATTTTAATGTACATAATTTCAAACAAACATTTAAAACAAAAATAAATCACATAAAAGGAAAAAAATAGCATTTTATTGGGTTTAAGTTTTTGATCACTCAGTAAAATATCACTTAGCTGGGAGACAGTAAAAAGATTGGTTCTTGGAGGAGGTCACGATTTGCCAAAATCCCTCCCCAGGAGGGATTTTGGCTCTTCTTTACAGAAACTCTGTAAATCCTTTTGGTTTCTTGAGTGCTGCTTGGCAACTCAATGTCTCAGCTCCCTCCACATTTGCCCCGTAAGACTGAGGTCTAGAGACTGACCACATCAGGCCACATTGGTGTTAATGTGATCTTTCCATGGCCACTCTTTCGTTACTTTGTTGGGTGTTTTGCCAGAGTATGTGGATTTTGAGCTGGACCAAAGTGTGAACAGGTTTTTTGGAGTGGCATGATGAATAAAATTATTTTAATGGATGCTAAAAACAAACAAAAAACATACAGCATCGCACAAGTAAATCAGAGTATGGAACATGGATGAAGCAACAGACAAACATGAATGCAGTGCAAAACAACAGAAGAATCCAACGACAACAACAAGCATTAGCATAAATTTGAGGAGATGTGATGAGCTGCATGGAAACTAGGTGAGTGCCATCAACAGAATGCAAAGCAGCTGGGGAAGAAACTAAGCAGGGTACTGAGGGAAGGTGACTAATGACCACGAATAGGGGTGAACCAACATAAGATGATTAAACTGAGTGAAGGAAATCTCACAGTGTCATGATTTGTGTTTTTATTTTTGGACTTTTTATTCACTCTCCACTCCATGTTCCACCCTTCCCAGTCACCATCCAGTCTTCTCAGTCATCTTCCAGCCACTACTTAGCACCATAATCAGCTCCACCTGCTGCTGCCCCTAATTACCCCAAGTCATTGCACCTGATCCTTCCACT